>CM067318.1:37452268-38163518 GCA_034231615.1 Meghimatium bilineatum
ACCCCTGACATATAGACACCCCAAAAGCTAATATTCTGCAAACATACTTCTGTGCCTTTGGCCAGCGGTTCTCATTATTTCCTACTTATATTCAAGTGGTTCTCAAATTGTAAAATCTTGACCATGCAATGTAAAACCCCTGACATATAGACACCACAAAAAACTAATATTCTGCAAACATACTTCTGTGCCTCTGGCCAACGGTTCTCATTATTTTATGCTTATATTCAAGTGGTTGTCAAATTGTAAAAGCATGACCATAACAATGTAAACCCCGTGACATATAGACACAACAAAAGCTATATTCGCCAAACATTCTTCTGTGCCTTTGGCCAATGATTATCATTATTTTATGCTTATATTCAAGTGGTTCTCACATTGTAAAAACCTGACCACGAGAATGTAAATCTCGTAACATTGACACCACAAAAGAAAATATTCTGCAAACATTATTCTGTGCATTTGGCCAATAGTTCTCATTATTTTATGGTTATGATAAAGTGTTTCTCACATTAGCCAATCCTGACCATACTAATGTAAAACCCATGGCATATATACAACACAAAAGCTAATATTCCCCAAACAGGCTTCTCTCAGGCTACGCATCAGCCATGGTCGCTTGATGGTCTCTGTATGCTCTTCAACTATGTTCTACCATATCATCATTATGGTCTCACTAGCTTCTAACAGGATCTACTTTGGGCCAATATATTCTTAGTATATTTTCGCTAGAGTCTTAAACTAGGTTCTCATGTGCAGCTTCAATTATGTTCTCTCTGTGTTTTGAGTTATTTTTTTCTCTACTAAAAGGTTTCTTATTAACATATTTCATTAGCGCAAACGGCGTGTTTATCAGATGTCGAAATTAACAAGTCACACGAAAACACATTTCAGCCCTTTCTCACTAACAACATAGTACATTTGAGAAGTTTTATTTGTGTAAATTTAACATTTATTGGTGTTTTTTCACAACTAGATAAGACACTTATACGGATTTTCGATGTTTTATTAGTTGTCTAAATTGTCATACGAAAATACATTGCAGTAACAAAATGACAAATTTTATCGTGTTTGTATTTGTGTGACTGTACCATGTACCATTTTCCACAATTAACCAATCTGCTTTTAGTGATTTTCATTATGTTTTATCATTTGTCTAAATTATCATACCACACGAAAGATATTTCAGTACTTTTACACAAACATTATAACACATTTTTTAAATTTGTGTAAGTACATCATTTACAATTTTTCACAAGTAACCAACCCACTTTTACTATGTTATCATACTAAAAGAACCCATTTTTCAGTACGTTGCCACTAACAACATAACACAGTTTACCATGTTTTTATTTGTGGCCTTCGGCATTTATCAATTTTAGTGATGTTCGTTATGTTTTATCAGTAGTTATCTAAATTAGATACCATACAAACCCATATTTCAGTACTTTTGCACAAACATCATAACACATTTACCATGTTTTATTTATTCGCTTTCAACAGTTATTACTATTTTTGCAATTACACAAGCCGAATTGGGTGATTTTCGTTATGTTTTATCAGATGTCTAAGTTATGATACCATACGAAGCTATTTTTCAGTACGTTGCCACTAACAACATAACACATTTTGCCATGTTTTTATTTGTGGCCTTCGGCATGTATCAATTTTAGTGATTTTCATTATGTTTTATCATTTGTCTAAATTATCATACCACACGAAAGATATTTCAGTTCTTTTACACAAACATTATAACACATTTTTTTTTATTTGTGTAAGTACATCATTTACAATTTTTTCACAAGTAACCAACCCACTTTTTCATACTAAAAGAACCCATTTTCAGTACGTTGCCACTAACAATATAACACATTTTGCCATGATTTTATTTGTGGGCCTGCGGCATTTATCATTTTTAGTGATGTTCGTTATGTTTTATCAGTAGTTATCTAAATTAGATACCATACAAACCCATATTTCAGTACATTTGCACAAACATCATAACACATTTACCATGTTTTATTTATTCGCTTTCAACAGTTATTACTATTTTTGCAATTACACAAGCCGAATTGGGTGATTTTCGTTATGTTTTATCACATGTCTAAGTTATGATACCATACACAGCTATTTTTCAGTACGTTGCCACTAACAACATAACACATTTTGCCATGTTTTTATTTGTGGCCTTCGGCATTTATCATTTGTCTAAATTATCATACCACACGAAAGATATTTCAGTACTTTTACACAAACATTATAACACATTTTTTTATTTTTTATTTGTGTAAGTACATCATTTACAATTTTTTCACAAGTAACCAACCCACTTTTACTATGTTATCATACTAAAAGAACCCATTTTCAGTACGTTGCCACTAACAATATAACACATTTTGCCATGTTTTTATTTGTGGGCCTGCGGCATTTATCATTTTTAGTGATGTTCGTTATGTTTTATCAGTAGTTATCTAAATTAGATACCATACAAACCCATATTTCAGTACTTTTGCACAAACATCATAACACATTTACCATGTTTTATTTATTCGCTTTCAACAGTTATTACTATTTTTGCAATTACACAAGCCGAATTGGGTGATTTTCGTTTGAGTTATTTTTTTCTCTACTAAAAGGTTTCTTATTAACATATTTCATTAGCGCAAACGGCGTGTTTATCAGATGTCGAAATTAACAAGTCACACGAAAACACATTTCAGCCCTTTCTCACTAACAACATAGTACATTTGAGAAGTTTTATTTGTGTAAATTTAACATTTATTGGTATTGAAGCTTGTTTGTGGGTGTTGATAACTTATACAACCTTTGTACTTGTAGCTTGATGTTGACACATGAGCGTTATATACATAAGTAGAAACATAGCCAGGTTGTGTGATACCTCTCTAGGGTACCGAAATACCTCCAGGGGGTTGTATACATTTCATAATTTCATGGGTTGTATTAGCTCCTATTAGTAAGGAAGGTCCGACCCGGTCTTCTTATTACTAACAACATATTGGTGGTTTTGGACGGTGATAATTGTAAAAGTGATATTATGCATAGCGGGGTTAGTGGATTAAGGTTTTGTTGTCACCTTTGTATACCGTTGTTGTAACTCCTTTTTACATTTTATATTTCAATATGTAGCAATTTGAGCGAATTATTGTCTAGTAAATAGTCATAGCACGCCAGTTGTGTTCCGTGTGGGCTGATTGAAGCTTGTTTGTGGGTGTTGATAACTTATACAACCTTTGTACTTGTAGCTTGATGTTGACACATGAGCGTTATATACATAAGTAGAAACATAGCCAGGTTGTGTGATACCGCTCTAGGGTACCGAAATACCTCCAGGCGGTTGTATACATTTCATAATTTCATGGGTTGTATTAGCTTTTGTCCTATTAGTAAGGAAGGTCCGACCCAGTCTTCTTATTACTAACATCATAAAACATTCGGGTCTGTGAAAAAGAGACAAAATATTACATACTAAAAAAGAAAACGCGGTTGGTTGTCGTGGTGTGACATCATCTGAATCGGGTAAGGGGCAACTGGTGAAAATAAGGGAATATACTAATATTGTCATATTAAGGCATATCTTATATAATCAATAAGTGTTATGGTAATAAACCCAACTAACACACGTTAACTGACCCACCTGATTATACACATAACACAACATTTAGTACAACATAGAGACAAACTATAATTACAACGAAGATAATAAAAAGCATATTTATTTAATTCATTCATCTAAAAAATTTGGGTGTGCCGGTGATTGACACACCCCCACAACACAACACAAATAATGTTCTTCCCGGGTCGCCAACCACTCTGTGTGCCAGGCAGTTCGGCGCCGCACTCGCTCACGGAAATAGCGCCGTATAGCTGGCTGTATCAACATTATTAAGTCCGCCTGGGGTACGTCCGTGCCGAGAACCGATCCAAGCTGGTGGTCTATAACCTCCTCGGCTGACATTAAACACGAGTGTGCCAATTGATTCGGCTGCTCTTCGCGGCAACCACGACAGTGTCGTGTCCTATCATCAAACAAGGACAACCACACCCCTTCAAGGACTGAGCGGGCTGAGCGGGTCTGTAATAGAAACAATAAAACATGATATAGAAAACATGATACATTTTTCAATCTCTGTGTTCTTCTGGCCAGCTTACCTAACCATACAAGATAATATATTGATACATATTAATAAATCAACCATTAACATTACATGACAGTAGGCCAAACATCAACGACCAAACCTGAAATATATTTCATTATTATTATTTTTTCCAACCGCCGAGTTCTGTTGTCTTGTTGACCTGACCATACACAAATTATATATTGAAGTATATTAACACAACAGGCAAAAGACCAAAATACGATGTCGAAACCTAAAGATAAATTTTATGTTTATTTTTCAAGCTCTGTGTTCTTCTGTCTTGCTGACTTGATCATACACAAATTATATATTGATACATATTATCACAACAGACAAAAAGACTTACATTTGTGTTGATGGCCATTGCATGTAAATGGGAAATGTCGGTATTGTTTGGTGTCCGTTTGGTTAAGTTGTATGAATGGTATGGTTTAATGTTATAGTTGGCTTTTATAAGGGTGTGGATAAAGAGGCTATGAGCAGTGGAACCCCCCACGTTATCGGACATACTTGACCGTGATTAATTATAAAACCAAGTGATACGATAGATACCTCTTAATGGGCCTGGTAATGGTTTATGTAGTCGTACTAAGACACCTGATGTAAACCACAACTGAAATGGCACTGAACCAGGGGGGTGTTGCTGGGTAAGTTTACGACCTATAGAAGCTTCCGTATGCACGTGCATTATAAAGCACTAACGGCCATGCCGATACACAACCAGCATTTTAGAGATAAAGAGGCCTAGGATACCGTTAACACCGGGGTTTTATCGTCTAGGCGGTGACCAAGCCATATCGTAAACCGGAAACCCACGATAGCTATCGCACAGAGCGCTGGCTAATGATTTATTTGATCGTACTAAGGATAGTGGTATAAACTACGAAAAAACACTCTGAGACGAGCGCCGTACTATAGGTGCACATCTAGCGCACCACGACTAGAGCCCACAGGTCTCAGTCCCAAAGGTCTCAACACAGAAAGATGAAGAACCCACTGAGAAAATACCAGAGAAAGTCGAAGTGAGGCCTAAGAACACACTGACGCTGCCTAAGACCCCACTACTTCAACATAGGCAGACATCTAAAAGAACAAAAAGTAAAACAAGAGGCAAAAGTCTGATTTGGGATAAGGGGGAGAAAAACTGTAGAAGGCAACGCACAATTACACAACAACTTGTCGCTTGTTTAAACTAATATGATTCTAATATATTGCATTAATAAACAAAATAAAATAATAAAAAACACAACGATGTTGTTGTATTTTATCTGTATTTAAGTATTTGTGTGTGTGTGTGTCTGTGTGTGTGTGTGTGTGACTATATGTAAAAAAAAAAGAATGCACATAAACAAAAACACACAAAAAAAACAACTATACAGGTGGTCCGCCTAACACAGGCTCTTTATGTGGTGGTTCGATAGGGTCCGGCAGAGTTGGTTTTTATTTGCTGGTTCTACCGGTGCCTATCGAACCACCACATAAAGAGTCTGTGTTAGGCGGACCACCTGTATAGTTGTTTTTTTTGTGTGTTTTTGTTTATGTGCATTCTTTTTTTTTTACATATAGTCACACACACACACACACACACACAGACACACACACACACAAATACTTAAATACAGATAAAATACAACAACATCGTTGTGTTTTTTATTATTTTATTTTGTTTATTAATGCAATATATTAGAATCATATTAGTTTAAACAAGCGACAAGTTGTTGTGTAATTGTGCGTTGCCTTCTACAGTTTTTCTCCCCCTTATCCCAAATCAGACTTTTGCCTCTTGTTTTACTTTTTGTTCTTTTAGATGTCTGCCTATGTTGAAGTAGTGGGGTCTTAGGCAGCGTCAGTGTGTTCTTAGGCCTCACTTCGACTTTCTCTGGTATTTTCTCAGTGGGTTCTTCATCTTTCTGTGTTGAGACCTTTGGGACTGAGACCTGTGGGCTCTAGTCGTGGTGCGCTAGATGTGCACCTATAGTACGGCGCTCGTCTCAGAGTGTTTTTTCGTAGTTTATACCACTATCCTTAGTACGATCAAATAAATCATTAGCCAGCGCTCTGTGCGATAGCTATCGTGGGTTTCCGGTTTACGATATGGCTTGGTCACCGCCTAGACGATAAAACCCCGGTGTTAACGGTATCCTAGGCCTCTTTATCTCTAAAATGCTGGTTGTGTATCGGCATGGCCGTTAGTGCTTTATAATGCACGTGCATACGGAAGCTTCTATAGGTCGTAAACTTACCCAGCAACACCCCCCTGGTTCAGTGCCATTTCAGTTGTGGTTTACATCAGGTGTCTTAGTACGACTACATAAACCATTACCAGGCCCATTAAGAGGTATCTATCGTATCACTTGGTTTTATAATTAATCACGGTCAAGTATGTCCGATAACGTGGGGGGTTCCACTGCTCATAGCCTCTTTATCCACACCCTTATAAAAGCCAACTATAACATTAAACCATACCATTCATACAACTTAACCAAACGGACACCAAACAATACCGACATTTCCCATTTACATGCAATGGCCATCAACACAAATGTAAGTCTTTTTGTCTGTTGTGATAATATGTATCAATATATAATTTGTGTATGATCAAGTCAGCAAGACAGAAGAACACAGAGCTTGAAAAATAAACATAAAATTTATCTTTAGGTTTCGACATCGTATTTTGGTCTTTTGCCTGTTGTGTTAATATACTTCAATATATAATTTGTGTATGGTCAGGTCAACAAGACAACAGAACTCGGCGGTTGGAAAAAATAATAATAATGAAATATATTTCAGGTTTGGTCGTTGATGTTTGGCCTACTGTCATGTAATGTTAATGGTTGATTTATTAATATGTATCAATATATTATCTTGTATGGTTAGGTAAGCTGGCCAGAAGAACACAGAGATTGAAAAATGTATCATGTTTTCTATATCATGTTTTATTGTTTCTATTACAGACCCGCTCAGCCCGCTCAGTCCTTGAAGGGGTGTGGTTGTCCTTGTTTGATGATAGGACACGACACTGTCGTGGTTGCCGCGAAGAGCAGCCGAATCAATTGGCACACTCGTGTTTAATGTCAGCCGAGGAGGTTATAGACCACCAGCTTGGATCGGTTCTCGGCACGGACGTACCCCAGGCGGACTTAATAATGTTGATACAGCCAGCTATACGGCGCTATTTCCGTGAGCGAGTGCGGCGCCGAACTGCCTGGCACACAGAGTGGTTGGCGACCCGGGAAGAACATTATTTGTGTTGTGTTGTGGGGGTGTGTCAATCACCGGCACACCCAAATTTTTTAGATGAATGAATTAAATAAATATGCTTTTTATTATCTTCGTTGTAATTATAGTTTGTCTCTATGTTGTACTAAATGTTGTGTTATGTGTATAATCAGGTGGGTCAGTTAACGTGTGTTAGTTGGGTTTATTACCATAACACTTATTGATTATATAAGATATGCCTTAATATGACAATATTAGTATATTCCCTTATTTTCACCAGTTGCCCCTTACCCGATTCAGATGATGTCACACCACGACAACCAACCGCGTTTTCTTTTTTAGTATGTAATATTTTGTCTCTTTTTCACAGACCCGAATGTTTTATGATGTTAGTAATAAGAAGACTGGGTCGGACCTTCCTTACTAATAGGACAAAAGCTAATACAACCCATGAAATTATGAAATGTATACAACCGCCTGGAGGTATTTCGGTACCCTAGAGCGGTATCACACAACCTGGCTATGTTTCTACTTATGTATATAACGCTCATGTGTCAACATCAAGCTACAAGTACAAAGGTTGTATAAGTTATCAACACCCACAAACAAGCTTCAATCAGCCCACACGGAACACAACTGGCGTGCTATGACTATTTACTAGACAATAATTCGCTCAAATTGCTACATATTGAAATATAAAATGTAAAAAGGAGTTACAACAACGGTATACAAAGGTGACAACAAAACCTTAATCCACTAACCCCGCTATGCATAATATCACTTTTACAATTATCACCGTCCAAAACCACCAATATGTTGTTAGTAATAAGAAGACCGGGTCGGACCTTCCTTACTAATAGGAGCTAATACAACCCATGAAATTATGAAATGTATACAACCCCCTGGAGGTATTTCGGTACCCTAGAGAGGTATCACACAACCTGGCTATGTTTCTACTTATGTATATAACGCTCATGTGTCAACATCAAGCTACAAGTACAAAGGTTGTATAAGTTATCAACACCCACAAACAAGCTTCAATACCAATAAATGTTAAATTTACACAAATAAAACTTCTCAAATGTACTATGTTGTTAGTGAGAAAGGGCTGAAATGTGTTTTCGTGTGACTTGTTAATTTCGACATCTGATAAACACGCCGTTTGCGCTAATGAAATATGTTAATAAGAAACCTTTTAGTAGAGAAAAAAATAACTCAAACGAAAATCACCCAATTCGGCTTGTGTAATTGCAAAAATAGTAATAACTGTTGAAAGCGAATAAATAAAACATGGTAAATGTGTTATGATGTTTGTGCAAAAGTACTGAAATATGGGTTTGTATGGTATCTAATTTAGATAACTACTGATAAAACATAACGAACATCACTAAAAATGATAAATGCCGCAGGCCCACAAATAAAAACATGGCAAAATGTGTTATATTGTTAGTGGCAACGTACTGAAAATGGGTTCTTTTAGTATGATAACATAGTAAAAGTGGGTTGGTTACTTGTGAAAAAATTGTAAATGATGTACTTACACAAATAAAAAATAAAAAAATGTGTTATAATGTTTGTGTAAAAGTACTGAAATATCTTTCGTGTGGTATGATAATTTAGACAAATGATAAATGCCGAAGGCCACAAATAAAAACATGGCAAAATGTGTTATGTTGTTAGTGGCAACGTACTGAAAAATAGCTGTGTATGGTATCATAACTTAGACATGTGATAAAACATAACGAAAATCACCCAATTCGGCTTGTGTAATTGCAAAAATAGTAATAACTGTTGAAAGCGAATAAATAAAACATGGTAAATGTGTTATGATGTTTGTGCAAATGTACTGAAATATGGGTTTGTATGGTATCTAATTTAGATAACTACTGATAAAACATAACGAACATCACTAAAAATGATAAATGCCGCAGGCCCACAAATAAAATCATGGCAAAATGTGTTATATTGTTAGTGGCAACGTACTGAAAATGGGTTCTTTTAGTATGAAAAAGTGGGTTGGTTACTTGTGAAAAAATTGTAAATGATGTACTTACACAAATAAAAAAAAATGTGTTATAATGTTTGTGTAAAAGAACTGAAATATCTTTCGTGTGGTATGATAATTTAGACAAATGATAAAACATAATGAAAATCACTAAAATTGATACATGCCGAAGGCCACAAATAAAAACATGGCAAAATGTGTTATGTTGTTAGTGGCAACGTACTGAAAAATAGCTTCGTATGGTATCATAACTTAGACATCTGATAAAACATAACGAAAATCACCCAATTCGGCTTGTGTAATTGCAAAAATAGTAATAACTGTTGAAAGCGAATAAATAAAACATGGTAAATGTGTTATGATGTTTGTGCAAAAGTACTGAAATATGGGTTTGTATGGTATCTAATTTAGATAACTACTGATAAAACATAACGAACATCACTAAAATTGATAAATGCCGAAGGCCACAAATAAAAACATGGTAAACTGTGTTATGTTGTTAGTGGCAACGTACTGAAAAATGGGTTCTTTTAGTATGATAACATAGTAAAAGTGGGTTGGTTACTTGTGAAAAATTGTAAATGATGTACTTACACAAATTTAAAAAATGTGTTATAATGTTTGTGTAAAAGTACTGAAATATCTTTCGTGTGGTATGATAATTTAGACAAATGATAAAACATAATGAAAATCACTAAAAGCAGATTGGTTAATTGTGGAAAATGGTACATGGTACAGTCACACAAATACAAACACGATAAAATTTGTCATTTTGTTACTGCAATGTATTTTCGTATGACAATTTAGACAACTAATAAAACATCGAAAATCCGTATAAGTGTCTTATCTAGTTGTGAAAAAACACCAATAAATGTTAAATTTACACAAATAAAACTTCTCAAATGTACTATGTTGTTAGTGAGAAAGGGCTGAAATGTGTTTTCGTGTGACTTGTTAATTTCGACATCTGATAAACACGCCGTTTGCGCTAATGAAATATGTTAATAAGAAACCTTTTAGTAGAGAAAAAAATAACTCAAAACACAGAGAGAACATAATTGAAGCTGCACATGAGAACCTAGTTTAAGACTCTAGCGAAAATATACTAAGAATATATTGGCCCAAAGTAGATCCTGTTAGAAGCTAGTGAGACCATAATGATGATATGGTAGAACATAGTTGAAGAGCATACAGAGACCATCAAGCGACCATGGCTGATGCGTAGCCTGAGAGAAGCCTGTTTGGGGAATATTAGCTTTTGTGTTGTATATATGCCATGGGTTTTACATTAGTATGGTCAGGATTGGCTAATGTGAGAAACACTTTATCATAACCATAAAATAATGAGAACTATTGGCCAAATGCACAGAATAATGTTTGCAGAATATTTTCTTTTGTGGTGTCAATGTTACGAGATTTACATTCTCGTGGTCAGGTTTTTACAATGTGAGAACCACTTGAATATAAGCATAAAATAATGATAATCATTGGCCAAAGGCACAGAAGAATGTTTGGCGAATATAGCTTTTGTTGTGTCTATATGTCACGGGGTTTACATTGTTATGGTCATGCTTTTACAATTTGACAACCACTTGAATATAAGCATAAAATAATGAGAACCGTTGGCCAGAGGCACAGAAGTATGTTTGCAGAATATTAGTTTTTTGTGGTGTCTATATGTCAGGGGTTTTACATTGCATGGTCAAGATTTTACAATTTGAGAACCACTTGAATATAAGTAGGAAATAATGAGAACCGCTGGCCAAAGGCACAGAAGTATGTTTGCAGAATATTAGCTTTTGGGGTGTCTATATGTCAGGGGTTTTACATTGCATGGTCAAGATTTTACAATTTGAGAACCACTTGAATATAAGTATGAAATAATGCGAACCGTTGGCCAAAGGCACAGAAGTATGTTCAGTTGTTGTATGTGTCATTTTCTTTATCTTGGATTATCAGTCTAAAGGTGAAGCACAGGTTAAAAAAATTGTTACAAACTTCACTGATATTGACCTTGATGTATCACCTTGTACCTAAAAACACTGGAAAAGTTTCCGTGGAAATGGAAAACCGTATGACCACTAAACAGATAAAGTCATTTCATGTTAAGAACCGACACACGAGGGGAAAGGGTCACGGTCAAGGTCTAAGCTTTTCTATCAAAGTTTATGGTGAGTATTTCCGTTGGCGTGGTTCACACGCACTCGGGCGAAGAAAAAGTAATTAAGGCCAGATGTCGTTATCTGTCGTTATCGGGGAAATCTTATAAGTATTTCCGTTGGCTCACACGCACTCGGGTGAAGCGAAAGCTATTAATGCCAGATGTTGCTACCTGTCGTTATCGGGGAAATCTTAGGGCAAATTATTTAAACTTTATTCTGGCTTACAACAAATGCAAACATACGCACATGTATGTATGTATGTATATGTATATATGTATGTATATATGTATGTATATATGTATGTATATATGTATGTATATATGTATATGTATATATGTATATGTATATATATATATGTATATATATATATATATATATATATATATATATATATATATATATATATAATATATATATATATATATATATATATATATATATATATATATATATATATATATATATATATATATATATATATATATATACGGTTGAAATATATTCGATTTAAATTCCTTATTTTAATATCCGAGTACACCATTAATTCCCACAATCAGATAACAGGTTTATGGTGAGCACCGTTTGAGCAGTTAACACGCACTCGGGCGAAGAAAAAGTAATTAAGGCCAGATGTTGCTACCTGTCGTTATCGCGGAAATCTTGTAAGGATTTTCACACGGAAAAGTACGCGTCTGTAGTATTTCATCAATCAAGTGGCCCACCCCTAAGTAACTCTGTGGAAAATTACGGTTCAGCTGACCTTTATGTTATAGAGCCGACCTAGTTGAGAATGACCGACCTTCAACCGGTCAGCCACCCTGGTAGTTTCCGTTACTTCTAAACCAGAACAAAATAAGACAGTGGAAATTTTTAAGTGAAAAAGAGCAATATTTTCTTCAACCGGGTTGAACTAAAGTTAAATAGGGCAGTGGGCCCCACCGATATCATGATCCCCACCCCGCCCGCGTAGGCCGGGCACACACACACCGCGCGATTTCGGCCGGTTTCGACCGGTTTCGATTGCCACCATATTGAATGTGCGAGCACACTCAGCACATTCGATTGCACATTCGGTTGCACATTCGGTTGCACATTCGGTTGCACATTCGGTTGCACACTCGGGCACACTCGGCACATCCAGCACATCCACACCTCGTTCCATCCCTAATACACTACTACTATTGTACCAACATAAAATTGACAATGTGCAGAAAGTAGATCCTCGTACAAACACGAGAACTAGCTGCTAGAGTATTTCTTTTAAAAAGAAACTCAAACAAACCAAATGTAGTAGGTGCTACTGCATTATTAAACTCTCGGTCTGAAATTGCATATAGCTAGTCATCAACTCAAGAATGCAAAGATAGAGTTCTAGTAAAATTACCAAATAAAGGTGAACTGTGTGAATGTAACAACTGGCAAGAATGCAAAGATAGAGTTCTAGTAAAATTACCAAATAAACGTGAACTGTGTGAATGTAACAACTGGCAAGAATGCAAAGATAGAGTTCTAGTAAAATTACCAAATAAAGGTGAACTGTGTGAATGTAACAACTGGCAAGAATGCAAAGATAGAGTTCTAGTAAAATTACCAAATAAAGGTGAACTATGTGAATGTAACAACTGGCAAGAATGCAAAGATAGAGTTCTAGTAAAATTACCAAATAAAGGTGAACTGTGTGAATGTAACAACTGGAGATGAATTACTCTGTTGTTAGTGTCAGGAAAAATGTTATGTAGTATGATGTTAGAGAGGCTCAATGGACAGGCAGATTGAAAAAATAGAAGAGGGTAAGTTGGATTCAGATCAAAACGATCACGTATTGACCACTTTTTTACCCTTAAACAATTATTAAAGAGTCAGTGCAAATGCAATATCCCCGATTATCAACTTTATTGATTTTTCAAATGCATTTCATAGTCTGCACCGACCAATACTCTGCCAAATACGCCTTCCTAACTAAATATTTAAATGTAATCAAGGATTTATACGACAACTTAAGATGATGTGCTCAAACAAACCAGAGTGGAACTGAGTGGTATTACATAGAAACAGAAGTAAATCGAGGCTGCATTATGTCACCGTTGCTATTTAGCTAGGTTATAGACTAAGTTATGAAAAATTACGCCCACAATGAACATTTTGGTATAAAATCCACAGACGAAAGAATTCTTAGTGATCTTGATTTTGCGGATGACTTGGCGTTAAGTCCACCAACTGTTAAGTCATAAGATATGTTGAATCGACTTTGTCATCTTTCAGAACTAATTGCCTTTAAAACAACACTTCCAAGACTAAAATCATGTATTTTACTAACTGTAATTTTAAAATCACTCTTGATGGAGAAACAGTTCAGACAGTTGATAACTTTTCCTATTTAGGTAGCAAAATGACACAAGATGGAGATTTTTTTTCTTATGTTCGCTCCATTGTAACCAGCACGGGTATCCGATTTCGGCTTGCCTTGACAATTCAGGTTGGCTACCCTAGCCTGTGACAGCCTCCCTATCTGTCGCCAGGCACGCGTGTGTGTGGTGACTCTTCGCCCAGACGATTTCTGCTCACGTCTGTCTCGCACGAGGTGTTCCACTGTCTATGAAATTGCCTCGTGTAATTGGACGTACTATGCCTGTGCCCATCGGGTACTGAACCGTTTCTCATCCATGAGCATGGTTCCTTAAGAGGAAGAACTCAACAGAAGAGCTGGACCCTGGCTCTTTCGCCCTCTTAGCCGAGGTGTCATTCACCGACATCGTGAACCCCTTGCCCAAGTTCGAGTCTCACACCACGCGTTTGAGAGTAAAGCGTTCTCGAGCTGAGCGACCTTGTCCCAATGGCGTCTGAGCCCATCAGGTACTGAACCCTTTCTCTCTGCAAGTGTATTTCCGGTATAGGAGAACCTGACAGTAAGATTTGGCCAGGGCTAAAATCGTTGTCTCTTTTGTGCCTGAGCCCATCGGGTACTGAACCCTTTTTCCTTTGCGAGCATGTTTCCGGTATAGGAAGACTCAACATTAGAGTTAGGCCAGGTCTTTTTGCTTTGCTAGACGCCCATTATTGGGTATGGGCTTCTGCCTATAGGAAATCAAGTAACTAGAAACTCGTCACGAGCTAACAGAGCTTGTAGTTCCCATTTCCGTAATCGTTTCCGCTTTATATTTGTAGTTGGCGCTACCCTTAGCGCTGTTCTGCCCTTTCATTTTTTCCCCATTGTACTCAGTATGAAATCTATCTGTCTTTCACCATGCATCCACATTTTCATGCTTTTTTTCATTGGCCGCCCCTCCAATGTTCGGACTGGACTAACTAGCTTCACTGTATGTCGACAGTGTCGCTGTATGTGGTGTTGCTGGTGGTGTCGGAGATATTGTCTGTCTTTTACGCATTCAAATCTCTTTCCATCTGCTACCTCCACATCCTCGGACACATCCCCCAATGATTTGGCCAGAATCAGCTCGAGCTGCTGTTTTTCTGTTACCAGGGTGCACCTCGAGGAGGTACATTTGGGATCTTGGTTATCTGCTAACCCTGGGTCCGCCTAGAGCAATGCGTTCCCTTTGCACCCCAAGATGGAGATACAATAAAAGAGAGTTCTAACATAAATGTGTTGGCATTACATGCGTTCAATCACCTAACAAACATCTGAAAATAGAAAACAATATGTAATATATTCACATATAGTTGCGAAAGTTGGAAAATAACAAAAGAACTGGAGAACGATTAAATTTATTCGAAAATAAATGTCTTAGAATGCTCTTAAGTTTTGGTTGGGAAGAATACAAATCAAGCAAGCAAGTAAGAGAAGATACTAAACAGCAATATATTTTTACAACAAGAAGAAAATGATGTTTTTATGTCGGACATGTAGGCCTACTTAGAATGCATGAAAACAGACTGTTACTGCAATAATTTACATGGGTACCAGATGGCAAAAAAAGGAATATCAAGAGAGACTCTTCGCAGAACAAACATCAATGAGTGTATGACTATGGGTCTCAACAACATGCAAGAATTTCACACAGTAGCATCACATCGCTTGAACTGGAGAGCTCTGGTATCTGCCCTATGTATCGGCGCTGAAGGAACATAGATAGGCCGTCTTCAGCTATTCCTGGGCTGATATGCTCACCCCACTCAGATTTCTCAAATAGTTATCAAACATTTCTAACCAATCATCACTATCAGGTGCAATACTGAATGGCGTTTTCACACAACTATTTTTCTGATTCCATGATGGTATGACAGCCTGTGAGCAATATGACGGCGCACACTCAATCCCGTTTCCAGTAACTAACGATGTCAAACAGATGATTGCGTCCTGTCTCCGACGCTCTTCAATATGGTGATCTCTGCCATGTTAAATGATGTCTTCCAACAGTGTAGAAATTTGCTTTCGCTATCGAGCTGATGGAGGCTTATTCAATCTTAGTAGATTGAAGGCCAAGACAGAAACTAAATTTAAAAAAAAAACATTTTTCGCCGACGATTGTGCACTCAACGCTACCAGTCTAAAAGACACGCAGGACAGCATGGACTTCTTTTCTTTAGTCTGTGATGCGTTCTGTCTCACCATCCGCACCGCGAAGACATTATTAATGTATCAACCAGCCAACAAGATGCCCCCTACACAGAACCAGTAATCACAGTAAAGGGACAAAAACTCAATACTGCCAATAAGTGTGTATATCTCGGCAGCACACAATCGCAAACTGCGACAATTGACGAGGATGTTGCCTAGCGCAATGCTCGCGCCAGTGCGGCATTCGGGAGCCTTCGTGCTAACGTCTGGATCAGGCGTGGTCTCAGTCTGACAACTAAGTTGGACGTGTACCGTGCAGTGGTTCCATCAACACTGCTTTATGCTGCGTCATCCTGGACTATCTATGCGAGACACGCTTGACAGCTTAACTTTTCCCACCTTCGGTTTCTAAGAAACCTCATGGGAGTACGTTGACAGGACCAAATACAGACAAGAAAACCTTCACAAGTCCCGCATACAAAGCACCCATACCCTGCTGACTAGGTCGCAACTCCGAAGGACTTACCACATCGTCCGTATGCCAAGAAAGCGCGTTCAAAAGAGATTATTCTATGGGGAGCTGTGCGGTGGTAAACGTTCAAGCGGCGGACAGAAAAAGAGCTTCAAGGATCATCTAAAAACTCTCCCAATCACTGTAGCATTGTTCCTAGCTTCTGGGAGATTTCAGCCCTTCATCGCTCAGTTTGACACACCCAGCTTGATACACCAACTGCAACTCTGTTTTATAGACTACACAAAGGCATTTGATAAAGTTAAACATAGGGAAGTTATACACATGCAAGAGAATTTGAACATCGACAGTAAGGATTTAAAAATCATCAAGAACATGTACTGGCAACAAAAAGCAGCAATAAAAATAGGAAATGAATTTGACCCTTTCAACAAATAAAACAAGGAGTTGTGAAGAGACAGGGATGTGTATTTTCACCAGGCCTGTTCTCTTTATACAGTGAAAACATAATGCGTGTAATAGTAGATATCCAAGGAATATCGGTGGGAGGATATAACATAAATAATTTAAGATATGCGGATGACACTGTTCTGATTGCAAAAAGTGAGGAAGACCTTCGAGAATTAATTAATATATTAGTGACAAACAGTAAAGAGATAGGCCCCTTCCTAAACATCAAGAAAACAAATAATGTTATTTCAAAGAAACAAAACACCACAGCTTTCAAGATCAAAGTGAATCATATAGTATTAAAACAGGTCCACCAATTCAAGTATTAAGTTACAACGATTACAGCAGATGGAAGAAGTTCAACAGAAAGCAGAAGCAGAATAGGGCAGGCAAAAACAACATTCAGAAAAATATGGCCTGGTCTTTAGAGGTGAGTAAGAGAGTTCTGCAGTGCTGTAGAACTTCTATAATAACATATGAATGCGAGTCCTGGACAATGAACAAACAAGAAATTGGAAAATTAGAAGTAGTAGAGATGTGGTTCTACAAAAGAATGCTGAAAATACCATAGAGTACAAGAAAAATTAATGTGAAAGTGTTGAAAGAATCAAATACGAGACGGAGTTTATGCAATAATATAAGACAAATACTATCTTCTTTTTTTTTTTTGCCACTTCATGAGACAATGAGGTTAGAACATAGTCACAACAGTCAAGATTGAGGGTAACAGAGACAGAGGGTGACAACTTTAGACAATATTAGACAATTTAACAACCTGCCACGGCAGTGAAATAATAACGATTCTGATACATAATACTGGAGATAGAGAGCTGTGGAGATCCATAATCGCCTACGCCAACCGGCATGGCACCTGATGATAATGATAACTTCTAGACTTAGAGAGCTTATTATTAGTTTCTATAACTCGTAGTTGGTCCTACATATGGCATGTCTTACGCGCAGACACCAACAGAATACACCACCAATCTCTTGAATGGATACCTACAGGCAAAAGAGCAAGGGGTAGACCAAAAGAAACACTCAGAAGAATAATACTTAGAGAAAGTAAAACAACCAATATTCATACTATTCAAGAACTGCACAGAATAACTTTGAACAGACAGAATTGGAGGAGATCTGACCTCTACCCTATGCGCTAACTTCAGCGCAAAAGGAAAATGAAATAACTCCTAGATTCCATATTTATATTATTTATTGATCCTGGTTTTTAAGTAGTTGTTAGACATTCAGACTGATATACTAATTGTATATTTTTCACATATTTATCAGCCATTCCTAACCTAGATGCTTACATAAATCTTGTTTTTCCTTAGAAATTTTGTCATAGTTATCCTGAAGTTCTCGTAGCTGTTTTATAAGACTTTCCCTTGAAGGCTCTGTCAAATACAAAGTCATGAACAAGAATTAACTACTGCCTAAAGAATGCTCTAATATCAAATTCTCCTATTATTCCTTTGTATGATATTTATTCTTCATTTATTTATTTTATTTTTCATCTTTGGGTGTGTGTGTGTGAGTGGGTGGTAGGTGTGAGTTATGCTACAATACTACTACATGTAAGCTACGTACATATTACACAATAATACTCCAAAATGTAAATTACACACACATAACACGTCAATGCTCCTATATGTAAACTACATACACACGTAACACGACAATACTCAGATATATAAGTTACACACAAACATACCACGTCATTACTCCTACTTATAGACTGCACACACATGTCACGGAATTAGCCCTACATATAGACTGCACACACATGCCACGTCATTACTCCTACATATAGACTGCACACACATGCCACGTCATTACTCCTACATATAGACTGCACACACATGCCACGTCATTACTCCTACATATAGACTGCACACACATGCCACGTCATTACTCCTACATATAGACTGCACACACATGCCACGTCATTACTCCTACATATAGACTGCACACACATGCCACGTCATTACTCCTACATATAGACTGCACACACATGCCACGTCATTACTCCTACATATAGACTGCACACACATGTCACGGAATTAGCCCTACATATAGACTGCACACACATGTCACGGAATTAGCCCTACATATAGACTGCACACACATGTCACGTCATTACTCCTACATATAGACTGCACACACATGTCACGGAATTAGCCCTACATATAGACTGCACACACATGTCACGTCATTACTCCTACATATAGACTGCACACACATGTCACGGAATTAGCCCTACATATAGACTGCACACACATGCCACGTCATTACTCCTACATATAGACTGCACACACATGTCACGGAATTAGCCCTACATATAGACTGCACACACATGTCACGTCATTACTCCTACATATAGACTGCACACACATGTCACGGAATAGCCCTACATATAGACTGCACACACATGTCACGGAATTAGCCCTACATATAGACTGCACACACATGCCACGTCATTACTCCTACATATAGACTGCACACACATGTCACGGAATTAGCCCTACATATAGACTGCACACACATGTCACGTCATTACTCCTACATATAGACTGCACACACATGCCACGTCATTACTCCTACATATAGACTGCACACACATGCCACGTCATTACTCCTACATATAGACTGCACACACATGTCACGGAATTAGCCCTACATATAGACTACACAACACAAACAAAATATTACGGTAATACTTCTTAAAAAGGAACATACCAAAAAGACGAAGATCAGTATTAGACACAAAGTGCACCGGATTGCCAGCTAAGTTAAGGCCATTAAATATACATTGGTAGCTTCCAGTTCTGTTCTGACCAGGGTCTTGCCATGTTGCTTCCAGAAAATTCTCGTCCTCCTTACATAATAAGAAAGGAAAAAACGTTATCACTTTGAAGTACACAACTCTACTCACACCAGGACTGACGCCAATGAAGACCTTTCAACTGAAATTATTAGGACCCCAATCGCAATGTTTTTAATTATTGTTTGGATTTTGGTTGGTCACTGTTTACATACTTGTAATCGAATACCAAAAATAGCAACGGCGACTCCAAGTATATAAATAGTGACCAACCGAAATTCAAACAAGGGTCACAATCCGGTCACGTGATTAGATAACAGATCTGACTGGAGACCGTCGTTTTCAAGCACGTAGGTCAACACTGGAACCAAAGCTCTATGGGACACTGTATGAACTACAAAAGACAGTGAGTTTTATTAAGGAGACAGAATTACAGATATAGACATGTTTCAAGTGAACGAAAGAATAAGAAGAAGAATAAGCACGTAGATAATAGGAGTGAGGTTTCGGGGGTTCAACCTTCTACTTCCCTTTTGAAAATCTTAACATGACATTCAGTACTAGGAAACAAACGCGGGCAAACATCCAACCACACTAATGGATTCCCCAATCAGTGAGTAAACATCCCCAACACTAATGGATTCCCCAATCAGTGAGTAAACACCCCCAACACTAATGGATTTCCCAATCAGTGAGTAAACACCCCCAACACTAATGGATTGGTTTCCTATATATAACTTGCAGATTGGGCCAAACAATTCTACTTTTAACATAATCTTACGAATTACATTTATAGTACGTAATATCCCTTTCTTTTCGTTGTAGTGATCCCCTTTGATTGCCAGGAGATCATACTTTTCATTTTCAAGTATGACAAAGTTACCAGAGATCCACTACAATATTCTTTATTTGGTGGTAGTGCTGAGGTGTCTTTCATGCTTGTGTTTTGCAAATCGTTCAGTGCCTGCAACACCGACTTTGCATCAGTTAAGAAGATTTCATTCATTCATTCATTCATTCATTCATTCACTCATTCATTTTCCCTTTGCGCTGAAGTTAGCGCATAGGGCAGAGTCAGATCTCTCCAATTATGTCTGTTCAAAGCTATTCTGTGCAGTTCTTGAATAGTATGAATATTGGTTGTTTTACTTTCTCTAAGTATTGTTCTTCTGAGTGTTTATTTTGGTCTACCCCTTGCTCTTTTGCCTGTAGGTATCCATTCAAGAGATTGGTGGTGTATTATGTTGATGTCTGCGCGTAGGACATGCCCGATGTAGGACCAACGGCGTTTTCTGATAACATCTGTGATGAAATTTTGATGTGTCTCTTCTCTGATTTTATCATTCGATTTGAATTCACCCCAATGGGTGTTAGTTATCCTACGAAGACATTTGTTCTCGAAACTCAGTAATTTCTTTTCTGAAGATAAAGAGCTTTTCCAGCTCTCACGTACATCTGATAGCACCGGAATAACGCAGGAATTAAATAAGCGCATTTTCGTGCGTGTGCTGATTGACTTTGACTTCCAGATATTAGACAGTCTGTTAAATGCACTTGATGCTAGGGCAATGCGAGTTGTAATTTATGTCATGACATCACCGTCGAGTGTTAATCTGCTTCCTAGATAGGAGAATTTCTGTAATTTTTCAAGTTGTTGTCCATTTAAAGTAATTTCGTTAGGTGAATTGGTGAAGTCCATACTTTTTGTTTTTGATGAATTGATTTGGAGACCTATTTGTCCTGCAATGAGTTTTAATCTATCAGTTTTTGTTTGTGCATCTTGATGGCTTTCACTCAATAGTGCTAGATCATCGGCAAAATCCAGGTCTTCTAATGTTGTTTTATTTATCCATTTAATTCCTAAATTTATGTTGGATGTGCTTTTTCTCATAGCCCAGTCAATTGCGATATTGAATAGTAATGGTGACATAGGGCAGTCTTGTTTAACACCAGTAATCACAGGGAACCATTCTCAATTGCCTTTTTCTGTTCTAACACAGCATTTTGAGTTGGTATAGAATGATTTTATCACATTTATATATTTATTTTGGAATCCGTATATTTTTAAAATTTCCCAAAGCGATGGTCGATGGATGCTGTCGAAGACTTTTTGAAAATCAACGAAGTTTATTATGAGATTAGATCTAAATTCTAGACATTCTTTTATTATTGTTCTAAGAGTGAATATATGGTCAAGACAGGAACGACCTGGTCTAAAGCCTGACTACTCTTCTCTAAGTCTTTTGTCTAAGGATGACTTTAATCTTGCAAGCATCATATTACAAAGAATTTTGCCAGGTACGGATAGCAGTGTGATTCCCCTCTAGTTATCACAGTTTGTTAGGTCTCCTTTATTTGGTAGTTTGATAATGATGCCATTTTTCTATTGTTGGGGTCGGCATTCGTTTTTCCAAATCATATTGAAAATATTCAGTAAAAATGGCAAGGTATTATTAAGATTTAGTATTTAGTAATAGATAATTATTAGTATTAAGAAGATTACATGATTGTTATTCGGCTAGAAATGTATGCGCTTTTTGGCTGCATCTGTTATGTCTTCCATGTTTGCTTTGAAGTTTGTGAACTATTTGCCCATGTGTATGGATTTTTAGTTTCTGATGTACATCGATAATTGATAGCCAAGAACTAGAAGATGTTATAAATTGTGAATATTTAGGTAAGAACATAAACAGTTCAGGAAAGGGGTGGGAGTGACAAGTGATTCATTGATTGATAAAAATTTCATGAGATTGTGTAGCAGAAATTACGAACAGAATTACAATAGCGACATCAAAACAGGCCTCGGTGAAAAAAATTCGACAAAGCATTTTATCTGTAAAGCTAAATTACATATGGTTATTACGAATATTCCTAGTAGTAGTTTACGGCTTTGAAACATGGATACTTCATAAATGAGTTGCAAAAGAGAATTGTTGTATTTGAAGTGAGATGCTATAGATTAATATTAAGAATTCCATCAGCATGTAAATCCTCAAAGAAAGATTTCTTCATAAACCCCCAAAATCTGGGAAAACACCACCGATTCTCGGGATGTTTGGGGGCATAACCTGCGTGCAGGTGCAACGTTGTTCAGAAGCAATATGTTTCAAGATATGGAAGAAAGAACACAAAAACGCAAACAAAATTCTATGTTGCTGTGACATGATTGCTTGAAAAGTAGGCCTATCTGTTTCTGATAAAATGCTAAATATATTGCTTCTTATTTTTACTTAATGATCGTCTGCAAGACACAAAAGGCCAAACAGACCACGGACAGTGAAAAAGACACACCAAGAAATTCAAAGTACATTAACCGCTGAAGATAGTTAGTTTATAAACTTCCTTATAACAAGAAAGCAGAAAGGTTGTTTTATATTGTTAAATAGATATAGCAAGATAAAAACTCATTATGGAAGAAATTATTGGAGATAATAGGCAAAAGGGCGGCTAAGTTGAAAATGGGGAAAAAACAGCTCTGTTTAAAAGAAAAACATTTCAAATACTGCATGTTTACCATTAGCGATTTGCAGGGAGGGATTTTGTAGCTCATATTGTTCACGCACACACACACACAAAATAGCTCAAATTGTTTTCCAAAAAAAAAAAAAAATAAAAAAAAAAAAAAAAAATTGTTATTATAAAACCGCCGAAATGGTTGAATAAAACAGATGAAATTGTTCCAAAAAAACAGCTCAAATTGTTCAAAGATAGCAGCTCATATTGTTCACACACAAAAAAACAATGCAAATTGCCCTCCCTCCCCCCCCCCCCCCCCCAAAAAAAATTGCTCAAATCTTTCAAAAAAGAAAAGCTTAAGAAGGACAGCTCAAATTGTTTAAACATGCCCTTGTCTGCTGCAGGTCAACTTGCACAGAATCATGAGAAATTCAGAGCATCTTTCAAGCAGACTTTACGCAGGAAATACATATCACCTGATGATGTTGCACATTGCAAGTTTGATTATATTTAGATCAACGATTATTTCATGTACAACCTGCAGAAGTTAATAGATCATGTATTTAGATCAACGATTATTTCATGTACAACCTGCAGAAGTTAATAGATCATGTATTTAGATCAACGATTATTTCATGTACAACCTGCAGAAGTTAATAGATCATGTATTTAGATCAACGATTATTTCATCTACAACCTGCAGAAGTTAATAGATCATGTATTTAGATCAACGATTATTTCATGTACAACCTGCAGAAGTTAATAGATCATGTATTTAGATCAACGATTATTTCATCTACAACCTGCAGAAGTTAATAGATCATGTATTTAGATCAACGATTATTTCATCTACAACCTGCAGAAGTTAATAGATCATGTATTTAGATCAACGATTATTTCATCTACAACCTGCAGAAGTTAATAGATCATGTATTTAGATCAACGATTATTTCATCTACAACCTGCAGAAGTTAATAGATCATGTATTTAGATCAACGATTATTGCATCTACAACCTGCAGAAGTTAATAGATCATGTATAAGTAACAGGATGTGATGTTATACCTTACCTCACCATTACCTAAATATCCATCAACAGCAATGACTTCACTTCCAGGTTTGGTTTCAATGCCGGCAACCAATGTAATGGTTGCTAAAAGTTGATCAATTCCTGAATGAATGTGAGCCAAGTCTATCGATGTGACCTGCAAATTCACACAAATAGACAATTACTACAAGAAATGTTCAGACAGATTGTTTGCTGTAATGTTCTCTCATTTTGTCAGAGTGTCTGATGAGATTCCTAGCTAATAAGACTAACCTTTAGCAGTGACGTGCCCTGAGCAGTGATGTGCCTTGAGCAGTGACAAGCCTTGAGCAGTGACGTGCCTTGGGCAGTGACGTGTTTTGAGCAGTGACAAGCCTTGAGCGGTGACGTGTCTTGGGCAGTGACGTGCCTTGAGCAGTGACAAGCCTTGAGCAGTGACAAGCCTTGAGCATTGACAAGCCTTGAGCAGTGACAAGCCTTGAGCAGTGACGTGCATTGAACAGTGACGTGCCTTGAGCAGTGACGTGCCTTGAGCAGTGATATGCCTTTAGCAGTGACATGCCTTTAGCAGTGACAAGCCTTGAGCATTGACGTGCCTTCAGCAGTGACGTGCCTTCAGCAGTGACGTGCAGTGACATTTTCAATGTTATTTTGGCTATGTTGTATAAAGTGATAATGCTGAATATTGTAACTTGTTAGTGAACTCCATTATGTGTGATACTTCTGGTATAACCAAAATTTATTACGCCCTATAAGGCTATCCACAAATTATATCAACAATATTGACGGGGTGGGTGTTTCGTCTGAAACGTTGGACAGCTGTTGACAAATGGAAAAGCTGGGAGTGACAGAGTTGAATAAAAAATAACGTCAGCTATATCGCTGTTATATACCAAGGAAATTTTTAAAATTTGTTAGTTGTTTTTTTTAATCAACTTCTGCTACAAAATTTGGTGGCGCCCCCCCCCTTCTTTAAACAATGTTTGACATAGTTAAGAAGGGGAAGAGGTCAGCGAATGTTTGAAAGTTGTTGCTCCCCTTCTTCAGCGTTCATTCTCAAACTCCCGCTGGATCTCCTTTGTAGCAGGACGATGGTCCTACTAGATTTCCAGCAGGATGTAGTCCTGAGAATGGAAATGCGTTGTGTCGCCGTTTTGTTTTTGCCAATATTCCGACACATCCGTCTTCGGCTGTTTGAAGTTGTTGATAAGGTAAGGAAAAGGTAAAACAAGTAAAATAATTGTTGACATAATTGGTGGACAAGCCCCTATATTGAAAAAATAATTGCCTAAATACTAGAGATCTTTACTTTTATTTAAGACAAAAATTTAACCAAAAGCACACGCTCAAATCGTAGCATTTAAACCACGACATTTCAGGTAAAGATGTATTCACCAAATGTTACCGAAGCCCTTTATCCTCCATATAATTAATTAACATATGATTGTTCTATAACAAAGTAGACTGGTATCTAGAGTTGAAAGCAGAATGTCTCGTCACATTGAGAAAGTTAACTTCTAAATGTAGCTTACCTCAGAAACGTTTAAAGCGATCAGATCAGAGACGAAGCATCGTATACTTAATGTTTCGGTAAAGCCAACCTCCAAAGCGGCAGGTGTCGCTTTCACACCAGGTCCTCGGTCTGTACAGAAATGAAGAATTTGCTGATTTATTGTAATATGTGGTAGGATTTATTGTAATGTGTGGTAGCATCTATTGTAATGTGTGGCAGGATATATTGTAATGTGTGGTAGAATATGTTGTAATATGTGGCAGGATATATTGTAATGTGTGGTAGAATATGTTGTAATATGTGGTAAAATATGTTGTGATAAGATCTGTTGTTATGTGTGGTAGCATCTATTGTAATGTGTGGTAGGATATATTGTAATGAGTGGTAGGATATATTGTAATGAGTGGTAGGATATATTGTAATGAGTGGTAGGATATATTGTAATGAGTGGTAGGATATATTGTAATGAGTGGTAGGATATATTATGTGTGGTTGGATATATTGTAATGTGTGGTTGAAAATGATGTCATCAGTGATCAACAATTGCAATGTTTGAGAGATGATTGATCGTAATGCAATAAACTAATAGTTTTCTTAAAACTACTCATGTGTATGTTCTGTCATCGTTTTCTGTAAGCTTATGCCTACACATTTTGGGAAACAATTATTCACTTTATGAAATTTTGACATGAAATATTACAAAATGTATTTATCATTTCTTCAGTATAATCGTGCTGAACAAAAAATGGCAAAACAAGGTATGTAACTTTTGTTATGCTGTTATGCCTGCGATGATTCTTCCCAAAAATAGATGTGAATATCTCTTGAGTGTTTCGTGGTATAATTTTTTTTTTTTTTAACATGAAAGTTGATATCTGATAACAAAATTAAAAAAAAAGCTTGGAACATTGCGTATTATGTATCCCAGAAAGACACATCTGCTTCTATAGATGTAACGTTTTATAATTCTAATTTTCTAGCTTCTTCTTCTTTCTTTTTTCGTTCACTTGAAACATGTCTATATCTGTAATTCTGTCTCCTGAATAAAACTCACTGTCTTTTGTAGTTCATACAGTGTCCCATAGAGCTTTGATTCCAGTGTTGTTTCCTCTGGCCAATATGTCTGCCTCAGCGTTTCATGCTCAGAACACTCTTGAAGTATATGTTTGGCACTCTGTACTGCCTGTCCACGTGTACATATGGCCGTGTTGCCAATCTTGAACTTTGTATACATGTGACTGCGGAGTCGGTTGTGTCCTGTTCTGAGACGTAAAATTATAACTTGTTCTGATCTGTTCATAATCTGATAGTCATCTTGTGTTGGTGTTTGTGGCTTTCTAATTGACTTGATCAACTGTTTTTTTATGGTAGGTGATTGGTATATCTGGTTGGTCTTCGGCAGCACCTTCCTTATCCAATTAGTCTGCTTTTTCATTTCCTGGTATTCCACAGTGAGAGGGTATCCACTGCATGGTTACCCGATACTGGTAAGACAATTCGCTAAGTAATTTTTCAAATCTGTTAGTTTTCCAGACTGGAGAGCTTGAAGCACTGACCTTGCATTTGTCAGGAATACCACAGGCCGTAGGCCAGAGTTGGAGTTCAGCAGTATTTTAGCTGCCACACTAATTGCCTGGATTTCTACATCATAATTATTGCAGAATTTTCCTGTCGGTGTTCTGATTGTATCTCTAGGCTTGTGTGGATATTCTATATATACACCTGCACCTCCATTCCTCACATCATTCTGTGCTGACCCATCTGTGTATACTCTAACCCATATATCTTGTGGATATTCCTCATCCAGGAAACTGAGGGTGACTGTCATTCGCTGCACACTGTTCTATTCGTCCTCGCTTAGTATTCCTTTCACATGGGTCTGAATGTATATTGGCATTCCATGGCTTTCACTCCACGAGGTTTGTTCTGGTACAGACCTTAAGGGGTTGTCAACTTCAGGTAGGTCTGTAAGTTGTCTACGGAGTCGTTTAGCTTGATGGATAAAGCTGCTCCTTTTCAGTCGCCCCATTGCTAGATTTTGGAATCTTTCCTTCATTGGATGACTTGGCATACATAATTTTCTAGCTGTTTTTTTTAAATGTTCCGGATGTCATTATTTTCCTCATTCAATAGCAGAGCATTGAAATGGGGAAAAGCCGGCACAAAATTCCGGCAGCTACCAAATCTAGACAATTTTGGTCGAACAGGGACATTTGGTAACGCCTGGTACTTTAATATACAATCAGCAAACTATGTATCAAATCGGGTGTCGCCTGTCAGCGCTGACCAATGAAATGCACGGGGAAATAATCGAAAACAAAAGGCTTGATTCAAATCTGTTGGTAGGTCATCTATTGGCTAAAGTCAGGCATAATGTCACCTCGCGACTCGAATCAAGTTCCTTTCGATGTTTTATTCAGCTGACTGAACAGCTAAACCTCTCAATAAGTCATCTTGGGGGAAAATAAACCTAGCAAGGCATAGGGATGTTGTGTGTGGTGAAGAAAATATGAATCAGTTGCGCAGAATGGACAGATGTGTTGTTACCATGAAACATTAAATTTTCTGTTACCCACAGATACGTTTTCGCCGTCAAACATCACGAATGCAGCGGATGACGTCCAAGTAGTATCCCCCGTAACATGTCATCTTGTTTATCGTACTCCTGATCCACTACCCCACGGAAGTCAAAGATTACAGTTAACGTGGCTTTGGCATGTTTTTTAGTTGTGTCATAATGGGACATTTCCCGCCAGACCTGGTCACGTGTCCTACCGGAAAAATCCATAGACTCGGGAAAAGACCGAAACGCCGCCTTGCCCCGCGCGCCATCTTACCCCCGGCTACCCTACAATAAAAACACCGGTTTTGACATATTTTAATCCAAATTCAACGCAATGTTACACATGTAAATACCGTCAGATAAGGGCATATCTTGTCATATCACTAGCGCCTTCCAACTTTGCCTAGAGTTTGAAACATTATCAGACATGTACGGCTTTAGGCTACTGTACGATAACTGGAGCAGACCTACTTTTATTTTCACATCTTCCATGTCACATTCAAGAAGTCATTCGGTGCTGATTTGAGTTTGAGAAATTTGGTGGGAAATAGATCTGGTTTATCAGCAGGGCTGCCATATTGTATTAGCTTAAGTCACATTCCATAACACGGGCTTTTTTTAAAGTGTAATATGCATCAGAAAAATGACTTGGTTTATATATGGTTGTTTTGCTTGCTTCTTAAAACAATTCGCTGCACAAAAGTATTATATGACACACTACTTATGCAAGGTGAAGTGAGATTCATCTATACAAAACAACGCGATGCAAACGACGACAGAGTAAACAAATAAAATCAGGAGAATTTTGAAATTTTGACATTGTAATGTTATCCACCAAATCCATATATAAGGGAAGGGAAGGGGTTGAGATGTTCAAACACATACCCCCCCCCCCTTCCCTCTTTTTTATGAAATCAGAACATGACAGTACTATGAATGAAGTCAAAATGCTTGTAAAACCTCTCACTCTTTGACGATTTTACACAAAATGTCACGCAACAATCTCACAAAAATGAATAAATTATGCACGAAAATTAGTGTATGATCATTTTTATAGTCATCCCCCAACCCCCTCCCTTTTCTCCTCCCGAAGGCGTATCTACGACTCTTCCATCAACAGCTGGTTTTATGTGCATATAAATCTATAAAGACATGAAAAATGAGCTAAATACAAGATCATACAAGTATCACACTGGAAATACAAGCAACAATATTGTATGATAAGAGTCTTAGATCAAATAATAATGAACTCAAACGCAGTAGAGGTGTGAGCATGAACTGACTTGAGAGGTTTGACTGTGGGATATATGAGCACAAGTTCTTCAATTTGTTTAGTTTTTTTCTGAATGTTTTCTTGTATTGTTGAGATATGACAATTTCAATATGGCAACTGATTTTAATGATATGTCTATCACAGCCTACTACTTGAAGCTGACTGAAGATCGATTCATTGTTTTAACAGAAACTGCCAAGAACTTTCTAACTATATCTTCTTCTTTGTCTGCCTCATGTTCGTCTCCCTGGCATCATCCTCTCCATTATGGTCTTCTCTAGGTTGTCATAGCATTTGATGCGGCCAAAATACTGTAGTATTAATGAAAGAATCATGCTTTTTAGCCAGTTTTCTTGTACATTTATTTTAGCCAGTTTTCTTGTACATTTATTTTAGCCAGTTTTCTTGTACATTTATTTTAGCCAGTTTTCTTGTACATTTATTTTAGCCAGTTTTCTTGTACATTCATTTTTCTCAGGATGTCTATATTAGTGATCTTTTTATCCACGGTATTCTGAAGATTTTATTTTTGTAACATTTTGTTTCAATTGATGCTATTTTATTTTTCACTTTGTTGCAGATTGTCCATTATTCTCAACCATATATTGCCACTGAGAATATACAAGATCTTAGAAATTGTTGTTTTGCAGCAGTTCATTCATGAGTTTTTCATTTATATCAGTTTCTTTGATGCTATGATCAACCTCTTTCTGATTTCTTCATAGCAATCACCGTTACTATTAGATTTCTTCATAGCAATCACAGTTACTATTGATAAGAGAACCAAGGTATTCAAAACTGTTGACTCTTTCTATCATTAACAGACCAATTTGCATAATCTCTCACACCACACACCTGTCACTAACAGACAATTCGTATAATCTCTCACACCACACATCTGTCACTAACAGGATAGCTCATATAATCTATAACACGACACACCTGTCACTAACAGAAAATTCGTATAATATCTCAAACCACACATCTTTTGGTTGCTAATCCATTCTCTGTCAGTGCTTACTTAGTTTTGTCAATGTATATTCAATGTTTTAGAGATTCTACACACATTCCAGACGTTATCTTTCTATCTATCTATACGCTGTGGCCCTTGTTTACCTTTGCATTGCGGCGTCAGGGATGGAAGAGTTCTCTGGAGATGGCCTTCTTGTGTGCTGTTTGTAAGCTTGTTCCTGTGGCTTCTTTGATTTCTGTGATACATCTTTTACATGGTCTGCCTCTTGCTTTATAACTGTTATCTTTGTCAGTGTTTATTTACTTCGTTTGGGTGCTCATTCACTCAGTGTTTATTTACTCAATGCTCATTCATTCAGTGTTTATTTACTCAATGCTCATTCATTCAGTGTTTATTTACTCAATGCTCATTCATTCAGTGTTTATTTACTCAATGCTCATTAATTCAGTGTTTATTTACTCAGTGCCTATTCAGAGTTGAATCACTCAATGCGTATTCACGTCGTTCTGGTTCTTATTCGCTCAGTGTTTATCTACCAAGTGCTCAGTCACATAGATTTAGCGCTTATTCACTCAGTAATTATTCACATCCTTTTTGGTACTTACTCACTGTGTGCTTTTCTTCTGAGAAAAGTTTCTTTTTAATAAAGTATTTAAACAATATTTTTAAAATTGTATACCTCTAAATTTCCTAGCTCATTTATCTTTGACGCTTTTGGGCCGTCCATAAATTACATCAATAATTTTCTGTCTACAAAAGTTTAAGGGGGGGGGGGTAACAAAAGTTGACGTCAACAAAATTGTTTTATACAACAATTAAATTGTGTGAATTCGAACAAAACTGTGTAAAATATGTATTTTAAAAATATGTCTTTTTTCGAACTTTTTTTTGGAAAGACTATATTTTAGAGGAAGAGGTGGGTAATTTTTTGACATAATTTACCAGCGGTGGGAGGGATCTGAGAATTCTTGACATAATTTACCAGCGGTGGAAGGGATCTAGGAATTCTTGACATAATTTACCAGCGGTGGGAGGGATCTCGGAATTCTTGACATAATTTACCAGCGGTGGGAGGGATCTCGGAATTCTTGACAATTTTATGGACATTTGGAGGAGATAAATATTGCAAAGTAAGTGTTTACGTAATTTATGGATAGCCCCTATCTCTCTCTCTCTCTCTCTCTCTCTCTCTCTCTTTATTTATTTGGCAAACCTTTCAAAGTGAATGTCAGTGTTTCACTCAAAATGGCTGGCGAGTTGTCGTTATCCAATCCATTAATCCTGCATACGTAGTTCCCTTCTAATGAACTGTTCGCGAATGACCATTCAATGTTCACATACGACTCATGACTCTGAGGATAACAAAAAAGCATCCAATGTTCAGATATGACTCTAATGATAAGGAAAATTCATTCAATGTTCACATATGACACTGATTATATGGAAAAATCATTCAACGTTCACATATGACTGATGATAAGGAAATAGAAAACAAACTGGAAGGAGATAAGTCATGAAAAAGTGTTTGGACAAAAAGGAAAGTAAATGTAAATCATTCACACTACAAATCATACTGAAGACCTCTCGATGAGGAGTCACTGTCTTGTACTGGAGATGGTTTGGAGATCCGATGAGACATGATTTTCTTGTAGTGGAAATGGTTGGGAGTTTCGATGTTCCAGTGAGTTTTGGAAAAGAGGCTGTCCATAAATTACGTCAGAAATTTTGTGACAATATTTGAGCCTATCTACCTGCTTATCATCAAACTTTCAAGACTTTAGTGATCCCCCACCCTTCCCTGTTTAATTATTTTAGTCAAAGTTTGATCCCCCTTCCTCTCCCCAAGCACACATATTAGAAGTGCGAAAAAATACATCATTTTTTTTTCCTTAGATTTATCCCAAAATACTTCAAATTAAAATAATTTATTAATTAATAAATTAATTGGTATATAAAAACAGTTTTATTGATGTCAACTTTTGTCACGCAGTGTTTATTTACTCAATGCTTATTCACTCAGTGTTTATTTACTCAATGCTTATTCACTCAGTGTTTATTTACTCAATGCTTATTCACTCAGTGTTTATTAACTCAGTGTCTATTCAGAGTTGAATCACTCAATGCTTTACTCAATGCTCATTCAACAACTGTCTAACTTTTTTCAGACCACCACCTCTTCCCCTCCCCTACCTAATAGTTGACGTAATTTATGTACATCCAATCAGACGTTGGGAACGTATGTTCCTTTCAGAGTCATTCGCGTAGGACAGGTTACTGGAGAGGAATCAGATTAAATATGCTCTACATATATACTTCCTAATCGTCAGGTGATCCACCAAGACAAAGCCCTGGACGACTAGTAGTCTCTTTGATCATCATAGGAGCTTTGCCATATGATTGCCTGATCCTCCATGTGATACGCTGACCTGGTGCTAACAACCTAATCCAGTAAAATACTAGTACCAAAAACAGCAACAGAGACACTGAGAGATTCATATTCAGGAGAGACCATCAGAACCAGACATTATCAGTCACAATCAGAGAATATAAGTCACATTCAGACAATACAAGTCACAGTCAGATAATATCATTCATAGTATATTATTCAGAGACTATCGGAGTCAGAGAATATCAATCAGACTATCAGTGTCAAAGAATATCAGTAAGAAACTATCCGTCAGAGAATATCATCAGGAATCTATCAATCAGATGTATCATATGATATCAGTCAGGGACTATTAATAAGAGAACATCATTCAGACTATGAGTCAGATAATATCAGTCCGAGTCTATCAGTCAGAGAATATCAGTCAGAAAATATCAGTCAGGGAATATCAGAGTCAGAGACTATCTGTCAGATATCAATCAGAGATTATCCGAGATAATCAGAATCAGAGAATATCAGAGATTATCCAAGTCAGGGAATAGCAGTTAGACATTATCTCAGACAGAGATTATCCGAGTCATAGATTATAATCCGCGTCAGAGAATATCAGTCAGAGATTATCAGTCAGATATTATCCGAGTCAGCGAATATCAGAGTCAGAGACTATCAGTCAGAGAATATAAGTCATTCAGTCGTATGCATGAATGTTATGGACAAGACGTAACATTAATGAGAACGAAAATGTTTTTTGATGTTATACAGCCAATTTGTATAGCTATCTATAAATATATATATAAATAATCTATATAAACATAATATATGTCTTCGTTTCGACAGTTGGCCTTCAACGATCAGACCAAGAAAGATAGACAGGCGACAATAACGTGAGATAATATAACACAATGTTTAGCATTGCGGTATGGCAGTGTCAGCAATGATTCTGATTGAAGATAAGAGTAGAAAATATAGAATTGTGTGAAGATTCATGGTGACATACGCAAATCGACACTAAATTTAGTTATTATGGTGATGACGACGACGACAGTGATAATAATGGTAGTGATGAGCACCACATATGTTCTTACTTTGCTGCAAGCACTATTTCATCATGTCTTATTTATAGGACCAACTTAACTATAACGTTTATAACATTCATCTGTGGTTCTCAGCGTGGGCCGTATGCCCCCAGGGTTCGCGGGGGACATTTTAGAAACTGAGGGACCACAGACCCTCTGGGAGGGGGATCATGATGATCTGCTCGGACCATAAATAACAAGATTTATAGAAATAAATGAAAGCCTTTGTGATTTGTACAGAAAGGCGCAATGACCTTTTTTTAGACACCATGGAGCTACTCACGACCTAATTTATACAGACTTGTATTCTAACCCATTTTACGTCACGGCATAAAGTCAATCTGATTACTGTTATGCTTTTCCTTTGCCAGGCGAAAGTACAGCAAAGTATAACTAAATGGTCAATGAAAATCATGACAATAGTCGTAGTGGCCTAAGGTAGTGACGCTAGACACAAGCTTGTATATAGTGAGTCATTGGCTAAGGGAGATAATGTGTCTCAAAAGAGGGACACGGAAAAAAATATTGAGAACCACTGGCATAGATGAACAAATGATTGGCATGAATATTTTGTCCACTTGTTATCTCTTACCCCGTCAATGGAGATGCTGCTAGTAACGACTCCACTGTGAGCGACAGGTCTGGAACCAACTGATGTTGCTGAGGCTAGTATTTCTTCTTGGTTGTTTGTCACCCTGCCAAACAATCACACAGGTCAACAACAACAGCATTTTGGGGTGTCTTAATGTTTTGACTTGTTTCTATGTCTATGTCCATAAATTACGTGAATAATTTTTGACACCCTCTCCACCCATATCGACAACGTGTCCAGAATTCAGGGATCCCCCACTCTCCCTGAATAATTATGTCCCAAATAGTTAACCTACCCTCCATAAATAAGTTGAGCATAAAAAAATTTGTAGAATAAATTTGTAGAAAATTTTTTTTTTAAATTCAAACAATGCTATTGGTAATTTTACACAAAAATATTTTTGACATCAACTTTTGTCATTCCCCCCCCCCCCCCGCTTCTTTTATCAACAACAGTCAAATTTCTTTAATCCCTTCTTCTCCTCTACCCCCTTCCCAAATTGTTGACGTAGATTATGGACAGGCTTTATATCTGACCTACTGATTCTATAAACAAAACCAGTTTTTCCAGATCGGGTGTAATCTTCCAAATACCGACTTGGGTCTATATAAATAGCTAAGTTGGTGATCAACCCAACCTTTTTTTTTTTTTAATACAGTTATAATGATTTAGACAATACTTTATGTTTGGTAGGTTACCATTTCTTCTGAACGATCCGGCTGCACAATTGTCGGAGGCGGCATTGAACATTGTACCTTGGCTGTCCGAGTCTTTACCTCTCCTATACAGATGCTCTACATATATGTTCTACATATAGGTTTAATGAAAATGTTCCACATATGTGCTCTATATATATCTATCTATCTATCTTTCCGTCCTCTTTTATCTTTTACGGGTGTCGAGGGAGATACAATGTTCTTGTTCTCGCTTTTCTGGCAGCTTCAGATAATGTTATTTAGTGTTCGTGTAATATCTCTTTGATGTTGTCAATCCAGCGTACTCTAGGTCTACCCCTGGCTCTTCTTTCTGCTTCTGGTCTCTTCATACATGATTTATAAACTAATGAATCACACAGCATTCTTTCCAGATGACCAAACCATTGCATTTGTTGATTTTGTATGTATTGTAGAATTGATATGACACCCACTCTTTCTCTTATGGCCTCGTTTCTAATTCGGTGTCTTCTGGTCACTCCTATGGTTTTTCTCAGACATCTCATCTCTGTTGTAACCAGTTGTCTCTTATGTTTTGTTGTTAAAGACCATGTTTGACATTAGTAGCACAAGGTTGGAATGAAGATTCTTTGGATAAGATGTTTTGTTGTTGTCATTGGTAGTATTTTGTGTTGTAATAAAGGAGACAAGTTTCCAATATTTGATTCGCTTCTGCATATATGCTATATATATATGTTCCATATAAATTCTCCACATATGTGCTCTACATATATGCTCTGCACAAACGCTTTACATATAGGCCCTGCATATATATTCGGCTCTGTGTAAGAAATAACACTTTTCACCTCTAGTATAGATATGATGTCACAGTTCACCCCTTGTATTGATGTAATGTTACTGTTCGCCCCTTGTATTGATGTAATGTTACTGTTCACCCCTTGTATTGATGTAATGTTACTGTTCACCCCTTGTATTGATGTAATGTTACTATTCACCCCTTGTATTGATGTAATGTTACTGTTCACCCCTTGTATTGATGTAATGTTACTATTCACCCCTTGTATTGATGTAATGTTACTATTCACCCCTTGTATTGATGTAATGTTACTGTTCACCCCTTGTATTGATGTAATGTTACTATTCACCCCTTGTATTGATGTAATGTTACTATTCACCCCTTGTATTGATGTAATGTTACTATTCACCCCTTGTATTGATGTAATGTTACTGTTCACCCCTTGTATTGATGTAATGTTACTATTCACCCCTTGTATTGATGTAATGTTACTATTCACCCCTTGTATTGATGTAATGTTACTGTTCACCCCTTGTATTGATGTAATGTTACTATTCACCCCTTGTATTGATGTAATGTTACTATTCACCCCTTGTATTGATGTAATGTTACTGTTCACCACTCGTTATGATATGTCACTGTTTATTCCTTGTATTGACATGGTGTCATTTATGCGAAAGGTGCGATTTTTTAAAATGGAAATCTGCCAATACTAACATTCGCCATCATTAAAGAACCTATGTAACTTCGCATGCTGAAAAGGCATAGCTGTTTGCCTTATTTAAGTGATAATATTTTGTAAATTTTTAATGTATTTTGGTGTCATTTCATGAGATGATTTCACCCGTTGTAGTTTGTGTCCCCTTTCCTCTTATATTTCATTGATCAGTACATGAAACCCATCCACACTTCCAGTTGTAACGCCACTAATGGCTAAGATTTTGTGAACTGGTTATTTAACATAGAAACACAAACACCATATTTACCTAGCAACTGACATACTGATAAGCAACTGTAGGTTCGTGGTGTGGATGTCTTTAAGTGTACAGTTGACATTGACGCGGTGTCCTCGCTGAGTTGCTACGAACTCTAGTTGTCCATCTGTAACACAATTTTGTATTTCAGTTATTTCAGTTACTGTATTGAAAAGTCAATCAATCAAGTGCCATGCCGAATGGCGCATATGATCATGTTTCTCCACAACTCTCTGTCTCTTGTATTGTCAATAAACTCGGTTGTTGAACTTCTACCGTGAAGTTCACAATATTAGTCGATCTAGCAGCTTCTCTCTTTGTCGTCCTCTATCTCTTCTCCCCTTGATCTTTCCAGTAGTTATTAAGTGTTCAAGATGTGTTCTCAGCACATGCCCTAGAAATCTTGACTGTCTGCCCCTAATGTTTGATATTAATGTTTTTTTTACGCCAGCATCAATGATAACTTCTGCATTGAAAAGTAACTTGTATATATATCTCAGAGCATCAATGATGATGATGATTATGATGACATGATTCCTTTAACTGTACGCAGGTAGTTCTTGACAGCCCATACTATTTCTGAAAAACGCAGAAGTTGTTCTCAGTTGTGTTACTGAGTCAACACCAGGACTCATATAAAGTCTCACAGCCATGGATGTGTGAGTAGTTCTCGAGGGGGAGACATTGCAGTGCTTAGGTATCCCATGATTACCACGTCTGCTAGGAACACAGCACACATTTCTGACTCAACTAACGTATCATTCTTCTGTCCGATTTATTGATCCGTCCGTAGTGATAGGGCATCTATATTAGCTTTCACCGCCACCTAGGAATCTGCCACATCAGGACAACGGTACAGTGTCCGCAGGCCTGCATCTCTTCGTCATCGATGGGGATTATTTGATAGAAGACAAAAGTAAACAAAATAGTATAATGGTGATTTAATGTACGCTAGTGATGAAGAGTTGTGATGTGGTAAAATGTGCCAATTGAAGTATGCTGCTAGCAAAAAGTTGTGAATTGCTATAAATGTGACAATTGAAAATATGCCGCTAGTACAAATATGTAAGTTGCTATAAATGTGACAACTGAAGGTATGCAACTAGTAAAAATTTGTAAGTTTCTATAAATGTAACAAGTGAATGTGTGCTAGTATTACAATGCTGTGAAAAGGTGCGATTGTGGAAAATGACAAATGTAAGCGTAACAAATAAGAGGCTGACCTTACCTACACTAACCGCAGCTAAGAGCAGCAAAAAGTAGAACACCATCTTGAAATAGTTGTCACCAAGTCCCTTGTCGTTCTGCAGGAGTTCCTGATAGTGTGTCAGTTATTGTTTAGTTTCCTGTTAGGCCGAAGTCCTAATATGTCTTTATCTTACCGTCTATTCATTTCTCCGATAAGCTACATGTGAAGTGCATTTCTGATCAGTAGGAGTGTATGTTTTGGCCACAAACGCGCATTTATCAGCCTGTGTTGCTTCCTTGTCTTACTCTTTGTGTTCATGGTGTGTTTCATGGTTGCACAGCATAAACTATGTTTTCGTGCGAAAAGTAAATACCGATAAAAGTCGCTGTGTATGAATTAAACTTACAACAATAACTGCTCAGCCCCTATCTGCCAGCTGAAACTGTCGGCTTCTGGACACTTTTTCCCTAATTAGAACCTATTTCTTCATCTTCAGCGTTCATTCTCAAACTCCCGCTGGATCTCAATTGTAGCAAGACAAACATATTTCAGGAGTAGACAAATTTCCCTACATGTGTTTTTCATTGTATCACTTGACATACTAATATTGATAAATAGTGTATGTGTAATATATCATTGGAAATAGGAATTGATACAGAATATGAATATATAAGTACATTGATCATATATAATTACTTTACAAGGTTAGAGTTAGTAAAACACAAAACAAGAAAATGAAAATGTTAATTTAAATTTATTGACTTAACAGTTCTGTGTCTCCGCCAAGATTTTTCAGTCATGTCATATTTAGAACTCACTGTAAGAATGGAAGATTTATTGACTTACAGTTCTGTGGATATCTCCGCCAAGGTTTTTTAGTCTTGTCACATGGAAATATACAGCTGTAAGTTGTAGGCTGAACTTACTCCTGCCATCTAAGCACTACAAACATTTGCTACATTATTTGTAACAAGTTTTACATCTAGAGCAGCAGAGGCATACCTAATTTTGTCAGCTAGTTAAATTTAAAATTGCACATCAAGCTAAACCTTTTAGTTCTATGAAGTGCCAATAAAGTCACAGTTTTCACCAACTGCCAAAAACATCAGGAGATGGATACTTCCTGCCTTGGAAGTAAAAATTTGTTGATTCAGTGTTGAATATCAAACGTTTGCATTGGGCACTATCTCCAGAAGTCTATTCTGTTCTGAACACTGTTTCTTCTTCAACTTCAGCTTTCATTCTCAATCTCCCGCTGGATATCTCTTGTAACAGGATAATGGTCCTACTATATTTCCAGCAGGATGTAGTCCAGAGATTAGAAATGCGTTGTGTCGCCGTTTTATTTGCGCCAATGGCCCAGCACTCGTCTTCGGCGAGGAACATTGTTTGAAAACACACATTTTCTCCATATGTTGGCTCGGTGGTAGAGGATTTTTTTTGGTTCACTTCACAGACCCAACTTGGTTGAATTAGCTTGTTTTTTGAAAGCCAATCGTTCACGTTGTACGTGCGATATGATTGGATGAAAGCCAATCGTTCACATTGTACTGGCGATGTCATTGCATGCATTAGTCGCGTCATAAAATTTGATCATAGTCAAATGGCAGTGGTAGGAGAAGATGAGGTGGGCAAAAGATACTGATATAGTTATAAAACCCATAGTCTGTCAGGGTCGTAGGGGTGTCACATTGATAAATTTGGTACAGAAATTTGGAACAAAAAAACACAAAATTATCAAAATATACATGTGACTATTTGGAGATGTCTTTCTTACTCAACAATATTTAAAAGTTGGACTATGGACACGTGATGTGGCCACATCTCCCCATAAAGCACCATAATTTTTTTTCATACACAGTGTTGTCAGAATGTTTTTTACATTGTGCTAGTAAGGAGACCAAAATCAACGCTGAATGAAATATATTCTTGGTTAACAGCGAAGGTACAGAAGCACAAACCAACATCATGATAAATTGGTATAAATTTGAGGACTTGAATATTTTCGAATACCTCGGATCCTGCATAGGACTATGCAGCGATGGAAAACGCAAAACAGACTTAGAGATAGGTCCATAAAGCTGGAGATGGATGTAGCGGATATGTCAAGGTTAACTTTAATGTGGAAAAGCAGAGTCAGTGTTAGTGTGAAAAACTAACTTTGAAACTCACTTATGTTGTCTATTGTGTTGTGTTGATGTAAAAGCTGATTACTCACTGCAGTCATGGAGAGAGGTTATAAACCTTCTAATACAAATGTTACAGACGAATTCTGCGCATCTCCTATAGAGAGCATGAGACAAATGTGTCATTCAATCAAGTGCCATGCCGAATGGCATAGGCGATCATGTTTCTCCACGACTCTCTGCCTCTCATGTTGTCAATAAGCTTGGTTGGTGAGCTTTTACCAAGCCAAAATACTAGTCCATCTAGCGACAAATGTGTACGTTAGAAATAAAATAGATTCATACAGGTCTATAATAATCATTACTGCCAATAGTAAAGCGACAAATATACCTACTAGCATGGTTCATATGTCTGTTGTTAAGGGAGGTAGGTGTTCAACTTCCCCCTCCCACCCTTAGGAAATCATAAAATGTTTTTTATTGCAAGGAATTTAGTCAAAAGGTGGGTGAAACCCCTACATTAACGATTTTTCACAAAAAGGTAATCTTTCTCATTAAAAAAGTCATCAATTTTCGCATTAAAAAAGTCATCAGTTTCACATTAAAAAAGTCATCAGTTTTCACATAAAAAGTCATCAGTTTTCACATTTTAAAAAAGTCATCAGTTTTCGCATCAAAAAAGTCATCAGCTTTCGCATCAAAAAGAGGGAATTAAATACCAAATTAGACGAATGCCTTTTTTCACATTATTTTTTGTCCACATTATTATTCCCCTTCCTAAATGAAACTTGTCTACGGCCCTGATGGTTTTTTTTGTGGACGTGTGATGATATGATTATTCGTCATAAAATATAGGGAACAGTCGAGGTGGAAGAAGCAGACGAAGACTAAGAAAATCATGGACACGCAGCATCAAGGGCTGGTTTGGTCAAGGTATTTTCACACTCATCTGCGTTGCTGAAGAAATAATTTGCTGGAGCACTCTGGGTGTTATTTCATCCAATGTGGTACTCCTGTGAACCTGGCAGGTTATAGAAGTGTTACTCAACCTTTTCTTTAAACCTTTCCCCACCTCAATCTTTCAAAAATTATGATGTCTCCCCCCCCCCCATGTAAACATAAAGGGGCCCTACATTTTTTATAGGTCTATTCAAAAATTGACTTATTCCATAAATGAAACCTAATTATAAATTGTTGAGGACACAAGACTTAGGTTTTAGGAAGAAAGCACTAGAAAATTATTAGAAGAAAAAAAACAGTTAAGTAGGCTAAATTTTCAAAACATATAATAGACAACTAAATCTCAAGTACACAATTTGTTTTTCGTAGTGTCCCCCTAAACAATGAATTCCCCCCCCCCTTTCCACCTATGGGGCCTGTGCCACAACAACGGGTTATACGCTTATAGTATGGTGTGATAGCAGGGAAAGGAACATGAGGTAAATGGGAACTGTTGCTGACCTTTCATGCGAAGACGGGACCTCATCTTAAATGAATATCCTATTTTAATGTTAAACTTCTGTCATGTCTACGGGGAAATATCCTTTTTTTTTAAAGTACGTGCCAACCCTGATTAAGAATCTTGAATAAATAGGTAAGACTTAAGCCTGTTCAATCGTCTCATTTTATCCTCACGGTAAATCCCCACCCCCTCCCCCCCACGAACACAAAAAACAACAACAAGAAATACAGGAATACTCAAAAACGTGTAATAACGATATACACAGGAGAAACATTCACGTGACATTTACAGTGCATGAATAAATGTCTCCTTAGTTGATGATTGGTCGATAAGGAATTAAAACCTTTTCGTTAAGGTATGTTGATATCATGGACTGCCAGAAACACTAATGTGGAAGTGTTGAAAGAGTCAAATGAGAAACGGACTTTAATCAATAATATAAGTAAAAGACAATCTTCATTTTTTTGGCCACTTCACGAGACAAGGAGGTTTGGAGAACATAGTCACAACAGGCAAGATTGAAGGCAACAGACACAGAGGGCGACAATGTGAGAAATCATTAGACAGTTTGATAACCTGGCATGGCAGGGAAACAACAGCGAACTTGATACATAATACTGGAGACAGAGAACTGTGGAAAGCCATGATCGCCTACGCCAGCCGGCATGGCACCTGATGATGATATCGTTTTAGCAGAAATAGGCTTCAATTTCTAGCAAGTGTACTTGCGTTACAGCAAACACATTTCGTTAGGCTGCTTGTTGTTTGGTGAAGGCTCCACTGGCTTCGTGAACTGTTATTCCACGTGATCTGGTGGTAAAAGTCCATGCGAACCACTGATTGTGGATTATTTTGATCTTCTGTGACTCACAACATCCGTGTTATGAAAATGTTCGGAGATGAACTCCGTGAATACAGCATTCATTCACATTCATATGTTTATCAATGAACTGTCTGTGATTGCAAAGATAGTATTGAAAAGATAATCCATTCTTCACCAAGATCAATGCCTTCTAGTGTAAACATCTTCTCAAGATCGATGCCTTCTGGTGTAAACATCTTTTCAACTTCTTGTTTATCTTCTGTATCCATTCTCAAGCTCCTGCAGATCAGCAGGATATAGTCCAGATAAAAGTTGTGCCATAATAGCTTAACTTCAAAATCGAACTTCAGCAAAGCCTCTAGGTCAATTTGACACTGTGGGGTGAGACCAGAGTTATAAATATGTTATAAAGTTGGGGGGAGGAGTAATTCCCTTAAAAAAAGGTCATTCGTGTTTTTTCGTGTATTCTTCTTCATGTGAATTGTTATGTTCCTTTTGTGAAAATCTCGGGGGGGGGGGGGGGGGGGGGGCTTTTTACCCGCATTTTGGTCAAATTTCTAATACAAAAAAGAATAGACCTATTCTGACTTGCTAAAAGACAGGAAGTTGAATATCTCATTCCTACAACCTCCTTATCTACGGGCCTTTATGGGACAACAAACTCCACCTTAAATTCCTCTTAGTTGCTGCTTACGATATGCTTGACAGGTAACAGTTTAGCTCCCTATGCCTCCCTTTCAGACTCGCCAACCAATGACGATTTCTATTGGAAATTTAGCTTTTCTATCAGATTTTTGTTTACTAGAAACAGATTCTTGAAGAGATTCTTTCTTTTTTATTATATCAAAGAACACATGTCAGCTGTGTTGGAAATGTAATTTATTTATTGGATGATTTCCGTGACAGAAGACACATGGCAATCACATAATACTGTGAATTAATTAATACTTCTAAAGAAAATACTGTATGACCACTAACCTATGTATAAATAAATCAAAGTCTTCACGCTCGACCGCATTTAGGGTTACCAATCGTGTTTATTCGCTTGAACGAAGCAAGACCAAGTGTGTTGATTTGAACACGTAACACATTCGTTGTATTTGTAAACTGTTATAGAAACAGGGCGAGATATAAGTCAGTGTTATAAAACCAAAACAATCTCGGTGAGACCTGGCCACATTTTTGCACTCAATACATACAATTACAATACATATGTGCCATTAACATAAACAAATGTATATTTCCGCAATTTTAGTAAGCAATGTATCAAGTCAAAATATTTTGAGTTTACATTTTTTTTAAACTCTGTTGACACAGGTGGATGTCGTTATATTTTGAAATTGCTATATTGTTGAAAGTAAATTTTCTCTTAAAAATGAAGCTTTTAAAACTCACAAATTGCAATTCCATTTTTTTTCCTCGTGAATACTAAATTTATTTTCTTGTGTTAACGAAATTATAATTAGATCTTTTAAATTATGAATTAAGAACTATGGCCATAAAACTGTAAGACTATATTATTACTTTGTATCAAAATAGTTTATTCTTTCCAATAAATAACAGTATCAAAAATCCGTTTAAGTGTAAGGGAGGTAACCGTGTAAATACAAATAATACTAAAATTTAGATAATAAAATGACAAAAAAGTCGAGTGAAGCACTTTCTAAGCAGCTCTCCTATACCCCCGTAATCCTCTCTCGAGGCGGTATGACATAGCAGGCGCCGACATTTGAAAGCCACTCGGACGCTGAGTATAGCTCACCACTCAGCTGAGCACGTTTATGCTGTTAACATTCCGTACGACCGAAAACTTCACCCCGGTGACTTCGTCCTGTCTTAACATGTCATATGGGGAGGAACCAGCCTAGATCCCAAGCGGTACTGTGACGAGCGAGCTGACTCGACACTGGCTGAACCTTGACCCCGCGGTGGAGTCTAAGACATGTGAACGGACAAAGACTGGTTCCCATAAACAAGTCAAGAGCCTACTTGTAGTTCCGCGGGGAACTTGAACCTGATACGAACATTATCCCTTAACATCCAAAAGTTTATGTGCCACACTTTTGTTCACCATGTCAACAGTTAGGGAAGAATGTCGTGCATATTGCTTTCAAAAAAACGTTTTTATAAATAGTAGAACGGGAAAGAGTTACATAAAATCACTCAAGATAAATGAGAGTTGTTTATTTAAATGATATTACCACATGATCAGATCAAAATATCTGTGTTCTTATGATTTATTAATATATTTGCACATATTAATACATTTCACATGTATTACATCCCCTTAACTGATAGTATCTGCGGGGTTATGACCCTTAATGAATAATGAGAATGTCCACTCTCTATAGCCCTGATATCCTAGACAGAGCCTCAAAATATATTTCACAAAATTATTTTTCCATACAGAGCCTCAGTTTTTATCCTATTTTTGCATTGCAATCACGTTTTTATCTTTTTAAAACGTCAAGTTCCAAAAAAGAGTCATGTTTTTATGTTGTGAGTTTAATTCAAGTACAATTAGTTTTCGCAAAAACAAAACACTTGACATTTGTTTGGACAATCATTCAATCATGACTATTACATTTTTGTTTGTAAACGTTTTATGAGATTGTCTTTTGCTAGGTTATATCGACTTACTGTACCGTGTCTCTCGTCAAATACAGTCACGTGAATTCATTCTTCTAAATGACTTTACTTGACGTTGATTTGTCATTGGCTGTCGACACAATGTATACAAACGTGACCAATGAAAATCACTGTAATGGTTAAATAATGTGACTTCAGATGGATTATTTTCAAATAGTCCACACAACTATTTGAGAGACAAGATTATACAGTATAGTAAACAATGTGTAATGGGGAATTTTTGATACCACACCGGTATATTCCGGTCATTTCTATTTGTACTGTGTCTTTCAGCAGACATGGGTTACATGCGAGCTGTTGCATTCTTTATCTTTATCAATCAATCAATCAATAAACCCATAACCCTTCAGGGTCGTAGGGGTACCACATTGGATGCTTCAGCACACAGAGTCCTCCTGCGAATTCTATCGTCAGCGATGCGGATGAGTGTGGAAATATCTAGCCCTGTCCATTCCTTGATGTTGTCTGTCCATGTCTTTATTTGACCTCCTCTGCTTCTTCCACCCTCGACAGTTCCCTGCAGTATTGTTTATCTTTATAATAACTAATGAAACCAGTATTGGGGTTTTCGCACTTTTCTTTTATTAATATATGATATGCAAGTTGATTAGGAAAATTAGCAGTATATTGCCCTGAATGATTGATGCACAAAATAACCATCTTTTAATATGTATTGTGTTTAGGCAAGTGCTACCAACTCGTTCCGTCAAAAACACTAGACAACACACATTGTTTTTAAAAAGTCACACACCATTTGTTGTTTTTTTTAAAAATCCTTGAGAGGTGAACAAAGAATAGCAATACTGTTTGCCTTCCATGTATTTTTTAAGAAGCGACTAAGGAGGTTATATGGTGGGGTTGTCCGTCCCATCCTATATAAGGTCAAAATGATCCAGTGCCATTTTAAAGTCGGATGTGTTAGGTCAAAAGCGAAGATCTCGCATCAATGTTGTGAACCATGACAAAACGCATTATAAACTACATCCTGATAATCTGCAGGAGTTTGAGAATACACGCAGAAACTCAATTATCCAGAGTGAGAACTAAGATGGAAAGCATCTATGTCTTGTTGACCAGATCTCAATGTCCTTTTTATCTCTTGTTAACAGGATTGATCACATCGTCCGTAATATCACTCCCTTAATATCCACTTGTGCTTCACTTCTTTCTCTCCCACTTTCATCATCCCTTGCCTCCCATTTCGTCATATGTGTGTTTCTATTCATTGTTAGTGAGTTATCGTATGTCCTGATGATGGTTTCTTATTCAAAACGTCGTATGTCTTTGCTTCTATTCGCTAGTATATCGTGTGTATACATATTGACAACATTTGTATATAAATCCGTTTTTCCTTATATTGCAATGTGTTGCCCCAGCCCTCGTATTTCCAGCCAATGTGTTGTTCCCGGCACTAGAGATTAATTCCTATAGACCAGAAAAAAAGCTTGTCATCTTTCCTTAAAGATTACTACTATCGTATATCTTATGCGTCGCATAATTCATTTCTCCTTCTTCCTTGTTTTCCAGCAGGTCAGATTCTGATATGGATTCCATCAAAGAACTGAACTGTTCAAAGAGTAGGTCCAGTGCAGCAGTTAGACAGTGCAGTAGAGCTTTCCGCCAGAGCTGTTTCAGATAGCCATCGTTTTCCCCTTGTGCTGTGATATAGTGGGCAGTTTTGTAAAAGAATGGAAGCATTTCAAAAACTTATTTTGATGTCGCAGATCTGGAATAATCTGCGCCATAGTTTCATTTTTGGGTGCAATTATCCCCCTCCCTTCAAATATATAGCCCCAAACGTGGACCTAATTACATTTTGAGAACCACTGATCTTTATCTGCTTTATCTTCTTATGTGTTCGTCCTCAAACTCCTGTATGTTATCAGGATGTAATCCGGAGAATGGAATGTGGTATGTCATGATTTACATCGTGATTGCGATATCTGCGCCTTTCGATATGACACACCCTATTCAGCATGATTTCTGGATAGCATGATCCTCTATTGAATAGGAGAGCCAAATCAACCCCCCAAAACCTTCTTAGTCACATTTTACGATGTGCATGGTAGGCAACAATAACAGTACCACTAACTTTTCTTATTTTTCCACACCACATTGGCATCACTGATCTAAACCACATTCACTGATCTAAACCACATATCACAGTACACACCACGCATTGTTTGTGTTTTGGTTTTTTTTACTAGTCCTAATGTTGACATCTTAAGAGCAATCTTACTTTCCTGAACTGTGCTCACGAGATAGAAATAGGGCACTGTTTACTGGAAGAAAACTTGACTATTGTGTCTTAGATAGTCACACTGACTAAACATAATGCTTCATTAATAAAATATAATTTAGTCACTGTAAACAGAGAACTTCCCACTTTATAGAAGTCCACTTTATAGAAGGTGGTTTTACGTTTGCAATGAAGGGGAGATAATATGTACACTTGTGAACAGATTTGTTTTAATTAATTATTGTGTCAAATCAAAGTTTAAAAATCTATTCCTGATGTACTTTCACTTTAAACTTGCATTTACCAATTAGTGTGTTCTTTTTAAAATTGTATGTATCTGTCTAAAATATTTTTTAAAAATATTATGAAACTCTTACACTTAGACCGACACACTAAGTGTTTCCTATATACAAAATCGTGAAATTTTTAATTAGATCCCCTTATTCTATCAATTTTTAAAAAAATGTTTTTTTTTAATTTTTCAAGAGATGTCACAGATTGTCAGAGATCACAGATATAAGATTGTATTAAACATAAATGTTCAAGTCGTAGGCTAAGACCCAAAGAAAATCAGCAAAATTTCCACCGCCCCTAATGTGGAGACAACGAAGGAGGCTCAACCAAATCCCCCAAAACAACAGACTATGATATATTTCTTCGGATAATCCCACGCAGAGAATGAGATAAAGGCCAGAGATCCCATACGATGCAGAGAGTGTGGCTACAGAATCATGTACAAGAAGAGAACAAGACGATTGATTATATTTGATGGCAGATAATAGCAGTCAAATTGTTCGCCCTTGTCTAGTATTGTTTGTTCGAGAATGGTGTTTGCATTTTTTTAAGAGAGATAGAAATAAAGACATGTATTTCTGACTGAAAAAAATACTGTTTCATTGTTATTGTTACTCTCCAGGCACTCCCCTTACATCACATAATTAAGAAAGGGTAACCTATTTCATGACAGACTATACTGAGACTTTCAACAACCTTCACATTCCAGGTGTCACGTCAAAAGTTAGGGAAATAGCCTTTAGGATATTATTCAACATGACGCCCATTGTAGGGAAACAAGCACGCAGACTAGAGCAGACGCCAAAATGTAAACTTTGCAGAAGAAACATCCCAGAAACAGAAGACCACATCTTTTACACATGCAATACAATCACTCCTACCAGAAACAGATTAAGAGACACAACACGGACATTTACAAAGCTATCATGTTGGACGTACTGCATCAGACAATAGAAGGTGGTACTGCTAGTAGAACATAATTGAAAATAATACTCACGTGGTAGACAGGTAATGAAGTCCTACTGGACGACGACTAACACACTATCACTGACGGATGTTAACATGAATAAATAGGGTACATACAATAAAACAAAACACAGAATATAATCATACAAATTACAATACACAGGACAAAGTCGACGTTTCGGACCAATAGGCCTTTTTCAAGATACACACATAACATACAAACATAAAAATACCACAAGTAGAAATGAATGCGTGTCGGAGTGAAATATGGTAGTGAAATATGATGCAGGAAGGATACGAACATGAGACGATAATACAGGTAGAACGAGAGGAACAAAACGATGACGTAAATGGCGGCACAAAATGAATAAAAACAACAAAGACCAATCCGACCGAGAACTAAGCGAAAGAGTGGTCGGAATTGAGTCCAAATGGCATGATGGTACCAAACTCAAAAATGAGAACGATTTTCTAGGGCGTACCTGGATCTATCATCTGTGGTGCAGGATCGTCTGTATTATCGTCTTTGTGTACTTCCTGTTCGCATCCTTCCGGCATCATATTTCACTCGGACACGCATTCATTTCTACTTGTGGTATTTTTATGTGTGTATGTTATGTGTGTATCTTGAAAAAGGCCTATTGGTCCGAAACGTCGACTTTGTCCTGTGTATTGTAATTTGTATGATTATATTCTGTGTTTTGTTTTGTTGTATGTACCATATTTATTCATGTTAACATCCGTCAGTGATAGTGTGTTAGTCGTCATCCAGTAGGACTTCATTACCTGTCTTCCACGTTGCCTCAGACAACAGATGTACACAACAAACTTATCATCTTGCTATCCCAATACAGATACCTGATCTGGTCTTGTCGGATACGGGCAGTGTTTCACAATACAATATTTCATCCACATACAGTTTTACACATATTCAATCAGATGACACATCACATAATATGAACATGTACAGAAATACGTAAATTATCACGGATTTTTTTTTCATCAATACATTTTTTTTTATCATCCATGTATCACTCACTTCACAAAATTGTAAAGGTCCACCATTCCACATTTCAATTCACGGGCAAAACTTCATCACATTACATATGTCTATTGTCGTTACTTTGATAAATTTTTCACGTAAATTGTGGTATATAAAATGATTTACTAAGTATCTCCGCGAGGAGACACAATATAAGACCAAATGTTTCAAATGAACTATATTTCCAAAAATACTTTGTATTTTTTTTAATCTCCAATGTTAGAAACTTTTGCTACTACACGTACTATATCACGACTTTTTGTTTGCTTTTACTATGAACATGTATGGATATATGTTAACAATTATTCCTTTGTTGCTGTTTTTTTTCATCAATTAATTTTGTTGTCATCCATGTATCACCAATTTCACAAAATTGTAAAGGCCCATCATTCCACATTTCAACTCGCGGGCAAAATTTCATTACATTACATATGTCTATTGTTGTTACTTTTATATTCTATACTGTAATCGTTACAAATATGTTGTATATACATATATATGTAAATAAATATGTATAGGTATGTTATTGGGGAAAAAACCAACCACATGAAATCCAGCTCCCACTATGCGCATATATGTACACACACGTGTGTGTATACATATATATATATATATATATATATATATATATATATATATATATATATATATATATATATATATATATATATATATATATATATATATATATATATATATATATATATATATGCGTATATGTGTGCACGTGTGTGTGTATGTATGTATATATGCGATGTATGTATGTGTACGTAAAGGCATTTTTTGCTTGGATAGTATGCGTGTAAGGATGAAAAAAATCAAAAAATCTTTACATATTATATTTAACATTTACACTCTCATCACAAATTTTCATGAATGTTGTATAATCCATCTCATAACAAAATGCACATTTCAAATGTATTTGGTTTTGTAAATGTTTTTTGTTGCAAATAAAGATTGAAAATTTTGTGTTTTAAAGTAACAGTTACTCTTACTAATTCTTGAGACTAACGGGAATTGAACCAGTCCGTTACTCTTACTGTAATTACTGTTACTCATTGGAGCACCTGCCATCTGATGTTAAAATGCTGCCAAAATACTTGACTTTAGCCCCATGATTAAATGTTGAATCATAGATAGTAATGCTGCATTTTGGCTGTGTGCATATTCTTGAAACAACTATTACTTCTGGTTTCTTCTTGTTTAGACAGAGCTTTGTTTTCACTTTTTTTTACTACCATGTCTAACAAGCTTTAAATTTATTGTTCTCTCCCTGTAATCAGAACTGTATCGTCAGCAAATCTTAGATTATTTAGATTTTGTAACCTCCAACTGCTATTCCTAGCATGTTTTATAAGTTTCACATAATATCCTCTGTATACAGAAAGAAAAGATCTGGTGACATTACACATTCTTGTCTGATGCCCATCTCTATCTTTTGAAATTCTCCTACAACCCTCAACCGTCGACACCGCTGTTTGATCAACATAGCTGTCATCTTATTTTTACATACAGTCAAGTGACGTAGAATTTATATGCGTATTCTTATACAACTTCTGATTTATTAAACAACAGAGAATGAACAACGTAAAAATAAATTCAATAAACTGCTTTTCGCTGACGATAAATACATCATGTATGATGATGAAGAAAAACTGCAAACTCACATCAACTCACTATCAAGAATATGCAATAAATACAACAAGCGGATCAATAGACAAAAGGCAGAAACTAAGCAAATAACGAGATCAAAAGAGCATTTAAACTTTCAAATAGAGAACACAAAAATAATACAAGTCAAAGAGTTCAAGTACCTACGAAGTATCTTCACAGAAGACGGACGAGTCAATTGAGAGATAGAAACAAGATGTCAAAATGAAAATATTGTGATATACCAGATGTCACTTTTGCTAAAGCACCCAAAAAACAACATGGAAGTAAAGAAACACATAAGTAAGAGCATTTTTGTGTCAACATTATGCCACCAATGTCAGACTTGATAACTAACACCTTCACATAAGAGAAAGATCGAAACTTGCGAAATGTCTACGTAAGGTTATTTAAGTCACCAGATTCGACAAGGTGCGCAATTAGAACATCAGACGGATACTAAGTATAACATAGTGCATCAAGTATATATAGAAACAACAGATAAAATTGTTTGGACGTCTTATGAGGATGAACGGTCCCATAAGAGCTTATAACAAGATTTAAATAATGATACAAAGCCAAGGGCAGACCTAGGAAAAGATAGACAACATCAAGATCATCCTGAATAAACATGACTGCACTACAACCATAGCAACACACCTGGCTCTGGAACACAGACTACATCTTCTGTACAAACCTCAACGCTCAGTGGCAAGTGTGGACGTTATGACAATAGACAATTCTTATAAAAACGTCCGTATTAGTAATAGTTACTGAAATTTAAACCCCCTCCCTCCATTGTCCAAACTATTTTATCTGTTGTTTCTATATATTTTCTATGCATGATGTTTTATCTATTATCTTTCTGATGTTCTCATTGCACATTTTGGCTGAGTCTGGTGATTCCAATGGCCTTCTTAAGGCATTGCATTTTGCAAGTTTTTATCTTAACTAAATCAAAAATCCTGTACACCATTCAACATAACTGCAGAATGTTCACTGGGCTCAATAATTACATACTTTGGTTATACATTGTTCACTTTCTCCACCTTTGATTCACTGGACATTTATGGATCACATTTATGGATTTAGAATTTATTCATCTGACATTGGACTATTCAACAATCTCAAAAACATTAATCTATTGTTTCTTTTGAACTCTGTGCTCGCTTTTATTGCGGCGTTCTTTGCCAGAGAAACTTCTACCATTTATTCATTTTAACATAGGTGGGAGAGTTGTAAGAAATATAATTTTAACACAGGTGGGAGAGTTGTAAGGAATATAATTTTAACAGTGTGTTGTCTAGTATTATTATGTATAAGGGTTAGTCATGGTCGCTGTAATTTATTCAGTAATGGATGATAAGTTTGGGGTTTCTGTAACGTGATACACATGCCAAATTATCACTTTCATTTATTCCAAAGACAGTGAGAAAAGGAAGCGTGGATGTTATAGTGTGATATCTGTGTGTGTGCGTGTGTGTTTGTGTGTTCGTCCATCACAAGTGATGATGACCATTTTTACATCCACTTTTGAAAATTCAATTAGAATTATGACCATGTATAATAGTTCGTAGATGTCTAATGAGCCCTATACGATTAGTAAATGTTCTTGGGCAGTTCGAGCATGGAATGACCACAGCAGACGGATTTTGATATATACGTGACTTTCTAGCTACTCTCCGCTGTTGGGCTGCAACATTTCTCCTCTTTTCACAAGATGATGCTCTCTTTTTGACTGTAGAGCGTCATATATATATATACATACAGTGGTTTTTTTCTAGGAAAAAGGTGGGTATACAGAGTTTACAGAAGTGGATGGTCATGCCTTACATGTTACTTCACTTACACACAAAGATGCCTATGAGACAACCTTACATGTTACTTTAGTTACGCAACTGAATGGAACCTTTGCTTTTATTTGAAACATTGATGTCAAGGCATGCCCCATCGAGGCCAACTCCTTGACGTGGAGATGGGGCTTAGTCCAGCCAACAGGGGCTGGAAACTAAGATTGGTCGGCCAACCCAATATCGAGCAGGGTCACAATCTTGCCTAAGCAAGCACAGGTGCTGAAGTCAGAGATGCCAGGCCGAGAGGCGCACCAGCAACATGGTATCATGCAACCCCAATAGTTGACACTAAACCAGTTAAGGGAAGAACACTGGTCCACAGAGATGGATATCCACAGAAAGATGTATAGGAGCACTGAGGAGCTTTCAAATACAGCAGCATTTATTAAGAAAACAGGACTTGCTGTGTAGACATGTCAAACTGCGAACGAGAAGAAGAGGCATGGGTATTTTCTGTCTCACAATGCGTGTTCTATGTCTCACAATGTGTGTTCTCTGTCTCACAATGTATGTTCTCAGACTCACAATGCGTGTTATCTGTCTCACAATGTGTTTTCTGTCTCACAATGCGTGTTCTGTCTCACAATGTGTGTTCTGTCTCACAATGTGTGTTCTCTGTGTCACAATGTATTTTCTGTCTCACAATGCGTGTTCTCAGACTCACAATGCGTGTTCTATGTCTCACAATGTGTGTTCTCTGTCTCACAATGTATGTTCTCAGACTCACAATGCGTGTTATCTGTCTCACAATGTGTTTTCTGTCTCACAATGCGTGTTCTGTCTCACAATGTGTGTTCTCTGTGTCACAATGTGTTTTCTGTCTCACAATGCGTGTTCTGTGTCACAATGTGTTTTCTGTCTCACAATGTGTGTTCTCTGTGTCACAATGTGTTTTCTCTGTCTCATAATGCGTGTTCTCTGTCTCACAATGTATGTTCTCAGACTCACAATGTGTATTCTCCGTCTCACAATGTGTAAGTTCACAGAGAAGACTGTTCACCAGATACAAGTATATATCGATGGATCAGCAACTAGTGCAGTGAAGAATGGAGATGCTGGAGTGTATGGATAAAATATCCATAAGAAGACAATAAAACCATATGTTTACCAACTGGAATCTTCTGCTCCAACTACTCTGCAGATGTACAGTTCCTAAAAATTGCTGTGGAAAAAATTAAGAACATAACAAGCCAATGTCAACAGGTGATGTATCTTACTGGTGCGATGTCTGTAATACAAGCCCTTGACAGCAATACGAGAAGTGTGCATTCAAAGAAGATTAGTACAATGGATATCATCTCACTTTGACATACCATGAAATGAAAAGGCAGATACGCTGGCAAAAGATGGAGCAACACAGTAACAGAAAAAACCAACAAAAGAGGCCCTACAAAGAGATGATGACCACTTCAAAGAAATGATGAAGAGGTAGGCAGCGATACAACTGGGAGAGAAACACCACGAGATGAAGAGGTTACAGTCTAGCAGAGCGGACCACCAAAATAAAGAGTCAGATGATGTTGGAAGTCTGTTGAAACCACCCTTCACTGATCATATGGTTGTTCTATGTTAATACAATGGAACATAAAACCCAATCAATAGTAGCATCCAGAGAGAAATTAATGTTCATTTCAGAAAACGACAATAGTATCACCATACTACACATTACAGTCTAGAAAAAAAAAACCGTAATGAAGAGGATCATGTCAGAGAAATGAGAAAAAAGGCATGAAATCACAATGACAGAAAGATTAGATTAGCTAAAAATGGGCAGGAATTTTTAAAGGCTGTGATGTACATTTTGACATGCTACCTAATCATGCTACCTGCTGATGGTGGCTAGAGTATAGTATGAGAGTATAGTTTGAGAATATCAATGATCGTGATAATATTCAATCAATCAAGTGTCACGATAAGTGGCGTAGGTGATGATGCTTCTCCACAACTATCTCTTGTATTGTTAAAAAAGTTCAGTTGGTAACTTCTTTTTGAGACACAGTAGCAACCCACCCATAAAATTCTCTCTTTGTGTTCCTCAGTCTCTTCTCCCCTTGATCTTTCCGGTGGTTACTAAATGTTTAAGTTTTACTTTTATCGTCACCGACCCTTAAAATCGTGATTGTCTGTTTCTTATTTTCGCTATAATTTGTCGCTTTACTCCAGCATCTTTGGGAACTTCTACATTTGTTTTCTTGTCTGTTTATTGAATATTCATCATTCGTCTTAAAAACCACATATCAGTTGACTCCAGCTTATCTTGGGTACGTCTGTTTATTGTCCATACTTCGCTTCCATTTTGACAGCATGGGTAGACTTTGTGTCAGTTTTCAGCCTGTATGTTGTGTCCGCACCAAAATATACCAGCAGGTTGAAAATATATCCGGTGATTGAGTCGCAGAGTCTGTATGACTTTATATGGTATTTTTTTGGCTTGCTTGCATTATATTGCTTGTGCCTAAATCTTCCCTTGTGATCTATAACCATCTCATCTATACATATGTTTTTAGAAGGATAGAATGCATTCTGAAAGCTCGCAACTAATTCATTTATGATTGGCTCTATTTTACATTTACCCTGTGCATCAGCTCCAGCCGCATGAAGCATTGATTGGTAAATCAAAAAGAATTTCGTCCTGCTGAAAATTGATCCAAACCAGGGGCTACTTCTGTATGTTTTTGAGGACCAAAAATCCTTTACAAAATATTTGGGATACAAACCCATGTTTATCAGGGTGGCGAGAAACTTCATAAAAATATTTCGATCGAGCGGAATCCATTTCGAATAAGTAGAATATTTCCTTCAAGGTGTATTAATTTTCAATTTCTGCTGGGCATAAGAATTTACATTGGCTATTAGATTGTCAATTACTGGTTCTGCCATCAAGGATAGCAAATACTGGAGAGGTGAGACATTGTCAGGAAGGCCAAGTTTGCTACCAGAATGTATCTGTATGAAGTGAGTCACTAATATACTCTCTCCTTCTAGGGCTTCACGCCACACGAATCAGTCCTAGGCCTACCTTGTTGATTTGTGGAAGTTTGATGATAAGCCTACTTGTAGCATTAGTAGGCCTAAAAGTACCAGCTAAATCCTCTGAATCAGTAGATTCATCACTACTATTAGACGCTTCTTCAGAGAAACTAACATTCCTTGATCTGATGCAATCAGTTGCTAAATTTTTAATAAAACCTACACCAGTTTGCTTTGGTTTCTTACTTTTCGGCAAGTCAACACTATGCCTATAATCCCTATCGGGATCATCATTATCCGATTCACTAATTAGCAAACTTTGAAACATAACCATAGCTTATTCTGCACTGTATCTAGGAGAAGTGGGCGTTGCCATTGTTTTCAGAATTTCGGAAATAACATACGCAGCGTGTGGCGGTCAAAGAAATGGTTTCTTTTGCAGCCACGCGAGTCGTCTTCAGTTTTCTAAAGGAAGTGGTTTCCTGGATGTTCAGAAATTACCATAAAAACTTGAACTGGGAAAAACGAAATATAACTGATCAATATATGATTGATCTAAAATTGAAGCCGTTAAAGTGGCGAAAGGTCCTGTAGACCCATACTATAAAACCGTTATACTGACGATCGGTCCCATATGAGTTAAACATCGTTTGATGAAGAAAACGTACTGATACCCACATAAATATACCGACCTAAACAATGACGTATGGTACAACTGTGTAGTTGCAGATCTATAAGACTGTGAACTACTGTTGTTTCTGTGTCTTCGTGTCGTTGACTTGGGCTGTACTTTCTTGCATGATTCGTCTATTCCAGTGATGGGAAAAATCCGGCAAGAGATGTTTTGCGGCACGTCAGGCGGACCTAAAAATGCTGTATGCCTTAGTCGCAGAACAAAGAATGCACTATTTGAAGCTCCAAAAGAACAAAAACAACTGCTCTGTGACTCAATACCACAAGAAAAACGGCTCAACCCTGCTCCACCGACACAACAAAGATTGTCCCTCTCTGGTCTATTCTCATTCATTCGTTCGTTATTACGACAAATAGTAAACGACTTTCAAACCTATAGATAAGTGGAGGTGGAGGGGTGTTCAGATTTTGTTAAACTTCACCCATCTTTTGGGAAAATAATATATGATAAGAATAAGAAAATAATATATAAGATTAAGGAAATAATATATAATAATATTAATAAAATAATATATTGTTTGTTTGAGAACCCCAGGAATTGCGAACGATTAGCTCTTACTTCCTATGTGCAGTTGGGTGGTTTTTCTTTAATAGAAATGTGCTTTCAGCTTTCGGCTTAGTGCAATGCCTATTGAAGGAGCCTTCAACTCCAAGGGGGTCTATAATTGTATAGATGAAATGCTACAAAGCTTCTATTAAAGAGTCTCAATATAACGACATGTTATCTACTGAGTGTTTCTGTTGCATGGGTGGTTTATCTAGTGGGCCATTGGTGAGACCTACAGACGCAACTTCCTATCATTATTATTTCGGTCTTTTCTATATTTATCTTAATGTTAAAGGTATGGCATATTTGATGTAATCCATCCATTTGTCTTTGTAGTTGCTCTTCTGATGATGCCACTAGTGCTTGGTCATCTGCAAATAGTATCTCGTTTTAGTTATCCTTTCAGATTGTTTATTTCCGTATATTTTATATATATATATAAATTCTTCTTTTCAGCGTTCATATTCAAACCCCCACTGGATTTCTTTTGTAACAAGACAACGGTCCCACTAGATTTCCACCAGGATGTAGTCCAGAGAATGGAAATGCTCTGTGTCGCCGTTTTAATTACGCAAATGGCCCGACACAAGAAAAACAGATCAACCCTGCTCCACCGACACAACAAAGATTGTCCCTCTCTGGTCTATTCTCATTCAATCGTTCGTTATTACGACAAATAAATATATATATATATATATATATATATATACAAAGGAAGCGATTAACTTTTTTTAAGGTAAACTCCACATCCCTTTACCAAAGACGTATCTGCCAGATACACTAACTACATAAGAATATATGGTCAGGCATGTTATGAGAATCAAGAAGGGTTACGGGGTCAGGGATACAACAAAGACGCCATATTGGTCTCGATCTTACCAAAGGGATATTTAAATTGTTGAAAAATGGGAAATTTCTAGAACTTTATAATTACCCGTGGCAGACAATGAAAAGATTACAGCGATGGAAAAGCAGACACCCTAATTAATAGCTTTCTTAGCTGGTGATGTTATTTGTGATGACTCTTTATAGAGCTGAGCAATCTCTCACAGTTAGCTAGCTAGGGTTAATGATAGTTTTACCTAGGAAAAAGGTAACTGGTGTGATTTCGTGTGTACAGTAAGTAAACATGACTTTATTCGTTAAATTTTGATTATTGTCGTAATTTTCATTGGTCACTATTTATATACTTGGAGTTGCATGCCAAAAAAGCCAATGCCGACCAACAAAATTCATGGAAATAATCAAAATCAGCCTTTTAGGTCGTGTTGACATTTCTGTACCCAGGTCTACACTCACGGTTATGGCTAGATGGTACAGTAACTACTGAGCAGCTGAAAAACAGTCAGTTGAACTTGCGAGCAGTAAGCCGATCACTCACATCGTACTGGAGATACAACTGGATGTGAGACAGTGACAACTATTTGTCCTCAAACTCAACCAATAACAATCAACTACAAAAACCAATAAACTCACAACAACAACAATATAAGCAATATCATCAAATTTAAAGCACGCTCTGTTGAGATATTAATTTTTATTTGTGTTAATACTTTGATCCCAAACATTTGAAAGTGCTAAAATGTGACAACACACAAACACACGCACACATCACAAACAAACAATAAGCCTGAAGAAAAATTCAATTAACAACCTTTGACAACAAAAATGGCTGTTAGCGGAAAAACAGCTGTGTTTAAGAAGAAGAAAAAAAATCAATCAATAACAATATGCCAATCAATGTACATCAAATGCTCTACAATACGAAAGGAGGATTAAATGGACCATTATCAATTAGACAACATTAGAAAACTGGTCAAAACCAACTTACAACTACAAATGGATTCAAGTAAAAAAGATACAGCATGGAGAAAATTAATTCAAAATCTGAGAATGTCTCCCTCTGTTTAGTCAAATCATGATAAAAAAAAAACCTCAACAATCCAAAACAATTTGAATAAATCTCTAGTATAATATGTTAGAACTGAACTAAATAGTTTTTTTTTAAATCAATTATACAGAGATGATAAAGTCTTGCATCAAATAGGTATTCCATGTCAACAACGGCAGAACACTTTATTATGTAGTAAAAACGTAAAGTAACTCATTGCATTTATTAATGGTATAGGGGTGTGAGATGTTAGCAATCTCACATTTCAGTGGCTCTGCAAATGAGGGTGGTAGCCATCGCTGTCTTTACTTCCCGGATTAATCCGGTACCGATTTAAGGCTGGGTGGACCCGGGAACCGTTGTGATCTAAAAAACATTTCCACCTCAACTGGAGAATGAATCCAGGACCCTCATATGCGAAGCTAGTGCGCTACGCAGCACTCTAATTATGTACACCAGTATGAACTTTCTTTTCATTTTTTGTTTTAGCATTAAAAAAATAATTCTTGACTGAAATCAAAGATCAGCAAATTGGAAACCAGCTATACCTGTTCTAAAACTCAAAATCTGATCATGTTTCAAATTAATGATTTAAAATAGCAGTACTTATAACACTATCAGATTCCTTACATAACTATCTTGTCTGTTTACATCAGTAACATGTTAGCCTATCTACACAACTGTATCGTCTGTTTACATCAGTAACATGTTAGCCTATCTACACAACTATCTTGTCTGTTTACATTAGTAACATGTAATTTTATCTGTACAACTATATTATATATTTATATCAATAGAATTTTTGATTATCTACACAACTATATTGTGTATTAAGAACATCTTAGCCCTATCTATAAAGTTATCATGACAGTTTACATCCGTGACATGTTAGCTTATCTACACAACTGTCCAGTATGTTAGCATATCTACTATAACAATCCAGTCTATTTAAATCAATAATGTTTGAATTTTGTACACAGGGATCCTGTCTGTTCACATTAATAACATGTCAGCCTACCTACACAACTATCTTGTCCACTTATATCAATAACATGTCAGCCTACCTACACAACTATCTTGTCTGTTCACATTAATAACATGTCAGCCTACCTACACAACTATCTTGTCTGTTCACATTAATAACATGTCAGCCTACCTACACAACTATCTTGTCTGTTCACATTAATAACATGTCAGCCTACCTACACAACTATCTTGTCCACTTATATCAATAACATGTCAGCTTATATTTGTATTTTTGTATAAGCCATTTTAGTGTCATAATTCCCTTTCAACCATGAAAGCAGTATTAGAGACTGGATATACTGGTTACTTGATGGGTAGGAGATTTAAAAACCTCTTTGTAATAACTGTCACCTTGCTTATATATATAAGCAACAAACAAATATACAAGTACCTGGAATGAAACTTAATCAGAAAACCTGTTTTTAATATATTGTGCTGGAATATAAAATGTTGTGCCTTCATTAAACACATTTTAAAAAAATCCCACTACTGTGATCTCCCTTCCTAACCATGATTATTAATGCTTACTTCCCTTGAAGAAGAGGAAATTGACAATATTTTTCTCTATATTAGTGGTTCTCAATGTTTGCATGTAGCTCCCCAAGGTGCCAAAAGATTTCAAGGGAGACTCACAGAGTAGAAATGTTCAATTGGGGAGTGACAGGAAGATAACTATTTGAACAATGTTGAATAAGACAGTAATAAACCATGAAGATAAACTATCATGATGATAGGGATAAAACTCTTCTACCCCTGACACCGCAAGGCAAACAAGGGCTACAGCATATAGATAGATAGTCTAGAAGCTTTTATAGGGCTCTGTGGGAGATGTGGGAGGAGAAGGAGAACGGGGGAGGGAAGGAGAAGGGGGAGGGGAGGAGAAGGGGGAGGGAAGGGACGCAGTGCAGAAGAATAATTGTCCCATATGGGGGGCCAAGGGAATAGAAATGGGTTGAGAACCATGGCTCTAAATGAATTTATATTACAGCACAAGCATAATTCTCTATCTGTCCACAAGATGAATGCATGAAAAATTATTCATTATTACAATATAAAGAAAATCAGAAGTGGAATTTGTTCTGAGACCAAATCACATTAAAACCATTTTTTTTTATACATATCTTGAAACTGGACCAAAAAATAATTTAAAATTACAATCTCTACAATCAGGATCATGGGTATTCATTCAGTCCTGTTTTCCTAAAACATACGTAGAAATATTAGTGACAAACTCTAACAACATTAAGGTACCCAATTAGTTGGGTGTGGAACTGACCATGATTGGAATTAAGCTGGATATGTTTTGAATTAATAGTTAACCTACTATTGTGCTATATGGACTTAACAGTTACAATGAAAATGCTACCAAGTTACCATGACATTTTTGTCTGCATACAACTGTCCTTAAGTACGTGAAAGAATACAACAGCCAATGACAAATTCAAAACAGAGAAAGAAAATCTAAAAATCTAGCTACAAAATATAATTAATAAAATTGATTTCAACACACATTCACTACAGATTATATATATTATATATGTATAGCAAATGCAAATATTGGGTATATTACCATCGAACAGAAATATTGTTTTCAAAATGCAGTGAGACTGAATATTTTGTGAATGAAAGAAATCATATATCAACAAGACCAATGTAAACATAATTCTGATTTTATCATTGAATTGGTACAAAAACCAAATAGTTCAAACATGGGTAACACTTGAAAATGACAACTTGAATAATAAGCATAATTATGAATACAACTTTGAATGCATTATTGCCAGTATGCATGCAACAAATATCACACAGCTTCAGCTGATTACATCAGTCTACTCACTGAAAGCACCTTGTCGGATTTTTCTATATACACTAATTATGTTTCCAACACTGGATTCTTCTTCTTCTGTTCTTGGCCAAATCATTTGTCAAATCATTTGTCTCCTTTCTGATAATCACACTTTGTGGTGCTCTGAAGGGCAACAACAAACTCTCCTTGTTCAGTCAATGGTCACATCGGAGTACACTCAAGCTCTGACACCACTCCTTTATCTCAACAAAGTGGATTAAACAGGCAATATAGGAATGAATGAGTTAAAGGTATGAGGAGAATATGGTCCTAAAATAAACATCCACTGACCACAAATTTGCATATAAATATCTAATGCTGATAAACAATCTTGAGTACTTGCACATACTCGTAGCTGTTTGTTCCACCCCGTGTTACTTATTAGCTCAATGTATGAGTCAAAGAAAACTGGCTAAACAAGGCTCTCTCCAGAAAATAACGATATATTGGGAGTATCAGGTTCTCTCCAGAAAATTAATTTTGGAAATATCAAGTTCTCTCCAGAAAACTAATTATGAAAATATCAAGTTCTCTCCAGAAAATTAATTTTGGAAATATCAGTTTCTCTAGAAAATAAATTTTGAGAATATCAGGTTCTCTCCAGAAAATAAATTTTGGAAATATCAGGTTCTCTCCAGAAAATAAATTTTGGAAATATCAGGTTCTCTCCAGAAAATAAATTTTGAGAATATCAGGTTCTCTCCAGAAAATAAATTTTGGAAATATCAGGTTCTCTCCAGAAAATAAATTTTGGAAATATCAGGTTCTCTCCAGAAAATAAATTTTGGAAATATCAGGTTCTCTCCAGAAAATAAATTTTGGAAATATCAGGTTCTCTCCAGAAAATAAATTTTGGAAATATCAGGTTCTCTCCAGAAAATAAATTTTTAGGAATATCAGGTTCTCTCCAGAAAATTAATTTTGGGAATATCAGGTTCTCTTCAGAAAATTACAATATTTGGTAAATATCTCTTAAGAAAATAAACCAGTGAAATATTTTAGTAATACCAGATTATGTCCAGAAAAATACAATTTGTTGGAAATACCAGGCTATAATCCAGGAAATTTATTTTGAAAATAGGTTCTGTCCAGAAATTATAAAATTGTGGAAATATCTAAGTACAGAACATCCTAGAAAAGAACATAACAAAGAAGATGATGCCAAGATGACCAAAAAAAAGAGGTAGATCAAGAAGATGGATACATCAAAATACCACCTAATAATGACACACATAAACAATGGAAGCTCAAGATTGGCAGAAGTTCTGAAAGACTGATGACTGCTAAGTCCTGTCTAGAATATATTATGTGTGTGAAGATAAAAGTTATAACATGTTGAAGTTACCATTGTTCATGGGAATCCTAATTTCTGTATCAATAGGAGGATGGAAAAACATCACACAACTCCTATAAAACCATGTATTTCAAGGAAAAACAAGACAGTTGCACATGGGACTAACAACCTTACAAGATCAAAACAACTCAGAATACATCCATAAATTTGGTATATACCAGGTAAGTTTATACCTGGTATATAAATATATACCAGGTATATATCAGGCAAACTTTCAAGACAATACCATGTTCTGAATATTAACTGTGATGACAGCATATTAAAGAAAAAAATCATAAGGCAGCAAATGGGATTTGAACTAGGTCCACTCAAATGTCATCCACTCGCCTCGCAACTTGAGTAAACAAAATTTTTGTAATGTGGTCAAATATGGAAAATGTGTTGATTCATGTTGCAAGGCAAGTAGGTGCCATCTAAGAGGACCTGGTTGAAATCTCGTTCACTGCCTTATGATTTTGTCTTTAATAAGAAATCTTGGGTGCATCTGTATCATAAGCAGATTAAAAACTATTGAAGTTAAACAAATGAACCTCTGAACTACTCACTAGGGCTATGCACAGAACCTCTATACTGCACTATACCACACACTAGGTTACACACAGAACCTTTAAACTGTACTCACAAGGGCTACATACAGAGCCTCTATACCACACACTAGGCTACACACAGAGAACCTCTATACTGCACTAACTAGGAAGCACACAGAATCTCTATACTGTACTCACTAGGGCTACACACAGAACTTCTATACTGTAATCACTAGGGCTACACACAGAACCTCTATACTGCACTATACCACACACTAGGTTACACACAGAACCTTTAAACTGTACTCACTAGGGCTACACACAGAGCCTCTATACCACACACTAGGCTACACACAGAGAACCTCTATACTGCACTAACTAGGAAGCACACAGAATCTCTATACTGTACTCACTAGGGCTACACACAGAACTTCTATACTGTAATCACTAGGGCTACATACAGAACTTCTATACTGTAATCACTAGGGCTACACACAGAACTTCTATACTGTAATCACTAGGGCTACACACAGAACTTCTATACTGTAATCACTAGGGCTACACACAGAACTTCTATACTGTATCACTAGGGCTACATACAGAACCTCTATACTATATCACAAGGACTACACACAGAGAACCTCTATACTATATCACAAGGACTACACACAGAGAACCTCTATACTATACTCATTAGGGCTACACACATTGTTTCAGTGTGCACATTGCAGTAATTGACTAACAACTGAACTAGCCAAGTCAAGCAAAGTTAGCTGAAAGACTGTACGTAGAAGAATGAGGCACGATTCTATTTCCAAAAATATCTTACAGGAAACAGTTGAGGGTGGAAGAAAGGAAAGTATGGATTGATAATGTTAAGGACTGAACAGGATTAAGACTCTCCACACTCAAACAAAGAACAGATAACAGAGAGGCGTGGCAAAGTTTGTGTGTTGATGTTTCCAGAAGTGACCCTGAATAGTTATGGGTTTGATGATGACAGAAGAAATGATTGATGCCCTGGGACAGCAGTAGTTAGAGGACAATAATTCCATGCATAAGAAGGAGAATAGCAGCAAAGGTATATCATTCCAAACAAACAAACAAACAAAAAACATACTGTGTAATATGTCCCTGCCATAAGATGTGAGGGAGAGAGCTCATCAGTGTCCCATGATACTGATTTTAATATATGCAGTCTTGGACAATAAATAAACACAATAGTGGGGGAAATTAGAGGCAACAGAGATGTGGTTCTATAGAAGAATGCTGAGAGTACCATGGGCAGCTAGAAAACCTAATGAGTAGCTTCTAAAATGGGAGACAATGATTGCTTAATAGAGACAAAGAGACAATCATTATTTTTGACCATGTTATGAGACAGGGATGCTTGAAGAATATAGTTACAATGGGCAAGATAGAAGGTAAGAGAGAAAGAGGATGACAGCATGAGAAAATAGCTTAACATTGTGGCATGACAAAGTGTCTAAAATGATCCTGATAGAATATATATTAGAGTTGTGGAGACCTACGATCACCTATACTAGCCGGCAATACAAAGTTTAAATTTAACAAGCAATTTACAATAAATTGACATGTTTTTGTGAAGTCAAAATTATCAAAATTGCCCAAAGCAAACAATATCATATTACGATAAACTGCCTAAGTAAATCTATTGGTATAGGATATTCAAGGTTCCTGTTTCCATCATGCTCTATATACGGTAAGTGGTGGATAACTTATATCCCATGGTCCCCCAAACTGGCCCATCAAGCACATTTCATTGACCTCTACATTGATTAAAAATATCAATATATTCCAGCCCATCAGCTCACAAAATAGCAAATATAAACAAGCATTTACAAAATTTAAAATAACATTGCTAAACAGTGGTAAATTATGAAATTATTTGGCAACATCTTGGATGTGTTCAGAACCAACTTAAACTTGTGGAGATGATATACCTTTGCTAACGTGAAAATGAAGAGACTGCATGTTGGTAAATCTAAACATGAAGAATGATATAGTCTTGGTCTGAGACATTAGTTTAAGTCTCGCTCATGTGTTGTCGGAGCGTGTAAGGGAAGCAACGAATAGCAACACTTACTTTCCATATGACTAAGAGGCGTCAAAGGATGTTTTGGGGATGGTTGTCCCATCCCATGGTCGGGCAAAGAGACCCAGAAACAGTGCTGAAGTCAGATGTCAGTCCAAAAGGAGCATGTATTGTAGGCAAACTGTAAACCATGACACAGCACATTCCATTCTCTGGATCACCTCCTGTTTTTCTGCAGGAGTTTGAGAATGGATAAAGAAGTGTACGTCTACAATATACCAGTTTGTGCTTACAAATTATGCAATTTTAATGGAAAAACTTGAGTAGGTGAGAGTACATGGTTCTCTGTATGTTCTCAGTTCTTCTCTTGTAATATGAGAAAGATTTATTACAACTGGACGCAACTTTCAGATTAGCCCCAAAATAACATAGGATAAGAACATCATGGAAGAAGAGGAAAATAAATATACAGGTTCTGGGAATATTACATGTTTACAAATAAATAATTTAAAGGAAACAAAAATGAATACAAGAAGAGATCTCATTTGAGGGTAGAGTTTTAGAGTATGATCAAGAGTTAAGCAGAGATACAAATTGTGTGTGTGTGTGTGTTGGGGAGGGGGGGGGGGAGAGAAAGAACAGAGATAAAAATGATTGGTATGATTGTCTATCAGAAAACCATGCTGGCAAGAGACAGTGAATGTTGCATGTCTGTTACAACCAACTTAGTTACCTGTGTTCCTTACAGACAGAGCCCCAGACCCATTCATTGGCGTTTGGTAAAGCAAGAAGACCTAATCCAACTCTAATGTCGAGCCTTCCTAATCCGGAAATAAGCTCGCGAAGAGAAAGGGTTCTGTACCCGATGGGCTTAGGCAAGAAATGGACAACGATAGTAGTCCTGGCCCAACTCTACTGTCGAGCCTTCCTAAGCCGGAAATATGCTCGCGAAGAGAAAGGGTTCTGTACCCGATGGGCTTAGGCAAGAAAGGGACAACGATGGTAGTCCTGGCCCAACTCTACTGTCAAGGTTTCCTATACCGGAAGTACACTTGCAGAGAGAAAGGGTTCCGAACCCGATGGGCTCAGGCACAAAAGGGACAACGATTTAGCCCTGGCCCAACACTACTGTAAGGTTTTCCTACACCAGAAATACACTTGAAGAAAGGGTTCAGTACCTGATGGGCTCAGGCGCTATTGGGACAAGGACGCTCAGCTCGAGAACGCCTTGCTCTCAAACGCGTGGTGTGAGACTCGAACTTGGACAAGGGGTACACGATGTCGGTGAACCACACCTCGGCTAAGAGGGCGAAAGAGCCAGGGTCCAACTCCTCTGTTGAGTTCTTCCCCTTAAGGAACCAGGCTCACGGATGAGAAACGGTTCAGTACCCAATGGGCACAGGCACAGCACGTTCAATTACACGAGGCAAGTTCATAGACAGTGGAACACCTCGTGCGAGTCAGACGAGAGCAAAAATCGTCTGGGCGAAGAGTTGCCACTACGCGTGCCTGGAGACAGATATAGAGGCTGTCACAGGCTAAGGGTAGCCCACCCGAATTGTCAAGGCATGCCGAAATCGGATGTGCTAGGCCTACAAGGCGCATAACGGTGGCACAACGTAAATACGCTCCCGGCGGAAATCGCGCGGATATCCGTGATGGTTACAATGGAGCGAACGCAAAACAAACAAACAACAACCAACTCTGATGTGGAAACAGCACCTGATGATGACAAGGAAATCATTTAGGTAGTATGTGTACCGTATAATTTTCCCATACATATCTCAGCAACCAAACAGCGGGTAATTCTAAGATTCTAAGTTTGATCAGCAGACCAAAATATGTTTTCCATCACTAATACCGTATCCCCAAACTTCTAGAAAAGTAAGTTTTATCAGGTTCCTTGTTTTTGATGCATTCCAAATGTTGATCTCATGTTAACACGAGAAGAAAAGTATAGATGTAAAACATCCACTTACACTACAGTTACTAAGTCACCAATACTGGACGATAAGTATAAATGTAATACATCCACTTACACTGGAGTTACTAAGTCACCAATACTGGACGATAAGTATAGATGTAATACATCCACTTACACTGGAGTTACTAAGTCACCAACACGGGAAGAAAAGTATAGATGTAAAACATCCACTTACACTACAGTTACTAAGTCACCAACTTGCTTGCTTATTACCAGTATTATATATCACCATATTTTTATTATATATCCTTGGTGACCAACTTTGACGCTAGTCAAATGCATTATGATAGTTCAGTAATACTCCAACCGTAACGATAGTATTACTAAATATACCGGTAGTTCATACAGAATACTACCTAATTTATGTATGGCTGTGCCCACAAAATAGTGTTGTGACATGGTTTGCCAGAAAATCCTTTAATAATTTAGATATGTTCAACAGGTTAAAACTAATGTAAAATAGCATACAGCATTATACAATGAAATCCTACAACTCTCACTTTTATGACAAATTTCTCTAATAAATACAAGTAACAATTTATAAAATCTCCAATTATTTTTATTCTTATACTATACAGTTAAATTCCATTATAACATGGTCCGGACTGACAAAAGATGCATGTAATAACACAAATTTGTGATATACAGTACAAACAATATAGAATAAATATAATTGGGAATTTTGAAAAGTGTTGTTATATAGGGAAATTTGTTATAAAAGAATGTGATATAGAAGTGTTCCACTGTACATAGAGAATTTCCATTTTTTTTTACATAAATATTTAGTTGGTGTGGCGCACAGCTGAAAGGTTAGAGCTTTGGTCTCACACCGGTGAGGTCTCGGGTTCAATCCCTGATAAATACTGGGTTTTTCCTGTCAGAGTGTTGATTAAAAATAGCTCACCCTGAACATAATGTGGTGACATTAAGGGCATGCAGCCTTTATCACACAAGCCACTCGAAACCTCCCTGTAACTCCCTAACGGAAAAAATGCAGTATTGACAGTTTTTATTTAACTGGTCTGAACAAGTTATTACAATGTGATTTAAATATTATATACAATTTAGCTCTTGAAATAACTGATGCTTTTATGATTTCATTTTTATTGTACACATTTCTCAACGCAGCTCTGAAATTATCAAAAAATTTGCAAACACCCTAGATATTGGGATTTAAGCACGCTCTCGATTGTTGGTCAGGAATGTGTTAATATAAAGAAGGTTGCTAACAAACTACATTTAGCTGTCAGACCCATTATCATCATCATCAGGTGCTGTGCCAACTGGCATAGATAATTATGAATTTCCACAGCACTTCTGTTGCTTCTTTTGCCATGTCACAATATCAGACTCTCTAATATTTTCTCACATTGTCTACCTCGATTTCAGACTAGCCCACATAAAAAATATTGTGCCTTAGATGTAGATCTCAGCATATTTATAGTATCATTTTTTTCATATATCTATTCAATAAACCATTTGTTGCCTTTCAGCATCAGGGGTAGAAAAGTTTTCTGGAGATGGCCCTTGTGTGTGCTGAGTATAATGTGGAATTTGTCACCTCCTTTATTTCAGTGGTCCATTATTTTTGTTGTTGATCTCTAGGTCTGCCTTCACTGTATCTGTGTAGCATAGCTTGCTGTGGTATGCTATCTGATGGTAGTCTGCTGATGTGTGCAAACTATTTGATCTATTGTCTTTTAATATATTCTAAGATTGGAGTTGAGTCCGTTCTTTGTCTAATGTCCTCATTTCTCACTCTGTCTCTTAGTAATATTCTTAGGATTCTGCGTAAGCATGCCATTTCAGCAGTCACAAGTTTACATTTGTCTTGTGCTGTCGTTGTCCATGTTTGGCATGTTAGCACAGCATTGGCATAATAATCGTTTTGAATAGTGTTATTTTGGTGTTTAAATCTACACTTTTGTTTCTGAAGATTGTTATCATTTGCCCTAGGACTTGGCATGCTTTACTATATCTATTGTGTATTTCTTTAGTGCACTTGCCGTCTGAGTGTTGACATAATAATTGTTTTAAATAGTGTTATTTTGGTGTTTAAATCTACATTTTGTTTCTGAAGATTGGTGTGATTTGCCCTAGGGCTTGGTCTGCTTTACTGCATCTATTGTGTATTTCTCTACTGCTCTTGCTATCTGTTGTTATATTACTTCCTAGGTATGCGAATTCTACCACTTAAGTCTTGTTTCCAATAAATAAATAAATAAATATATATATATATATATATATATATGAAATTTCTTTCTGTTCTTCCTATATTCATTAATTCGATCTTATCTATATTTATCTTTTATCTTCATGTTAAAGGTTTGGCATGTTTGATGTAATCTGTCCATTTGTCTTTATAGTTGCACTTCTGATGATTCTATAGTGCTTGCTCGTCTGAAAATAGCAATTCATTTAAGTTATTCTTGAGTGTGCTTTCCTCCGTTGTCTTTGCTACTTTGCATGTGTGATCTATGTATGTTATGAACAATAGGGGGAGACAGTACACATCCCTGTCTCACTCCAAAGTGAATTTGGAAATTATCGGATGTACCTGTGCTCGTTCTTACTGCACGTTGACTATTGGTGTATATGCTCTGACATAGGCTTATAAGATATTGGGGAACTCCACATGTCTGTAGTGTTATCCATAGTTGTGCTCTGTCAAAAGCTTTCTCTCGCTCCACGAAAGCCAAATATAAGTCTTGGTTATGTTCTGTTGCTCTTTCTGAAAGTTGTTTGAGGATGAAGATTGCATCTGTACAGCTTTTATTTTTATGAAAGCCCAATTGTGTGTTGTTGAGCTGTAGTTCTATATATGCATGCATCCTTCTCTCTAGTATCATGCTAAAGATTTTTCCTTTGTGGCTTAAGAGTGATATGTCTCTATATTGTATTTCATTCCTGTGGTGTCTTTGTGTCTTCCATATCACATTGAACAGTCTGTGTAGCCACTTTATACCGGTCACCGTTAGCATTTTTATTAGTTCTATAGGTATGCCGTCTGTTCCTGGAGCTTTGCTATTTGGCATATGTTTAACTGTGTCTTCAATTTTGGATTTCAGGATGTATGGTTCTAGATCTTCTATTGTATTTATTGTTGTAATCACTTCTTCAAGTTTAACAGTTGAATGTAGTGATTTTTTCCACCTCTCCATGATTTCTTGGGGCCTATTTAGTATGATGTTGTGTTAATCATTGATTATAATTATTTCTGTTGGTTTGTGTCTTTTTACTTTTCATATATTTTCTGTGTAATTCTGCATTTGATCAGTAGGCCAAAATAAGTTGTCTACTCTAGATCTATATATCCTGCCCCTTTAGTTCCATAAAAGTAGGTTTTTATTGTTGGGTTCCTTGGTTTTGATATATTCCAAATATTAACTCCATGTCAACAGGGGAAGAAAACTATAGATGTAAACATTATCCACTGATCAACACTGCAGTTAATGTCACTTGTTTATTACTAGTATTAAACATTATAAAATATATATACATGATCATTATTACTTACAAGCATGGGTACAAGCAGCAATCAAGCAATATGAGAACTTGTCAATACACATGACAAAAAAGTCTGGATAGAATATAAATAAACAGGATAGCCATCTTCTTCTGCGTTCATTCTCAAACTCCAACTGGATCTAGCTGGATCATGGTCCTGCTAGATTTCCAGCAGGATGTAGTCCAGAAAATGGAAATGCGTTGTGTCGCCGTTTTATTTGCGCCAATGGCATGAAACATCCGTCTTCGGCGGAGGATATCTATCTAAGAGCCAAGCATATGGGAATACAGCAACGTGAAAGAAGAGGCTACAAACTATGTTTTAATCATATGAAGAAGAGATGGCCTACCAGATATATGCACAAATCAGGACAAGCTGAAACAACTGCCTGCTTATGATATAGTAATGAGTTTGTTAGTTAAGGAAACCACAGTTACTGCACTGCATTCAGTCAAGTAGATAGCTACGGGTTTCTGGTTCAATCTCTTAAAATATTAATGCAAATAAGACTGATTTTGTGGTAATATATCATGAGTAAATCTAGTTTATATATAAAGATGATATGGGATATGTTGTTTTTTTTGTTTGGAAATAAAGTGTACGTAAGTAAATGGCTAGTAGTTGGTTGATCAGACACAGCCTAATTAGTATTATATCTAGCACATATTCTATAGCATTAACCCTGACCAGAATATGAGCTATGATACCCATTTTTCTAGTATCTGGACCTCCCACCTAGTTCTTTGTTAATTTTTGAGTGACAGGTGTTGGTTGCAGAAAATTGAACATGAATTGCATACATCGAGCAATTGATATGGTCACTACTTCCAATTTTTAATGAACATAATATTTGAGATACTTTTCGGCCTAAAAGGTTAAAACTGTACAAAATCTAAATAATGATAAAAAATATACTAATTTAACTACTTATTAATTTTTTTGTTCATCTGTCTGAAACATTGATTTTGGAAAAAAAAATTCTCTTTTATCTGTCTGAAACATTGATTTTGGAAAAAAATTCATCTGTTTAAAGCATCGATTTTCCTTTATCTGTCTGAAACATTGATTTTGGAAATATTTGTTTCTTTCATCTGTTTGAAACATTGATTTTGGAACATTTTTATTTCAGCAGTTTGAAATATTACCTGGATTTATATCACCTCATATATCATTACATTGTTTCAATAATTATATTGTTACAAACAATAATTGCTTTTATGATGAACAAATGACAAGAATTTATACAGCCTATGCTGGAAAGTCTATTGATTTCTTTGAGTCTACACTGATCAGACTAGTTATTTTTTCACAGGTTATAAATCAATGTCCATATTCTAATACCAATGATCAATGATCTATAGTCCGGCTGTGTGGCGATGTGATATAGAGCGAGTCTGTGATGGCTGAGGTACCAGATTCAAATTCTGCCGCAGGAAATTGTGCATTCGGACCATTCAGAAAACAATAGCAAACTACTGAATTTATTTATATTAACTCCATGTTAATGCCTAGAAAATGATTACAGCCAAAAATGGATTGATGGCTACATACTGAATAGGATATGCTATTAATTTATGCAGGGGGAAGGGAGAGAATATACTATCAATTTTCTGTTATATGATTTACAATAACATTAGCTCTTATTTGTAAAAAAAATAAAAAGGCACACATTCATGTTTCAACTGTCTCAGGATTTCAGTAGTATGTTCAGTATGACTGGGTATTTAGAATACAATCAAGGGAGTCGGGTCATTTGGAGGTTACAGAAGTGCTTTTTCTGTGTCTGTTCATAACACAGAACCCGATGCAGATTTGTCAGAAAAGAGCTGCTTATACAAATCAAGACACCAGATATCAACCAACACAAAACTGGAACAGTCAGTTACCATGTGCTGAAGAACATAATCAATTGGAGCATGGACTTCTGCAAGAAGCACATATAGAAGTGTCTGGGGTGCAATGATAATCTGATATCTGACATTTCACTCACTGATATTCAGTTTGATTGTGTAGTGCTGTACTCATTTAACTTTTGAGAGAACACCATATTTGAAATCACAATTTTCTAGAGTTAAAGAAATTAAACATCAGTTTTTAAAGCATTCAGATATGTTTGCATCAGATGTGCATGTGAATGAGGGAAAATACTATAATACAGCTTATTAACAAATACCTTTTTGAATGAAGTCATGGCAACTGATAATATCTATTCTGCAGCTGAGGAAATTTAAGAGCACGCAGAATGAATATGTTTAGCTAGTAAGTCACAGGGATCATCAGCATGTATACCCTCTGACATGCGTATGCTAAAAGAGACTATGCTGCCAAGGGTATGACTGCAATGATCCGAGGCTTGTTTAAAAAGTGGAGTAGTTCCCCCTGTCACTCGGCTTGTCTGGAATTGATTAATGAAAAGTGTTGGGTGACCAAGCAAATGTTCGTGCTATCTGTCTAGATGTTGTCTCCAGACTTTGTGAAAGTTTTACTTATTTTTTATATATTACCAGTCTCTAAGAACAAAATGAAACTTTATTATGCAGGATAGATATGAACAGGTTTATATATGTATTTCTATAATTTGTGAAAATCTGCTCTAAATTATTTGATATATTTTCTATACACTTTTTAGCTCCCTGTAGAACATAGGTCCACAACAAACCTCCTCACCTTTTGTTCTATCTTTAGCTATTACTTCCAGCTCTATCTATGTTCTACCAAGACTTTGTCTTCTTTCCTCCTCTAGGTATTTCTTGGTCTTACTCTTTTCCTGTTGGTTCTAGAACAACGCCTGTCTTACGTTTTCCCATTGGTCTTCTAAATGTATTTCCTATCCATCTCCGGTGCAGTTCTCTTAGTTTTTTTCTCCTCCACCGGAGTTTGTTTAGTTCTTTGCCTGAGTTCCTCATAGGTAGTATGATCACACCCATTTCATGTTTTCTACTTCTATTCTACACAGACAACCAATGATGAAGGTTGGTAGTTCTCTGGTTATTCCTTTTCAATGTACTCCATGTTATTTCATGTCCGAACTGTCCAAGGACATTTACAGCTCAAATAGGGCTCATTAGCCATCTACAAACTCATAATCAAGGACATAACTAAAATTGAATTTTCAAAAGTGGATGTAACAAATGGTCATCGAACAATAAGACTCCATGTTAAATTTATTTCAATAAATAATAACAACTGAAGCACACCCTGTGCAGAATATTGCTTTTCAACTGCTATTAATTAAGTAAACAAGTACATCTTATGGTTAAGTATGTGTCTTTCAACAGCAGATGTTAGTCCAATTTCATTATATCAGAGCTACAAAATCATTTTAAAATGGTGGTCATGGTTCAGGCAAACCAGTCATCAAGACTTATCTGTATAACTATGCAACCATAAAGAAATTTCTAGGCACTGCTTATACATTTCATTAACCTTTCCAGAGCTAAGTGAAACAGCTCAATCTATGTCAGATTTCGAAACCCCAACGAAGTTCGCGCCATCAGAACTCTTTGAGTATCACACAACTAGTCACTCCAATACACAAACGCAAAATTTATGTTGATCAAATGAAAATTTAAAATATGAATTTTCCATATTTCTATAACTCTGCATGAATTCTATTGAAACACCTCTGTATGAATGTTAAAGAAGCTCTGAGTAGTCTTCCATCTCATATATATATATATATATATATATATATATATATATATATATATAAACTCTACTGCAGCTATTTTCTATTGAGACAAGGCTTGACATCAGAGATTTTGATAAGTCTACAAAAAGAACGTGTCTTCTTTTTAACCCTTTAAACAGTCCTCTCACAACAATGTATTAAAACATCTCACCACAATGTGTTGAAGCAGGATTTGAAATTGAAAAATATAGATCAAATGCCATCTAAATTAACTGCCAAATATAAACATCCTGTAACAAACCAAAAATTCTAACTATTCTGCCTGGCACAATATATGTAAAATCTTGTAATCCCTCAGTGATCAAACGCAACAAATGCATGTCTATTAAAAACACAGAATTACTTTGCCGATGTGCAAGAATACAGAATTGTTGTTGTGCACAGTACACATAAAAAACCCAACTGGGATACATTTATAATTGAAATACTTATGAAAATACCTTTGTAATACAGCATATTCTTACTTACTATATATATATATATATATATATATATATATACACACACACACAGTGTAAGTGCATTCTGTTATAACAAATTTCCCTATATAACAACACTTTTCAAAAGTCCCCAATTATATTTATTCTATATTATTTGTACTGTATATAGTGAATTTCTGTTATTACATACATATTTTGTCAGTCCTGATCAAGTTGTTATAATGGAACTCCACTATATATATATATATACAGATTTATATTAGATTTGTAAGCTGTGTATACTGTACTTTGTGATCACTATAAGCACATCTGCCACACTTATATAGTCTCAGCAAACTGTACACAACTCCTTAACTCTCTATGTTCACAGAGCCGCTAATATCTACATTTTGGAGACCCACTAGGCTGAAAAGCTGCTCAAATCTACATATTAATATGAATTTACTATCATGTTCGGCATAGCAGGAAAACCGTACGGAGACAAAGAGTTAACACAATGTATCAAAATGTCTATCTGCATTGTTAAATAGACAATTTGTATGTTGGAGAGGTCCAAAGGAGGGGAGAGGTCCAAAGGAGGAGCAGTGAATAGAAAACAGACTTGCCATGCACATCATGAGAAGTGACTACGGATCGGAGGTGGAGTTGGCTGTTCATTCTCTAGGTCAACACAGATGCCATACTACAGGACTGTTCAAACATCACTGATCTCAGAAGGATAAAGGATGTAGGGAACTGACTTCACTGCACCCAGATATTTGACAATGTAGTCAGTCCCTCAATGAAGTAGTAAACCATTTGAAAAGTGTACCATTCAAAGCATGTAATTCTGTAGCTTCAATCAATAATTCCCAGCAATCTCTGAAAGAAATACTTGTAAATAAGACATTACTGCATTGGATCGAATCCATGATCCCTTATAAGTCTATTTGGCTTCTTGTTTCATAATCATGTTCAGGTGTATATCAATATTTTCACTCCTTGTCTAGTGTTCTATAATGTGGGCAAGTGTGACAATCAAATTAAAAAGTGCTTCTGCAGATGATGTACTAACTTTGTACATGGAGAGGAAAATTACATAGTGTGAAGACGGCTCAAGGTAAACCCAGCAATAATGGAAATTATATTACTGCTATATAATATAAAGAAGAAAGACTGCAGTCATTGAGTAAAAAAAATGTAAGTGTACGTAATGTAAGGGAAAATGAGTGCATGTAAGTACGTAATGTAAGGGAGAATGAGTGCATGTAAGTACGTAATGTAAGGGAGAATGAGTGCATGTAAGTGTACGTAATGTAAGGGAGAATTAATGCATGTAAGTGTACACAATGTAAGGGAGAATGAGTGCATGTAAGTGTACACAATGTAAGGTAGAATGAGTGCATGTAAGTGTACACAATGTAAGGGAGAATGAGTGCATGTAAGTGTATGTAATGTAAGGGAGAATGAGTGCATGTAAGTGTACGTAATGTAAGGGAGAATGCCTGCATGTAAGTGTAAGTAATGTAAGGGATAATTACTGCATGTAAGTGTACGTAATGTAAGGGAGAATGACTGCATGTAAGTGTACGTAATGTAAGGGAGAATGAATGCATGTAAGTGTACGTAATGTAAGGGAGAATGAATGCATGTAAGTGTACGTAATGTAAGGGAGAATGAGTGCATGTAAGTGTACGTAATGTAAGGGAGAATGAGTGCATGTAAGTGTACATAATGTAAGGGAGAATGAATGCATGTAAGTGTACACAATGTAAGGGAGAATGAGTGCATGTAAGTGTACATAATGTAAGGGAGAATGAGTGCATGTAAGTGTACACAATGTAAGGGAGAATGAGTGCATGTAAGTGTACGTAATGTAAGGGAGAATGAGTGCATGTAAGTGTACATAATGTAAGGGAGAATGAGTGCATGTAAGTGTATGTAATGTCAGAGAGAATGAGTGCATGTAAGTGTACGTAATGTAAGGTAGAATGAGTGCATGTAAGTGTACACAATGTAAGGGAGAATGGCTGCATGTTAGTGTACATAATGTAAGGGAGAATGCCTGCATGTAAGTGTACATAATGTAAGGGAGAATGCCTGCATGTAAGTGTACATAATGTAAGGGAGAATTACTGCATGTAAGTGTACGTAATGTAAGGGAGAATGAGTGCATGTAAGTGTACGTAATGTAAGGGAGAATGAGTGCATGTAAGTGTACGTAATGTAAGGGAGAATGAATGCATGTAAGTGTAAGTAATGTAAGGGAGAATGAATGCATGTAAGTGTACGTAATGTAAGGGAGAATGAATGCATGTAAGTGTACGTAATGTAAGGGAGAATGAGTGCATGTAAGTGTACATAATGTAAGGGAGAATGCCTGCATGTAAGTGTACGTAATGTAAGGGAGAATGAATGCATGTAAGTGTACGTAATGTAAGGGAGAATGCCTGCATGTTAGTGTAAGTAATGTAAGAAAAACTGCAGTGATTTGTCAAGAAGATTGCATGTTAAGTATGGATGGATAGAAAAGCAATCCATTTTATATTAAACTGCTACAACTCAACACAAATTGAAACTATTAAGAGAAACAAGGATGGAACAGAAATTAACATTCCAATTCCTCAACTATATATTGGCTACAATACTTTCATGGGTGGGTGTGATGTCAATGACCAAGTTTGTCACCTCAACGAAACATCGACATGTTGCTAGCCTCGAAGAGTGTTGGCCAAGTTTTCCAAGTAGGCATGCAATAATGCATATATAATAATATATAAAAATAACTACAATCCACACAAAATGACTGAAAGACGCTAAAGAACATTTGGTATATTAATAAGTGATATCTGCTTATCCCTCATTGGCAATTACAGAAAGGCAGCAATGAAACACCAGAACCATAAGGGTGCACCACAGAGGTTGCAAAATGTTAGCTTGCATCATCCACATGTTTCTCCACAAGCAATAACATTCGTTCTGTGTGTCTTTAAATGTAATAAACATGTCAGTGACTTTCCAACCATGGCATAACAAGGACAGACTTTTCAATACAGTAACGGTCAAATTTGGGTGCAGTTACTGCACCACTTATCTGTGCCTCAATGATGGTTCTACATGCTGGGAAGACTGGCACATACAGCAAGAACGTTGGACAACATAGGGTCCATCAATATTATATAACAGAACATCATTTTCTGTCTTACTTCTTTTAAAATGACTAAGATCGGCTGAGGTGTCCCTTTTGTGTTATTTTTTTGTTCAGGAGCCCAGGAGAAGGGGTTTTTTAAGAGACAGTTGATCAGAGTTTAAGGAGTTAAGTGTTGATAGAATAATCCAATAAGACAATCTATGGGTAGTCCAATAGAAAGCAGTCCAAGGACTGTATGAGGGCATCAGGTACCCACGATTATTGTATAGCTATGCTCTGCAACACATGTGACAGGAAACACAGAAATTGCTATGTAAAAATTAAAGAAACTGCCAAATAATGAGATAGAGACTGGTGCTATGTGATGAAACACTGTTGTGCTATGTTAGGATAGCAATGATCTGTAAACTATGTGCTATGTAATGTGAGGAAGAGTGCTGTGTGCTGTAAGGTCAATGACAACTGCTTCTAGACATACTAAATAACATAAAGATCTACACTTCTTGTGTTCTTCTCATAGTGCATGTCATGCACCATTGGTTATCATGTCTTTCCACTGCCATCTGTTTCATATGCTATCAATCATTTCCGATATTGATGTTTTCCCATTTTTTAATGTCAGGTTGTCGAGTATCTTTTCTCGTGATTTAAACCTACCCTTCCTGCTCTTTAACTTGCCTGTTGTCACAATAAGTTCAATTTTTCTTCTTGTCATGATGTGTCCAAAAAATGTGGATTGTCTATTTCTGATGCGGATGTGTAGCTCCCTTTTTTGGCAGCACTTTCATTATATTCCAAATATAAACTGATAACAAAATCAATGTAGTTCATACCCAAAAATAAACTGACTAGTATCTTGTTTGATGCATCTATAAATCCTGTGAATATGAAAAGTACCATGTACAGTCAACAGTTAAATATGATTAACAATTTGTACATAAAAGGCTACCTACAAATGACACTGAATAGATCTAGTAACAATACCAAACAACTGTAAATGAAATGCTTGTCTCCATTATATTGACAACATACAAGACAGTATAAGTTGAAGCGAACAAAACATCTTAGAAAACAGCTAAAACATCTTTGAGAAAATAACTAAAACAGCAATCAAAATATCTTAAGAGAAAACTCAAACAGCAATCAAATAGCTTAATGCCCAGAAGTTGTGTCAAGGGGTGTGAGCACATGGACCACTGGATCAGCGACCAAACCAATGATCAGACAATGATACAAGAATATGTGGAGTATATACATATAGGGCAGTATGATATTTATTTCTAAGAATTAGGCAAATATATAATATCCAGCCTCGCAGGTGATGATCATGATAACAGTTTCATACAACAATTTCCTGATCATTTCACTGATACGAGTAGAGAATCATTGTCACAATCAAATGTTGCAGGTGTAACGAAAACAAAAATCTGTTCATATTCTATATTTCCTAGTAGCACATTATATTTGTGCCACAGAAATTTCATGCTCCTCTGTAATCCAGTAACTCTGGTGATGTTACAGAGTAATATTGGGCAGTCCTGCACAAATGCCCTTCCAGTAAGGTTGCCAATGTTGAAACATATTTAAGTCATATTTCTTTTCCACAGAATGCTTGTCATTGGTGATCATGTACATCAGCTGGTCTCTGATATGTTTATCAAACGTGTGATTGCACCCATCCTAATTCAATGGGATTTTTATATGTTGTGCTTATATTTCTAACATTTTAGTTCTCATGTGGATAACAGATCTTTCTCTACAACCAAAAAGTCTAATATTGCTTGTATATACAAAGCGTATTAAAAATAACATGAATACATCGTTGGAAAATGCATGCCGCATGACCCAAGACAGAGAAAGGTTCAGGGAGTTCATTGGGAAGACAATGTTCTGGAGAGAATATGTCACATGACATACAGAGCATTTTGTTTTAGATTATGCACAACAACAGAGATACTACAGAGAGGCTCATGGGTGCCAGATTTTCATTTTATGAGCTTTCAAGTTAGGATGGTCCAGTAGTATGTACTCTAGTATCTGTGTTACTGCTACACAGATGCAGTCGCTGCAGTCAGTTTGGTGTACATGTGTCTTTGTGATACAACTAAATGGGATTGTCAAAACTATACATCATCTTCAATGGGACAATTCTGAAATATCTGTAGACATAAGAGATAACAGGAACATTCTAGTGGTTTATGTTACATATGATTACTGCAGGTACAGACAAGTAACTGTTTCAACAATGATATTTAAAACATTTTTTAGATTTCATAATAATAACAATAATAATAATGGTAGCATGTCTAGAAGAACTTTTCATTTTCAACAATTTTTATGGCAATCTCCACAAGACAATACCAGATGAAAACTGTGTCTTGAGAAATGTACAAGTATATGTTATACAAGACAGAAAACATATACAATATAAGAAGAGACAAGAGAAGATAATCAAGAATAGATATTCACATATAATGTGGCTGCCTTGATTCCATCTGAAATGTTATATTTGACAAAAAAAATTGATAAGAAATATTGACAAATTTACATTTGGAAAGAAATACATTGACCCAATTCAGAAGTCTGTAAATAGTCTTTCTATTGTATCTACTGGTAAGTAGATTGACTTATGTATTCGTATTCAAACTCTTTATGGTTAATTGGACACAGTCCGAAGGGCGGAATGTGTTGTCATACATGTTACAGCTTGGCTGTGATATCTACACCTTTCGACTGGACATATCCAACTTCAACATTATTTAAATAATTAAATCTCACATTTTTATACATCCAACTTCTAACATGGTAATATTAAAACATTTAAATAGATAGCTGCTACATATAGATGAAAAATACCCCATAAATCAATATAAATATACAATTTATATTTATATAGATGGTTTTTATTTATATGTAGCACATTTACCTATGTTTGTTAATACGATCTTATCTATGTTACTGTTGCCCACATCTGTTTGTCCGATCTATCTGTAATTCTGGTTATTAAAACTTCCATCAAGTGGCACGGCAGACGTTACTAGTTATCATCATTCATTTTTGAAACAAATACAAAGAACTTACTTGATGACTACGGCAACAAGGCAGACTTTAAAATCTACAAAATTATTTTCTGTCAAATAACCAAGACCGTTAAAGTTGCTTAAATTAACGTGAAAATTTATAATTATAACCACATAATTTATTGACATACGTGATGCCACAAATTTAATTATAATCATCTCATCTATGTTTTATCAATCAATGTATGACAAATTAGCTTTCTAATTGCTACATCAATGATTTATCAATCAATAAATTCTAATTCTAATCACATCAATGATTTATTACTGTGTGACAAATTAGCATTCTAATTGCTACATCAATGATTTATCAATCAATAAATTCTAATCACATCAATGATTTATTAATCAATGTGTGCCAAATTAGATTTCTGATCAATGTGGCCTGACAAAACTAGAATTATAATCACAACATAGATGATTATCAATCTATGTGGTATGACAAATAAGAATAATTCAATCAATGATTTCTCAACAAATATGCCAAATCAAATATTTTATCTAAAGTTGTCAATAATTTCTACTTCTGCATGTGACTCGCTCAAAGAAACTACCCCTGTGTGAAAAGATTGTAATGATATATGTATTTTTTTAAGAGTATATAAACAGAAACTCTGCACTGTAATGATGCATGGCCTGATTTATCACTGGAACAATATCACCATATCAGGGTGTCAAAATAAGAAAGAGCATAATCTGAGCCCTCCGGGTGACAATATCTGATTGGACAAGTGTTAAATTCTTCAAAAATGTATTTTTTATTGTCTGCTATTCATTTATAATTTTCTGTATAACAAAAGACTTGTGTCAGCTATCATCAATGACTTCCTTAGATCTGATTAAATCCTTTATTTGGGGTATGTTTCTGGTTGAGTTAGTAAAATTCTTTTGGTCACTCTTCTTATAGATGGTGCCAAATGGGTGCATCGGGTTCACATCATGTGTGCAACCATCTGATTGTTTATATTGGTTTCCAATTGAAGTGATGTATATGTCAACAATACAACAATGTTAATTTCAAATGTCGGAAACATTAGATGCTCCAACAAAACAAGAACATCTTTATTACAAATTAAAAGGAACAAAACTCAATAGCTTTTATAGAAAAACCAACTTCAAAATTCATGTGTTTCACTTCATAAATATCAGAAAATATAGAAGAAAAATCAAATGTGTACAACGATGAACAAATTAAAATAAGATCAACAAAATAGCAAAACTTATTCTGACAACATAACAGTTTATTCTTGAGACAACATAGGTAGAAAGAGACAGAACAAGTCTTCAAGTCAAAGCAAATATTTCACATTTGAATAATGTGCTACCTCATGATTTGCTGTTTATTCATGAGACAACATGGGTAGGATAAGAAATAGACCAAGTCAATAGAAACATTTAACATAGGAAAATGAGAACATACGAATCAAGCGCTAATGCTTCACTTGCTCTACCAGGAGCAGATAAACTATGGCAACAACTCATCAATTATATTTCATTCTTTCTTTCAGCTATAAAATATTTATTAGGTGGGGAGATTCATGATTTGTTTTATGCAACAAACTAGTTTTTCTTTACTTATCACCGTCATTGCATTTTATCAAATAACTGTTAGTACTGCTAGTGTAACCAGTGGCCGCGCATATAATTAGAAGGTACTGCTCATGAAATGTACCGCCCACCCACATAAAGTAGTAGCAAAACTGTTTTAAAATGTGTAGGTAGCAGATGCCCACATGAAAAAATTCACCGCTTAAATACAACTTCAGAGTTGTACAAGAATACAACTTCAGAGTTGTATTTAACACACAGGTGAATACAGGATTAGAGGGAATAATAAATGTAACCTATATTAGGCATCTAATATAATTATTATCTGAAACCACTAGATCTGGGCAAAACAGCTATACCAAGTGGTCCACAATGTGTACTAAAATAAATAACTGAGAAAGGCAATTAATTATGGTTCATGTTGTTTGTTAGTTTGCGTTCGCTCTCAAATAACAGCATTAAATTTATGTCATTTCCACCAATGAGCGTGAAATATATTGTGCTGTATTATAAGTTTCGACATGTATACCTAGTGCATTTGTTTCACAGACGAAGTTGGATGTGTCTGGAAAATGGCACAGATAAAATGGTGACACAACCATAATCTATCTGCTTTCCGGAAAATATCCTGGAAATCTAGTAGAACCATTGTTCTGCTACCAGAGAGATCCAGTGGGACTTTGAGGACGAACGCTAACAAATAAATAATAACCCAAGGGCTGTTTAATGTTGTTGAGTAGTCTTGTTTTATATACTTCCTATTCACGTCATCTTCCAGGTGCATATTTTTTGTTTCTTTAAAATCTGTTGTTTCAGCACAAGTAATTTCAAGCATGATTCTAAAACAAACGTGATACTTCATGTCTCCCTAGTGACTCAATCAATTATATAACATGCAGAGTGCTGTATGTAAATCATAGTTAGTTAGTCTTCAGATCATCATCACTGTAAACTGGACACGTCCATATGTGAATCATGTTTCTCCACAACTCTCTACCTCTTGCATTATTCAATTGGTGACCATTCTCTCATGACATGAGAATCCATCCGGGAATTTCATCTTTCTGTTTTCTCTCCATGATCTTTCTAGTGGACCAGTTTTGTTCTTATCACATGGCCTGTAAATCTTGATTGTCTGCCTCTAATTTTTGCTAAAATCTATATCTTTACTCCAGCATCTATAATGACCCACACTTTACTTTCCCAACTGTCCATGGTATTTTTTATCATTCTTCTCAAATCTCATATCCCGGTGGTCTCCAGTTTACTTTTGAGTTATTTGTTTATAGTTAATGCTTCACACATGTAAAAAAAAATAATTGGTTCGATATAACAACTCAGCACTGAATTTGCATATACATTGATAGTGCTCTGAGAAACAAATGTTTCTTATTTCTTTTAAATATAAATTTGGCATGTGCTATACTACTCTCCTTGTGACTGTGTTACATTATAATATAATAATAAATAATAATGATAATAGTAATAGCCATCCATCGCAGGTGATGATGACAAACAGTCTCAAATTTGTGGTGTGTGCAGATATGACTGAAAGTCTGATTTTTGGCATAGAATTCCCCTGCCATGGTTGGTACATGTATGGAGTTGGACACATAGAATCCCCCTGCCATGGTTGGTACATGTATGGAGTAGGACACAAAGAATTCCCCTGCCATGGTTGGTACATGTATGGAGTTGGACACAAAGAATCCCCCTGCCATGGTTGGTACATGTATGGAGTTGGACACATAGAATCCCCCTGCCATGGTTGGTACATGTATGGAGTTGGACACAAAGAATTCCCCTGCCATGGTTGGTACATGTATGGAGTTGGACACAAAGAATCCCCCTGCCATGGTTGGTACATGTATGGAGTTGGGACATATAGAATCCCCCTGCCATAGTTGGTACATGTATGGAGTTGGACATACAGAATCCCCCTGCCATGGTTGGTACATGTATGGAGTTGGACACAAAGAATTCCCCTGCCATGGTTGGTACATGTATGGAGTTGGACATACAGAATCCCCCTGCCATGGTTGGTACATGTATGGAGTTGGACACAAAGAATCCCCCTGCCATGGTTGGTACATGTATGGAGTTGGACACAAAGAATTCCCCTGCCATGGTTGGTACATGTATGGAGTTGGACACAAAGAATCCCCCTGCCATGGTTGGTATATGTATGGAGTTGGACACATGGCTGTTTGCTTATATACGATACATGTAAATGACTAAAATGGCATTTCTTAAAGCACTAGCCTGTAGACTGTTCTCTGCACAGGTCACATTGGTCAATGACTTCAATTGAAAGAAGTGGGGAAAAAAAAAATAAACCAAATACATCAATGAGTTTTGACTGTCATGAAACATGAGAATAATTTAGTGCAGAATGAAAGCTATGACATAAAATACATGTGCTGACTCATGAACATGGAGATGTGAAAATCTTATGTATCAAACAGGAAAACAAAATGGTTGCATCTCATTGAACAAGTAAATAAGCAAGAATTGGATCAACACAAAAGCTATGATACATCTATATACAAACACTCTCTGTGAATATATTGTCAATATTTGAACACCGAACATGATATGATAAATTGTCAGTCTGGAGTCACATAATGCTTTATAAAGGGTGAGAAAGGCACACAGAAAAACTGTTAATAGCAATAGTCAAACTATGGATATATTCTGTATCTATTACAAACAACAAATAACAGCCATTTAGATAAAAAATAACTCAAGCTCTGGGATGATGTCCAGCACAATATCCTATATTAACAATTAATTTGAAGGTCAAAAAATGACACTCCGAGAATAAAATACCACACAATGTCAAAATCTGTGAGTCACCAAATCTACCCTTTTATCATACACAATAATAAAGCAATCAGACACTTACTGGACATTTCAGACAGCAATGAACACTAAATGCAAATATATTTTAAATGACTGTAATTTCACTCATCACACACTGGTATTATATATCTCTATGAGAGTGCAGACACTTTAGGACTGAATCAATAAACAGGCAGAAAAGTCTGCTGTGGAATTATTCCAAGTTAACAACTTATCATCAACCATTCTCAAATGGCTGGTCAGTCAGTGCTGCTGAACATTTGAATATGTTTATGAAGTGCAATGCCTAGTCAGGCAACTTGGTGTTAAGTGCTTAAAACACTGAAGATGATTGTATCAAGGCATGAACTAGATTGCTAGTTTTAGCACAAACATGCAGAGTTTGCCAAGAAGAGAGTAGAGGATATCAAAATATCCCAGGCACTAAAACTGTCAGCTGTGAATGTGAACATTATCATTTTTACAAATGCAAAATTCAGTTTCAGAAAAATCTTTTGCAGTTGAAAAATTTGGTAAATAGAATATATATCTGTCTTGTTCTGTTGCTATATGACATTGTTTTGTGAATTCAGCCATAAATATAAAAAGTACATTGTCCTGCTACTTTGCAGCAAAGCTGCAATCTTTGCACCTTTTGGCCCAGCACATATGATTTCAGCATAGGTTGTTTTTGGAAATGAACACAGCAGAGAAATAAATATTTACATTTATACACACAATTCAATATAAAAATGCTGTTTGAAATAATCATTGTATAAAGTAACATTACTACCACAAAGAAGGGCATCAAATAAATATTAGCAATAAATATGAAAACATGGCTATTAATAAATAATGATTACTGTGATTACAACATGCAACACACCACCATATGGATATAGCAACCACAAAATTGAAAATAGCTAACCCAATTTAACTAGTGACTAACTATATATAAAAAAAATAGTTTCTAAATACAAACACAAAACCCAGCCATTATATACATTTTTTCACAGCAAGATGCTGTTCACTGTTCTATAAGCAGTACATTTAATTAGGTAATTTATATCAAGTCTTATAGATACCCTTCAAGTATGCAGATCTAACATGATCTCTGCCTTCATGCATCACTGATGACGTTAAACATGAAAATATCTCAGCTACTTGTAAACTAATTTATATTCAGGTATAGTATAGGTAAAGGCAAGCCGAGTTATGAACCAGCATCATAGAATACCACTTTTCTCCTAAGTAATATGAACTGCCTCGAAACCACGTGACAAGTGTTGCCATTGCACATGCTCAGTATTGATGGCATACCTATGAACTTCCAGGAGAACTATTCTATACTTCAGTCTAAAATATCTGTAAAATTCTGTATTTTTACTCAAAATCCTGTCCATAATCTGTATTTACAGTAATTCACTAAAGATAAATACCAATGGTCAATATGAACATATTGAATAAATACTTGAGTTTTTCTGCACAATTACAGAATTTATGTATTAGTTGAAAGGTGTGCGATAACGCCATTCCTCGATCTTTCTAGAGCATGAGCCATGACACTCCACATCTTTGTGGCTGGGTGAATCACGGGAGTAAATTGATATTATAAATCACGTATAACGAGTGAACATGAAAGCTGAGGCTGCTGGTCAGCAAGCGATGTGGTGCTACACTGCCGCAACAACTCCTAAAGGTATGGAATGAGTATGATATTTCAACCCAACAGTACATCATAATTTCTTCATATGGTCAACACTCTGCCTCATCATCAACATGGCAGTGATGTAAGTATTGTGTATGTAACAAATTAAATAATATGCTATACACAACATTGCTATTTAACTATTGTTATATTTTTAGGTGTCACCGAAACATTAAATCAGGTCTCCAAAACAATATGAATGATAGGCTTTCAAGTCACAAGCAAGTTTGACCAGGTTGTGTTTGAGACAGGCACACTAGCCCCTCCTCTACCACTGAGATGACATACATAAAAGAAATTAATTGTGTCTCGAAAACATGGAGCTGAACAGACACACAATGTCCCTCTCTTCTTAAAATCAGAAAAATAAAATGTTGGCTCAAATAATTGTGCATTCTGAAAGCACAGGAAAAAAAACTATTGGCAGTGTGAGTACACAAGATTTCTGATTAATCAAACAGTAAACTCATGAATATGAACACAACACTTGTAACTGCAGTTACAACACTGCAAAAAAATCATTACACATTCACCCCTAAACACAAAAAATACTTTCCTCAAATAGTCTTTATTAAAAATACAGGAAATCTGTTAAAATTAAGGGACAAAGTATCAATAAAATACTGATATTTTTTTTAGAACTTCTGTTAACACAAACTACGGCAACATGCGAGATGGGCGTAGAGGATTAACTTCACTGTATTTGAATTTTCAAATATGTACTCCATAAATCTCAACATTGCAGCACTCTGACAAGAGTACCACTCATAACTTGGTAGCTTTAACGATGATCCCCAGAAAATTCACTTCCTAAAAGTGATGTCACGAACCTGATTTGAACTCCAGACAACAAGGTAAAACGGTGTAACCACTACACCAGGGAGATCCCCTGCAAGATGTTGACCAAGCAATCAATGCACATTCTCTAAATGTCTAATCTAGTATGTTCTTATGCTTGGAGATCACAAGTTTGAGAGTTTACTTTGTCTCATAAGACTGACAGATTTATAAGAAAACTGAGCTGTCTTACAATTACTCTGTCCCACAGACTGACAGATTTATAAGAAAACAGAGCTGTCCTACAATTACTTTGTCTTAAACTTTTTTACATGGTCTTTTTTTTTTGTTTCTAAAAATGCTATCTCTAGTAAAAAACATCAGTCTTTTGCAGTCAGTTTCGTTTTGTCTTCAGTGTCTGTTTCCGAGTCAGCGGTTTGATTAAATGTAAACTATTCTGAGTAATCTTGAATTATGTACTCTGCAGTCTGTAAACCTGCCCATGTGCACAATCAGAATTCACAATCTTCAATTGTGTATACATGTGGACGTGAGTCAGTTGTGACCTGTTTATCAGCATGGAATAATAACTGATTTTATAGTTATCTTTTGTAGTGAATTTATTATCGATATGAACATATTCTGCTGGTATGTAACATACATCTGGCTGCTCTTCTGTATAACCTTAGCTAGCTAGAAAGATTTCAATCAAACAACACAATGTACTTATTTTGTACCAATTAATTTAAATGTTAAAAATATATGTAAACCCCTTTTATATTAAAAATTTACAATGTTAAAAACACATTGGCATTATTTTGTGTTGATAATTTTATATTAAAAAGCAAATGTAAAATCCTTATTTAGTACTGATATTTCTAATATTAAAAACACAATGTAATGACCTTATTTTGCACTGATTATTTTAATGTTAAAAACATAATGTCATTTTACACCAATACTTTTAAATGTTAAAAACCAAGTGTAAATCATTACTTTGAACAGGAAAATTTTAAAAGTTATATTGTTATTGGCTGTTCTGAATTACTGCTATATTATGTAATGCAGTCATACTGTTATGCAGCTGTTTATCATTTTGACTGCGATCCTCAAAAGAAATGTGCTATAAAGTTCTGATTGTAATAAGTGCTGAAGTCCCTGCTACAAATATGGAAACACAAAAATGTCAAGCAAGCACTTCAATGTGATATCTACACAGAAAATGTCTAACAGAAAAAACATTTCACATCTATAACATGGAGTTCTACAAGTCAAACACAGAAATAAATATTTAAAATTAAAGCAGATTTCTTTTCTTGGTTCATAGCTGCAATTTCTAGAAATATGAGTCAGTCTTGTCCATCAATCCAACTTTAAGTTTTCTCTCTGCAAAAGGAAGATTGTCTGCAGAACATCCAGTACTATAATCTTTAAGCAAGATACTGAAAATGTCTGGCCTTGACTGGACTGATCTGGTATGTGGCATAAACTCCATGTGGCGCAGCAGGCTGGGCAGTTGGCGCCAAATAACTAGGAGTGACAGCAGCTGCTGCGGCAGCAGCCGCAGTAGCTGCTGCAAAATGAGCGTGTATTTGGGTCTGGTAGGCAGGTGTGAGACCAGGAGGATGAAGAACCGGTACGGAGTGCATGTGTGCTGGTAGGGGGTGGGAGGAATACTGCAACTGCCGTGGAGACTGGTGGGCTGGTGGAGGAGCCACTGATGGGGAGAATGCTCTGGAGAAGAAATTAAACAATGTTTATAGTATAACTACATGCCAGACAACAAACTTAACATAAAGATCAATAGAACCAGGTGAAAATGCAAAAACAAAGTGAGAAGTTACAGAACATTCTTATTTTTTAGTGACCAATGGCAAAAGAGATGACATGATAATAATTATACCTTCAATGTCCGGTAACCACTTCCTCAGATTCAAATAACATTGTGAAATACACATGCAAATGTTACAAGATTACCTACATAGATGAAATAGGCATGAGGCATGATGATCATTCTGCACACATTTGCATGATAGTAACCGAGGATCATTAATTCCTGCTGCTATGCATTTCTACAGCATGGTCTACCTAGAAAGCCATGACTTTCCACTACCTGCTGTTAAAATGTGTTCTAATGATAAGAGTTTAGTATAGCATGAATAATCGTTACATGTTGCAGTATCAATAAACTTCACTCGTACATATTTAAATGTATATTTTTATCATTATTATTTTATTATTTTCTCCCATCTAGTTGTTCTGTTTCATCCTTCTTCCTCCAGTTTAAAAAAAATAAAATAAACGTTTGTCTTTGCGATATGTCACTGTTTTTGTGGACTTTGTAGTATCAACAATCCTGTTTTTTTGTGTACTCTTTTGTAATCTTGTACTCTTTGCTACCATTTTGGGACCAGCAACGCATGATATGGATAAAGGCAAGTGTCGCTACTCTTTGCTACCATTTTGGGACCAGCAACGCATGATATGGATGAAGGCAAGTGTCGCTACTCTTTGCTACCATTTTGGGACCAGCAACGCATGATATGGATGAAGGCAAGTGTCGCTACTCTTTGCTACCATTTTGGGACCAGCAACGCATGATATGGATGAAGGCAAGTGTCGCTACTCTTTGCTACCATTTTGGGATGCATGCATCATCATCTAGTATGAAAATGACATTTTATGACAGAAATTGTTGGATCAGCCAACAACAATGCTACAGAGTAATTCACTCATGACATTTATAACTACTGTCCTGGACTTCTAAGTCAGGATGCTAAGAATAGGACCACTGTCTTCTTTCACAAAAGGTAACCAAGAAAAGTTAAGGGATAGGCTGACAACCTGTCACCTGTGAAAAAAATCAGTCACTCATGTCATGTCTATTTCTTTTGTCAACTGTCAAATGATTGTCATTGGTGCTAAATAGATGCTTTGCTTTGACCAGCGGACATTGCACCTTCATCCTTTAGTGGCAGACTCTAAGGTGGTGAGGTATGCTAAGTGTGTCATTACTGCAGATGGGTCAACAGACCTAACTGAGGAATTTTTACCTGGTTGGCCCAGAAGTGTTTGCTACAATCATAACAGGACTTGATGACCCACACATACTGCTGTACTGGAATGCCTCCCTCTGGGGACTAATCATGCATCCATAACCCATCCATGCCTTTGAAACAGCAAATCTTACATGAGTTTCAGTGTCATCTCAGCTACTGACTGATGAGCACCGTTTCTTTTGTCATAAAGGCTATGGGTTGTCGGGAGCTAATTGATCACAACTAATGGGATTAAAATATCATCTTAACTACTAGCTAAATCTAAAATACAGACGCTGTGTATTTTAATGTGTTTAAAAAAAAACACAGTAGAAAATAACTGAGCAAGGGATGCTTGCATATCTCACATTATATTTAGCAACTTACCCAAACTGTGCGATTGAAGCTGATGAGGGTAAAGCCATCTGCTGGTGTTGATGGGCAGGAAGTAGGTACTGGTGAAGGGGAGAGCTATGAAGTGGGGCTACGTGTCTGTAGTCACTGAAGAAAAAAAAAGGTTTCTTTTGTCAACTGACACTTAAATGTACACCTTTATATATTTAACAGAAGATAACTCACGCAATGTTCAATACCAAGCCACCAATCTAAACAAAGGAAACTACATCTTTTTGTAAACCATCACACTACTCTTTCACTTGACTTCCAGCAACAACAAACTTCCACTTTCATTTTTGGTTGACAACTTTGCTTTGATATCTGCACCTTTCAGCCTGACACATCAGACTTTAGTATGGCTTCCTGGTCACTTTGACCAATTATGGAAAGGAACAGCCAACTCAACCCCAAAACCTCACTAGTCACCTCGTACAGCATGCATGATAGGTAGACAATGTTGGAACTCAGTGTGTTTCCCTTTCAGGTCCCAGCAAATCACAGTGATCTGTTTGATTTCTACATCAACTTTTCCATTGCACCTATCCTTGCATTTCCTGCTGAGTGATTATAGCTTTTTGATAACTTAGATTTTCACCAGCTTGTAGCCACTCTTCTCCTTTGAGTATTTCCTCAACAGGGGTGACCTGGGCAATAATTTTCTCCACAATTGCTACACCTTGTTGGAGTCTTAAACCTTTAACATCAGGTATGTTTCCATGAGGTATGTTTACTCTCATCATCTGTTCATGTCGTAATGTAAAGAATAACCAGAGGTTGCGATAACTGTGTGTACATATATATATCCACTTTGAGCACAAAATAGAAAGGAGAGATTGCAAATAAATAGTGCCTGTTTTGCAGGACAAGTTTCAATACATATTATTATTTCTCAATTTGTCTTCAATCCAAAGTTACAACTATCCAACATATATGCACCACTAAACAATCGTTGGTATAATTCAAACAATCCCTTACCTGTGAACATCAATTTGTGAAGCAGTGTTTAATAGCACTGGCTGGCTGAATGGAACTGGTGATAACTGACTCATGCTTGACCCAACAGACTGCTGAACACACAATCGCATGTTACCACCACGACCACCAAGAAAAGATCCAGAACTCAAAACTGGAACACCTGTGGAAATGCTTCCCGCAGTGACATTAACAATTTTGGTAGCAGCTGTTGGCATAGCGCGCACTGTTGGAGAAACATAAGCTAGTTTTCCCTGAGCTGCTGCAGAACTCAGTTCCAAATCAATTGGATTGAGTTTCTCAATTTTTGGTGAACAGGCACGATGTCTGCCTCTGTCTGAGGATGTCAACAGCTCTTGTTTGGGAATGTAAGGGCTAATTTTGGCATGTTGCTTGCCACCACTAAAGCTGGTGATGAGAGGCTGGATAGAGCCAGTACTACAGTCTGACACATGGAGTTGAGGCAATCCACTACTACTACAGCTGCTACTGCTGGCACCACCAAATGACTGCAAAAGAAAATGACAATATATTATACACTATCAAGAAAGAAGCAGTGTAACTAGTTCACAGTAAACCAAGTAACAAACATAGTGATAAAACATACTGAAAACATTTACGGTAACAGACAAAATGTAATTTTCTACCAAAAATCCTATCATACAAGATGATGTGTGTTAACCTATTCACTCTAGCAATTTCAGGATCTTCAACATATTTATTTTGTCAGCTCCACTAACACTAATATGAACTGTTAAAATGTCACAGCAATAATTTCATGCCTAAATCACATATTGATGAAGAAATCGCTGTATTTGTTTACCTCTATTGACAATATAAAGTCTAAAGTTACATATCATCATCAGGTGACACATTCTTTCCAGAATGTAGTCTTCCATATCCTTCTTTTGAATTCTCTACGGTCTTGAGCAAGTTGTCCCACCTCTTTTAGTGCCATGCGCAGACATTCTAGAATCTCTTTTGTCCAATAGCGTCTTGAGCGGCCGTTACCCATGTTGCCTGCTATCATTCCCTCCAGTAACACTCTCCATGCCATCGAGTTACTAAATATAACTATAAAAACTAACTTTTTCTTTAATATGATGTTCAGATGCCAGCCTTCCTGGAATTTTAATTGTTCTTAACACCTCCTGATTTTTTTCCCTTGCAGTCCAAGGTATTCTCAGAACTCTTCTATAGCACTTTAATTTAAACAATGTTATTCTCTTAGCTACTGTTTATTTAGTGTCCATGCTTCACATCCATAGGTCGCCACAGGAAACACACATGTTCATAATAAACACAACTCGGTTCTTATATTAGTACCCTGCAATAGCTTCTTTAGCTGTTTTAATTTTGACAACACCATTGCTGTTCTTCTCTTAATCTCAATTTAACAGTCACCCGCATTGTTTATATTAGTTCCTAAAAAATAAAAATGTGTATAAGTTACATAAGTTGGGAAAAACTGGTTTCTATTTCAAAGTAAATATAGTAAATAAGAAATGTGTTAAAAACACCAACTACTTATAAATAAAATGACAAAATGAATGAGGATGAAAACGGTTGAGGCTTCGATCTTTGATCTCCATCTAAACACATAATAATTTTTTTTTTAAAAGAATACATTAACATCTATAGTTGAAATGTGACGGCACTATCACTTATAGGACTCCACACCATGCATGCTCAAAGTTACTGCCTTCTCATTTGATACATACAATGGCATATGGTTATTACGTGCACTAGGTTAACCTTCACCGCGCCGTTGTTAAATCTGTTTGACAAAAAAAAGATGGCGGCTGTTTACCGTTGTCAAGTGCACTCACTCAATGAGACATTGTGCCAAATAGGCTTACAACAGCCAAATCACAGCATGTATGTAGTTCAGGGCATGCGCAATCGAAGCCGGTACCAGTTCACGTCCGCCCTGTCCATTTGTTATAATTTACAGTAGCGTCCAGACATTGTTTTATCGCATTTTCCGACAGCAACCTAGGCCTACAATGGATACAATTTATTTTGCGTTCGTAATGGATCCCGATTCGGATGAGGAGGTAAGTGTGCCGTTAACAGATGCAGATATCGCTCCAATAGATGATGTGTTGTTAGATAGAGATAATAGTGATACTGATTCAGTTCGCAGCGTGGCCGATGACGACATATTGGAAGAAGAAATTGTTGGAAATTCTAGTGTTCCTTCGGGGTATAGCCATGATTGGCTTAGCAACTTCGATGAAGTTGTTGGACCTATAGGCTTAGCTGATGACATTAGTGCGGTAGACGTGTTTCGTCTGTTTATTACAGATGATATTGTGAACATGTTGGTAACTGAAACTAATCGTTACGCTAAGCAGGTTAGTGATTCGAAGGGACAGGCCGCCGGCAATGCATCTCGTGTGAAGATGTGGAAGGAAGTCACAGCTGATGAGATGACAGCTTTTGTTGCTTTGGTGCTCTTGATGGGACTGACCAAACGTTCCTCCTTTGAATTGTATTGGTCTAATGATGGTCTCATCAAGATGCCTGGGTTCAGGAATATCATGAGTAGGAATAGATTTTTAGCTATTCTTTCATTCCTGCACCTTGTAGACAACACAACAGCTGTTGCACGAGGGCAACCGGGTCACAGCAAGGCGTTCAAGATACAGGGGTTTGTTGACAAACTTATTCCTCTGTTCCAACAGTATTATGGCCTCTCCAAAGAAATCAGTATCGATGAAAGCATGATTGGCAATAGGACCAACACACCATATTGCTATAAATCCTAAACGGTTGTCCAGTGGCAAGCCTGCGCTTCCTGACTGTGTAGTCTGTTCAGATCGGTCAAAGAAGCGTCACCAGACTCAGTACGTGTGCGCAGCATGTCAGGTCACTCTGTGCCCCTACCCCTGCTTCCATAGATACCACACATTGGTACATTTCAAAATTGATTGTTCCTCTGAGCTGCACAGCATGTAGGAGAGCAGCACAGCCTGTAGGTTTACTCCAGAGCTGCATGGCCAGTGGGTAAGTCATTTGTGTTGTTTGTTTTTATGTAATTTTAAAATAAAAATTGTCTTCACCTCTTGCGCAAACCTCGGGTAGGATACATAAAAAAAAAACAATTACACATCCATTTGTAGTATTCAATTCTGCATTTACATGTGTTGATATTATTTTAAAAGCTCTAATAACAAAAATGTTATTGAGTTTTCCGAACACCCGTGTCTTTTTTGCATATATTTTGTTTTTTCGAGAAAATGTCTTCACCTCTTGCGCAAAACTCGAGTAAGATACATAAAAAAAAAAACAATTACACACCCATTTGCAGTATTCAATTCTGCATTTAAATCTGTTGAAATTATTTTAAAATCTCTAATAGCAAAAATGTTATTGAGTTTTCCGAACACCCATGTCTTGTTGTTTCTGTTGGTTTTTTGCGCAAAAAAGGTGTTCACTTCCTGCGCAAACCCCGGGTATGTTACATAAAAATTTTTAAAATATACATACATTTGCGGTATTCAATTCTGCATTTGCACGGACAATTTTTTTTTTTTATCACGAATAACAAAAAAGTTATTGCATTTCCGTAACACCAACCAGAAAAGATGAAAATTCTCAAAAAAGAATCCGGTGGCAGGAAGAGGTTTTGTATTTTTTAATCCGGCTTGCTAAAGGTTAATACCACTGAAAAAAACAACTTCCCTAAGCTTAATGAACTGCCCTAATGTAAATGAATCTTGGAATCCTGCATACATGTTTATTGTATTTATGAGTCATTTATTATATGATCTCTATATGATATAGGAAATCTGTAGTATGTGTCTATAACATTTATTTTAAAAAAGTGTGTATACTTTTCTATATAAAGTTCTTTAAGGATATTCCCTGGAAGAAAGTGGAACATTTTAAAACTATTGATTAAGTATACAGCTAATAGATTAAGTATACAGCTAATAGATTAAGTATACAGCTAATAGATTAAGTATACAGCTAATAGATATAAGTATACAGCTATAGATTAAGTATACAGCTAATAGATTAAGTATACAGCTAATAGATTAAGTATACAGCTAATAGATTAAGTATACAGCTAATTGATTAAGTATACAGCTAATTGATTAAGTATACAGCTAATTGATTAACATAAGAAGAAGAGCTATAGTATTCTCTGACAATAAATGCAGGCATCAATTTTGCAGAATATTTTATCAGTAATAATCCAAGCTGACAATCAATATCCATACTATTCAAGAACTGTACAGAATAGCTTTGAACAGGCCGAATTGAAGAGATCTGACCTCTGCCCTAACTTCAGCGCAAAAGGAAAATGAATGAATGATGAAACCAAGATGAAATTTTAGACTACTGGACAAAAACTATTTTAAAATGAACATGCAATTTGCCATGATTCTTTTAATAATTTGTAGAAACTCCGAACACTACCTGAGGCGTAAAAATGTTGTGTGATATTGGTAATCTGTCTGTAAGTTCATGCTTAATGTTGCTAGTGTTAAACATATGATGCTGCTGCTGATGGTAGTGGTGATGATGTAGACGTCGTGCACTACTGGTGCCACCAATGCTGCTAGGGCTGGCAGGAAGGAATGGCATGGCGGCTGCAGAAATTCCAGCAGCTGAGCTATTTCCACTGTTCATACTCGCCAAGAGGCTACTGTTGGCAGTTATGCTGTCATCATTGTCAGACTCATGGCCATCAGCTACAGTCAAATATCCATCATCAACTAAGGATACAAACAAATATTGATATAAGAACAGCTGCACTACAATTTATAAATTACAAACATCAAGTATAATTTTAGCATTCCAAAGAGAATTAGATAAATGAAGTCAATCACGTTTTTGTATGTGGTCTGGGACATCACAATAACACTTTGTATAAACAGACCTTAAGATATTTGCTCAACATTTTTTAAAGCCCTTGTGTTGTCTGGGACCAAACCATAGGCAAATTATGGCAATACTGTTACTTGCAAAACAAGTAGCATAACATGCGACCAAAGGGGTTTTAGGGTGGAGTTGGCAGTCGCACCTAATAGTCAGTGATTCAGAAGCCATGCTGCACTTGAATGTGCCCAGTAAAAAGCTGCAGATATCGCAGTTAAGCTGTAAACCATGACACAACACACTCATTCTTCTGACTACATCCTGCTGATCTGCAGGAGTTTGAGAATGTATTTGGGAAAATTTTGAAGAAAGTTAGCTTTAACAAATTTATAAGAAATTATATTATTAATTGAACAACCTCCACATTAGTTTTTCTGGCAGTCCATGATATTCTCAGTATTCTTCTGTAGAACCACATCTCTATTGCCTCTAATTTCTACTTTCCTGTATGTTTATTGCCCAAGATTCACATCCATATGTTAGTATAGGAGTTATAAGAATAACAACCAACATATACTGTATGTATTAGAAGACAGAATTGATGCTTTTGAGATAGGGAGAACATCATGGGAAGAGAAAAAACAATAAACAAATATGTTCTAACAACACTTTGTATGGAGAAAGAATTATTAAAGGAAATAAAGATCAAGCAAATAAAATATTTTATACATATTAAAAGACATGACACCTTGTTGAAGACCTTACTTACGGGTAATGTCGAAGGGAGGGAGCAAGAAGTAGGCAGAGATACACGTGGGAGAGTAACATCACGAGATGGGCAGGTTACAGTATAGCAGAGTGCACCCAGACAAGAGATGGGATGTTTGAGGTCTGTTGCAGCCAACCTTCACTGTGGAGACGGCACTTGATGATGATAACAATATGACAACAAATGTTAAACAAGTATGTAAAAAAACAGCCTCGTTTATTCTCAAACTCACCAAATGTATGAACAAGAGCAGAGTCTGAAAAGCTTGGGGGCAGGTAACTTTGACTTGCCTTAAAAATGTTGTCCTGTCTTTCACCGCTGAGTTGAAGGATCAAAAACAAAAATCAACTGTTATCAAATGATTTCCATCACACATTTTTTCTCAATAAATTTGGTTTGGTTCTATAAATATTTTTTAAATTATTATATGGTTTAATTTTAACAACTCTATTTACAACTAAAGAGACAATAAATTTAACATTGTAGAAACAGTCCATAATAAATATGTGTTACGTCAGACTTCCATAACAGATATGTGGTAAGTCAGACTTCCATAATAGATATGTGTTAAGTCAGACTTCCATAACAGATATGTGTTAAGTCAGACTTCTATAATAGATATGTGTTAAGTCAGACTTCCATAATAGATATGTGGTAAGTCAGACTTCCATAATAGATATGTGGTAAGTCAGACTTCCATAATAAATATGTGTTAAGTCAGACTTCCATAATAGATATCTTGTAAGTCAGACTTCCATAATAGATATCTGGTACGTCAGACTTCCATAAAGGATATGTGGTAAGTCAGACTGTTGTTTACAACACATATGCACATCTCCAATGTTTCAAATGGGAAAACAATGTTGTTGACATTTTCTACCATTGACAGAATTGACTATAAATGTATGAGAAATTTCAGCTTTTTTTTAAAAAACAAAGTGGTGCCTAGAAATTCAACAATAGTTGAAATTGTTGAATTTCTAGGCACCACTTTGTTTTACTAACTTTGTCACAATTCAGTGAAATGATTCAATCTATACCAGGTTTTACAACCTACTAACCAAATTCATTAGCATCCATCTACACTTTCCCCACCAATCTATATTCCTACCAATAGGCTGACACATCCAACTTCAACAGCTGAATCTAATACATTTATTTTTTTAGTAATTCCACTGAATGGTGAACATCTGTAACACTAGGTGGCCAAACGTGCATAGAAACAAGTTTATCAGCTTTGCTCGCACTGTACACTGGCCCATTTGATCAATAAGAATACTAACTTATTTACCTTTTACCTGTTTGGGTTGTTATCAACCTGACCAGAGACAGCTACAATATTTTGATTTAAATGTCAGCTCTCTAACTCATTCTGTGACCCTTTATAACATTTGAATAAGTACTGTATCTAAGTTGTATGTAATAAACCTTTGTGCCCTACCTTCCAAATATTACTTTATGAGCAAAGCATAATTTCATAAATTATCTTTTTTCCATGTCTAGATATTACTTGTGAAAAAAAGACAGAATTTATGCCTTTGAGATGGGGATATATAGAAGAATAGGGAGAACCATAGCAGGGGGAAAAAAAGAAGTAATGGCAACATTTTGAATGGAAAAAAAATGTAAAATAAATAATAAATTACAAAATCACACAAATAAAATATTTTAGACATTAAAATACATGACACCTTGTTAAAGATATTACTTGAAGGTTGAAGTTTTGCACAGCTCTTCCTCAGTTAAATCAAAATCTCCTGTGCACTGCATTTTCACATCCACAAAGTTTACAGAACCCACAAAGTTTACAGAACAGTGGTATTTCCCGTGCTGTTGTACACTGCATATAGATTGTGTATAGATGACACGCGAGGAGGAAGCTCAATCACTTTCACACAACTTTTAGAAAAGTCATGAACAGATGGCAAGACAAGATTCTGGATACCACTAACCTCAACGTATCTGGTATCCCTAGCATTGACACTATTCACAGATTTGTTGGGCAAGTCATGTGGTATGTCTGCCAGATCATCACCAGACCTAACGAAGATATTTCTCTATGGTGAATTGCAGAAGGGCACACATTCTCAAGGTGACCAAAAGAAGAGATGCAAGGCCTTATTAAACGCCTCACTGAAAGCTTTTGAACTAGACAAGGTTAAATGTGAAGAACTTTCCCAAAATAGATATACATGGCACTCTACAGTAAAAAAAACTTGCAACATATTGTGAAACAAGGAGAAATGCAGCAGCTCAACAGCGGAGAATAGTTAGAAAGTCTAGGGTATACTAAAAACTATCTACAGTGGTTATCCCATGTCCGAACTGTCAAAGGACATTTGTGGCCAAAATAGGGCATATTAGCCATGTATGAACTCCAAGTCAAGGACATAACTCCAACTGAATTTCAAATGTGTATGTAACTAGTCATCATCACTTGTGTTGGATGAACAACAAAAACTTTAAGGTAGTGTCGAGGGAGGCAAGCAAGAGGGTAGGCAGAGATACAAGTGAGGGAAACATCATGAGACAGTCTAGACAAGTGCACCACCAAGGCAAGAAACAGATGATGGAGGACTCTTGATGCAACCTTCTTTGGCAGCAATAGGCCTCCATCACCAGAGATGTCATCTGATAATTTTAAGGACTACCTTCTCCCATGTCTAGATGTTACTTATCAACAAAGCAAAATTGTATAGACTCCCTTCTTCTATGCATAGACGCTTATGAACAAATCACAATTTAAAAGACTACAATCTTTCTTGACTACATGTCTAGATGTTACTTATGGACAAAGCAATATTTGATAGACTACCTTCTTCCATGTCTAGATGAAATGTTCTCAGCTATACCGAGATCACACTCATCAGTCTGCAAGTTTCTCAAGTCAAAATAATGTTCCGGCTGTAGTTGGTGAACTTGCTGTTGCATCTGACAGACATGATGGTGATGATGCCGATGGTGGCGATTACTGCAGCTGCGTCCAGTCCTAAGGCCATCTCCTTCATCTTCACTCTCAGAGCTGATGGTGATAACACTAGGTACTGGACTGGGTGTGTCTCTGTTATAAACAGTAACAAATATAGTTATTTTTGTTTGTTTTCCTATTGATAAGAAAAAATAAAGGCTTTGATAATGTGATGATTCTTAATGAGCCAATAAAGAAACAAAAATAAAATCAACTGTGCAGTACAAAATAAAGCATAAAAAACTGTAAACTGTCTACCACGTAAAAAATATATGGAAAAGTTTCCTTTTTCATTCCTTTTCATGCATACTGGAGAATACATGTCAATATTTTTCATTGACAACTGCATACCTGTGGATGTTGTGGTCAGCATCACGCCCGCCACCTTTACTTTTACAAGGGACTTGGAACACATTTTCATAGGCTGTGTTGACCATAGGAGCCATTATTTTTAAAATATCTCAATTTAAACAGGCAATATCTGCTGAAGACGAATGTGTCTGGTACATTTCCATTCTCTGGACGACACCCTGTTGGAAATCTAGTAGGACCATTGTCCTTCTACAAGATAGATCCAGCAGGAGTTTGAGAATGAACACTGATATAGGAGAAGAAACAGGAAATTCAAATTAGGATCACCAGACCAGGAAGCACAAATCAATATGCCAAAGCACAGCAAACCTTGTCTACACATTTTTTTAAATTCAATTTTACAAATAAGATAAACACATAGAATCCTATACCCAAGTATGGTTATTTGTTGTTGAAACATTGTATATTTTTCTTATTTGTAAAACTGAATGAAAACACTTTAAGATAAATTTTCATTTTGAAAATTAACAAATTTATGAAATAAAGTACATCGAAATAACACATTTTTTTTTTCAAGATGGTCTCTCTCTAGTTTGCACTGTTCACATTCCAGTATCCTATTCTGAAATGTTAGGACTTCCTCTAGGACCCTATAGGTATGATATTGCGCCATGAGTATGCACTCCGTCGTGCCCACAGGCGCAATAATGTGTCACTAGACCCTGATAGATATCGCCCGAGTAGTAAGTACAGAATTTCACGAAGTTAAACTCATATGACGTATAAATTCTTTTGCACAATATGATTGTAAGAAGGGAGAGTTTTGTCAATGCATTTCTGGAGCGACTTTGGCCATTTTCGGTGTCATATTTTACTAACAAATTGAGTACCGCGTGGCATGGGTAAGTGATCGTGACTACATGTTTTAATTGTTGTTTTTTGTTTAATATGTTGTTATTTTATAGGAATGTTTGCTTATTCATTCAAAAGCATAAAAACAATATGTATCAGGGGTGCCACATATTTGCATGGAAAATAATTATGTTGTTTGTCGGCCTTGACCGGATGGACATTATATGCAATTTCTTCACGTTTTATTAATTTTTTTAGTCCATATTTTATTAATATGGATATGAAACAATATATATATATACACCAAGTAATTTTTGCTTCCGGTCAAAATGGCGAGTGAGAATGTATGTGTTTTCCTCAGTGTCAGTTTAAATCAGATGTTCCTCCTAAAAGCAACGGCAAACTACAGGAGTATTGTGCAAAGAAATTTTCTATGGGTGTGACAAAAGACATTCAAGAATGCATGCGCATGTCACTGGAAGATGCAGGGCAACTTGCTCAAGACCGCGGATAATTCAAGAGATCCATAGGAAAGACTACGTTCTGGAAAGAAAATGTCACTTGATGATGATGGGTATTTTTATCTTATATAGGTGTTTAATATTAGGAGGTTTTTATCAATGTTGCCACACATTGCTCAAGTATTGGGGTCATCAAGAAGTTATATTTGCGATTTTGAAATAACGTTTTTGAAGATTTTCCCCCCAATTTTCAACTTCACAACTTGCTCACAACTGTCATATCACAGATACAACAACAACAAAAACATGACTATATTAATTATTCACTCCTTTATTTGCATGTGCAAAAATTATTTTGATATCTTTTAAAACAAAAAAGTTATCGCGTTTTCAAAACACCCACCATCAATAACACAAATTTTTCAAAAAATAATTCAAGTCACAGGGAATATTGCATAACTTTAATTCAGGGCTCTAAAGATTAAAGCCAACCTGTCAGTTTTTCTTCTCCATTGTCTCTAATCAGCCTTCCTTTTCCTTTATTTTATCACACCTACTTCTCCTCCAACAAGCATACCAATGTAGGACTTCCACTGAAAGTACTGTTGACAGCACAATCTCCATAGTTCTAGCAATGGCTCAGTGAATTATGTGTAGAAATGTTCAGTTTCTAAAGTGTACAAAGGTGGCAGTAAGAAGTCCACATGGTAGTCGCCATACCAAGCAAGAGTTAAGGGATGTCCCTGTAAGGAGTCCACCTGTCTGTCGCCACCCCGCTCACCTGTCACATTGCCCACATTAACCTTACGGGCTTTGTATGCGACTGTAGGCCAAGAAGTCATTACGTAACTAGAGCCTGTAGGCATCTCCATTCACCCCCATTGCTATGCCCCGATTCACTAGTACGGAATCACACAAAGCTAAGCTCATATGATGAAGAATTCCCATCACACGAAGCTAAGAATACATTACAGCCTAAAGGTCAAATTCCTTTACACATTACGATTGTAAGAAAGCCAGCTGATTTTGTCAACAAATTTCTGATACATTGACTGTGGATTTCCATCGCCATATTTTACTATCAAATGTAGTGCTGAGTAGCGTGGCTCATGATCGTTGTGGTAAGTAATATCTACATGTTTTAATTGTTATATTATACAAATCATTTAGAATGTTTATTCATAGAAAAACACACAAAAACAATATTTATCAAGGGTTCCAGTGTTGGCATTTAAAATAAAAACATTGTATGTTCTGCTAGGCCTAGTCTTGAATGAGCGTTGTATACGATTTCTTCATGTTTTATTAGTTTTATTCAGTCCATATTATATTAGTTTGGTTATGAAATAACATATATACAACAGGAATAGGTATTTAAGAGACCATTTTGTCTTTTCATGTCCAAAATATTTTATCCTTCATGGTTTTGAGAAGCAAATCTTTTTCTATGTTCAAATAGTTGCGGAAGTGTTTTGATTGTCTCTGTCAATGATATTCTTAGAACTTTCTATAGCATTTCATTTCAAATGCTGATATTTTCTTTTTCAATTACCATGGATGGCATTTCTTTACTATTTACAACCGATTATATTCTAATATAATATATTATAGAACACTAATGAAACAATATTATATGACAGTAAAAACAAACCTGATCACAATAAATGGATGATGCTTTTGAGAGTGTTCATGTGATGCCGACAGTCTTGTAGATGAGAGAACTTGATGAGATGTCGTGAATGGATGTCTGAGATGTGAGGGTACTGAAGAAGAGGCTGAGGACCAGTCTGTAAGATGAAAGAGGGCTGCTTCATCTGCTGAAGGTGCACCTTGGTGACAGACTAGAGGATCTAAGTATGATAGGGGTGGAGTGCTCTCCTTAACACGTTTCTTGACTGGTGACAGCTGAGTAGAAGGAATCTCCTTGTGCTGTCTACATTGTCAAAAACAAACCACACAAAAATCTGTTAGTTTAATGCTGCCAAATATCAATCCTTATTGAAACACTGCATTAGGCTATTGGGTACTTTGTACTAAGAAAATCTCTAGTCTAGACAAATATACCAGGACACTTTCTATAAATGATGTGAAAGCAGTAAAATCACTATTGTGTGTTATTACTGCTCCAGAGATTGTGATAAATATAAATTACAACAAACTCCAAGAGTATATTTGGAGTAAGAATATGTAAGATTTCTTCAGGAACACAGTATCCTGCACTCAATTCAACTATGTTCAAATAGTCAATCGATGGTATTAAATCTTACAAATAGATGTGACACATGGAGATGCTATTGTTGTAAAGTATTTTGATTCGCATTTGCATGTGACTTAAATGACGATGTTGTACAATGTATGACATTCACATAATAGTATTAACCATACTCCTCTTATTTCAAGAAATTCATGTATGAATATCACGTTACAAATGACACATTAAACTTTCAGTGTGAACCTATATCAAACCATTACTTTCAACATAAATATCCAGGGCCAGGAATTTTAGGTGTGCCAGAGTTGGACAGGCACATCTCAGCAAGAAGGGAGAACCCTTCACAAGCTGGGGGCATCTCAGTAGATAGTGAGAAACCTTCAGAGACAGCGGGAGATTGACAGTGTGAAATAAAACGACAGGTTGCATGAAGTCCATATTGGTTCATGTGAAAATATTGTCACAACCGCCTCAGGCATAGATGGCCATTACAGATGAATGCAGGCGCGCAAATGTCGAAATACGGAAAGGCGAGAAAAATAGCATTGATCTGTGGACCCTGAGAACAAGTGACCAGGTGGACAGCCAGACCCTAGGCATTGTTCATTCTCCACGATCTATACAAGATCTGGACGGACAGAACAACAGTGTGTTTTCGGACACTAGACATTCCTTAAGTGCGGACAAAAGAACTATAGACTTATATGTCTAGGGAAATACATGATTCCCATACAAAGTACGAAATTGCAAACATGTGTTTATGTAATGACTTGTCTCACCTTTGTTTTTGTATATAATTAACACAAAATATGCGGGTGAGAACAGATGGGATTATGATATGTAAGAAGCATTTTGATTGGTCAAAGGTTTAGGTTAAGTTGGTGAGAACTTGGCAATTTGGAGATTCAATTAGGGATTCGGGGAGTTAGATAGCAACTAGGATATCACAAAAAGTGTCGGCTGCAAGCCATTGTGTAGTACAGGAAAGATTCCTGGATAGCTAGAATTTCAGTTAAAAGTTTTAGTACAAGTGATTTTAAGTTTTTAGCTAGAATTGTTAGATTCTGGCTTGAATAGCTTTAAGTCTCCAAGTAAACCAGGTTTCTCGATGGATAGTGGATAACTGGAAAAGTTTCAAGGAGTTGAACCAATATTGGGAACCTAAATTTCCAGGACATCCAAATAGCATCGCACAAGTTGTGGGACTTGAACTTAGAAATTGTGTATCCTCTACAGGCAGATAGGATCCCGCGCAACTGTGGCATATAAAAATACTCCCACTGTCACATAGGGTGCAAATACTAGTTCAACTGTCTTTTTTACAGGCATATCATATCTAGCGTCTAAGGAAAGTTGGGGGATAGGTTGATCTGTCACATTTGAAAAAATCATATCGTGTCTCAATTTCATACATTTGTCTTCTATCAAATAATCCCCATGGCTGACAAAGAGATGCAGACAAGTGGACATTGCACCTTTGTCCTTTTATGGCACTCCCATATGCTATAGGAATGCTAGTTGTACAATCACTGCCTATAGGTCAACATATCTGACAGAAGAATTATGAAATAGTTGGCCCAGATTTGTGTTCTTGGCAGGGCATTGGAATGCGTCCCTTCAGAAACTAAACATGAATTCATAAACCCCTTTTACACAAATATGCCTTTGAGACAACTTTACATGTGTCCAGGTGTCATCTAAGTTACACAACCATGATGAACCTGTGTTTTTGTCAGAAAGACTAAGCTGCCAAGAGTTAACCTGCTCAAAGTTAAAGGGAATATTTCATCATCAAAATGTTGATAACATTTCTTTAAGAGCGTATTCAAAAACTCCTCTATCAATGCCCATGACTCAGTGGATATAAGTTTATAAATGACTTTGAACTTTTATTTATAAAACAGAACAGTGGTAGTCTCATGGAACATCTATCAAGAATTAATGAACCAGACTTCTGGACATTTGTACCTCAACTGTTGAAGGTTGACTTTTAGTAGTTTGTTTCTTCTATCATATAAAAACATAATTTCAAATCAAAGACAACTTAATAACAATCAGTAAAGTGAGCATCTGTTCAACTGAATTAAATCGATGCTTGAATATGAGGTAGGCCATACTAGGTGATACAATCAGTGTTAGTTATCAGAATATTATCACAGCACTCTGGGAACATAAATAGATGCTCAGATCTTCACATGAGTGTACCATTATTACATGACTGACAGTTCCAATTCTGTTGGATAACGAACATTCTTCTAAGCCAATAGTTTATTTCTGGTGTGTTTAGTGTTAATCTAGGTGAAGGAAGACCTATAGGCCAGTCACGAAAATGATGGACCACCGAGCCCAAAAATTCCACTATATACTCAGCACACACAAGGGCCTCCAGAAAACTCTTCTACCCATGATGCTGAAAGGCAACAAGTAAAGTAAAGTAACCCATAGCATTTATTAATGCCGTAGGGGTGTGAGATGTTAGCGATCTCATATTTCAGAGGCTCTGCAAATGAGGTCGGTAGCCATCTCCTCTCCCTCGCAGTCTTTACTTCCCGGATTAATCCGGTACCCATTTAAGGCTGGGTCAAACCGGGAGCCATTATGATCTGAAAAACATTTCCACCTCAACTGGGAAATAAATGAAAGGCAACAAAGGGTTTAACGAATCGATATATTCAAGTTCAAGTAAACAAACTTTTCACATCATTGGACACAATCAAACCCGTACCATCATCATTGTTCACTATTCTTTTCCATAGCTCACACGGTTGCAACTGTTTGTGTACAGCTTCAAAAACTACACCCTAACCTTTCTGCTGAATATTGAATATTTTCAACTGCAGATAGAAATCACTAGATGACTCTAATGTGTTGATTCATTCAGGATGAAAAGGGGTGGTCTCGTGCAATCCTAAGGCTAGCAGATAGCCAAGACCCTAATAGACATCTCATCATGGGGGATCCCAAAAGGAGACAATTTTTTAAAAAGCATATGCGAAACACATAACCAATGTCTTGGAGATCATGTCCGGACTGTATGACCAAGATGGAATGAGAATTGATTGCACAAGACAAACAATATCTTTGTTTGTAACTCTTCATCCCCACAACCAGATTATTTTTATAAACTGTCACAGTTTAAAATAGCAGCTGCCTAGACTGCCAGGCTATCATGTGTTAAAACTCACGGAAGTGAGTAGTGAGCACGTCTCCAAAGAAGTAATGCTGGTCTATTCAGCACACTGCGAAGATAGCACAGAAATATAGTGTAGCTCAAAGTGTACAGTCAAGAAAATGAAATACAGAAACATAACAGAAGTATAAATAACCCAAATATCGGAGGATGACCGACAAAAAGGAAGTGCCGCAGTAACCATACAAATAGAGGCAAATGTTGTCTTTAAAGGTCCCAATTGGACCGACACGTTGACTATTGTATTTGTTCCTTTTATTTATTGTTATTTTCTATATTTTATTATTTTATATTGATATAGTAACCTATTTACTTTATTTGCATTTACCATAACAAAAGTATATTTCATGCTCAAGATCCAGCTTCTAGTTTTCTTCTGGAGATGTGGTATGGAAAAGCAAGACAGGAAGTCATGCCGCCCAAGTCTGCATAAAATGTGTAGTGACTCAGATTTGAGGTGTTCAAGATGTTGGTGAATGCATCTCAGTTAAGAAGATAACCAACCTTAGCTCACCTCTACTGTAAAGTGTTTTCTAAACCAGAACCATGCTTACACATAAGAAGGGTTAAGTATCTAATGGCACTTGGGGCAATTGACCATTTGATTATATGTGACTAATTCCTTGGCAGCAGCACACCTTGTACAAGAAATTCATAGTCGACCCAAATCCAAAGCTTTGCTCACTCTTTCTCTACCTGTAAACTGTTACCCAGAGACAAGTTTTAGTCTGTAAAGTCCAAGGGTGCTGTGGTTGATAAAGGAAAAAGCATTAATTTTGTTGCTTCAAGCAATCATACCTGGGGATCACATAAATATTTACCTGTAAACAAGATGTCATGACTCAGGATCGAATTCACTACTTTTTTTTATCACAAGGCAAATGGTTTCATCACTATGTCTGGGAGATCTTTCTGTTCTAATTCTAACTTGTGTTGGTCATCAACTAATTAATAACTGACTAATATCTAATAATTGATAAATGCAAGAGATCTTAAGCATAAAAACTATGAGTCAGGATACTGATATTCTGCAGAATGCAATGGCAACGCTGAATGTAAATATGGCCTATAAAATACAACATGGAAAAAAATGCTGGGTTGAAGCGACAGTATGAACAGGATATTCTACCAACTATCCAATTATCAGATGGATAGTGTGATACAACATAGGAGAGCAGTATACATCGCAGACAGATCAGATTTATGTAGTTAGATGCTGATACTTCTTAAGAGCAACATTATTCATAAGGATCTCACCTGTAACGTGTAGGACGTTTACTGCTCTGAGATGAGCCATGTCTGCTAGTAAGAGTGTATGATGTGGGGACCATGCCAATATTCCACTGCTGGGTTGAAGTACTCTGTGCCAGAAACAATACTCAAGTCAATAAAACAAAACAACACAGTAATATCAATCAACCGATCAAGTGCCATGCTAAGTGGCGTAGATGATTATGTTTATTCTAAGTTCAGTTGGTGACAACCTATCCAGTACCTTCTTTGTCTTTTAGTCTCTTCTGCCCTTGATTTTTCTGGTGGTTACTAAAATGTTCAAATTTTGTTCTCATCATGTGCCTTAAAAATCTTATCTAGACTAAGTCTACATTTAAGCCAGCAACATGCTGATCTTAAAAGTAACTGGAATATTTATTAACATCCTATCTGACAGTATTTGTGTGTCATTAATATGTTTTCTAACTTACTTTCAGCATCTCATACATATCCCCCTCCCTCATTTCTTTTAGCTGCATATTATATTCATTTTATTTATATCAATCATCCATTAGTTTTTAATGTTCGGCTCTGTGGCGACGTGGTACAGAGCATGTCTGTGACAGCCTAGGTACCGAGTTCGATACCTGCCACAGGCATTTGAGCATCCGGACCGTTCAGAAAGCAATGGCAAACTATTGATCATATTTATATTGCCTAGAAAATCACTACAGTAAAAAAATGCTGGGTTGATGGCTACGTCCTGAATAGGATACGCTATCAATTAGTTTTATATGCAATCTTGTCTCTCCACAACTTCCTGTCACGTGTTATTACTAAGTTCATCTGGTGATTTTTTCACTTGTCATATGACTGCCTATAATTTTTGCTATAATTTCTTTCTTTACTCAAGCATCTTTGAGGATCTCTGCATTAAATTGCATCATATCCAGTAGCCTCCAGTTCACATTTGTTCTGGGTGACAGTCCAAGCTTCAGAAATATAGAAAATATTGGCTTAACGCCCTAGACCTTGAATTCCTACATACATTGGTAGTGTTCAATCACACAGTTTCCAGTATTTTTGAGACTTATTTATATGGTAAATTGGGGGGGGGGGGGGGGGGAGAGAAATAATTAAATTCTTGTATTGTGTATTTTTTTAATTTACCATACTTGTTTTTCAATTTGCTAGGTTATAGTAGATATAGTTGCTCTCATCTTTATTTGTTTGCCCCTATCTTGAGATAAAGACCTTTTGGTCAAAACACTTTGTTCTATTGTAGTTTATCTGTAAAACCCATTTTATTTTATAATTTAAAAAATTTAATATGCATGTCTAATAGCGGTTTTAGTTCATGTTAGTTCTGTGCAATCATAACTTTATTGTCTGCAAATTTTGGGTTCTAGGAAATTAATATATCTGCTGTTTTACATTTTTAAAATTAGTGTTGCTACTTCATACATGTACCTTAGTTTCCCTCCTGCAGACACATTTCAACCATCCCTTCCACAGACATCCAGTCTAGTCTGTGTCATGTCATTTTTATATGTCCAAATATCTATTTGATTGGTATTCCTTCAATGACTATTTTTTCATTCTTAACTTTCCAGGACTTTATTTCGAGGTTTGTTGAAATAAAACCTGCCTGTGCTGCATCACCTATGCCAGCACTTGAGGAGCATGAAGACATCATCGCTGATGTAATAAGTACACATCGTTGAACAAATGGTCATTCTCTTCATATACTTAGTGTCCTGTACAGGCAGTCAACAAACATGGCTGGTATGATAACGAATCCGCTGAAATTTGACCAACAAGCAGTGATTCAGTTTCTTACAAGAAAAGTAGTTGCATTATCTTTCAAAAAAGTTTCCTATATTCTTATGTACACAAAAGGATAAAAGGCCTACTGCCTTTCGGTATTAACACACATTATTCCTGCATGTAAATATTCTGTTGTATTCTGTCAGATTTCTGCTCATTTCACCTGTCTCACCAGTTTTTGGATTTTCCATTTTTATACATTTCTAATGACATTTAGGTCTTCAGTTAGTATTGGTGATGTGATCATGGGAAAATGGTTATTTAATCACATTTATAACAAAATTTGGTTCATTGTGAAAATATGTGTGGAATGTGTGGATAAACTATTGAAATAGCACTAGCGTGTGTTTGTTCTCAAGCTCCTGCAGATTAGCAAGATATAGTCCAGATAATGGAATGCATTGTTGCAGTTTACAGCTTGAATGAAATACATTCAACTTCAGAATGGCTTCTGAGTTACTCTGACCCTCGAGGTGGGACAACCAACCATAACTTCAAAAATTCCTGTCACTTCTTACAGCATGTATGCAGATCAGCGCTGTTATTCTTTGCTCCCTTTTTAAACGCCGGCAATAAATGGCCAGGTACAATTAGGTTAGGTACTAACAATGAACATGTTAGGAAAAGGGACATAAACAATAAAGTACATATATGGAGCAGACCACTGACCACTTTAACGGATCAATTAACAAAAAATATATGTGACTATTAGCTTATAAAGGGAATATATTTATCGTGAAATGTAAATTCATATAACTAACCAAAGGAAACACTGCAGTTGGTGTTGAATCAAATGTGTCAGTGCCAACCATAATAGGCTGTCTCCAGGCATCCGGTGGTAGGCCTTCATGTAAGTGTGAGATGCGTTGTGCTGCAGGGACAAGTGAAGGCCAAGGTCCCATAACCACAGGATGACTACCTGTCCAGCTACCATGTGCATTCTGAAACAAAACAGGAATTCCATATAAACACATCAAAAACTGTAATGGTATTATCTTTCTCTGTAATGTAATAGGTGTGTTGGAGCAGGAGGTACAAAAATAACATGATTTTTAAACTCGAGTTCAGGATCTACAAGGTCTGTTCAAAATTCATCTGAATGTAACAACCCCCCAACCAATAAATACAAATGAAGCATCCTTGTGTCCTTATGTAGGGTATTTACATGAGCTTGTGTGGGAGTCAATAGAGGTGAGGGGAGAACGTGTGTCCTCTTTAAAATATTTAAAACAAAAAACAAAACCAAAAGAACACATAATAAACATTTCACGGGGACTGTTGCTCCCAATATGGTTGTTTTATTCTCACATCATAAATTTCACTGAAAGAGACTCAATTCAAGTCATGAGAATATTTACTGGGCTGCTGGAATAAATGCATGCAGACCCATGGAGAGTATTTTGATAGGCAATTAACTGCAGTAAAACTGTAATCCCGCAGGCAAAACCTGGAATAGGGTAATGAAGTTTTGCCAATCACTGGTAGCAAATAAAAACTCACACAAATCCATGTTTTGACCAAAAGGCCTAGGAGAGTACTTCGAAGGTGATTCACCCATGTGTTCTCAAGCCAAAAATGCAGCACTAATCTACCATGCATGCCATAAGAGGAGACTAATGAGGTGGGATTGAATGTTCGATTCCATATGTCCATGTGACCCGAATGACTTGCTGAAGTCAAATGTGCCTTGCTAAAAAGTACAGATATGGCCGCGAAACTGTAAACCATGACACAAAACATTCCATTCCAGACTTAAATCTTGCAACCCGTAGGAGTTTGATAGCGAACACAACAAGTGATTAGTGTTTCAGACAAGTAAATATCTTTTGTGGTCCAAAAGTATATTTTTTTTAACAGTTCTCATACATATAACAAAAATTACTACACTTCATAGCTTAATCTTGTATGCTTTAGCCACTGAACCAATTGTTCATGTACACAATACATCAGATGATAACAACAATTACTACTAAATCATACAAACCTGTGAGTCTCATTACAGGTTCTGGATAACAATTTTATCACAGTCTGCGACTTGGTTGGAGAGTTGGAGTTACAGTCACATTGATCACAGGGAAGAAGTTGAAACAAGGCAAGATGACAACTCACTAATATTGCCCAACACCTCATCAGACACGTATATATTCTACTCCAGAAGTTGGCACACATCTTCAACCCCAGACCTTGCTTTTGCCACACCAGATATAACAGGAAGCATAAGTAGAGAAGTGGGAGAACAGCTGGGAGAAAGTGACCATCATCCTGTCTTTCTCATGGTCCAAGATATAACCCTGATGGGAGGTCCGGTCGTTACGAGATGAAATTATAAAAAAGCCAACTGGGATCTATTCAGACATCGATCAAATGTGCTCCTTGATTCTCTCGAGGTGTAGAATAGAGGCATAAATGTTGTGGTTGCAGAACTCAACAGATGTCTACTACAAGCTGCCTAAGAATCTATACTCAGGGGCTACCGATATAACTACACACCATTATGGTCCAGCACAATTCAAGAGCAACAGGAAGAAATGAGAGCCAGAAGGGATACAGAAACACAGTCCTAATTGATGCACACAATACATGGAAAAAAGGATGTAGCAGAAACCAATATAGAAGAAAAGCAAAAAAAGCTGGAGAAACAAAACAGTAGCACTCAACCTAAAGATGGCAAAAATTATGGAGGCTACCGGTAGTTAAATCCCAGAATGAAGAATGATTCAACAGACAATAGCCCTAGCAGATGATGGAAAAATTATCCAGGGACAGCAAGCTGTAATCTGCTTGCTACAACATATAGTTCTGATAGTAATTTGAGTATTACCATAAGCCATCTGATAGAGATGTGAAAAGAAATACAAGAAGTCAAAGAACAGACAAACATCCTTGCTTCCATGAAGGATCCCATCACAATAGGAGAATTGCAACATGTTTCCAAGCTAAAGACAAGAAAGTCACCAATGAAATGTGATAGAAAATCAATCTGAACAGAGCTGCTTAGTGTAAACTGCTAGAGAAGTTCAATCTCAATCTGGGAACAGTGCTTCAAACATGGAGAGAGCCATTACAGAGCCTATTTTAAAGAAAGGAAAATGCAAGACCAATGTATCCAGTAATGTCACAAGTTGTGTTGAGAAGACCGGAAAGAACAGTAAATTGAAGTGGTATCTGGAAAGTGAACAAAACCTAGTGAAGGAGCAAGATGGGCTTAGGGAATGCTACAGCATGAAGATCAAGTCACTTACCTTTCCCAAGCAACTGAAGGTGCCGTTCAGGAGAAGAAAAACAGTTCTAACAATATGGGTTGACTATAAGCAGGCCTTTGACAAGGAGTGAAAAGATGGACTTGTTAAACTCAAGAGAATCAGAATACAGGCCAATATGTTAAGATGCTACCCAATCCTACCTACATAACAGGTGAACTAGTCACCATGGATGGTTTGTAGAATAGAAAAGTGTTGCTATGTTAGGGAGTTCCTCAAGGGGGAGTAATATCAACTCTCTTCCTTGCTTACATAAACAACCTTGTAAAAGAGTTCCCTACTCTAGTGAAAGCGGTACTATATGCTGACGACCTGGTACTGTGGTGAAAACATTAAAGCAACACACAATAGAATGTAATAGGCAGAATAAAAACTCTGAGCCTGGTCTTAAAATGGGAGGTCATAATAAACACAGAAAACTTCCACAACTTTATTCTCCCTTTCCATAAAAGAAAAAGCCAGAATACTTTTAGGAACTACAGTAATCAAGGAAGAAGACTACCCCACATCTCAGTGTCACCTTTGGTAAAAGGTTTACTTGGAACAAGAACATTGAAAAGGCAGAAAGGAAAGCTCACAGATGATTAGGCATACTCAGAAAACTAGCAGGCACAAATGAACATACCCTAACAAAGATATACAAAGATGTAGTAAGACCCCACCTAGAATTTGGCTCAACAGTTTGGTAATCAGCTGCCCATTCCCACTTACAGGAACTTGGATCAAATGTAAAATCAAGCATTCAGACTTATCACAGGAGCTATGAAGACCATGCCAATACTTGAAATGCAAAACATTACATAGTTGCAGCCGTTAACATACAGAAGAGATACTAAAATCCTAATTCAAATAGAGAAGTAAAGTAGCATGATAACACCCCATGAAGGAAAGACTAGATGATCTAGCACTGGGACGATTAAAACGTGAGTTTTATCCATCATGGAAAAATGCTAAGCTGCAGTTTTGTCTATCATGGAAAAATGCTAAGCTGCAGTTTTGTCCATCATGGAAAAATGTGAACAGTGTAAAGCAGATTCTACTCATAAAATCTACACCTGATCTACTTACCCTGTACCATGGGAGCAAACTAAAGATTCCCTACTAGTAAACACATCAATCAGCAACCTCACACAAAAAGAAACAAATGATCTTCAGAAGCTAACTACCACAATGAGCATGATCCACAAAGAATTTCCAGAACAATAGTAGATACATGCATTTACGGATGGATCATCTACAAACGCAATCAGAAATGGAGAGGTTGGCATGTTTATATCCTGACCATTGCCATGACAAAGTCCATCCCCACAGGAAAGTTTTGCTCTAACAACAATGCTGAGGTTCAAGCAATAGAACATGTTGCCCTCAATATACTTGACACTATCTATGAATGTCAACAGGTGGTAATCTTCATAGATGATCTGTCAATTCTTCATGCTCTCAAGGGTGGTAAACTACAACACGTAAAAGACAAACCAGACAACATAGGCTAAAACAGTTGAACTGTACTACAGTGGGTACCATCACAAGTGTCCCGGAAAATGAAAGAGCCCATTAGTTGGCGAGAGGAAGGAGAGAGTTTATGTAGGAAGACAAGAAGTCACATATCAAGAAAAGAGAGCAATACAAACCATTAGCAGTGAACATAGCATGATAAAAGACACCTACTACTATCTAAATCGACAGGAAAAGGTCACCATACTTCACCTGAGGACAGGACACAACAGACTGAAAAAAACCACATACAGGATACAAATGTGTACCACACCACTATGCACTTGTGAAACATATGAACAGACCTCTGTGCACATTCTGCAGAACTGTACCAGCATGAACAATTGAGAGACGTATTGTCCCTATGATGCAGCTCCGCAAGTAACGATATATGGAACAAAAGAAAAGCTTCAGGCAACGATGGAGTTCTTTTATAACACTTGTCTAACAGTGTAGACATCAATTAGCGAACACAAGAAAGAAAGATTACCAAATCCTAAACATGTGTTGTTGAATTCATAAAACAATGTTTATGTAATTTACCCAATACTGGCTTTCAACTACAATATGTTCAGAATACATGTAATGATATATGTCATGAGAAAACAGCAAATACTTGTGTTACTTAAAATACTATCAATTAGACATACCAAAAATTATACAATCTATCTGATATCAAAATATTTAACCCTTTAGCTGCAGAGGTAATTAAGGATATGATGAGGGGTTGCCACCATTTGGCTGAGATTTTCGTCTTCTTAGTTTTCCAGGCAAACAATTCATCTGGATGCTTTATTATAAGCTTCCAGACATATTTTTTCCATTGGCAGCTAAGAAGAGGTGGACCTTTGCAAAATAGCAGTGGCTTTTCATTGTATTCTTATGAATACCTCCGCAGCTAAGGGGTTTTAATGCATCTATTCATAAACAGACTTATTTATCTACTATATAGGATTTATTCTAAACACGAAAACTAACATTTGTGGGGAAAAAACTCATTACACATGATTCACTTTTGAAATAGGAGATATACCTTAAAGTTGTCCCATTTTTTTTACTAGAAGCCAGTTTGTAAAAAACATGGTTTTAGTCTGTTAGGAGTTAAAGGTTGCAAATTTCTGGGTAGAAATAACTTAGTTTAGTACACTATATTTGTGATTAGTATATAGGTATACAATTATCTTCAGAGCAAAACAATGGAGTAGAACCACTAAGATGTTTTTGTAAAACCATAACTTGTGAATTTTTGTTCAACCAGCCAAAAATGTACATAACAAGTTGGCCTGGATCTACAAAATATGTAACAACAGAAATTCATTCTAAACAGTACAGACAATAAATAGATTTGGGGTTTTGAAAAGTGCTGCTAAATAGGGATTTTTGTTATAAAAAGTATGCAGTATAGAGGGACCACTGTATAAAGTATGCAGTATAGAGGGACCACTGTATAAAGTATGCAGTATAGAGGGACCACTGTATAAAGTATGCAGTATAGAGGGACCACTGTATAAAGTATGCAGTATAGAGGGACCACTGTATAAAGTATGCAGTATAGAGGGACCACTGTATAAAGTATGCAGTATAGAGAGAATGTTGTTTCCCATTAAAAAATATACAACATGACAGTGTTAAAAAATATTAAAATTGTGGTGATCCATGACTGCCCACCGCTGGCCGGCACTTCATTTTGATGAGTTAGATGACAAAATTTGTGGGAACAATAGCTTTGAAACTTTTTTGTTTGTGTTATCTGATTGTGTTATTATCTGATTGTTTTATAAGCTGCTGAGTTTATTGTGTGAGGGGGTCAAAATTAGGTTGTGGTGTTTTGAGAGGAAAGTCATCGTTGACAAGTGGAGCTTAAATTATGACAACATCCAGTGTGAGAATGGAGGTTGAAGCAGTTATGGCAGCCCTTAAATGAGTGGCAGAATTTGAGATTGTCATTGTGTCAACGATTTGTAGGGAACAGATTGGATGGTTGATAATATAATGGAGTCCCCTGCAACTTTATGGCTGCAGAAAATTGTGCATTTACTACTCTGGTCATGTTGGGCTTCCAGTAGTGAGTGAGATGATAGACAGGTTTCAAGGGTATCTGTGGTCAGTCTGCTAATTTTGGATAGAAAATACGTACTGCATTCCCTTTATGAGAAGAACTTGGATGATACAATGGAGATTTTCATATTATTTCATGAATTAAGACTTGTGCATTCTAAGAACGGGAAAGACAGATTGAGGAGAGTTTACAACCAACAAGTTACAGTAACTAAATGTGCATCCGCTTTGCTAACTGCTGAAAGAGACTGGGCACCTATTGGTGTGTCCGTCGTGCAGTGATGTCAGTTCAGCTAAATAAATTATCACTAAATTGTTTGGAACAAATATTTTTCAAGCTTTTATTCTTAAACTCCCACTTGATCTCTCTTATAGCAGGACAATGGTCCTTCTAGATTTCTAGCAGGATGTAGTCCAGAGAATGAAGATGCATTGTGTTGTTGTTTTATTTGCACAAATATTGAAAAACACACCTGATATACCATAACAATTTGTCAGTTGCTTAACCTGTTAGATTTGCAAAACAACCCAAAATTAGAAGTAGACAAGCAGAATTTTTAGGACATGTGCTGAGAAAAGTAAAACATGAACATTTAGTAACCACTGGAAAGATCAAAGGGAGAAGAGACAGGAAGACAAAGAGAAATTTCTGGATGGTTTGTCACTATTGCACAAAAAGAAGTCACCAACTGAACTTATTAACCGATTCGCCCTTAGAGCTCCGCGGAGTCGCTTCTATGTGCTGACACCTGGAGCGTGGCGGAGTCGCTTTTTTTTACGTGTTCCGTTGCGATCGATAGTACATTTTTAGTTTCCGCCGGATCTATCAAAAACCACGACCATTGCGCAGATCTGTGGTTTAGCTTCCTTTTTAGTTTTTCAATCGGAGCGAACGGACGTAGGACTGTATTTATACGAATTATTTAGACGTAGCGAAATTTTAGACCTAGTTTTTTAAATGGAAGATATTATTCGTATGTATACTGATGTGACCGGCCGCAGTTGCGATGGTGATATGCACGATGCATGTGATTTACATGCTGTAGAAGATGTTGAAAGCGACGTTGAAGTTCCTATATTCGATTTCGATAGTGATTCGGACCACGAGGACGAAATTAGCGACACTAATAGTAGCGTCATGAATGACGACTGGAGTGACAAAATTTTTCCTGTGGAAGTCGAGAACTTTATTGAAAACGTTGGCCCTGTGCATGATCTTGATGCGAATGCTACTCCTTTTGATTACTTTAGTCTCATCGTCAATGAGGAGTTTTATCAATTTGCAGCAGATCAGACCAATTTGTACGCAACACAGCGTCAAGAACTAGCAGGAAAAGAAGACACGTACTGGTCACCCGTAACTGCCGGCGAAATAAAACTTTTTTTCCATATTTACATCGTGATGGGCATACATGTATTGCCTGAGTATAGCATGTATTGGAGTACAGATGACAGGCTCAATGTTCCAGGTATATCATCATGCTTGGGGAAAAATAGATTTGAGAAAATATCTCAATATTTTCATCTGAATGATTCTTCTAGGCAGCATCCCAAAGGCCACAAAGATTATGATCCCCTATATAAAGTCAGACCATTTCTGGATATGGTCAAAAGGAATATTGCTTCTGTTTTTTCTCCTGGAAAGAACATAAGCATTGATGAAGCTATGATAGCTTACAATGGTCGTCTTTCCTTCAAGCAGTACATCAAGGGTAAGCCACACCCATGGGAGATCAAGGTCTGGTGTGCGGCCGACTCTGCAACAGGTTATCTGTTAGACTTTGATGTCTATGTTGGCAAAGTTCTGGAACCAATGCCACATGGATCTGGACATTATGTTGTCAATAAATTATGTCGGCCTTTCTTTGGAAAGAATCACCATATTTTTTATGACAATTATTTTTCATCTGTTCAGCTGGCAAATGATCTGTTGCAAAACAAATCATACTCATGTTCCACGATACGGCCAAATCGCAAGGGATGGCCAGATGCTTTCAAACCTAAGAGTACCAAATCTATGAAGCGAGGTGATGTGCAGTATAGGCAGCAAGGTAACACAGTGGCCACTGTTTGGAGAGACAAGAGATTTGTATCCATTCTGAGTACAAACACAACACCAGGTCTCACAACTGTGGCACGTCGTACCCCACACGGCAAAATAGATTTGCAGATACCATCCCCGGTGGCTGTTTATAATCAGTCTATGGGAGGAGTAGACAGATTTGACCAACTCTGTTCCTATTACCCTGTGGGCAGGAAATCTGTCAAATGGTGGAGGTACATGTTTCGCTTCCTCCTGCAAACTGCCATCATCAACAGCTCCATCCTTCACTCTTGTTCCCATCGACCCCACCCGAAGGAAAAGAATGTTGCGCAGATAGCCTTCCGATTGAGTTTGAGCTCAGCTTTCTTACGTGGCAACATATCGAAGAAAAGGAAGGCTCCCACCAATCATGCTGCAACTTCGGGTGTCGGTAACAATAACCTGCTTGAGCACAGGCGTATTCGTATGGTAGGGAACAAAAGGGCATGTTTCTGGTGTGTGAAGAACCGGCAGCATGGAAGCAGAAACAGGGCACATGAGACCGTCTATGGTTGTAGTTTGTGTCAGATTTGGCTGGGCAAAGGAGAATGTTTCTCGCAGTATCATGCAACATTGACAAGTTGACTACTGATGAGTCCAGATACTTTTCCTGTGCTGAAAATGTAAGTTACAAATTTCTTTTCACCTCATAATTCTAACTTTAACAGTTTATTTTTTGGAATGTATAAGTGTTAGATTATTGTTGGTATAGTTTCCTGTGAGACTGTTCATTTTTCTGTTTATCTGCCAAGTCTGAGTGTGATAGGACAGACAGTTTTAAAGAAAATGCATTTTTAATATCATCATATCAACAATTTGGAGGAGTTATGCCCCTTGTGTTATGGATGGGGGATTGACAATTGGGAAATCTCATAGGAGTGATAGGGTTAATGACAGTTATGGACATGCATGATCACCCACGCCACTCAGCATGTCACTTGATTGATAATATATATATATATATATATATATATATATATATATATATATATATATATACAGTCATTCCTCGCTACTTCGTGGTTGATTTATAGCGGCATCAGTACATTGCGGATTGTTCAAAAATATTCATCAAAATTTCAAAATTGAGGAATTATGGTGTGAAAGTTGCCCCCACAATTCAAAATCCACATCTCTGATTGGCTGGCTAGCATCCCGCCATTTGATATCCCTTCCGACTCGGGAATCTCACAAGCTGATTGGCCTAGATGTTTCCCCCACCTTCGCTCTCATACCCAGCGAAGACGACCGCACTCATTCAAATCAATGTTTGAGTGATTCTTAGTCTCGAGAAATGCTAATTTTTGCTGTTCTTGTCTTTTTGTGCAAAATAGTGCTTGTGATGCCCTTGAAAATGGCTCCTAAACTTCCACCCTCTAAATCCTCTTGTGAACCCAAGGAGAAAAATGATGACATTGAATGTTAATTTATTGGACATACTTAAGGCAAGCCATAGCTATGCGTCTGTTGCACGCCATTACGGATTGAACGAATAGACGGTTCGCTACATGAAAAAAAGATTAAGATGAAAAAAAGGTGAATATCCGTAAAACTGCCTCTATATTCGTTCTCCAAGGACACTAAGCGAGTTGTGACTTCTTGTAATAAGCGAATTGTGAAAATGGAGAATGCAGTATCAGTGTAGATATTGGACTGTCATTAACCTGTTCCGTAAATCATTTTCATCTTCTTCACCTCCACCGTACTGCACAGGTGTTTCAGTGACATTTATAAAGATCAAGCGAAGAGAAGCTATTGTTAGAGGTGAATTACGTACCTTGTTATAAAAGAAAAGTTGTTATAAAAATAAGAGTGCTAAAAACATATTTACAGTATGTATACTTTAGTTACATCTACGTATGTTACACACACACACACGTATCATATTTATATTATTTATACTTTATTTTATGTATTTTATTTATACTATTAATATTTTATTTACATGTTTGAAACTATTCTTTAATGTTCTAATGATAACATATGCACTTATATGGTTTCATATACACTTACGGATATTATACATACACAAAAAATGTATATGTGTTAAAAATGAGAAGATGACACTACTTCGCGGTTTTTCACTTATCGCGGCCGGTTCTGGTCCCTATTAACCATGATAACTGAGGGATGACTGTATGTGTGTGTGTGTGTGTATATATATATATATATATATATATATATATATATATATATATATATATATATATATATATATATATATATATATATATATATATATATATATATATATATATATATATATATATATATATTCATTCCGTGAAGTCATGCAGGTTAGAACATTTAGCGGATCTTTCTCAGATCATGTGCCTACAACATATTTCGCCTGTTTACGGAATGTGAACAAGATTGATCTTATGCACAGACTCATTCCCAGTGTGCTATAGTGCGCATAGTTGTAGTGCCATATATTAAATTACGTCATTAGTAGACCGTCGCCAGAAAAAGAAAAAAAATGACTATTTTAGCAGAGATTGAATTATTATGTCATGAATGGTCATTGGAGAAGGGATAATCTTAGAGTTGGTGGGTGTTAGGGCTGTGGTTAGACCTAATTCTAGCTATATTACCACCTCCCCCTCTCCTAAACTCTCATAAATTGATTATTGCCATGATTTAATGTCATGAATGCACATCGGAGAAGGGATAATCCTAGATTTAGGGGGAGGGGTAGGGCAGGGTTAGACCTGAATCTAACCCTAGCACTCCCACTCATACACCCCTCTCCCCTAAACTCTATACATGTGTCTCATGGAAGGTAGAAGCTGTGTTGCTTCCTTATCAGTCAAAGGCATCGATACAGCAGCCATTACGCTAATAGAAATGAATAGCCAGAGTGATGTCACAAACTACTAAAAAATTATGATCAATTATTTTATAACCATGAGCTCTGGTAGGCAGGCGATCTGGGAAAGAACCCATTTAACATATCCAGACCAAATCCAGAGATAGAATTCAGGAAATAAACAATGTTATACAATATCTAACTTTTATGTATGCCATTTGTAAACAATTTACAGTAGCAATAAAAACTGTTGACACTTCTGTTGCAATTTACTGAATACAAAATATTAGCTGTTGTTTATCCCATGATACTGCAAAAGGCCAGCACTACAGAGCCAGACTAAGAAAATGACTGATCTTTGTTACCAACTGTTAGGCTTCAATAGGGCACAACTTATTGTATAAAACCATAACTGCATTGTTAGTATACATTAACTTTCAATATCACACAAAATTGTTAATGGTCTCAACTTATACAGGTCTACCTGTACTATATGAGATTTTTTAATGTCTAAAAGAAAATATGAAAGCTTGGTTAGCACATATGCAAACTGTACACTTCTGGTTATTATTTATATATATGTATGTATGGCACTACATGAACCAATGATGAACAAGATTACATACTGCCAAGATAACTGGTCTACCAGTCTCCACCAATGTTACAGGGGTCAGTTGTGATGTCTAGCAGGCAAAAATAAAATCTTCTTTCAATCATTATCATCATAGAAATCTGGAGTGCAAAAACAACAACTTACTGCCAATATATGAAACTAAAAACCGAATTCCCTCCTGCGATCTATTACTATACATCTAGTCCGATATTGGTCATATATAGAGCAATTTGTTTTAGGTCACTGTGGGTTCCCCACAAATTGGTTGGCAGAGATGCTCCTATGGGCTAGATATGTTCTGTGAATAGTCAATGTGGGACAGTCCTGTAGTATGTACTCAGATACTGGCTGCAGAGTCACTGATGTTTATGTGGTACAAGTGGACCTTTAGACTAAGTGTTCATTCTGTCAAAATATCTTTACTTGTTTATTTCTGTCCAATCTGTTTGTGCCTTGTCAAGGTCTGTTATTTCTTTCCATTTAGTTTTCTCCACGGACATTGCACAAATTGTTTTAGCAGAGCTTCTATTTCCTGAAACTTTGAAGTGAGTTGGACTAGGGAAAGTTACGTCTCACTTTTGCCAATTTATCTGCTTTTTCACTGCCAGGGATGTCACAGTGAGCTGGTATCCGTTTCGTACTAATGTAGTTTTCCTGGATAATTAGGAAATGCTTTCTGATGTGAATGAGTTTATCTTGATTGACTAATACCAACTGATTTTGAATTTTTGCTAAAGAGTGAAATTTTTTGGGGTAAGTAAAATTAACCCATAGTATTTTTATTTATGCCATAGAGGTGTGAGATGTGTTTTCACGATCTCACATTTCAGTGGCTCTGCTTATATGAGGGCGTTAGCCATCTCCCCTCCCTTAGTCTTTACTTCCCAGATTAATCCAGTACCCAAATGAGGCTGGGTCAACCCAGAAGCCTTTGCGATCCGAAATACATTTCCACCTCAATGGGGAATGAACCCACGACCACTCATATGTGAAGCCAGTGTGCTAACTGAATTCCTCAAAGATTGACATTATATCGCAGCCAACATGTTCCGTATAGCAATGATGCAGTAAATTAAACCAAAAGTAGCCCTCAATATCCACCAGCAGAATTCTTGTAAGAATGTCCGCCCTGATTTCTACAACAAAACTGATTCACCCAATTTTTTTCAATAATCATAATCTAAAATAGGAGTTCTCAATCTTTTTAAGATCATGAGCTTCATCAATGAGTAATAAATGTTTGAATACAATGAATATGTCACACAGATGATCCTCTCAGCAGAATCACACAATATGTGATGGATAGTTTCCAAGAAGGAAAAAGCACATTAGCAGTGTTTATTGGCCTTGAGTAAGCCTATGACAAAGTGTGGAGAAAGGGACTCTTATTGAAGATGAACAGAATGGGAATAGCTGGGAAGAAGTTTAAATGGATATGGCCATCTGGACCACCGATAAGTATCCCATCCTGATAATATCTTAAATCAACAGAGCTCTCCTCACAATCTCAGCATACTGTGAATTATGAAAACTAAAGATCAATACACAGAAAACTGCTTAAACTATTTTCTCTTGAAGTCACAAAACAGCCAAAAGATCTGTCAAAATCAAAATTAGTGGAGAAATATTAACAAAGGAAGAAACCTCTGTATGCCTTTGAGTAAAACTAGACAGACAACTAACACTAAAACACCACATAGAAAATCTCAGAGGAAAAGTAAGTAAACGCCTAAACCTCATTAAGAAACTAGCTATTACAAATGGGTGGTGGTGGTGCAGACAAACTGTATCTTGGCTATCTAAGATCAATAATGGATTATAGCCTTCCTCTCCAGACCATTGTGTGCAACACTATCATCTCATCGCTGAATAGGGTGCAGAACCAAGCTCTGAGACTAATCTGTGGAGGGATGCAATCAACAACCACAGCAGTATTCTGAGGATTTTGTTTAAAATGTTGCAATTTTATTTCTTTCGTTTTGGTGATTATCCAAGATTCACATCCTTATATTGCCACTGGAAATTTGAAGGTTCTAAGGAATGCTGGTTTCCTACTTATTTAAAATATCCATGCTTCCAGTTTTTTAAGATAACAATCATCAATGAAAAGCCATTTTAAATGCATTAATACACATTTTTCAATCTAGTTCTTACACCTGGAGACAAAATATTTCAAACAAGAAACAGATAATATGAGAATCCAGAAATAAATGAAAGTGTTGGTGAAGCAAAGAACATATATGAATTGATATAAAGTCTATTACCTGATTGATCAACTGTGGCTGCAACTGCAATGTTGGTGCTGGCTGGGTAACCATGGAAACAGCACTTGGACGAACAGGCGAATTCAAACCTGAGGATAACAGACATGAGCCTTAAATATTCAATATTAAGAAATTTACAAAATGCTACAACTGCTGGTTAGTATTCTTGAATATGTGCAATAATTATATTTTTCTGGGGCGCTATTTACTAAGGCAGTTATAGTATTTGATAGTTATAGCCACAGGAACATGGATAGGATAAGGTAGGTAGGTAGGTAGGTAGGTAGGTAGATAGATAGATAGATAGATAGATGGCAGGCAGGCAGACAGACAGTTTGATTCTAAGTCCATGACTAGAAAGATTCAGAACAGTCAGTGTCAGTATGAATGCCTGGAATCTATAGCTTGTTCCAAACTCCTGGGTGTTACATGATTTTACTGCCCTGAACTTGGCATTTGCAGAAATGAGAGAGCAAATATATTTACATCAAATATATCTATAGTCCGTGAATTTTAGCATTGGACACTTTGAAGTTGCTTTATGAGTTCCTATTAGGTGTGGACAATGCAATAAATGATATATCTAGGGTGTAATTCAGCAAATTTGGTATTTAGTTTGGCACAAGTAGGACTGATCATCTGAAGTACAGAATGAGGAATGTGTTTAACCAAACAGCTACAGATGCCATTAGTATACCTTTATTTTATACATTGCCCACACTTCAATATTAGCTGGAAGAAGACTGGGCATCTATGGGTTAGCAAAGAGTGAAATGATGTCTGCTCATAACCAATAACTAATAATTATAGAAAATTATAAACATCCTACCTGGCAGAGTAGCTGGCACAACAAGTGACGGCATGCACAATGACTGCCTGAATGGGTCAGATCGTGCGAACTGGCCTGAGGATCGCTGGACAGCAGCAGCCACCCTTTGATCCAAATGCTGACCAACAGGAGTAGGTTGGTACGAAAGATAGGGGCCTGAGGGTAGTGAGTACTGTAGATACTGCAGGTCTGTGGTATTCTGACTATTGGTGGATGCCATCTGTCAGGATGAAAAAGTAAAAGTGTTCAGACAATTCTCGCAAAAATATCTTGCAAATATTCATAAAAAATAATCTTTAACAGAATTGTTATGATGAAGATGATTTTTTAAATGTCATTCTTGTCAATAACTAATTCTCCTAGTATTTGTGTTTTCTACACTAATATGTCGGCTCATTCATTGCCGCAGACTCCAGTATGTCTGGGAGAATAAATTCAAAGAATTCTCCGCAGATCAGAATATGAAATGTACTCCATACACTCATGTTGTAATCACACATTCTCGATATTTCTAAGCATGGATTGAGAGTTTGTGACAACTACTGCTCCCAATGATTTTGCGCTGGAAATCCATTTTTGTGCCACTGTAACTGCCTCAATTTCCATTCACATGCTGGAGGTTGTTGCCATGCAAGTTCCATTCTATGCCTTTACAGTTCTACCCCAAGATCTGATGGAAAGCCTGACTCTGACATTTTACCAGGAATAACAGAACCTTCAGTGTATATAAAACACAAGTTGATGAGCTTTACACTAAGAGCACAGACTATAGGTATCGACATGAACTGTATTTTTTTTATCAGTATAAAAAATACAGATACAATTCATGTTTGGGAGATGTGACCAAGTTTTAGCAAAAAAAAATTTTTTTATAGCGGTTGTAAAAACTGAAACTGTGCTAGCAAATATAGCTTAGATGAGAAACAGCTTATTTTAGTATTTGTGTGCGTTAGGATTGGTGCTAGAATTCTAGCATTGTAGAGTAGGATGTGTAGTTGTTGGTAGGGAAGGGGTGGTTTCACAGGCGACGTTAGGGATAGTGTTAACTAGTGTATCTGACATCTGCTACTGCATTACCCATTGTGGTTTAGCATCGACTCATCTGCTAGTTGTTTGTCAACTAGCATTGACTAGCATCAAGCTAGTAACAAACATGGAATACTAAAGCACGCTTTTATGACAGTGCCATTATTTTTAACTGTATGAGTAATATCACATGCATCTGCTTCCAGGTTATGCGAGTTGGGAGTCAATAAAAGAGCTGATGCATTGGTTGGAAACACTATAGTAAATGGCAGTGTTAATATGAGATAGGTCTAAGTTAATTAGGACAGTTATGTTTAATACCAACAATGCTCCCCTAATTGCTCATAAGACTACTTTAAGACCTGATTAACAACTTTTCAATGGTCTGTGACATGCTCTCGATATTAATAAACATTAAATAAACTTATTTTGTCACAATATTGTTCAGTGCTGAACATCTTTCAACTTAAATCAGTACACAGCTTTAAATATTTGGGATCCAGTCATGCTGCCACCAATGTTAGTAAATTGAAAAAAAAAACCATCCAGAAGTTAACAGAACTGAAATGCGCTGTGTCGCCATTTTATTTGTGCCAATGATTCAACACAATTACCAATTTACCTCATCTTGAAATATCAATCCTAATGAAAACTAGAAGGTGGTTTTACTATAGTCCGTTCAGAATCGTTTGCCGAGATGTTATGATTTATAATTCAAAAAGTTCTTGATGATTTCACATGAATTTTGGCATACGTTGTTAAAATGTCCATGTCGCGAAAACATATGTGTTACTTGATGTCTAGCTGTAACGGTTATTTGAAAGCGGCGAATTCTTTTGATGTTTGCCCATGTAAATATTATTTCGACCATAAACAAAATATTTTACAGTAATCTAGTGCAATGATGACCCATAGGCGTGTCCACAAAATTTTACATGGTGGCAGGTGTAAAAAAAATTTAAAATATATCTTTTGTTCGTAGAGTCAATTTGATATTGTTCCATGCTCTTGGTGTGAGTTTCACAAATGTTGTCGCTGCCTTTGAAATAAGTACATATATTTCTTCATGTAAGGAAATTTTGTCTGTAATAGTTGATCCAAGATATCTGAACTTCTGTATTGAATCAAGCGGGCTAATTTTTATAAGTAATGGTTGATGGTTTGCTTATAACATTTTTTTGAATTGTTTGGGTGGTATTGAGCAATGAAATGTTTTACAAATCAACTTGTAAATTTTGCAAATCAAACTTTTTTTAGTGTAGACTTAATCAGAGTAATGATCATTCATAATCAGACGAGTCAAATAGGTCGATTACTGTTTTCGGCTGAACAAACAACAAACCTTCCTTTTTCCAATATTCCTCTTCTTGGCGTAACACATGATCCTCACATTTCACCCAGTAGTCTTTATGTATATTTGATAGAGCCTGATTTGTAAGAGTCTCAATATCACATAATTTGAAAGTTGTATTTGTAGATGCTACGTGTCCTTTAACTTTTGCCCAAATTAGCTCTATAGGATTTAAGTGTGCATGATATGGAGGTAGTCTCAAACATCTATGACCATGTTCTTCAATTAACTTGTCTATTTTAAATCTCTTTGTTCGTTGTGTCTGTTTTACAAGGTTAAGCAATTCGGGTTTCAAGTACCTGTCGGTAAATGGTATGTGTTCTTTTATGAGCCACGTTTTGATTGCATCTTTTGTACTTGATGATGTTGGGATTCTATCTTCTACGTTCACTACGTTATGGTATGAAGCATTGTCCATTATCAGACAAGAAGGTCTATCTAATATTGGAAGAATACTTTTTTCGATCCAGTCTTCGAATATGTGCCCATTCATTTCGGAGTGGTAGTCTCTATTGTCAATGGATTTTGAAATGAAAATTAGATGAGCATTCTGCAACAACCCATTATGTCTGCTACCTGCATGTGCAACTATCAAACGTTGCCCTTTACTACTTGGTACTGATCTTTTAATACTTCCATCTGCTAACTGCCATTCCTTTTCATTTGTATGATGAGCGTTGATCCAAGTTTCATCTAAATACACAATATCATAACCATTCTCGCGCATTCCCTTCACGTAAATACTTGCTTCTAAGAGCTACCAGATGTGGCTTTTCACAAATAATGTTTTTTCCACCAGCATACTTTCTAAAGGTGAAGCCTGCATTTCTTACAGTTTTCCATAATAAAGTTTTTGATATTTCAATGTCGTTATTAGTTTTCAGCCAAATCTTCAACTTTCTAAGTGTCACTTCTTCGTTTTTATCAAACATTCTACATATTTCTCTTTTTACTAGGTCCTTATCGAAACTGTCTATCTTTTCTTTCCTTCCTTGCTTTCGTGAATTTGTTGGCAATAAATATCCGCTTGCTTCCACTATTCGATCAAATGAACGTTTACACAAACCTAAAATATGCATTGTTCTCTTCTCAGGATTTGATAAAGAACAATAAAGATGTCCCTTTTTACGCTCTCTGCAGAAGTATTGATAAATCTTTATAGCAATGTTATGCTCAGTAAAATATTTCGCTTTCAGATTCATTCTCACATAGACTTGCAGAAGGTAATATGCTTAGTGCCGCCTACATTCTGTAAATATTGAGACGTGCCTCTGACTTGTGACTTGAAATCGAGTCAATATCCGTTTTTGATTTCACATAATTCTAAGTTCAGGAAAAATAATATTTGGTGCTAAACGGGAATTTCCATATGTAACATTGCTTTATACAAATGTACAGTGGAAACAACTACTTTTAGAACGGTGCACATTCTACCGTGAGGGTCATGCCTTTATATTTAATAATCAGATGTGAGATGTAAGCATCTACATAATCCAGCGGTTGTTTATAATTTAGATTAACTTTTTTTTAATATAGGTTAAATAAGGTATCTTTGATACTGGATCACATTTCTTTGATAAAAAAATATTTCTATAGCGACATTATTATTCTAAACCTAACTTCAAATGATCAATCCAAATGAACAATACGTTTTTGATAAAAATAATTTAACATCTCGGCAAACGATTCTGAACGGACTATAGGTATGTGTACTCAGTGTTTTCCTTTACAAGTCTGAAACATGGACACCACCACTCACAATAAGAGAGATTGAATGTCTTCCATTTAGTGTCTCCAAAACATTTTAAATATTAAGTTGAAGGATAAGGTTGCCAACACTGAGGTCCTGCACAGGACAAAGTTTCCAACAATATACTTCACAGTCACATAGGACTCAAGTAGCGTGACAATATTTAAAGGATAAGCAACAGTCATATCCAAAAAGAAATAAGTCATGGAGAACTTTCATAGAGTGCTAAAAGAAGACAGCCAAAAGTTGCAATACAAAGATGTGTCTTAGTCAACAATGAATGATTGTGACACCTCTTCTGATAACTGGGAAAATCTGGCAAAAAAAATCACATTGTATGGAAAACAATTCTGTGTAGTGGTGCTAGAACTTTCGAGAATTCAATATTGAGCAAAGCAGATGATGGAAGGTCCAGCAACGATATGTTCCCATGGTCATTCTGCAACAGACCAAATCAATCATTGATCAGAAAATTTATCCATGAATAGATGTTTGACTTGTGCCTGTTTAACTCTATCTGCTACAGGCTTGCTTCAGGCTGTCAAGATAAATAAGACTATACTATGTAGGATACAAAGTGATGAAGTTGAGGCTGAAAAATACAAGATAATTCTCTTGTTCAATGTTCAGAGAATGATTGAAATGGCAGTCACCATGGGAGAGAGAAGAAAATGTGTCCTTTCTGCAAAGATATGAAGAACCCATAACCTACATCTGACATGGATACTAAGCGTATAAGCTCTTAGATGTCTGATGGAAATGTCCCAAGTAACCATGATGCTGGTTCCTAATCAAGAATTATCAGTGTGCCAGCTATGGATACTTACTTGTGATGTCTGATGGAAATGTCCCAAGTAACCGTGATCCTGGTTCCTAATCACGAATTATCAGTGTGCCAGCTATGGATACTTACTTGTGAATGTAGAGCATTTATCTGATTGTTGATCTGGTTGTTATTAAATGTGAGTGTGAAGTTGCCAGGAGTGGAAGGGACTACACTATGCATAATGCTGCTACAACTGGTATCAATCATTCTGTGTGCCCTCTTGTATGCAATGTCCATTGCATTCAGACTAGCTTTGTAGCTGAAATAGACAATGTTCACATTATTAATTACAAAATCAAGAGAATATTCTTACATATGCCAGAGTAATGTATATATGTGTCATTCTACTGAGAAATAAGAAATAGGTGCGCTATAATGTCAGACTTGTTCAGAGTATGTCAGAAAATAAGGCTTAGTCTTGCTGCTGAGAAATAATAAGAAAAATGTTTAGGTATGCAAGAATTATGTATCTTAACCTTGTCACTGAAAAAACAGTCTTACTACCACATAAACAAACAACCCCCCCTTGTCTGATTATACCAGAATTATTAATCTTATAGTCTTACTACCACATAAAAACAACCCCTTGTCTGGTTATACCAAAAAAAATGAATCTGATAGTCTTACTACTACATTAAAAAAAAAACCTCTTGTCTAGTTATACCAAAATTATGAATGAAATAGACTTGCTACCACCAAATATAAATTCCTGTCCGGATATACCAGAATCTGATAGTCTTGCTATCACTGAAAATTATAAATTATTGAAATGTCAGGAGTATATATGTTAGATTTGCTATTTAGAAATTAGAAGGTTCTTGTCAGAATATATATTAAGCATGTTTTCAGAGATCTCTGTTGTGTACTGGGAACATCATCGTAGGAAGATATCTACCAGGAAGATCAACCTCAAAAAACAATCCAAAAAGCAAACACTGCCAACACACCAGCGAGACAGCCTGATATTATGTACTTCTCTATAAGATAAGACATATTCTTCTAAAAAATCCAAGCATTGATAATATTTTATACTGTAGCCCTCAACAGCTGAAAAGAACAGCACCAATTCTGTGGCATTGACATCGTCAAAAGCTGATACCCAGTGACTTGTGGAGGAAAGACAATACAAGGAAGAGATCTCTGTAAGGGGCTTTTGTAAAGTAATTTTCATAGCCTCTATCTTTGCAGTTCATCTTTAGCATGCACGTAAAGCCTTTGTTTTACATCCACTGTATCTAAACAGTATCCTTTATTGAGAGAAGCTGTCTGAGAACAGTATCCTTTATTGAGAGAAGCTGTCTGGAGAATAGTATCATTTATTGAGAGGAAGCTGTCTGAGAACAGTATCCTTTATTGAGGAATGCTGTCTGGAGAACAGTATCCTTTATTGAGGGATGATGTCTGGAGAACAGTATCCTTTATTGAGGGATGATGTCTGGAGAATAGTATCCTTTATTGAGAGAAGCTGTCTGTAGAACAGTATCCTTTATTGAGAGATGCTGTCTGTAGAACAGTATCCTTTATTGAGAGATGCTGTCTGTAGAACAGTATCCTTTATTGAGGGATGCTGTCTGGAGAATAGTATCCTTTATTGAGAGGAAGCTGTCTGAGAACAGTATCCTTTATTGAGAGAAGCTGTCTGGAGAACAGTATCCTTTATTGAGGGATGCTGTCTGGAGAACAGTATCCTTTATTGAGGAATGCTGTCTGGAGAACAGTATCCTTTATTGAGGGATGCTGTCTGGAGAACAGTATCCTTTATTGAGGAATGCTGTCTGGAGAACAGTATCCTTTATTGAGAGATGCTGTCTGGAGAACAGTATCCTTTATTGAGGAATGCTGTCTGGAGAACAGTATCCTTTATTGAGGGATGCTGTCTGGAGAACAGTATCCTTTATTGAGGAATGCTGTCTGGAGAACAGTATCCTTTATTGAGAGCAGCTGTCTGTAGAACAGTATCCTTTATTGAGGAATGCTGTCTGGAGAACAGTATCCTTTATTGAGAGATATTGTCTGGAGGGAATGTAATGACAGTTTCATCCACAAGAAAAACAAAATGTCTCTGATTGATGATTTCTTTGCTATATTAGGAATAGAAGAGCTTGAAATGTGACATCACAAGAAATTAGTGTAAATTGTGGGCGTAGAAGAATGTTTGTCAACCAAGTGAGAACTGGAACTATCTTCTTCTTCCACATTCTTAGTCAAATCCCTGCAGATTAGCAGAATGTATTCTGGAGAATGGAATGTGTTGTGTCATGGTTTACAGAATAGTTTTTCTAACCTTTTTCAGCCCATGGTCAACTTTGTTACGATGTTAGGCCTTCAACCCCCCCCCCCCTTCCCCAATATTTCCATTAAAAAATGTCATTGCATCTTATGCTTTACCTAAATAAATCTAACAAAATTTTGAATGCAAATAAGAACTATTATAGGAAATAAAGTTCAAACAAATAAAGTATTTTTGCCATATTACCTCTTAGTGAACCAGGAACAATAGGGATATATAGGGGAAAATGACATATAGGTTGTTGTTTGGTCCACTACAAGTTAAAAGACATAACACCTTGGTTAAAGGCCGTACTTGAGGATAAAGTCGAAGCAAAGCCAACAAGAGTTAGGCTGAGATACAAGTGGAAGAGAAACATCACGAGTTGGATAGGTTACAGTCAAGCAGAGTGCACCACCAAGGCAAGAGACGGGATATTGGAGGTCCATTGTCGTAAACCTTCATTGCAGAGACGGCCCTTGATGGTGAAATAATTATAACTGTTGGTATAATCAATGAATTTATGATTTTCCACCTTCTAGTTTTCATTAGGATTGATATTTCAAGATGTGGTGAATTGATAATTGTTGAATGGTCACCCTAAAAAAATCTAAATAATATCAGAAGTCAAAAGTGTCGAATCATTGGCACAAATAAAATGGCAACACAGCGCATTTCATTTCTCTAGGCTATATCCTGCTGGAAATCCTGTAGGACGATTGTCCTAAAAGATAGATCTGATGGGAGTTTGAGAACGTAAGCAAAATTAAAAATCAAATGTACCCTGTTGGAAAACAAGGTTTGGAAATTCCAGAGCGAAACAACATTAACAAATTGAACAGAAATGAACAAGTCATGATATTGCGATTGAGAACAGGACTCTGCCACATAGAATCACACTTACATAGAATAGGTACCTGCGACTCTGTGGCCTACATCTGTGGAGGCAGTAACAGAGCAGCAACTCAGACAGCAGAACTAATAGCAAAGTAATTGTCTCTGTTTCGCTGTTCACAGAACAATCTGAACCACAAAATATTATCTGGAAAGCAAGTTGTGGGGAATCCAAGATGCCCTAAAACAAACTGCTGTACACATGACCAATATCGGACTGGATATTTAACAATTGATTGCAGAAGGAATTATATAGAACCAAATCTTATGTCTGGAAATGAACCTTGGACAATCAGCAGAATAGTGAAAAAAAAATAGAGGCAATAGAGATGTGGTTTTTATAGAAGAATGTTATGAGCATTTTGGATTGAAAAAAAACACAATAAAGATGTCTTGAAAGAAGTTAATTCGAAGACAGCTGCTCACTAGCATCATAAAGAGATAGTCGAGTTTTTGTAAGACTAACTGGAATTGAACCAGTCCGTTCTAACGGCACCGAATCGCCTAGAAACCAGTGTAAACAGGTTTCTCCATATGTGACTAACCGCATCTCCTGACTTGACATTAGTCAAGTACGGGAAAACACGTTTACTCTTGTTGCCAGGCAATTCGGTGCCATTAGAACGAACTGGTTCAATTCCAGTTAGTCTCAATAATTTTTAATTTATCCTCTTGTTTTCCAGTTTCTGTTAATCAAAACATTGAAAAATGTAGCACATTGTGATAACAGGCAAAAAGAAGACCAAGAGAAAAGATGTTAGACAACCTGACACTGTGACATGGGAGAAAATTGGTATTGTATCTGCAATGATTTACAGTACACAAAACAGAAGACAGTAGAAAGACATAGTAACCAACACCACACTGCATTGGCTATAAGAAGATTACTCGCCCACATGTTGCTAGGGCCTGTAAGGGGAGCAAACAATAGCAACACTGTTTACCTTCCATGCATGTCATAAAAAGTGACTACGGAGGTTATGGGATGGAGTTGGCTGCCCCATCCCATATAGGGTCAGTGACCCAAAGCAATGCTGAAGTCGGATGTGTCAGGCCAAAAGGCGCAGATATCGCAGGATTGATGTAAACCATGACACAACACATTCCGTTCTCAGGACTACATCCTGCTAATCTGCAGGAGTTTGAGAATGAACGAAGCAGAAGATTACTTACATAATTGTGTGAGGGTAATCCTTCAGTCTATCTAGTGTCACAAACTTATGAATAAGTGCCTCTCTGGGTGTCACGCGACGCTCCTGGTCTAGGGTCAACATCTTTTTTAACAGCTCCACAAAGTCCTGTCTATCCAGTTTCTCTACCAACAACTCACTGCCCTCCATGTCTGTTGGTACATTAATCTGTGAATTATGATAGAAGCAACATTTACCCCTTAGCATGCTATAAACAAAAAAAATGAACTTTCCTCCTGCCGCTGGATTAGTTTTTGGTAATGTCACATAATAGTTGGTGACTGTTTTGAAAACGATATAACTTTTTTTTATTGTGAGAGATATTTACATAATATTTGTACATATAAATAAAAAAAACTGAATTCTGCATATATTGGTGTAAGTTTTGTTTGTGTGTCTGTGATATGAGACATGCAATACAATTGCAAAGATATTTTTCACAAAAAACAACAAATTTTTTCTTTTAAATGAGAAAATAATACAAAATTTGACTTTATTTTGCAAATGTCCTGTAGTGGTAACAACCTATAATAGGCCTAATTCAGCAGGATTTATGGGGCTTGTACACTCAACCGCAGATATTTTAGATAGCATAAACTGTTGTCGAACTCACTCTACGGCCACGCGCTAAAGGTAAAATAGAAATTAAATAACTCATGTTAGCTTTTCTTCTTTTTTCTGTTAGTATTTTACAAATTGCATATTTCTATTCAGCTTTTAAAAATTGACCACACATTTAGCTTCCAAAATCAATTACGGAACAAGAAACTTTATATAATTATAAGGAGGTTTAGGTACTCACTAAAACTATGACAACAAATAATTATTGCACTCATTGAATAAAAACAATAACCCTTCTTTTAATAACACATTAGTTCATATAAAAGATTGTACCTGAACCGTATAGGGTTAACCAAGCATTTGTAAGTATATATTTCATTCATTCATTGGTACCATGCCTTCCGGAGTAGGCGATCATGTCTCTCCACAGTCATCTTTTTGTTATACATTTAAATATAGTTTCTGATGATTCTGTATCATGTCAGATATATATTAGCTGCATGAAAATGTTCCCATACTTTGATTTGCATGTGCAGGTGTCTGATAAAGTTATTTTCAAACATCATCTGAATCTTAAGACAATACAAGCTGTGATCAAATGAAACATATCCTAGCTGTGTGTCACCTATACCAGCATGCAATGCGCATGAAGACATCATAATTACAGACCAATAAATAAGTTATTACACTGTCATTTTCCTCTCTAAGTATGTCTGCTGCAACTAAAATCCTTCTCAGATGGAATTCACCATCTATCCCAAACAGTTGGATGCCTTTTTAAATGTCAATGGAAACTTCATCTGACTCTGGCGCATGGTCGTTTCCTAAAAATTGTTCTACTTAATTATAACACAATGCTGATATTTCTTTCAGAATCCTGTAACAAGCCCATTTGGATGAATTTCATTTGATCATGTATTGTAATTTTTTTATTGGGAGATGGTTGGTCTACTAAACCTTGTCCCAGAGGTTACTCATACTGAATCCTAAACTTAAAAGGATTTTTTTAACATGCACAATTTTTACATGAGAACTCTAAAGTTTCATCACCACTTTTTAATTCTTAGTTGAAATCAGAAAAACAGCCGAATGAAACTTAAGAATTTTCACAGATGACCAAAAACTAGACTTCCTGTGCAGTCAATTTTTTTAATTTTTTTTCAAAATAAATCATGGCATGCAGGAAGATGATGGAAGGAAGGCAAGAATTCAATATAACTGTAGCACTTTCTTCACTCCATCTTACCTGACCAATATCCTCCAGACAGTTGAAAATGTATTTGCGAGCCTCCTTGGATTTTATCTTTGTTTCCAGTTCATGTTCTTCTGGTGACTAGAAAGTCAATACATGTGTTCATGTAGGAAAGATGACATAGAGTATATACATGTACTCATGACAAAATATATATGCATATGCAATTACTCTTCTTCTTCTGCATTTTCTCTCAAACTATTGCACATTAGAATGATGTAGTCAGGAGAACAAAATGCACTATCTAATGGTTTACAACTTGGCTACTAGATCTGCACATTTTACAATGACACATCTGGCTTTGTCATGGCTTTTTCTATGGGATGAGACAGCCAACCAAATCACTCAAAACATGCATCCCTGGTAAAAATGTCACTATTCTTTGTTCCCTATGGGCATTGGCAACACATGGAGGTTGTGATAAACATATGGTTCTGCAATAAACACTGTCATTTGAAAGTTTATGCACAACATTAAAGCTACAAGCTTACTTATAACCAGAATCTATTCTCAGAATCTCAATGATTCTAGAAATCTGGCAATAGTGAAATGAATGATAGATCTTGCATAAATTATAAATGAAACATTTAAAAATTTAAAAAAAGACACAAATAAAGACACATAAAAATTTAAAAATCATATATTTTAAACACTTAAAAAGACATGACACTTGCTGAAACTTGACTGGGAGGTCAAGCTGAAGGACAATAAGCAATATGTCAGTGATATAAGTCATTGTGATTGGACAACATTACGGTTGTTAAACAACAATTTGTCAGTGTACGGTCAAGTCGACATACAGATATAGTTGGAGGTACATTCAGGAAAACATGGAGGTACATTCAGGAAAACAATGTGGAGAGTTCACTGTAATCAGAGAGTAGTCATAGACTTGCATCCAATGCATCTATAATCAGTGATTTAAAGATGAATAAGGGAGACATACTGCAGTTTATTGGTGAGAACCTGTTGAATGTTCACGCTACAACAGAAGAAGCATCTAGACTGCAATATGTTAGTAATAAAAGTAGTGCAATGAAGAACAGCATTTTTAACCACCCACAGAGGGGGATTGAGAAACTATAGTTTTGTTTGGGATACAACAACCTCAACTACTCATTAAAACTAATATTAAATGTATATCCATCTTATAATCAGTTCAATATAATTTAATCTCTTATATAACATACTGGCTGAACACTGAAATCTATTTGTCACCTATATGTCCTTTGTGCCGACTCTTAACCTGTGTTGTCAACTTATTAAAATTGATATCTGCTTCTAATATCTGCTAATTTAACTACCCTATGCATTAGTCAAACATTCAAAATTCAATTTCAGATTCACTGTTCATAACTTTCTTGGGACACTGCTCAAACATCACCTGTAGGACTGTCTTTTTTATCAAGCAAAAGTAACCACACCGTAACAATGTTTACCTTGAGTCTCCAGAAGGGGTAACTACCGTCAGTGTTGTCTCGAACAAAGAAACGGTTAGTCTTGGTGGCTACACTCAACATGTGCTCAGCTGGCAAACCTTGTGTTTGTGAGATGTATCGAATCTGGAAATGTAAGAAAGACTTCAAATTTATTGAATATATGGATGATTGGGTGGATGGATGTAGGTAAGACAAAAGAAAAAAGACAAGATCAAACAGAAAGAGAATGAATAACTCTGAAACATTATAATTATGACCATAAATAACAATAAAAAACAACTTAAAAACACATACCCAGTACACATATATTTATAAACTACCCTGGTATATCCAAAAATGGATGCATAGTAAACGCTAAAATATTAACTAGTCTGGAGTGCAAAGCTCTCATATGACTAGGACAAGGTGATAACCAGGACCCTAAAAGCACCCCTCTGTGGTGCATACCAATTAACCGATGTATCTGAGCTCGTGCAGATCACCTGGCCAATGCTTTAGTGATCAAATAAGGTATGTCTAGGGTGCTGAAGGAAAGAGAACTAATTGTAAAAGGACAAATACCTAAGAATGCTACCTCTCAATCAATACTGAACACGGTACTGTCATAGAAGTGTCACAAAACTTTGTGGCACAATAAGTCTATAATATATTAAGTTACATATTCTTTCCAGAATGTTGTCTTCGTCGTGGATACTCTGAACGCCTCTCTGTCCCAGGCAAGCAGGGCTGCATTGACCAGAGACGTGCATACATTCTTCGATGTCGCTGGTCCATCGTCTCCTTGGTCTTTCTCCTCTTCTCTTATCTAGCACTCTGCCCTCTAGAATCAGCCTTTCGATGCCATCATATCACTTTAAGTGTTCAAAATACTGTAACTTCCTTATTATGATGGTATTTAGAAGCCATCTTTTATTTAGTTTCAGTAATTTATTTCAAAACTTCAATGTTCTTTTTTCTCTGTCCATGTGTCGTATGATCTTTCTGTAGCACTTCATTTCAAATGAATTTATTGTTTTGGATATTGTCTTGTTTAAAGTCCAAGTCTCACATCCATATGTTGCCACTGGGAAAACACACAGCTTCCGCCAAAATGGCCAATGAAAATGAATGTGTTTTCCTTACGCCGTCAAAATAACAAATTTTCCTCCCGAAAGAAACAGCAGCCTACAGGAGTAATGTACCTAGAAATTCATACATTGCAATATCGAAGTTCACAACATGGAACGGTTTGGTAAATGTGGAACATCTTTCATGAATACAGATTAGAAAGCATCAAGAGTAGACAGTACACACTATAGTCTTGTGAGATATGCAGGAAGTTAAGTAAACGGGGACAACAATTTTTCAGTACAACAATGACTAGTTATGTTCACGATCAATAACATACTAACACTCAACATGATTTTTATACTTGAGGACCATCACAAGCAAATGGAATCATCACCTGCAACAGCTGCCCTTTCATTCTTCTCAAAGTAAGAGTTTTCAGCACTAGGCATTGCACTTCAAAGGAAATTTGAAAGTCTTTATGAATTACAGAAACATTCACCTTATAACACACCCAAGTAAAGTGATGCTAACAACATAATAAAGCACAAGTCAGAAGAAATAATTGCAGAAGAACAAGCTGGCTTCAGAACAAACAAGCACTGTTGAACAAATATTTAGCACCAATGTGATCTATACCACAATTTCATTGATTTTACAAAGGCCTTTGACCGTGTTTGGTATGATGGTCTGTGGCACATACTGAGACAATTTTGACACCACAATCATAGACATAATTGAAGCGCTGTACAAAAATGCAAATAGTGCTCTTATCAAACAATACAATTGGAGAGTTCTTTAAAACAAAATAGGGAGCTCTGCAAGGATGCATATTGTTGCCAGTGCTTTTCAACATATGCCTAGAGCACATCATACAGGAGACACTACATGTCTATATCGATCGGAGGTTGCCTTATTTGCATCTTGCGTTTCGCTGATGATATTGATCTTATAGGTGGGTCAGAACAAGAATTACATTAACAGCAAAGTTGGAAAAAAGTTACCAGCAAGCACGGAATAGAAATCAACACAAAAAAAAGAGCAAGATCTTGGTTAACAGCAGAGACACAGAAGAACAGACCAACATCGTGATAAATAGACATAAGCTTAAAGAGGTAAATACCTTCAAATAACTCAGATCCAGCATATGCAGCGATGGAAAATGCAAAGTAGAATTCCAGAGAAATTTCTGGATGGGTTGTCACTGTGGCACAAAAAAGATATCACCAACTGAACTTAATAACAATACAAGAGACAGAGAGTTGTGGAGAAACATGATCACCTACGCCACTGCATAGCACTTGATTGATGGATTGATTTGTTTTAGATTGCTATTTCCCCCCACAATTTGGTTTACAGTGACACTTCTGTGAGCTAGATTTGTGCTCCTTGAGCATTGAAGAGTTATCGAATATCACCATAAATAAGACATATAGTAGGATTTGTAACACAAATCTTTTCTATACCTGAAGCTAAAAGGTAGAACAGGAACAAGAAATTATAATCTATGAACACTGAGTTAACACATGATGGAAAATAGCAGAATAAAGAAGGATCTCTTATTTGAAATATCCACATCTGAAAGGCATCAATTGTCTTCTAATTGTTTGTTTATTTTCCATGTTTCTAAGCCATGCATTAATATAGAATAGATGCAGCATTTTTTTATTTCTCATTTTTTAGCTTGTTTATAATTTGTTTAGATGATAATATGTTCAACAAATATTGTAGCTTATACTACATCTTAAAGAAAACTTTGGCTTTGTGATGGATAACGCAAATCTTCTATGAGAATCTTTTGGATATGGAAATAATAATCACGGGTGTTGAACTTAGATCAACATTGTCTTGGGAAAAGAATCCACAGTGTTTCCACCTTCCACAATATTGTCTCAGCTCATCACAATCTTCTAGCCCTTCAGCAAGATAATGTATAGATTTTCACTCTATACCATGATGGTTCATCACTCACTTTGCGATTGGACTTTACAAATGAAAGGTTCACATTTTTCCTTAATTTCAAATTCAGAAACGCTAGTATGTGGTTTTATACGTGGGTCGATTATGCCCGCTTAGACAAGGCATTCATCTGTTGGTGAACTAGTCACACTCCAAAATAGAGCATAATGCATTGTCTCAGCTCTTATGCTATGCTGGTCCATTGCTGTTTGCAAGTACTGAATCCTTTATCGCCTGATAGCCTACGCCCCATATAGAAAATGCTAGATTTAGAACTGAACTAGTTACCTCAAGAATAAGAATTTGTTTAATGGCATAGCAAATTATCTTATGTCTGAAGTCTGTATACTGAATCATTCTACAGATTTCAGCAAGTGTGCTGTTAAAAGCTGTTTCACCATCCCTCCTGGTTTTATTATACAGCATCTGGAATCTTTGGAAACTAGCATCTTGGCCCATGGTACATTCACATGAAGAGTATACAGACTCAAAGTCCTAGTCACATATGAGTATGTGATCTTTAGATCTTTCCAGAGAAGACACACTTTCTCCTTAACCACTGATTCCTTCTTCTGTCATTATTTGTATGTGCACATTATCACTTATAGTGTCTTCTTCTTCACTTATTATTATTATACAGAACATTATACATTTGAGACATAGAGTACAATTACTTCAACTCAGTTACTAACCTGGTCATACTCTGATGAGCCTGGGTAGAGTGGCCAACCAAGAAACAGTTCTGCTATCACACAGCCCAAAGACCACATATCTATGGCTTCACAGAATGGAAGACCTAGTAGTATCTCTGGTGCTCTGTGCAAGGTAAATCATTATATTTATATGTAGGTGTGTTGTATACATACATAAGTTTGTGTATGTATACGTACATAAGCTTACATATATGTATTTATATATGTATATACATTGTCTGAGGATATGCTGACATTTATTTTCCCAACTGACCAAAATGAGTTTCAGTCCTGCCCTGCCTATTAACTGAAAATTCACATGTCTTGACAACAAAGTACTGCTCAATCAACATACACAATAAGATTATTAGTTTGTGCTGCTATCAGATATTCATTGTTAGATTTCAAGGTCTAATTTCATATAACATCATTCTCTGTACAGTGAAATTATATTGACCATATTCTCATTAGTCATGATTGAATCATACTCTTTACATATTGATGTTTCTCCTTCACAAGTGAAACTGAGCATGGCATTGAAGATGGTCCTTATGTATGTTTGTGAGTTTTTAAGTGGCTGATGAGATTTCCAACAGTATGTAGTATAGAGAACAGAAATGCGTTGTCTCCATTTTATTTGTGCTAATAGCCTAACACATCCAACTTGGCAGCAACTAATATATCCAATGCTTTTATCATTTCCTCTTCTCGTTTTCGCAGTTTAACATGTTTACACAGCAAGTATTACTTCCTCTGAACTGTTTACGTCTGTAGTCATCGTTAGTAAGCCAGCCATACGTTGCAGCCTGTTGTCCATACTCCAATTTGGTCACCAGCCTCATTTAAAGCCAGGGTCAAACTTGCTTGACATTTTTTGCTGCTGCATGTATCACCATTTGACATAGCATAGCCACTGATGCCCACCTTGATCTACAATTCCTATGTGACATTTCCTTTGCAGAACGTTGTTTTCACTGCCACTGTAAGTTGGTTCTGTGTAAGCTGTCCAGCTTCTAATGCCATGTTCAGAAGGTCATCAATGTCATGTGTCCATAGTAGGCTTGATCTACCTCTTCTCTTTCCTAGAACTTTTCCTTCCATGATTAATCTTTCAAAACCATATTATCTTTGCGGACGTCTGCGAATTCCTTAACATCTACAATAGTTGTGTGCATGTGGTGCCTTATATCTGATGCAATTGTTCCATTTCTGTCAGTGTGTGTGAAGTTATATTAACATAATTCTAAATGTATAACACGTCAGTACAACAAATATTCTCCATTTCTATTCAAAGTCTTACAGCAACAGACAAGATTTAAACCAGGTTCTTTCAGTAGACTTCGCTCACAACTTGAGTCCACATGTTTTCTACAAACACACACCTTTATAAAAGATGCAGTTTTAGTCAAGACGTCCAATGTGTGTATTCTCATGTCACTATTAATATGGACCAGACGATCAAGAAACAGGACACAAATTGCACATGTGTGTAAAATCCTTGAGGATTAAAAAACATTTCAATGTTTTGCACAGACCATTAGTCCTATGTGCTGTGACAAATATAATTAATACAAACAGAAACATGGTCACTTCATTTTGTAACATGAGTAAATTAATAACATTATGAAGCATGAGGAATTATTGAAACAAATCAGAAAGTCTTATTCAAAATCTTATATGCTAGATTCTGAGTGTTGACTTTATGACAGAGATGGTATGAACATACTTTAAGAAGTCATAACATAAGCATTTGTTTCATTGAATGTACCAAAGTTATGTATAAACCATAATTGAATACAGGGTACATGCTATTTCAGTGAGTTAAGCTATCCAGCAACAGAAGCTCAACAATATAAATAGTGATATAATAACAGTCATAAATTGCTAGAAAGCTGAGCAAGATCAAAATGTAAATGATAATTAACAGATAATGAATGATAACAGAGAAGAATTAGGACACTCAAATTCATCTTTTGATTATATTATCTTTATCAATAATGATACAATAATAGACAGGAAAATTACAGAATTATAAAGAAATTTTACTGAAAATATTTATAAAACAGAAAACTGTCACAGTATGGATTCATGATGTCTTCACATCAAGATCAGATAAATGAAACACTATATGGAATAAAGCAACAACTGACAAACATCTGCAGATTCAAAAAGGTTCAAAAGACGTAGAGGATTGACTTCACTGCACTCAGTTTCCCATATGTACTCAGTCACTCTCAACGAAGCAGCACGCTGCCTGCCAGAGTACCACTCATAGCACGTAACGCCGCAGCTTCAAGTGATAATCCACAGGGATCTCCAAAAAAATCCACCTTGTACACAAGACGACACAAGTCGATTCGAACCCATGACCTCTTGAACACAAGGCGAACAGCGTAACCCCTATGCTAGGAAGATCCCCAAATGATCTGCGGATATTAAACATGACATTAGGTCAAAAGACAAAAGCCCAGGAGATACTGATCAGAATAAGAAACAGAAAGAAGGAAGAGACGATACTTGTTTAATGCTCACCAAAACTCATCTATTTTCAAGAAAGGAAAAACAACTACTGGTAACACCCATTTTTTAGAAAGGAAAAACCCATGAAAACATTCTTCAATCCCATACTTATAGGCCAATGTTATGGATTACAATGCATAGAAACGTTTGTGTAGAGAGTGAGAAATAAATGAATCTAATTCTTTTCGCTTTATATCCCTTTATGACTTGCAGCGTCAGGGGTAGAAGAGTTCTCTGGAGATGGCTTTTTTATGTGCTTCATATTTTTGTTTTCGTGGACTCATTTATTTCTGTAATCCAACTTTTGCATGGTCTGTTGCATAATGTTTGTATACAATGTCTGATGGTAGTCTAAAAGCTTGTGAAAGTCACTTAATCTGTTGTCTTTGATGTAATCCAGGATTGGCATTGTGTTTGTTAGCCTTCCGTTTTCATTTCTTATTCTGTCTCTTATTGTCACTCTGAGAATTCTCCATAGACAAGTTACTTCTATTGTAATAAGTTTTCTTTTAGCTTTCATTGCTAATGTCCATGCTTGACATTGGCAACATAGTGATGTTATGATGATTATTTTATATAGTGCTTCACGTTCACGTTTGTTTTTGAAAATAGGAGACCTCTGCCCTAAGATCTGGTATGCTATGTTGCATCTATGTTGAATTTCTTTAGTGTTTTTTCCATTTGATGAATGGCGCTTCCTAGGTAAGTGAATTCTTTCACCTATTTAATTAAGTTGTTGTTCATCGACGAAATTACCGGTAGTAGTGTTTCTTTCTGTTTCTGTGATTGATATTACCTGTCTTCCCTATTTATCTTCATTTTATAGTCCCTACATGTTGTGTGGAGTCTATTTATATGTTGTTGTAGTTCTCATGTTGATATTATTGCTTGATTGTCTGCAAAAAAGAGGTTTCCTATTGTAAGAGGTTTGCTGGAGGTTGTTCATTTGTGTTGGTAATTTTACATATACAATCAATATATGTAAAGAATAGCAAGAAAGATAGAACACATCCTTGCCACATGCCAGAGTGTATGTGGAATTTGTTTTCTTATTTTTCTGCGATTACTTTCCCATGCTCAATAGTCTATACAGGAAGGTGGGCCACCTCCATGAATTCAGTTGTCAGCAGGAGGTCCTCACGGTTGCCCCACAGCTTTAGCTTCAGATCTGTCTCTTGGGGTCATATTTTAGTTCTCACGTCATTGAAGAGTGGGCATGTCTGCAGAATGTGTTCTGGAGTCTGGGGACCCTTTTGACATGGGCACTGGTCAGCCTTTATTTTGTGGAGATATGCTTGTAGTCTGTAGTGTCCTGTTCGAGCCTACAAATTGTGGTTTGCTGTAATCTGCTTAGCTTTAGATTGGGTTCCTGTGGAAAGTTACTGCCTGTACTCTGACTCCATGTATGTATTTTCTTTTGATGAGAGTATTTTACAAAGGGCTAGCAGTTCAGCCAAAAAAATTATCACAGAAAAACCATATCTATAGTGGCTCAATCATTCATTTGCCAATTTCTCAATTGGATGAACTATGACAAATTGTAAGCAATACATGAGTCATACTGATCTATTAATATGATTGCATTATATTTTATATTTGCACACAATTTTGTACAAATTGTTATATCCAATTTAAAAAGGGAATATATTTTTCAATTGTGCAGGTCCTTGGATGATACTGTTCAAAATTCATTCTTAATGCGCACTTCCATGTTATCTCTAAAATATTCAAAAGATCTAGTCTTTCCCAATCCTGCTGTGTCATATGCACCAATCAATAAATCAATGCACCTTGCTCTCTTGGGTGTGCTGGCCAATAGCCACATGGTTCCATTCATATTGTCTCTGCTTCTCTCATCTTTTCTTCACTGCATCTTCTCCATTCAGCAGTAACCTAGTTATGTGTCTCCTGGCAACTATGGTCTGTAGTTATCCATGGTTTATCCGTGTATTAGTTATGAATATCCTCGCCACAATAGTCATCCATGGTTAATCAGTGCCCCAGTAATATGTATTTCATAGCCACTGTGGTCCCTAGCTATCCATGGTATATCAGCATCCAGTTACATGTATTTTATGGCTAGTGGTCCATAGCTATTCATGGTTTATCATGCCCGTGTCTCAGTTATATGTATTTCATGGCCACAGGGTCCCTAGTTATCCATGGTAAATCAGTATCCAGTTATATGTATTTTATGGCTAGTGGTCCCAGCTATCAATGGTTTATCAGTCCACTAGCATTGTGTATTTTGTCGCTACGATGGTGTTTAGTTTCCAATGGTTTATCAGTCCACTGGTAGTATGTTTCATGGCCACAGTGATTTATCAATATCCCAGCTATATGTATTTCATGACCACAGTGGTCCCTAGTTATCCATGATTTATCAGTGTCCCAGTTATAGTTATTTCATGACCACAGTGGTCCCTAGTTATATGTGGTTCATCAGTGTCTCTATTATATGTATGTCAAGGTCACAGTGGTCCACACTTATCCCTGGTTCATTGTCCTGGTTATATGTTTTGCCTGTCCAGTAGTCCCTAGTTATCTATGGTTTATAGGTGTACTGGTTACATGTTTTTCCTGATCATAGTGGTCCTTAGTTCATCGGTGTCCTGGTTATATGGGTTTCCTGGCAACAGTGGTCCCTATTTATCCTTGGTTCATCAGCGTTCTGACCACACTGATCCTATTTTTATAAGGTTTATATCAGTGGCAAACCAATATAGTACCAGATATAGGTGTGCATGTAAATAAGACCTGGCTCAATATTGGGGAAGAGGTTTATCCCCCTTTTTAGTTGTCTGTTGGTACTAATTGTCATGTTATATTTTCCTAAGGTAAGAGAGGGATGGTTAACCCTACAATACTCCCCTCCTCCATCTCTATCCAGGTCTTGAGTATCTATTCACCTGGACTAGCTCTAAGTAGTTGTTCTGGAGTGTTTGTGTAACTACATTTGAAGTCATCACTTCTGCCTCCTGTTAGAAACCACTGTGTATTATTTTATAAGCACCTAAAGTATCACCTGTATTCTATTTGACTTTCACATTTGATTTACTTCCCAACCTCCTCAAAAGAAAACATCAGTAAAATCCAATGTGAAAAATAAATCTACACAAGTAGGTTTACATCTACATAAGAAGTGTGAAGTACTGGTACGGTCAATAATCTACATATGTCAAACAAGCTTAGTCCGTTAGTCCAGAACAATTTGGGTTTAGAAAGGAAAGAGGGTGTACGGATTACATATTTTCACTACAACAAATTAGGAAAAAGACTAGAATACATACACTAAATGAATATTGCTATTATAGATCAAGAGAACACTTTTACCAAATAGAGAACTACTCTAAGAATATTCTTGAAAATTATGGATGAAAGGTCTATTATTAGGCTGTGTAACCACCGAAATGTGTCGGGCCATTGGTGCTAATAAAACAGAGACACAGCGCATTTCCATTCCCTGGACTACATCCTGCTGGAAATCTAGTAGGACCAATATCCTGCTACAAGAGAGATGCAGCGGGAGTTTGAGAATGAATGTTGAAAAAGAACAATGTGTAAGAGATATAAAGATAGTCAAAGTGCGGTTAGTACAAGTGCAGGACTTACAAAGTGGTTTTTAGTAACATCAGGAGTCTCTTATCACCATTATTGTTTATTTTTTATATGGATACTACCACAACAGTAAATATACTACCAGACACTTACCAGCCAAATTACTTAACTGAACTACTTATTACTGAATATCAGTGCCTACTCGACAATTCAAGTGAATAGCTGCAAGATAACATAAACTTCATCAATGGCTGTCTCAATCACAATATGCAGTTCAACAGAAGAAAACCGAAGTAAGGTTTATAAGAAGGGAACCCATTATAATCAACATAAAGATAAATGATCAACTACTGAAACAAGTGCAAGAATTGAAATATCTTTGGAGCATTTTTACAGTTGACGGAAAAATATAGAGAGATCAAAACTAATTCAGAAAAACCAACTACTTGTACGTAAATTATGAACTTACACCAATATTGAAACACAAATCTATCCCGATGGAAGCCAAAAGGCAAACCATAAATTCAATCTTCCTACTAACATATTGTTATCAATGTCAGACAGACACTAACTAAAGGACAAAGAGAGAAAGCTTACTACGTGTAAAATAAAATGTCTAAGAAAAGCAGCAAATTGAACAGGAATGGTCAATAAGGAATGAAGAAGAGATTGATTAAAAGAATTGTTGGAACAAAGTCTATGGTCAAAAATGTTGAAAAACAGAGACTGAAATGGTTCGACCATTTAATGAGAATGAACCCTTATCGGCAAGCAGCAAGAGCGTGAAAAATGAAAATGGAAACAGCAAGTGGCAGTGGAAGACCTAGAAGGTGGATTGAGGGTGTTACCAACATTATGAGACCTCACAATATTACTTTATATCAAGCAGCTAATCATGCCACAGCCCAAAAATTGATCCTCTCTCAATATTGCAAAGCTTTCCAGCACAAGCTGAGAAAAAAACGATAAGTGGATGGATGGACAGATAGGTGAACAACACAGGTTAATGAGAAGATCAACAGAAAATTAGGTCATGTTGCCAGCACAACACCTGCAGGGATGGAAGGTGAAAATATAAAAGATGTATGACAAAACTGAGCAGGACAGCAGATTCATCTTGTTAAAAGCAGTGGGAAGTGGTTTACCTAATTAAAATATCCTGGTTTTTGTGGTAGTTTTGATTGAAATTTTTTTAAGGGCGTGTAGAGGAGAGAGATTACCAGCTTTTCCTCCTTGCTATTGCTATATGTAGTGTGTTTTCCGGAGGAAGAGGAGGGAGTTGAATCCCTCAAACCCATACTTCAGCACAAGATTAAGTCCAGCTTCCTATAATTAATTACAATTTGTTCCGAGATCCCAGAGGATTATTGCTTGAAGTTAATTATTACATGCTGTGAGTACTCTAGGCAGGGGGGAGTGCTGCTTTGTTAGAGGTGTAAAGTACATATGAGGTAACCCGAGTACAATGATCTCAATTCGCAATGTTTTTTCAACCCTTTTTCCAATTACAAATTATGTCACAGAGCTTGCGGTACTTAATCTTTCAGAATGAATGACTAAAGAAATGCCAGAAACCATAGCAGGTAGGTAGAGATGGGTGGGTGGGTATGTGTGAGTGTAATATACATATTTATAAACACACAGATCTTTTTTTTACAGTGGAAACCATAAGGGTATCCGCTTATTTCTGAAACACACATCACTCAGGTCATGGACATCATTTTCAGTATCTTTTAAGATTGTGATCACCGTCTGTGTATAAGTGCGTGCACACCATTAAATTGAATCATCACCATGCGTCGTGCCAGCTGGCTTAGACAATCACTAATCTACAAAATATTATATCTGCAGTTTGTGTGTTATAGCCAGCGTTTCACCAGCTTTGCCCTCAAACAAATATAATTATCTGAGTAACAATCTAATATATTAATGCCATGTTTTGCATGCGATGTTGTATTTGGTTAGACCAAAAAATTGTATACTTTATGTGTCTAGTTTTCATAAAGGAATGAAATCCTTTGATATTTGTCCGCATAATAATTATTGTGTATCGAGAAAAGAAGTTTTACCACTTCAGACATTACACTAGATACAACCTTAAACCTCGTCTGTGTAAAATTTCATGTTTAAATCATAGCCAATTGTATGACAAACAAATCTTGTGTAAATGACGTTTTATAATTTACTGTAATATATCTCATAGATGTATGTGAGATGTATGCTGACCAGCAGACTTTTGACATATAGTATTTCTAACGGATGCAAAATCAGTATTGCAGGCATTGAAAGATCCAAAGAACACGAGCATGAATGAACTTACAGCCTGCTTACTACACCTCAGCAGTACCACCAAAGAAACAGTACTGCAGTGGATCCCAGGTCACTGTGGCATACCTGGAAATGAAAAAGCTGATCTCCTGGCAAGGAAAGGGTGATCACTGGAACAAATAGAAAATGATAATACATACTATGAAAGTAAGACCATGTTAAAAGCAGAATATAAGAAAAAGTGGAAGCAAATGCACCCAACTGCAGAACCAAATGACCCCTACCACCAAATGTCACGCAAGGAACAAACCATCATTTTCAGACTACGAACTGGTCACAACAGACTGAGAAGTCACATGTTCCGAAAGCTGAAGATTGGTGAGACAGACCTGTGCAACTGTGGACTGAGACCAGAGACTGCAGAACACATTCTTCATGCCTGTCAACTCTACCAAGAAGAGAGGGAGAAAATATGGCCTACTGAGACGGCACTACTTCCAGACTTGAGGGGTTCCATGGATAACCTGAAGCGAATCACACAATTCATTGAAGCTATTGGTGCTGTAACCTGATATCTGACTGAAGAACGATGAAGAAGAAGAAAGAATGCATATTAATGAAACAATTCATAGGGTCTATACCATTTCAAATTAATACACAAAATTTCAATGAAATGCGTTATATATTTGCTGAGATAATCATTTTAAGTTAGGCAAAGCTGATGAAATGTGATTATATACTCTCCCATGACTATTGACATAAAGGAATGAAATCCTTTGATATTTGTCCGCATAATAATTATTGTGTATCGAGAAAAGAAGTTTTACCACTTCAGACATTACACTAGATACAACCTTAAACCTCGTCTGTGTAAAATTTCATGTTTAAATCATAGCCAATTGTATGACAAACAAATCTTGTGTAAATGACGTTTTATAATTTACTGTAATATATCTCATAGATGTATGTGAGATGTATGCTGACCAGCAGACTTTTGACATATAGTATTTCTAACGGATGCAAAATCAGTATTGCAGGCATTGAAAGATCCAAAGAACACGAGCATGAATGAACTTACAGCCTGCTTACTACACCTCAGCAGTACCACCAAAGAAACAGTACTGCAGTGGATCCCAGGTCACTGTGGCATACCTGGAAATGAAAAAGCTGATCTCCTGGCAAGGAAAGGGTGATCACTGGAACAAATAGAAAATGATAATACATACTATGAAAGTAAGACCATGTTAAAAGCAGAATATAAGAAAAAGTGGAAGCAAATGCACCCAACTGCAGAACCAAATGACCCCTACCACCAAATGTCACGCAAGGAACAAACCATCATTTTCAGACTACGAACTGGTCACAACAGACTGAGAAGTCACATGTTCCGAAAGCTGAAGATTGGTGAGACAGACCTGTGCAACTGTGGACTGAGACCAGAGACTGCAGAACACATTCTTCATGCCTGTCAACTCTACCAAGAAGAGAGGGAGAAAATATGGCCTACTGAGACGGCACTACTTCCAGACTTGAGGGGTTCCATGGATAACCTGAAGCGAATCACACAATTCATTGAAGCTATTGGTGCTGTAACCTGATATCTGACTGAAGAACGATGAAGAAGAAGAAAGAATGCATATTAATGAAACAATTCATAGGGTCTATACCATTTCAAATTAATACACAAAATTTCAATGAAATGCGTTATATATTTGCTGAGATAATCATTTTAAGTTAGGCAAAGCTGATGAAATGTGATTATATACTCTCCCATGACTATTGACAGTGCTACAGGCCTTCTAGCTGAATTAAAATGGTCCCCGTTCGTTACGTTTTTGATTATTGTTGGTATTTGATTGGTCGCTATTTACATACTTGGGGGTCGCATGCCAAAAATAGCCAATGCCAACCAATAGATTTCATGCAAATCGGAAACATGTTCATGTTTGTGTTTAAGTTGACAGGTCTCTTATACCGTTAATCGGTCACAGCTCTCCACTCTGCGTATTTTTTCTGTTGTCAACCATTGTGTACTACCATTTCCTAACATCTACATTCTCTAACAAGAATAATTAGAAAGTTGTAGAAGATTGCCAGTTTCATCATGGGATGACATTGTTCACTTGCCAGTAAAGTCATGATTGTTTCAACTGTGTCTATTCTGTCTGCAAGTGTGTGTGTCTATGTTCATAACATACAACTGAAAACAGGGAAGATCAACTAGGAAAATATTGATTGTGCTTTCCATACATGGTTCAAGCATGACCGGTCTCAGTTCAAGCATGTTAGGAACAGGATTATCTCCAATTCAAGGCATAACCCTATTGGAACAGAATAGGGTCGACTGAGAACAAAGTCTCTGCCCATTACACCAACAATTGGGGGTGGGAGGATATTAAAAAATTTGACAGTTATTTACTAGGATTGCGGGACGGACGAAAGCGGGGTGTTTCTAAAGTTGCTATCAACAATACTGCTTTTATGCGCCAATTAAATATAATGTGAAATGTCATTAAAAAAATATGAAAAACATGGGGGGGGGCTCAAATTTAGACGTGGGGAAGTCTTCAGTTATTGACAGGGAGGGAGGGGGTATAAATTGGCAAAACGTTGACGTTATGTATGGACAGCCCCCATATCATAAGATCTTCAGTTTAATTATCGGCCTGACACGGAATTTCACTAAAAGTCTTTTGTAATGGCGGAACCCTAAAGGAGAGCAAAGACTAAAACACCATGACATGTCATGCATGATATAAGACATGACTCAGGTTTTGAGGTGGTTACCCCATCTCATAGCTTAAAGTGATCCTAAAGTATCAGGCCAAGAGGTACAGATATAAGTCAAGCTATAAGCAATTAAACAACTCATTCCGGCTAACAAGTTTGGTTGTTTTTATAACGGAAGTGAAAGAAAAATCAACTACGGTACATAAAATGATCGAGCAATCTGAACCTAGTGGAACATAATGAAAGTTGACGAGTCTTTTTATACGAGCATCCCAAATTGTACACTCGCTGCCCAAGGGAAGTTCGCGAAAGTTGTTACATTATCAAAGTACCTAAAAAATCAAAGCTTTTTCAATTAAAATTATGTCATCGAGCTTGCGGTACTTAATCTTTCAGACTGAATGACTAAAGAAACGCCAGAAACCATAGCAGGTAGGTTTGTTCGCGCGTTTTTTATATATCTGTGTGTGCGCACACACACACACTGATCTTTTTTTGTTTACAGGTAACCATAAGAACAATCTGATATCCGCTTATTTGTGAAACACACTTCACTCAGATTATGTACATCATTTTCAGTCTGTTTTAAGATTGTGATCACCGTCTGTGTATAAGTGTGTGCACACTGTATTGCTATTTTGTATTGTTACCGGCGCGCGTGGAAGTAGCAAGCTGTTCATGTTCGGAATTGAAAAATTGGACAAACTACGCCATTTTACAAATTCGTGAACAATTACGGCAAAGTAGACAATTTAAAAAAAAACCACAACAACATGCATGACTGCATCTAGTCAAAACATTTTGAAACAATCAGATTCGGTTACAACAATATTTTTGGTTCTCCCCATCCACATGTTATAAACAAAATGTCACTGAATATACTAATAACTTCCTGGCGATTCTTCCCTGATATTACGACTTGTTAAATGTTTCTTATCTACGCCAAGATATGTCACACCAACCTCATCCTTGTTACAGCCAGTCTCTGATTATCGTGGATAGAAATCACCGACAAGAGACTAAGCAAGCTTATCATGTATCTCCCACCCCCGCTTTTTTTTTTTTTAAAGGAACCTCCTCCTTACCCCCAGAAAATTCGCCTCTGTGCTCTTGTTTATGACACTCGCAGGTGCGATAACCTTATTGTGTTTGGTAGTTTGAGGATATTTTTAAGTCATGGAAAGAGATTAGCTTAGGCGTGGGTTTTTTCAGCACTACTATTAATATTTTATTTATTTTGGTGTTACCCCTAGCGGTTCGTGCACCCCCCTTCCCCTCCAATCCTATTTATTGCGGCGCTACTGGGTAAATCAAGTGTGTAACTAAATATACGCTAAATCATCATCTAGTGGCATATTCTTTCCAGAACGAAGTCTTCCCTGGAAGTTTTATACTGGAATCAAATAGTTTCAACTCATTGCTATATTTGAAAACAAGTTGCTGGTTGGAAGTAATTATGCAAATAGACTGTGTCAGATCTGTATTGTGGTTAGTGGCTTGTACAGACGCGCACGCACGAACTTGCCAAGTCTGGTTTCCCGCCTACTTCTCACACAAGAATTGAGGTCAACTAACGTGAGTTTACTGCAACAGTTATTACACTGAACAAAGGTGTGAAGGTGCAGTCTACTGGACTTTTAAATAATAGTATTTTTTTTAAATTTGGAATTGTAATACTGCATTTTTCACGTCAGGGAGTATTCAAGTGGCACTGTGTGATGAAGGCTGTCGCCACGCCACAATAATAATAACAGAAAATACATAACCTAACGATACAGCAACCATTAAAAATACATCGGCATGTTTTTACATGAGCCACTGCACGTGTTGAATTGAAATGAACATAAAGTATATTTTTCACATACATTTATGAACGATTTGCTGAATCAAATCTGCAGTATTGAAAAAATAAATGTAAAAAAAAAACCAACCTTGGCAGTTGAATATTTTGTTGGGTCCAAGCCAGTCAGTCAGCATGTGGCGTCTAGTAACGATAGGACTAATGTTAGGACCTTTGTTTAGAAGCAAGAGTAAGAATTCTCCGCGCAGTGTTTACCATAATAAGCCCCGTGTATGAGCTGATGTCGCTGTTTGCAAGAGGTTGTTGGGCAGATACATGTATACAATATGACCATCTCGAGCTAGTGTTGTTACACAAAATTGACTGGCGCGATCATTTATCTTTGGTGCAGGCAATAGTGGACAGGTCACAACTGAAATTCCTGACAATTTCTCTTGCCATTTCACTGAGAAGCAGAATAACCAAAACCGGCATCGAAAGGGGGTAAAGAATAGCAGCACTATTTACCTTCCATGCATATTGTGAGAAGCGACTAAGGATGTTTTGGTGTGGAATTATCCATCCCATCCCTGATACGGTCAAAGTGACACACCTGCTGAAGTTGGATGTGTCAGGTCAAAAGGCCCAGATATCACATCTAACCTGTAAACTGACATGTTCCGCTCTCCTAACTACATACTGCTAATCTGCAGGAATTTGATAATTAACAAAAATAAGAAGGTAAAGAAAGAAACAGCTGTGTTACTACTAAAGTAATTCACAAGTGAACATATTTTTCCATAGCTTATACTGCATCATCTATGACACATTTGTAGCCATCAATGTGTAAACAGGAAGAATATGTCTGCTTTATGCTCTTACTGCAGCCATATAAAACAATGGCAAGCTCTTGTATGTCACTAAAATATTGGTTAAATGTCACTGAAAGAAATAATAATCGCATTCACTGCATACCAATAGTTGCTGTGATTTTTTCATTTATTTTCCTGGCTCATCATGAGTCATTTACCCGTTCTAATTATGGATCAACACCCATGTACTGACACAATCAATGTAAACTGCTACATTCGTTCTCAAACTGCAGATCAGCAGGATGTAGTCCAGAGAATAGGATAAGCTGTGTCATGGTTTACAGCTTAGCTGTGATATCTGCGTTTTACTGCCTGACACATCCGAGTTCGGCATGACTTCTGGGTCACCCTGACTATAGGATGGAAAAGCCAACACTACCCTTACAAACTCCTTAGTCACCTCTTATGACCTGCATGGCAGGTAACTGTTGTTATCGTTCGCTCTCTTTTTGAACCTCGGCAGAATACAGGCAGTTAATGTAACATTCTGGTTAGTAACCGAATAAGTGAATTACCCAAGGTATAATCGTGTATGTATAGGTAAAGGTAAGCTGAGTTATAAACCAGCATTACAGTACGCAGTTTTCCTCATAAGTGCACAGATGCCTATTCAATTGCTGACCAAAAACATACTAGCCTCACTCACTAGTGATTGAGTCAATCCTCGACTTTTCCCAGAGCAATGGTACCTTACTACTTTAATGATGAATGAGCCATGGAAGTCATTTTTATTTCAATAATCTATCGCGGACGGAAGAATAAAAGGGTGGTAAGTTGTGAAGATGGTTCTAACATGTACATTCCCATCCATCACTAACTCATCATGTGCCACTTGCTCAAAAGTTAAGACATGTGGGTGACAACATCAAAAGTTTATTAATCTCTAGAAAGCATGTCCAGACATGAAACCTGCCCATGCTGCATCATCTATGCCAGCAGCACACAAGAAGTGTGAAGACATCACCACTTATGTAATAAGAACACAATGATGAACTAATTGTCATGACATCATTCTCTTTGCTTACTGTCCTGTGCAGGCAGTTGACAACATGGCCTGTGTGATAACGAAAATATCTAAATTTGACCAATGAGAAGTGATTTCATTTCTTAACAAGATCCCCCTTAGAGTGGCCGCGCCGCTACTGGTAGACAATTACAGAGACTTTTTTTTACTTGTTCCGTTGAGATCAACATTGAAATTTTAGGTTAATACCTGGCTGTGACCTTTGCGTAGGTCACAGTTTATGCTTATGATGCGTATTTACATCGTGGAAATATAATGTCTATATATCTATTCGCTAAACTCTGTTGCCTGTCAGGGATAGAAGAATTTTCTGGAGATGGCCCTCGTGTGTGCTGAGTATATTGTAGAGTTTGTCGCCTCTTTTATTTCGGTGGTCGGCCTCTAGGTCTGCCTTCACTGTATATGTGTAGCATAGCTTGCTGTGGTGTGCTGTCTGATGGTAGTCTGCTGATGTGTGCAAACCATTTGATCTGTTGTCTTTTAATATATTACAAGATTGGAGTGGTCTAATGTCTTCATTTCTCAATCTGTCTCTTCGCAAGCATGCCATTTCAGCTGTCACAAGTTTACGTTTACCTTGTGCTGTCGTTGTCCATGTTTGGCATTGATAACACAGCGATGGAATAAAAATTGTTTTGAATAGTGTTATTTTGGTGTTTAAATCTACATTTTTCTTTCTGAAGATTGGTGTCATTTTTCCTAGGACGTGGTATGCTTTACTACATCTATTGTGTATTTCTTTAGTGCACTTGCCGTCTGAGTGTTGACATAATAATTGTTTTAAATAGTGTTATTTTGGTGTTTAAATCTACATTTTGTTTCTGAAGATTGGTGTGATTTGCCCTAGGGCTTGGTCTGCTTTACTGCATCTATTGTGTATTTCTAGGCTGCTCCTGTCGTCTGTTGTTATATTGCTTCCTAGGTATGTGAATTCTGTCACTTGTTTCTGTTGTTTCCAATATATATGTTGGTGTTTCTTTCTATTTTCCTATCTTCATTACTTCAGTCTTCTCTATATTTATCTTCATGTTAAAGGTTGGGCATGTTTGGTGTAATCTGTCTATTTGTCTTTGTAGTTGCTCTTCTGATGATTCTACTAATGCTTGGTCTGGAAATAGCACTCATTTAAGCTATCCCTCAAATTGTGTTTTTCTTCCGTTGTCTTTGCTACTCTGCAAATGTGAACTATGTATGTTATGAACAATAGGGGGGATAGTACACATCCCTTTTTCACTCCCGAGTGAATGTGGAAATTATCTGATGTACCTGTGCTCGTTCTTACTGAGCATTGACTGTTGGCATATATGCTCTGATATAGGGCTTATCAGATATTGGGGGACTCCGTATGTCTGTAGTGTTATCCATAGTTGTGCTCTATCCCCTCTGTCAAAAGCTTTCTCTTGATCCACGAAAGCCAGATATAAGTCTATTATATGTAATTATTAAATATGTTGTGACATAATAATATTATGTCTGACTGATTTTTAAAATATTTTCAAAATTTGCGGAGTTATTACACAATTTTTCCACATTGGAGGATATTGTCCGTATGTACACTGATGATGACAGCGGTAGTTATGATGGAAATATGCACGATGTAGGTAATTTGCATACCAAATATAACATGGAAAGTGACAGTGAAGTTCCTTGTTAGATAGACCTAATGCTTCCAACAACGAGAATAAAATTTGTGATACTAATTGTGACATCGCAATTTCGCAGGAGAGATGTAGTTTTTTTAGTAGAAATTGAGAATTTTGTAGAAAATGTTGGGTTTGTACATCATCTTGATGAGATTACTACACGTTATGAGTACTAGCATCATTGTCAACGATGAGTTTATCAATTTGCACCCGATCAAACATATTTTTATGTAATATAACGCAAAGAAAGAAGACACCCGCTGGACATCTGTAACTGCCATTGAAATTAAATGTCCTATCTCATATTTATATTATGATGGGCATGTGTATGCCATGTACTGTAGTACAGATGACAGGTTCAACGTTTCAGGCATAACAACCTGTTTGGGAAAAATGAGATTTGAAAATATGTCTAAATATTTTTGTCTCAATAATGACTCCACTACTCAGCACCCCCAAGGTAAAAAAAAAATTGTTTCGTGTACGTCTGAGTGTGATATGATGAATAGTTTGAAAGAAAATGCATTTTTAACATCATATTGATAATTTGGAGGAGTTGTCCTCCTTGTCTTAGTGATGGAGAATTGACAATCGGGAAATCCCAGTGGTGAAAGGGTTACGGCTGAATATGTAAACCAACCAACATTAATCAAAGAATACAGGAGGTGTATGTTGAAAAATGTGTTTCTAAAAAAAATGGTGAAGGATTGGGCAAGAATATTTTGAGAAGGTTGACAGGTAACAAATGATCTGATATTACTGCTACATGGTAAACGGAGTTTCCTATTGCTGTTGTTCCTTCTGTTCCATACATTTCTTCGTAGTCTTCTAAACGTGGCACTAGTTTCAGCTATGCTGATGTTTACACAAGCATCAATTTTCACAGCATGAGAAAGAGTGTTGTCTAGATAGGTGAAACAGACTGTCTGAACATCATAATCTGTGATTCATGTGATATATAGTAAGGATAGGACCAATGTTGTGACATCTGTTTTGCAAGTCAGCGGAGCAAAGTCTCAATCATACAGAATTTGTACTTACTATTATACGGCTATCAGATATATCAACTACCGTTTGAAAATGGTTACACAAGTATATAAACAGAATTTGGCAGTAATGAGCTACCACTTATCAAAATAGCATCATCTTTATAAATGCTGATTGGCTAAGTTAGTAAACATTAACCCGTAGATGCAATACAAATATGTGTAAAGTGGAAGGACTGGGCTCAATCTTAGTTTGTCAATTCTTTTTTTCAACAATTCTTTGTAGCTTCATACTTACGTTACTCATCCATTCATTGCTGTTTTCAAGAATTCTTCTTATTATCATTGCTTTTTTTTTTTAAACTTATGACAAAAAACACATTAACATCAATCAATCAATCAATAAACCCATAACCCTTCAGGGTCGTACCACATTGGATGCTTCAGCACACAGAGTCCTCCAGCGAATTCTATCGTCAGCGATGCGGATGAGTGTGGAAATATCTAGCCCTGTCCATTCCTTGATGTTGTCTGTCCATGTCTTTATTTGTCCTCCTCTGCTTCTTCCACCCTCGACAGTTCCCTGCAGTATTGTTTTTGACAAGGAATCGTGCCTGCATACATGTCCGAACCATGCTAGTTTTCGTCGTTTCACTATTGAAAGCAATGGCTCCTGGACACCTGCACACATCTCTACTTTATTTCTTACGTACACATTGGTCTTATGTTCCCTATAGGAAATTCGTAGAATTCTTCTGTAGCATTTATACTCGAAAGCCTGTAATCTTCTCTCCATGTCCGCAGTGAGTGTCCAACTCTCACAACCATACAACACAACAGAAAGCACCAGCGACCTATACAGTTTGATTTTCACTCCAACACTGATGTTGCTTTTCCAAATCACAGTTAGCCTTGACAATGACGCTAAAGCCATCTCCAGCCTTATTTTTAGTTCTGCTTTGCATTTACCATCGCTGCATATACTGGATCCGAGGTATTTAAAGGTATTCACCTCTTCAAGCTTGTGTCCATTCATCATGATATTAGTCTGGTTTTCTGTGTCTCTGCTGTTTACCAAAATTTTGCTCTTATCTGAATTGATTTCCATTATTTTTCAATAATATACTTTTACTCCCTGAAACTTGCCTTTTACGCTTTTTATAAAACTAGAACCATTAATTAATTATTGATTACGTGAAGCATGGGAAACTTAGTTTTCACAACAGTGAAATGGGAATCGTTTGTTATGACGCTAAGAAATCACAAACAATAAAGCTCTTGCATACTACTGTACTTATGTAACACACAAGGTAGAATAGCTTAGAAATAAACGTAATGACTATCAGACTATAGGGTATGGGTATACAACAACAACAAATATAACTATACGAGATAATTTCAACAGTAAGGTCTTTTTCAAGAAAATAAGACATAGTAAACAAACAGTAAAAACAGAAAAATAATGGCTCTATCACAAAAGCAGACTGCAGAGACAACCAAGGTAATAATGACTTACGTATACACAATTATTGTCATAGAGGTCATAAAGATGCACATAAAAAAGAGGGGGGAATGAGAACTAAACATGAATGACAACACAACAAAAACACCCTCTAATCTATGTCATCAACTATTGATTTACTGCTGCATAATGGTTAGTGTAATGTAACCACTAGCAAAGTGGGAATACGGGACTTCATCACTTGTAGACAATCAGGGTTTGAAAATTTGACCAATAAACATTTTGAAAGTTAAAACATGGCATTATTCTTATTGATTGCTGGTATAGTCATGCAGCACCATTTGTTCTCATACTTCAGTTAGACCTCTCTTGTAGCACAATCATGGACCTATTAGATTTCCAGCAGCATGTATTCCAGAAAACAAGATGTGCTATATTGCCGTTTTATTTATGGCAATGGTCAGACACATCTGACTTCAATGATATATAACAACAGTTTTATTCCTAACCCCTCTGTATACATCGTTAAAATGAAGATGATCGTCACATCATATAACTAATCAAGAATATATGGACATGATTGCTTACCTGTAATAACGTGACTGAAGGTAAGTGGAACACACAGCCTTTGACACATGACTAGCTGATCCAAAATCTATCACTTTAACCCTATAGGGAAAGCGCACAGGATCTACAAGCATAATGTTTTCTGGCTTGAGATCTGCATGTATTAATCCAAGTTCCTTCAGTTTGCCCAAGGCGTGCAAGACCTATTCAGACAGAACAATGTTTTAATTGTTTAATATACAGGATGGATAACTACAAGGAATTCTATGTTACAAATACACTTATGCTTGCTTTATAAATGGTGGGAGAGAACTTATAACTGGATCATTGACAATTTCAAATTAGTGAAAGTCTGCACTAAGAGTGCATACATAACTTATTCATAATTGTAAATTGTATATCATTCTTTTTCCTCTATCCAGAGCTGTTAAGTTTTTACTCCAATGCAGCACATGCCAGACTGTAGGATCTATGTTTTCTGCAGCTGGGATAGACTTAAATATAACATGTCAAGAGGACTTTGCACGTTTTTCCTTTTGTGGAAGACTCCTAGGTGGCAGGGAATGCTTGGTCTGCCATCACTGTAGATGGGTCAACAGATCTGACAGAAAATGAAAAAATGGTTGGCCCAGAGATGTATGCTGTGTTCATGGCAAGACCTAATGATCTTTGGGATACCTCTGGGATACTATTTAATTATATTTCATGAAAGCCATACATAATCCAACTTCATTCACAATTTGTTTTGATTTCCATGAAGCTTTTGTTTCATATGTGCATGTTCTCTTAAGCTTTAATTTCCAGCTGTCAGCTGCATATAGAAGAACCACTTTGAAGAAAAAAAAGCCTTCTGCTCAGAAAGAGTTTTTATGTAAAAGGTATGTACTAACATTATGTATGCAAGCATCCAACCACACTGTCCTCAACCACCTGGAGGTATTTATATTGAATCTCTTTTCTTTTTAATTTTTGACCACACAGCCCACGGCTGTATGACTAATCACTGACAATTGAAAATATGTATATAGCAAATGCATATTTTGATAATTTCCATCAATTATAGAATCACCATGAAATGCCATACCAACTGGCATAAGCGATCATGAATCTCCACAATTCTCTTATTTCTAACACAACTCTACTTCTAATACATGCGGATTGTTGTTGTCTCTTGTCATGCCATGATGTTAAAACGAATACTGTAATCCTTGTCTGCATTGTTTTCAATCTTGCCTGCTGCAACTAAGTTCTCCAGACCTCCCTGTTTGATTTGGTGTCCAAAAAAGTGTCTCTTTCTGATATTGTTAAGTGACCAGCAACTCATATTTGACTCAGCATCTCATTAATCTCTAGCTATCCATGGCAATCTCAGCATTCTTCTATAGAACTGTATCCTTCTTTTATTTTCATTATCAAACTCCTGCAGATTAGCAGTGTTGTCCAGAGAATGGAATGTGTCGTGTCATGATTTACAGCTTTAATTGCGATATCTGTGTCTTTTGATCTGACACATCTGACTTCAGTGCGGCCTATGGGCCACTTTGATCCTCTACGTGATAGCCAACTCTAACCCAAAAAACCTACCTAGTCGACACATTACATAACTGGCAAGTAACAAGTGTCACTATTCATTGCTCCCCTTCTGAGCACCGACAACACACTGTCATCTTTTGTGTATAATCTTCCACTATCCTGTTTATTTATTGTTCAAGACTCATTACTGTGCAAGAATCACGCTTGTATGTTAGAATCAGTGTTACATAGCACTAAGAACTCTCTTCCTCACTTCTAGTGACAGGAACATATTCTACAGTATATTCATTTTTCAGAATCATGCCTTTGCATACCATATTCTGCTTTCATATATCTTAATTTCTTCCATCTGAAGTTATATTAAATACTTAAATTTGTGGACCTGTTTTAGCATTGAGTCATTCAATTTGATCTTGCATGCTGAAATTTTGTTTCTTACAAATAAACACCACGATTTATCAATATTTAAGAAATGGCCTTTCTTTTCTACTTTCTGCATAGAATAAATAAACATAAATTCAAAACACATCTAGTGACTTAAAGTAACTTGCCTGATAAGTAATTGGCCGAATGTACTTCAGTGGAAGAGGTTGGAATTTGTTCTGCTTCAAGAAATCATACAGATTTTGTTCCAACATTTCAAACACAAGACATGTGTGGTTCTTGTGCTGGAAGCATTCAAATGCTCGCACAAAGTTATAGTCATCTGCACTCTCTTGGGCTAGCCGTGACAAGATACCAACCTATGAGAGTATTATGTTAAGAGTCAATATGGCCGTAACAGCAATAAATTCAACAATAAATTAAAGTAATTCATACAAGTATGATGATGAAGAAAGGTAATCCCCAACTGATAAAGTTTGCCCATCTCTGCTCTAAGGCAGCCGTTGCTTGCAGTTAGTGTTTTTATGAATTTATTTTAGAACTAAAGCAAAGCACTGAAGCCAAATAAATGCTAACAATAATAGTTATTACAAAAGGAATCTGTGATGTCATGGTCATGGCGGCTGCAGATATGCAACAATGGTAACTCCTTCTGCAAACACTAGTGCTATCTGGCATCGATTATGGCCTTGATCTGCTCACATTGTCACAGACACAAGTGGATAGATTGGAAATAATCCAAAATTAAGATATGAGGGCATTTCTAGAATGTACTAAAGATACCCCTCATCATGGCCATGAGATTCTTGTTAGATTTTCCCAGCACTAAGTGGTGCATGTAATGGCAAGTCCTAATGTAGCCAAAAATGACCACTGACTCCTACACTAAAATCTAGATGAGAAAAATGGACAACAAATCAAACACAGAAAGTCTTGGATTGCACAAGCAGATGATACATTACCCAGAGTGTGTGAATTGGAAGTAGGAAAGGCCATGAATTAGTGGACAAGAAGAAAAAGTCTCTCGAAAATGTAGTAATACAACCAGGGAAAGCGTGTAGAAAATAAACTGGTGACAGGACTGAAGTTATGGTACAAGAAATTGTCCAGATTCACTCACAACCACAGAGTCGACATAAAAATGAATAAGGTTTTATTGCTTACAAGAATGGGAACAAAAAAATCTTGAAAAATTGTCTGCCTACTTCATTAATCCATTTCCATGAGAATGGAAATAGAACCAGTGAATGTGGCACTCGGTTGGTGACTCTGAAATATCAACTCATACTCCCAGAGCATGCTGCAGAAGATAGAAAGGTGCATGTTGAAAAATTTGCAGGAGGAGGATTGGGTCACATTGCTGAACAACTTGGTCATCCAAAGTCTTATATGGGTATACTGCCCTGGTCATGTGGAGGTTGGAGGCAACAAAAGAGCAGACTCATTGGCAGGCAATGCTGTGGTTGATAGCACAGTATTGAAGAGAGGTATGGCTAACCTAATAAGGGCAGTCATTAGTTTACTAAAAAGTGAAGCAGACAATGCTGGAGGTGATAATGTGCACATACAAAGAATGACAGATATAGGAATAACCAGGGGAAAGGGGAGAAAGTATATTCTCTATGGAAAGTTAATAAGATCACATAATCAACATCTGACTGAAACTCTTAAGTTTTCATACTCTTGGATAGATGCTGGAAAGGAGAGCTGAGAACATATGCGAATGTCCCATGATTCTGGTTTCTAATCAAGATTCAAGACATTTGTTACAAGTGGACAGGAAGCTAGTAACACTTGTATTTTTCATTTCATGCATACAAAGAATAGTCCACTTATTTCAGCAGCAACTGGATATCGATAAATGTTCTAAATGTTCTAGTTCCTGGGGATACTTAAATAATACTTGTATGGGATGTTTGTTGATGTAATAGTATTTGTTTCCATTGGTCCGTTCTCAATGACTTGAGTACACCGGTTGAATGTCTTGACAAAATCACAACTTTTTTGGAGGGTGTGATTGGTCAAGTACGGAAAACCTGTTTACTTATGTTGCAAAGTGATTCGGTGCTGCTAAAACAGACGTGGTTCAATTCTTGTCAACTGTAAGAATTACTGGATATAGACTACATTTCAGCACAAATAAGTTAAAACGTGTTAGCTAGAAGGCAGAAGAATGCATTTGTGATTAAGACATGCTAACATGAAGTCAAATATGGATAACACTAGGGACATATCGAGTTCCCCAATATCTGATAAGCCCATTTCAGAGCATATATACCAATAGTTAATGCACAGTAAGAACGAGTACAGGTACATCCGATAATGTCCAAATTCACTTAGGAGTGAGACAGGGATGTGTTCTATCCCCCCTATTGTTCGTGTTCATAACATACATAGATCACATCTGTAAAGTAGCAAAGACAACGGAAGAAAACAATCTGAAGGATAACTTAAACCAATAACTATTTGCAGACGACCAAGCACTCAACAGAAGAGCACCTACAAAATCAAATAGACAGATTACATCATACATGCCACATCTTTAACATGAAGATAAATATAAAAAAGACAGAAGTAATGAAGATAAGAAGAACAGAAATAAACAGCAATATATATATATATATTCATTCATTCATTTTCCTTTTGCACTGTTTTAGCGCATAGGGCAGATTTCTCCAATTCTGTCTGTTCAAAGCTATTCTGTGCAGTTCTTGAATAGTATGAATATTGATTGTTATCTTGAATATCTGATGTTATAACATAGTTTGACACAAAATAATTTGTTTGAATGGAAAAAGAATTGGAATGAACTGACTTCTGTTACACAAATCGGTCTTGACTTTACGATGTTAGCTGATTAATCCAACGATCGACGGAATGACCCAGACTTGATTAGAGAAACACCCTCCATCAACGGACTTCACTACCGGAAGTCCATATATATATATATATTCGAAACAAGTGACAGATTTCACATACCTAAGAAGCAATATAACAAAAGATGGCAAGAGCAGCAAAGAAATAAGACAATTAGATGTAGTAAAGCATACCAAGCCCTAGGGCAAATGACACCAATCTTCAGAAACAAAAATGTAGATTTAAACACGAAAATAACACTTCAAAATTGACACCAAACTTCCAAAACAAAAATGTAGATTTAAACATCAAAATAACACTATTCAAAGTGATTATTATGTCAACGATGTGCTACCAATGCCAAACATGGACAACGACAGCACAAGACAAACGTAAACTTGTGACAGCTGAAATGGCATGCTTACCCAGAATCCTAGGAATATCGCTAAGAGACAGAGTGAGGACATTAGACAAAGAACCTGCACCGCCCCAATCTTGGAATATATTAAGAGACAACAGATCAAATGGTTTGCACACATCAGCAGAATACCATCAGACAACAAGCTATGCTACACTGATACAGTGGAGGCAGACCACGAAAACAATGGACCACCAAAAAAAAAAGGCGAAAAATTCCACAATACACTCAGCACACATGAGTGTCATCTCCAGAAAACGCTTCTACCCCTGATGCTGAAAGGCAACAAATGGATTAGCAAATAGATAGATAGTCAACTGATTTGAAATCAAAAACTTGATCTACAATTGCCTATGAGATCTGGAAAAAAAACCCCACAGAATTGTAACATATGTTCGCTACTCCATCCCAATAAACAAGAAATTTAAGAAATGATATGACAGTCAAAAGGTATGTCCGTTCAAGATGGTGTGAAAACATGAAAGTGTTTTTCTGCTGGTTTCCAAACAGCTCTTCTTTGTTCATTCTCAAATTCCTGCAGATTAGCAGGATGTAGTCTGGAGAGCTGACTGCATCTTGTCATGGTTTAATGATTGGCTGCAACATCTGCACATATTGGCCTGATACAGTGAACTCCACCCCCAAAATTTCCTTAGTTGCCTCTTATTATGTACATGGCAGGTAACAGTGTCACTATTAATTTCGTAAATTTCAGTCCAGGCATCATACAGACATACCAAACATCTCTAATTAAGACTCTTGGAAGGAGCTATATCATTTTCACACCTGGTAATTCAGCCATTTGCAGCTCCTGACAGAATAAATTAATGAGAAACAGCAAGGACAAACAAAATTAACAAGGGTGATGATTCCTATTCAATAAACAGATTAAAGAAGCTCAGCTTGAAGTCTGTTGACACCAGAAATGAGAACCATTATTGGCTTAGAAGAATATTTGTCAATAAACAGAGAACTGGAGCTGTCAGTTGTGTAATTATGGATATACACAAGGGGAGGTTGAGCACTGACATTCTTGTCCTATTTACAAAAATGATGATCTGGCGATTAACTATGTTATGTTCCTCCAGGGCCATAGGCGGCGCATAGGGCAGAAACTTATTTTTATTAACTATGACAGACACAAAAGAAAACCTACAACAGACATACAGTAAAGAGGACCTACTACAACAAGTAAAGATAATCTAGAACTGAAACACGGTAGAGAGAACATATGACAAGAAAACAGCAGAGATAACATGACAAGTACAGTTGAGAGAACCTATAAAAAACACACAGTAAAAAGAACATATGAAAATCACGCAAATCAGAACTTGTGGAAACCACACAATTAAGAAAACTTATGACAGCTACACAATAGAAAGAACTTAAGACAAGCTAACAGTAAAGAGAACCTATGACAAGCACAACATAAAAAGAATCTATAATACACACATTATGGTAAAGTGAGCGTATGATAAGCTCACAGTAAAGAGAATATATAATAAACACACAGTAAAGAGAATACCTGATGAATGTGTTAGGGAAGGTAAACACAGCAAGGAAGGGAGTTAGACACACCCACACCTAATAGTTTCTGCGGCTTAGTAAATAAAGAATTATCTTCATCCCCGACAGAAGGTTGCTGCCATGGGACCTACCTTTACGGCAAACACACAGTAAAGAAAAGCTATGACTAGCACACAGTAAATAGAAATTAATGCAAGCACGAGAACCTACGACAAGCACGAGAACCTACGACATGCACATAAGATGAATACTAGTGGGTTATCACAAATTTATATAATGAAGAAAAAAACACAATTTCTGTGCATTAATTCTTAAACTCTTGATTAGCAAAATTCAGTCCGAATACATTGTTATAGTTTACAACTTGGCTGTGATATATGCACCTTTCCACCAAAAACATTTAACCTCAGCATGGCTTTAGTCTTTGGCCCGTGGGATGGGACAAAGTCCATCGCATTGCCTTCTTTAGTCACCTCTAGTGATATGTATGGCAAACAAGTATTACTATTCTTCTCTACCCTTTCAGACACCGGAAACACAAGGACATTAAACAGCAGTGAAAGCGCAACTAAAACAGTGTATGCAAAAACATCTGCGCTAATTCTCAAACTTCTGCAGTTTCACTTCAACTTCAGCATGGCTCTAGGTCACTTTGACTATGGAATGGGACAGCAAATACCCCCTCCAAAACCTTATTCACCTTCTACAACATGCATAGTAAGTATTTCTTTGCTTCCATTTCGGGTGCAAGAAAATAATTTCAGATATTTTGAAATAGACTAAAATAATACAATTAGCACTACAATCAAATCTGAACATAACAGTACTGCAATAAGCATGCAGCATTACTAGAGGTCATACATAATATATTTCAGTTATATGCACTTATATGTTACCCTTTTTTAAATTATAAACATGTATACTAATAGGGAGGAGGTCATGAAAGGTGAAAAAAACAAAAAGGTTCTGACAACACAGTCTATGAAAAAAAAAGAATTATTTAAAGGATAAAAGAATCAAACATAATAATTTTGACATGTTTGTTTGCGAACCCCAGGAATTACAAGCGATTAGCTTTTACTTCCTACGTGCAGTGGGGAGGTTTATAAGCTTTCTTTCATATCCAGGAGGTTTCACCTTTCAGCATGGTGCAATACCTATTGGAGGTACAGTTCTACCATCTACTCAGGATGGGTGGAGGCGCACATGAGACGAGCTGATACTTTGCTTGGGTCACCCATTGTTTGTGTCTATCCTCTGACAAAGCGCTTTGCAGCCAGCGACGTGTTCCTTGTGTAGGAAGACCATTCCATTACCACCCTTTGTGTCCCTAGGTCCCAGACCTAATTTCGTCTGTATGAGCCGTGTTGGGTAACAACGAAAGCCGAAATAGACTAATGGTTGATACACCTTCCTAGACGATGCACTTTGCCAAACACGTCGGGGGTCTGGGTTTTGGCATCTGCATTTCTCACGCACTTGCCTCGTCCGCTTGAGATGGCCTTCCTATCCATTATCAGGCAGTCTGTGTATTTTTACTCTTCATCATTGCGTATATTATCCAAGGAGGTAGGTAAAATACAAATCTCAGATGAGGCGCTTCACAGTGGGCCCTTGGGTACTGAACCGAATTCTCTCTGTATTGGGCAATGGCCAACAGTCAAGTTGGGCTAGGTTTGCAGCGTTGTTAGAAACTTGCTCCCCCTATACTTTTCCCCCAGTGTCCAGAATCTGTGTCTCAATACTGCTTCGGTCAGACATTTCAACAATGCACTCCCCAACATTTGTTGAGTGCTTGTCCTGTGTGCAATGGGGAGCTGTATTCAAAACGTTCTTCCATACCCAAGAATGCATGTTCAAGCTGGCGTATCCAATTCTTGAGTCATGACTCCTACTTTGAATGGGGTCAATTGTGGTGGGACATGTCAGCTTCTGTGTGTTCTCGAGCATGAACAGCACTTACGCCGGTCAGTCTCTCGTGCTGGACCGTCGACACGACTCACGTACTGCGCTGCCCTCTGGTGTGTGTTACCTTTTCCATATTCGGTGTGTACTCGTAAAATCGCCATATGTTAGGGACATTTACATTGGTCACCCATCCAATGTTTCTGCTTTTTAAGCCGGCCAAGTCGGAATGCACAGATGCCCTGCATATGTTGGATGTAATGGTGTAAAGGTTTCGGAGTATTTCCTGTCTCTTTGCAGACAATTCTCATTCCATCTACAGCATCCACATGCCTAAAAGTGTTAGCCAGGAATACAGCAAGAGCCGTTGTATTTGTGTACAGGGTGCACCACGAGGAGGTACTCTTAGGATCTTGGTTATGTGCACACAAGAGCAATGCGAGACCCTTTGCACTCCAATTTTGGACATACCTTGTTGAAGATCACATATCAAGGTAGTGGTGAGTTTGGGTAAGGATACAAATCGGGAAAAATCATGAAATGGACAGGATAGTCTGTCAGAATGCACCATCAAGCAAGAGACATGATATTGGAGGTCCATTGCAAACAACCTTCAATGTAATGATTATGATAATGATGCTAATGATAAATTACTTACCTCTATTTGTCCTTGTCTAGCATAAGACGGATGGTTCTTCAAAATTTTAATGGCATAAATTTCATTTGAGTGATGTTTCCAACATTTGCACACCTGTCCAAAGGTACCTCGCCCCAGAAACTCCAATACCTCATAGGCAGCCGTCTGGGAGTAGAGAACTTCATGTTGTACCAGCTGGTAGTCACCTTCAGAATTAGCTGAGCTGGCATTATTAGTTGCCGCCTTCTTAGTGGTAGTTGTTGTGGCATTGGTCGCAGTTGTGCAGCTCTCATCCTCACTAGATATAGCGTGCACTTCTGTCAGCTGCATGGGATTACGGTTGTTGTGGGGCAAGTCAGCACCGTTGGTGGAAGTTATAATACCACCACCTGCAGCAAAGTTGGCAACTGCAAATATAGGTTCTGCAATTCCAACAAAAACTTTTCCCCCACTTTCAGGATCTGCTGTGGCTTTACATGCAAGACCTTTACTGATAAAATTCACAGACCAATGGTGTTGATTAAGAGAATGTTGAATCTGACCCTGATAATGGTGATGCTGCTGTCGTTGCCCTTGCTGGGCATATGTATAGGCTACAGATCCACAACTAAAAACAGCTGCCACACTGTGGCAAGTGTTACTAATTGCAAATGAGGAGCATGAAGATATGCGAGCAAGCAGAACATTGAAAGCTGTGTAGTGTTGATCTGGTTCAATGTTGATACTGCAGCTTGCATTGTCATGGCTTCTGTTGAGCCTGACTACACCTGGACTTTGACAACAAGTCAGAGTAGTAAGAAAATGTGGTATGATATAGCATGAAGAAACTACATGCTGTCCAACTGGCAATAGATCCACTTTATCTTCTTGAGACTGCTCAACACAGCTTTCTTCCTAATTCTGAAGGCGTTCTTACATCTGTGGTTAAAGTCACTGCAGACAGATAGAAAAGTGATGAAATAAAGGCAATGAAAATGTGTAGAAAGTACCTTTAGATAATAAATATTTAATTCAATAATATAATTAACTACATTGAAATGAGTTAAAGAGTCTGTCAACTGGAGGATTTGGCTTGGCAATATAAGATACTCCCCTTTCAAAGGTGGATGCTAGTCCTATTGGTTATATTGAGACATATAGCGTGGCTTGGAGACTTGGGTTGTCCTGTAGGGGACTGATTAATGTGACCTAGGGACTGGTATGAAAGTCTTGAAAAGTACACTACTAAGCAAGAGACAGAGGTTAGAGACATTCTCATAATCCCAATTTGCACAAACAACTTCAAGGTTCATTGTGTCAAAGTCTACATTGTATTGTCAACAAGATCTGGCATATATATATATACTGTAGCCTATACATATGCCCAGCACGGGCAACGACAGCAGCATCACCATTATCAGGGTCAGATAATTTTTGCACTCGTCAGGGCTTGAAGGAACCATAAAAATGTGTGTGCGCATGGTACAAGAGACAGAGAGAGAAAACAAGCATACATGTCAAAAATACACAAATTGTTTGCAATTTATAATATCTATTATCTTTCCCAAGGTGGATGATGGTTGATAGTATCCACACTTTGTTCAAGTGTAGGGATGGCATCCTCAGTTGTCATCAAGGTGAGATGTGTCGCCTTGGTTACATTGAGTCCATGTTTGTTCAAGGTTATCTTGATGTTTCATTTTCCTGGTCTACCTTTGGCTTAATACCAAGATATTCTTTTGTTATATGCACTTATTGGTATATGGCTCTTTGCCAATCTATTGGGACAGTTTTTTTTCTCTTTCCAAGCCTTTTGGAATATATGAAGTAATCAAGCTGCTCTAGTCTCTCCACAGACATGTATTGCTTTGGTTGTTATTCCATTAATTCCCACCAATTTATTCTTTGGGTGTTTCTTGATAACTTCTGACTTCTTGTTCATGGATTTCAAGTTCTTTTTCATTTGCATATCTTGGTTTCTTATTCTTCTTCGCCGTACGCCTTGCTGCGGACCCTCTGAAAGCATTCCGCTGACTGTCCTAAGAAGGACGTATGAGGGTGATCTGCATTGTGTCATGTTTTACAGCAAGCTGCGTTATCTGCGCCTTTTGACCTGACACATCCGTCTTCAGCCAGCATTTTTTGGGCCGGGTTGGCATTCCTGTATCTTCGATCCCTAGTACTTGGCCAGGCTACAGCAGGGTTGCTGCACTCCTGTTTCCAGGCCCACTGCGTGGAAGTGTACTGAGGGTCTTGGCCAGCTGTGGTTCACTGACCCTGATGCTCGACCAGCCATGGAGCGCCGGGCGGTGCACTCTGCCGTGCATGTCATCTCTGGGCCCATATCTTGGTTTGAATAGTGCTATATATCTATTTTTTTTAAAATATTCTTCCCACCTTTCTCTGATTTTATCTTCCTGGTGTATGGGTCATTCCAAATTAGTTTCTTCTAGCAGTGCATGGTATTCTCAGCATTCTTCTATAGAACCACATATCTACTGCCTCTAATTTCCCACTTTGTTTATTGTAAAAGACTTGCTTCCATATGATAGTATAGGACTAATGTAGCACAGCAGTGCTGTCTTTCTCACCTCTAATGCTAGGGTAATATTACACAATATATTTTTTATTTTTCTGAATGCTGTTTTTGCCTGCCCTATTCTGCTTTTTATTTCTGTTGCTTTTATTGCTTTTTATTTCTTCTTCTATCTGATGCTATCGTTGTACCTAAATCCCTGAATTGTAAAACCTGTTTTAATACTATGTTGTTTACTTTGATCTTGCAAGTTGTTGAATTTTTCTGTATTAATTTTAAACCTATTAAAAAATCTATTTTAATGTATCATGAGTACATTACAGAATTATATGCCAACATTTTAAAATCATTTCGTACGTAAATATGATACATTGTGGCAGAGAGACCCCCCCCCCTTTCCGGACGTATCCACGATGTATCAGTCTTGCAGATATGGCATCTAAATTTGCTTCATTTGGATCATAAATGAATTTGTTTTAACTTATTTAGCTGTTTAGACTTTAGAAATCTGGCTAACAAAAGGAAAACCTTGTGTTACTGCATGATATATTTATTTCAAATTAAAATTCGAACACAGTAGGTTCAGCTTTTCTGAAATTAGCAAAATGGCTTCATGTTCCACTAGCAGGAGTTCAAACATTTAGCAAACATCAGGCTTTATTATTCTTTGAGTTTATAATTGGAGATGTTATTTCAAGAGATATGTCGGTAAACAGTGTTTTTGATTTTGACAGAGGAGAGAAAATTCAAAAAAGAAATAGGCCTAGACCTAATAGATAAGAGCTAAAAAATTATAAAACTGTTCCCACTGCTATTGTTTCTAAAGAATCAGATAGGCATAGTGACAGCAATGATAATCTTGCGCCACATTATACAGAAAATAATAGTTAGACCTACAGATAATATTGAGTGGAATAAAGTTCAAATTTGGAAATCCAATACTTGGGAATATTTTCTAAATTTTCACAACATTTTATTCAGTTCTGAAATTGGCACACACAAAAATGGCATAAAACACTAAGCAGTTGATAGATTTACTTCAAATAAACTAATTATGATCAGTAAATGGACAGTCAAGGCATCTAGTAAGACTGAACATCAACATTTCAAGACAAGTAAAATTGAGGGTGAGTAGTAGAACAAAATGCATGTCCACAAAATTTCTGTTCATCTAACATCCCTGTTTGTTGTGTATTTTATTTTTTTGTTACAATTCTTAAATTTTTATATTGCATATGGATTCCACATTCATTTATCTTTCTTTTGATACATTATATGAACTTCCATAGATAATACTTTGTTCTCAGGAAGATTGCGCCTAAATCATGTTGGTCCAAAAATTTTGCCTAAAATTAATTACGTCCAAACCTCAGAGGAACTAATTCTGCCCTGAAAGAGTTAACAACAACCACACATTATTTAACAAAACAAAACTTTCTCTAAAGATGCGCACATCCAATTGATCTGCAAGCAATTCTCAGTGCATTTAGCGCACATCGGATGATCGCTAGCAGATGCTGCATATTTTTGTATCTCTACATCACGGAAATTGTATACAATGAAGCCTAATATTTAAAAGTTTGGAATATGTGGATATATCATTTTGTATACAACTGTATCATGCTTGCAGTAACTTTGCTTCTTTAAAATGAGGTCATGGGTCACTATACTCCTATAAAATGGAGTTGCAGGTCACCCTGCTTTCTTAAATTGTTTTGCAGGTTACCAAGAAATTATGATAGCAAATCAAAAAATATTAGGAACCTGTGCATTAGACATTCTATGAGAAAACAATAAAATTCAGCATTTAAATTATATTTCCATGTTATTCTGATACTGAAAATACAAAATAATTGAAGCATATAAGTCTGTTCCAATTTCCAGTGTTCAACTATAAATATTTTTAAATCACCAACTTAGCTAGGTCGATCCAGTCTAAGGAAATATTAAATGGGTACCAAATCTCTTCTGGAAAAGTAAAGATGGCATGATTGAAGCTAACAACTTCATCCCCAGGTACGCCGTTGGCCAAGTAAAAAATTTGGCTTAACCTTTAGGACAGTAGCACAGGTATTAGAATCAGACTGGAGAAGTGAATGTTTAAGCAGGATACATCAGACAGCGGAGTTATGGGATGAAAGGTAAGAACTCTCAGATGAGAAAGAACTCTGGGAATTAGCCACGGTATTGAGGTGAGATAACTGGTGTACATGGAGCTGCATCGATAAAGGATTCTGTCGAGGAACGAGCGTCTACAGAGAACTCATCTCTGAGGATTTATTGAGAAAGTCATTGTTTACCAGAAAAAAGTCATTCATACATTTTCATCGCAAAGTATGCTTGTGATGAAAATGTGATGACCTTGCAAAATATAGCTACGGGATGGGGTTTTGGGGCTTTTCACCTGCATTTGGTCAAGTTCTTGGTACTAAAAGTCATGTCAGATTTGTAACAGGAGGGGTTTGAACACCCCAAACCCCTCTTATCTACAGGTCTGGGTCTCAGTTATTTCTAAGGCCCTATAGACCAGTCCAACATATGTCCCATCTCCTTTCATGGAAAAATCTATGTCATTGCTCTGAGCCTGGGGTTGACTGCTACCTTTATCAGTCATCAATGTGGAAGTCTGAAAATGAATGAAGGAGGCCTATATAATAAAACATGATCAGATTACAGAGCCAGGGGAAGACCAATAAAGAGATGAATATGCCTATATCACATCAAAGACATTTTGAACAAATAGATATAGTAAATCCAAGATGGTACACATGTACATCTGTTCCCCGGTTCCTAGAACAAGAACTATGATACAACACCTACCAAGTTAACACAAGTGCTGATTAGTAGTGTCACCATTCACATGGGGCAAGACAATAATATATTTATAGACCAACAGTTCTAATGAATAATGTTGCAATTGGCTTAGGACTATGTAGGTTTAAATGTCCATTAGATTCCATAATATTGTCATGTGACGTATTCTTTCCAGAACATAGTTTTTCTTATGAATCTCCTGAAATCCCTGCAGTCTCTGGCAAGTTGTCCCGCTTTCTCTAGTGACATGTGCATGCATACCTGAATATTTCTTGTCCTACATCTTGGTAGGCCTCTGCTGCCTTCTATCGCCACCTCTAATAACACTCTTTCCATGCCATTGTGTCTCTGGACATGGCTGAAAAAACCTAACTTCCTTCTTAATATGGTGTTTAAAAGCACTATAAACTTCTATAGCACTTCATTTCAAAGGCCTCTATTCTCTTGGTGGTAGTTTTATTTATTGTGATTGTCCATGTTTCGAGGCCGTAGGTCGCCACTGGGAACATACATACATACATACATAAGCTGAATCCTAGTTTAAATCACCATTGTGCTGAATATATGCACAACCCCTATGTTGCTAGAGGTGAATATTTTGGAGGGCTCAGAAGAATGATGGTCAACCAGCATAGGACCGGTACTGTCAGCAGAAGTGTGATGGCGGATACACTCAAGGAGAGATCGGAGCAACTATGGATGTTTCCAGTTTGCAGTGATGATGATCCGACGACTAACTAACTAACCATTGTGCTGTAAATAGCACACTGTTGTCATGAATTTCCGTGTAACACCAATGAATTTATCAAAAGTAATGGATGCCGTGATGTCACATCTACAGACACAAACGACATCAAGCACACTTATAATCACAATTTTGATAACTACTTTATTATTTCATTTATAACTGATCCTAACCCTTACCCCCATCCCTAATGTAAATACTAATACGAAATTAATATGCCTTTTCAATTAATATACTTTAATTTTAAATACAAATTCTACTAATCAAGCTGCAAAGGTCAGGTAATACCTCAAAAGTAGAACAAAGGTCACAGTAGATAATCAAACTAGGATTCAGCCACGTACATAAACATACCTTTTAGTTCCCGTATTTAATATATCCCATCCATAATATTGCCAATTAAAAATAACCAGATTTAGGCCTAACTAAAATATCAATCACTCTAGGCCTAGACCAAATGTTATTGTTATCGGACAAATAACTTATCCTGTTTCTTTCTCATGTCTACACCTACAGCCTAACATGGTGTAGTCCTACTATAACTATATATATATGATGTACGATTGTACATAGGACCTAGGTTTACTTATTATTTATTAGTAGGACTTACTAGGCCTATTCATTCAATCACATTCATTTTATATTCAATATGAATATTGTCACTGCCACATTGGTGGTGTAACTTCATCCCATAGGTCTCTATTAAGTAAGAGATATTGGTACACCGAGATATTATTTTAGTAATATAATAAATTGACACAGACAAGATCTATAAAAACTAAAAACGGGACAGAGTGAGAGGTAGACCATCATTATTACGCCTATCCAATGCCAAATTATTTAATTACGTAACATCCACATGATCCATCAATCATACTACTAATCATAGACATATAATCTACTAAATTAGTCCTGCCTCAATTAGGGATGCATAATCATTTATTCCACAATATTAAACGACTCCGAAAAGTCACCTCTAAACGACAAACTCAAAGGCATTGAATGCAAGGATTAATTGCCGGTATTTAATTACAAGAACTGACCAAGAGTGAACAGACATTTTAGGAATGCTAGCACTAGCCGTGGCCGTGACCTAAACAAGAAAAAAAAATTGACGGAGTAGGCTAGCGAGACAACAAGATACATTCGCACTTACTACTGACTTACCAACGCTTGTAATTCGCAAGAATAGTTAATTTCTTTCTTCTGCCTTTATTATAACATAAGCCCCTAAGTTCCTAAAACAGACAGAATATGAATTCGATCCATAAATCCCGAAAAACAAAATGCTCTATTTTGAGCCAAAATGCTTTACCTCTACAACATGTCTGTCAGTCACGTAGGGGGATAGACAAGAGCACTGTTTTCATTCGAAGGGATATATTGTTTACATCATACCGATGAACTCAACTAATATAAACAAAATATATAGATTAAAATTATAAACTGACATCATACATCTCATTCTAATTCTAAAATATGCAAATATTTCTCTACGTTATATATTTTATTGTATAAAGTACCTTAAATTCATACAAAATGTTATAAAAGTATTCCTTGTTTACAAGTATCCCTACGAATCATGTATTTCTCTTTGACGTCATTTCTGTTTTGCCCTCGCGGATAAAGGCGCAAGACCAATGGGAAGGCTTGGGTATATTTAGTATCACGCTTGGCTCATTCACGTGCTCGTCTGCCTGCTAGAGATTTTTAGAGTCTGGCGGGAACCGTATGCAGTCGTGGGTAACGTTTGATGTGGGTAACGAGTAAAGACAATGTTGAAATATTGTGTAAGCAAAATAATAGCTAGTTTAACATAACAGTACCATAATGCAGATGCATATTCTCGCAGTTCATTTTGAATTGGTGTATTTAGGGCCAACGAGAAAACTGCGTATAAAAGGCGACCTCCCCTGGTTTGCTTTATTACTGGTAAGCCCCATAATAACGCGCGATGTCTAACGACAGATTTGAAGTGGTGATTGATACCGCATCCAAGAGCAATAACACAACTGATGCATGCGTATTGTTTTGTTAGTTTAATTCACATGAATTACTGTCGATTAAGCTATTGTTCAATGCAATGAAATTGACGTTTGGACAAGAAGAACTTCATTTTTGCGTAGATTCAATATATTTTCAATTCCATTAATCTACCTATTTAAGTCTGTAGAACAAGATGCTGTCGGATGCACCCTCACCAGGAACATGCGGTAGATTTCTCAGTATGGTGCAAGTCATTTAAATGTCGCCACCAACATTATTTTTAATAATATTAAATAATTTTTCATCGAAATGCCGCCCCTGACAATGTATTCAGTATTTTGATTGATGCCGCCTCTCTGCATCTTAGCCACGTCCATGTCCCCTTTTAGGATAAAAGATTACTTTGTTTTTCAAAAATAAACAAGAAGGCAAAACCCCATCATTCACGTTTGCCCATAAGTAAAGCATAATTTTTTTTGATCGATTAAACCATTGAATAGGTTGAGGTGGACAGAAAGTCTGAGAAATATATTAAAAGACAACTACGGAAAGTGTATAGAGGATGGACTGATATCAGAACAGTGGTTGTGCCGGTGCAAGAACTTATCCAGTTGCACTCAAAACCACTAGACACAATCATAATGCCCTACACTGTATTAGTGGGGAAATGAGATCTACACCAACAGCTGCATGTGAAATACATACACACATAGAACCCCTTGAGATACGGAGAGATATTGCTGCAACAATATTTGTTCAAGTGAAACACCAAAAACATGTGTTCTACGTAAGTACTATTCTTGTTCCGTTTCACAGCAGTATTACTTTATATTTATTGCCGTATTATATCAACTGCAACTACTCATCTCATATGTGTTTGTTTTTTGTGTATGTTTTAGCTATTATTAGTTTTGTTACATTTTCATCACTTTTTTTCCTTTACCATGCATTCACTGTAACATTTCTTTAACTCCGTACGTACTACGCTATTGTTTCATTTAGTCCACTACCGCCAGGCATTAGAAATACAGCCATTGACTTCGCTCTTGTCACTTTCAAGAAGACTAAATCCCTTTATCGCCGCCATTTTTTAATTTAAAAGTGGTTGACATAATGTTATCCGAAAGTTTTTTCCTCCAACTTTCATCCGTCCGCCGGTTTCTTATCATCATCAAGTGACATATTCTTTCCAGAACGTAGTCTTTCCTATGGATCTCTTGAATTCTCCGCGGTCTTGAGCAAGTTACCCTGCATCTTCCAGTGACATGCACAGGCATTCTTGAATGTCTTTTGTCCAACGGCGTCTTGGTCGGCCTTTGCCCCTGTTGCCTTCTACCCGCGAGTAATCTTCTCATCCTCCTGCTTGTCGCAACTCTCTGCCATTCTACTAGAGTCGTCGTCGCTTATGTAGTGTTGATGACGACTTTTTAAAAATACATTCTCTGAGATGATTGATTTCCTTCGTGGACGTTCGTTCCCTGACAGTGCCCTTTCATTGACATGGCTTCGTTTCCGTAAGTTATCTCGACTTGATACTCTTGGTACTTCATTCCCCAATGATACAATTAAACTTGACCTTACTTTTCATCCCCATAACTCTACTGCCCGTCGAATCTTGTTCAAGCATTATTCCATTCTCCAGTCTGATTCTGAAACTCACGCCGCTTTCCAGAACTTTCCTTTGGTTGCCTATAGGCGTGATAAAAATAATGACATCTTGTCCACAGTCACCTCATGTCTTATGTTCCTGTTAGCTTTGGCACTATTCGTTGCAAACGCGATCGTTGCTACACATGCCCCTATGTAGTTCAGATCAGCTCTGTTTCATTTCCTAAGGCCACTTTCACTATCGATGATGCCTCTACATGTGAACCATGTAATGTCATTTACGTTATCATATGTAAAGGTTGTGACAAGAGATATATAGGTGAAACAGGCTTACAATTGAGTGACCGCTTCTGTGGACATCTTCATGTCATAAAACACAGAGAACCTACCCCTGTCACCATTGATTTCAATGGTGATGGTCATCATGGTGCCCTCGATATACAGGTCACTGCCTTCAGATCCTGCACCATTGATAGCAAATCTAGGCACGCAATTGAAAAATCGATTTTTTTTTGTTTTTGTGGTACCATAAAGCGTTTTGGGCTTAAATCCCAACATTAATTTGTTTAAATGTGTATTGGTGTGGTTCTTATTGTATTGCTATCCATGTTGTATTGGGTAATTCTTCTTCTTCTTCTGCGTTCAGAATATGTGATCATGCTATACAGTCAGGCCTGTCGTCAAGACGAAGTCCACTGTCTTCTCCAGGTCAGAGCGGCTGCCCCATATCTTTTGCCTCTGTATCCTCTGGCCAGGTCTGCTATCTCTGCTATTGGGTAATAATTTGTTATATCTGTTATCATATCCGGTCCAATTTTCAACAAAACCCGCTTCCATGACTAAATACATCATTGTCACATTGAACTTCATTTTTCACTGTTTGATTTATATATTCTTGAGAAAGAACTAACGATTCGAAACGTTGAAACTGTCTTGTGTATTGTAATGTGTATGTTTCAGTGTTTACATTTCATAACCCTTTAGTCTGTTGTGTTCAACATCAAAAACCTGTGTTCTACGTAAATACTATTGTTGTTCCGTTTCACTTCGGTATTACCTTATATCAATGGAAGCTTATGAAAGAAACAAAGACTACTCAAATAGCAAATTGTAGAAAACTAGCAACTAAAACACAAAATAAAACAAAAGTCTATTCTCAGCCATGTCATTAAAATATAAGATAGCTATCACCTCACAGACAAGAACTGCAAAAAGTAGAAACATGTTTACCACCACAGGCAGGTTTTAAATTGCCGGAAATTAAAACACAATTAAGAGATAATGCAACGGAAAGTTCCGAAAGGACTGCTGGATCAGCAATCAACAAACCCAAAGGAGTTTGCATAAAATCCAAAGTTGCATGTTAAGAAAGAAATGCTTAATGTTGCTGAACAACTCTGCTGCCTAAAGTATTACGTAGGTATACTGCTCTGGTCATGTAGGGGTGAGAGACAACGAAAGAGCAGACTCATTAGCGGGAAGTGCTGTGGTTGATGACACTGTGTTAAAAAAAAGAAGGTCGATGTAATGAAAGCGTTCATTAATTTACTATAAAGTGGTATTAAATGTCTTCATAACTCAGATTGGGGCCCAGAGATGACATGCACACCAGAGTGCACAAGCCGGCTCCCCATAGCTGGTCAAGCATCAGGGTCAGCGAACCACAGTTGATCAAGACCCTCAGTACACTTCAAAGCAGTGGGCCTGGAAACAGGAGTGCAGCAACCCTGCTAGAGCCTGGCCAAGTACTAGCGATCGAAAATACGGGAATGCCAACCCGGTCCCAACAAATGCTGGCTGAAGACATATGTGTCAGGTCGAAAGGCGCAGATAACTCAGCTTGATGTAAAACATGACACAACGCAGATCATCCTCATACGTCCTTCTCAGGACGGTCAGCGGAAGGCTTTCATGGGGTCTGCCGCAAGGCGTAAGACAAAGAAGAAGAAGATAACTCAGATTGGTGTTGATCCGCCTGGACGGAAATTATAGCAATTACACCAATGAATATGAGAAATACAAATCAGCACATCCCAAAGTAAAGTTCTCCGCGTCATCGCCAACAGCAATGGAAAGTATGGTATGTTGATAAGAAAGGAGGACGTAGCACATGCACTGAAAACTAGTTACAACACTGCGCCTGCTCCACATTTTGTCAAATATCATCACATTTGGTGAAGTGGGTATTAATGCTGTATTGGAAGCATTCAATACAAGTATACATAATACTACAGTACCAAATGAGTTTATATATGCGACCACTCCATGAACGTGGTAAGAATCCAAGGCTGCCCAGAAACTATGATCACCTTCTAAAATGTATTTGACAAGTTTTGGCAAAGACAAATGCATTAGAAGTATTAATCAAGGAGGAACAGGTAACATGAATGAGAACAAGGGTTCTCCGTGACTTCGATGAACGCAGGGCATCGATAATCTATTAAATAGGACACTGCCAGAAACGGGTATGAAGAAATGGGACAATTTTGCACAAAACTAGGAGGTTTATAGAGTGACAGCGAGCACAACGGAGAAAGGTCACATAGAAATTGTCCATGATTGACATTCATTATTTGTCTATTGTCTATCCCCAAGTGGTTTGTGATCCACTCTTGCCGTGAAGCGTAGGGGTGATTGGACTCGAGCTTGCGTTCTATCGCCAGATGTGTGGCCTCGGCTGTGCTATGACCGTGTCTGTACAGGATGTCCATGACGTTTTCTATCCATCTTTTCCGTGGTCTTCCTCTGGCTTTGTACCCTGATCTCATTTGGTTATATGCTTGTACGGGCAACTTTTCGTGATGTATTCTTATAATGTGGCCAAACCACTTGATCTGTTCTCTCTCTCTCTCTATGTAATCTGTACAAGATATTATACCTATACTTTCCCTGATATATTCATTTCGCAATCTATCAAGCCTGGTGACCCCGGCAGCTTTCCACAATATTTCAATAATTCATTATTTGAGAGCCATAAAGAGCTCTATGTAAAAACAAAAACAAACTTTATTTCCATTAACATTTACATAACAATTGCATAACATATTGACATACATAAAAAAAAATTTCAAAAAATAATAGATGAATTGTTGGATTTAGCTGCTGGTGAAATTTAGTGAAATTGGCCAACGAAATGAAAATGAGATAATGGATGTTGCAATATTTTGAACTGGGTGAACTTTCAATCCTTATTTCATACCTTTGTACAAAATACTCTCAAAATGACAACCGTGGCAAGCATTGTAATATTGTGAAGTAAGTGATAAACCATGTATTGATATCAGATATGGGATGGTGAGCATTGCAATATTGTGAAGTGAGTGATAAACTATGTATTGATATCATATATGGGATGGTGAGCATTGCAATATTGTGAAGTGAGTGATAAACTATGTATTCAGTGATATAAGATACAGGGAAGTGTGGTAATTTTCTCAGTACGTTGCAAGTCTTCGAAATGTGGCCTCTTAAATGTCTTTTGGAAAATTATTGAATGGTTGAAATTGTATTTGGATTTCATTACTTATGCCGCCTCCTTGCGTTGCCGTCTAATACGGCCGCCTCGCTATAACATAGCACGGCGCGGCCCTGTTCAGATGTGATGACAACATGGCATAATTGATCAGGGATTTTCTTTTGCTTCATCTCCTTTTCCTCTCTCTTCCTACTACGTGGTACATATAGGGATCCGCCTATACGCCCATCTCCCATTCATAACAATACCCTTGCACTCTTAGATAACACGAACATACTCGCGCGCGCACACACACACACACACACTTATGCATATGTGTATACATACATTACAATTTAATATACAAGTAAATGAAGGAACGGTTGGGAAAAGAAAACTCCAGTACATTTATCCTTTTAGGATATGATTTACTAGGCATAAAACATTGTAAACAGTTGAGTAAGGGCTATAACAATAACTGTGCCTTGTGTTGATACATCTTTTTGAAATAAATTGTCTTTGAAAATAATTCTAATTTAATAGGTTGCTGCATTTCTGCAGACATACATCGAATATATGAATTATGATAAAGGTATCAACATTTGTGTGTGTATGTCTGGAGTTGTTTCCGGTAAAGTGATTGCTTTGTAGATGTCAATTTTTGGGGTTTGGTCTGTGTTTGAATGATGTTGGAAGTGTCTTCTTTGTTTTTTGTGATTGTCTTATATGTAGAGAATAAATGTTCTGTATGTTGTACATGAGTCTGAATGTCACTTCGTTAGCCTTAGATCCAGATGCTATTTTGATGTTGTGTGAGTGTCTGGTGTAGTTTGATATGAAATATTTGTATCTTCTTGTAATCCTGAGGTGTAGTTGTGGAGCTTGTAATGTAACTAGATGTTTGTATATTATGTTTGTTGGTTTTTTTTAGTAGATTTTCGTGTCATTTAATGGCGCTACTACATTTTGTAGAAATAGAAAGTGGGACAAAGTAGTGTAGGACAAAGTAGTGTGGGACAAAGTAGTGTGGGACAGAGTAGTGTGGGACAGAGCAGTGTGGGACAGAGTAGTGTAGGACAAAGTAGTGTGGGGCAGAGTAGTGTGGGACAGAGTAGTGTAGGAAAAAGTAGTGTGGGACAAAGTAGTGTGGGACACAGTAGTGTGGGACACAGTAGTGTGGGACAGAGTTCTTCAGCGTTGTTAGTCTGGATAGTCCGAGTCCATTGTAGTAATCTGTTAGAGTAGGCATATTTGTGTTGTTCTGGTTATTGTATGATGTGACGTACGTAGTTGACTAAGTGCTTGTGTCTTCGTTTTTATACCTCGGATGGTTATTCCTTCGTGTTTCTTGTCTTGTGTTAGAATTTTTTTGCTGTATGTTGTAGACTGTGCTCCCAAAAATAACACTTCTAATTTGTTTGTTGGTGTTAATGATTGTCTGTTTTTGGTTGGTCAAAGATTGTGGCTATGTAAATTATTTTTAGGATGTTGACTATTGCACTTTTACCAAAAATTGTTGATGTTTTAAACTCGTATCTGTATAGTATCTTTGTTATTAATATATGTATGACAAGGTTCTGCCATGTTTGTTTGTTTGTTCTGTTTCTATTTGATGGAAATGTTATGCCATAGTTTAATGTTTGCATGTGTTAGATTCAGAGGAAAGTCTGTCTTGTGAGTCCATTTACTCATGCCCATTGTGATTAATTTCTTTCTACCCTTCCCAAACTCAGTATATGTATTGAGAATGTTCTATATATATATATATATATATATATATATATATATATATATATATATATATATATATATATATATATATATATATATATATATATATATATATATATATATATATATATATATATATATATATATATATATATATATATATATATATAATTTGGTGGGAAGAAGGTGGTGTCGTCTATATATGAAAGGAATTTCTTTTCCCTTGTATCAATGTTATTTTAATGGAACCATCTGGTAATTTTTTAAATCCAAAAGTGGTTCTAAAGCCAGAACATAAAGTAATGGTGACAGAGAACAACTTTGTTTAATTGATCGTGTTAGACTGAAGTGTTTAAAGATATCACCATCATCATTAAACCCACAACCCTTCAGTGTCGTAGGGTTGTCACTGGAAACATCAGCACACACATTTCCTAAGCCTCTCTTTTATCATTTCTTTGTTTAAGTATGTATATTCTTAATTATGTCCAGTCTTTAATATTATACTTTTCTCTAGCATCCTCTTCTTCCACCTTCAACTGTTCTCTGCAAGATAATTAGAGAGATAGGTCACATAGAAGTTGATCAAGATTAGCGTTCATTATTTGAGACTCTCTCTAGATAAATATTGATAAAAAGATTTCAACCACTAAAGACACGAGTAAAAAAAATTGTCGTCAAACCGTCAAAATCCATATCCATGTGTTGTGATGTTAAAACATAGATGACACCCAAGACTTGTACTGACATTCATTATCTGAGAACCCAACGAGTTTTATTAGAAGAAAACAATTAAAAAAATAAATGTGTATGAAAAAATTAAAGACGTCAAAATTCATATGCATGTTATTGTGCTATGTTTGTTAAATGCATAAATGATCTAGTATATTGTCCATGATATTTATATATTTATGGAAAACTGCAATCTTATTGCAAAAATTAATATGCAAGTTATTATAGTATAATATTCATGTTCTATGTATATTTGCACAGTTATAGTTCACTAGTTATTTTAGAACAGTAAAGCTGCCATCAAATTTTGTGAAATTAAAAATATGTAAGTGCAGATATAAACTTATTTTCGAGATTATATGCATGGCCGACAACTTCTTTTTTAAAGAATATCTACTAATTATTATCGATACAGTCCCTTACATGCAAACTCTTCCCAAACAAAAAATGAGAATAAGTTATGCACAGGTTCAGGATCTGGACTTCTAGAAATACTCTTTCATTACTGCATGTTTTCCTGTGAATGAGTGCATGGAGGTTTTCTATGGGCAGTGGAAATAAAGGCCGCTTTGCTATAGCACATTTTCAAGAAGGATTTCAAGATCAAAGGCGCATAATTTAAGACCACTTAAATGTTCCAGATCTTTCCAGACATATTGTAGGAGACGATAAAAGAAAGTTAAGGGATATGCATCTTATAATGCTGTATGTGAGCAACATTTGTAAACAGGTAGAAATGACATAAGATCGAGATAAAAAAAATATAGCTCTACTAGAATTGTATAGGCACCAAGTGTGTTCAACCACATAATAAACATTTGGAAATAAAACAAAATACTAAATAAATATACCAATATATGACTGTTCAACTCCAATGTAATATCCATATTAAAACACGGATGCTAAAGTTGGAAAACAACAAAAGCACCGGAGAAGAAATTAAATTCATTTGAAAATAAATGTCTAAGAAAACTCTTAAATATTTATTGAGAAGAATGCAAATCTATCCATTCAATCTATCCCTTTGTTTCTTTTCAGCGTCAGGGGTAGAAGAGTTTTCAGATGGCCCTCGTGTGTGCTGAGTATATTGTGGAATTTGTCGCCTCTTTTATGTCGGTGGTTCATCGTTTTCGTGGTCGGCCTCTATGTCTGCCTTCACTGTATCTGTGTAGCATAGCTTGATGTGGTATGCTGTCTGATGGTAGTCTGCTGATGTGTGCAAACCATTTGATCCGTTGTCTATATATTCCAATATATTCCAAGATTGGGGCAGTATCGGTTCTGTTTCTAACGTCCTCATTCCTCACTCTGTCTCTTAGCGACATAGGTTTCTGCGTAAGCATGCCATTTCAGCTGTCACAAGTTTACGTTTGTCTTGTGTTGTCGTTGTCCATGTTTGGTTTTGGTACCACAGCGTTGACATAATAATAGTTTTGGATGGTGTTATTGTGGTGTCTAAATCTACATTGTTGTTTCTGAAGATTATCGTAATTTGCCCTAGAACTTGGTATGCTTTACTACTTCTATTGTGTATTTCTTTGCCGTCTGTTGTTATATTTCTTCCAAGTCAAACAATGCAAATCAATTGAATGCAAGTCAAACAAGCAAATAAGAGAAAACAACAACATGTTTCTACAACAATAAGAAGAAAACGATGGACTTATATCGGTCATGTACTTAGAATGTATGAAAACAGGTTTGCCACTACAAGCATTAAAATGGTTACCATGTGGCAAAAGAAAAAGAGGAAGACCAAGAGAGATTCTTCGCAGAACAACCATTAAAGAGAACATTACAAACATTCAAGAATTACGCAAGTACAATAGCATCACATCGCTCGAACTGGAATTCTTTGGTTTCTGTCATATTCACCGTATTCGTCACAGAAGGAACATAGATAGATAAAAGGTATGCTATGACTTAAGTTCACAGGGAAAATAATAAATAATCTGCGATTTGCAGATGACGCAGTACTATTCAGCAGAAGGTGAACAGGAGCTACAAAAGAATAATAGATAAATTCGGCAAAAAAAAGTGGTTAGTATATATTAAATAGTAATACACAAAATAAAAAAAATGAGAAAAAAATGATAATTATCAAAATTCGATAAGGAAAAACGCTAATAGTAAAAGTTAGTCGTCAGATCATCATCATGGAGCTCTGGATAAGTCCATAGGTGTTTAGATATCATATTCACTTTGTCCTTCAGTATGTGGCAGCTGACTGTACCGGTTCTTTATTGGTTAGTAACTCCACTTTTCAATCATATATGCCGCTCGTTGCTTGCCACTCCACGTTTATTTCCACGGCCCTCCATTTTGAATTGTCTATAAATTACGTCAACAGTTAGGGAGGGTATCTGAAAAAGTTTGACAGTTATTGACAAGGTGGGGAAGGGATAAAAAATGTGCCAAGTTGTGTTTAGGTAATATATGGATAGTCCCTTCAAGCTAGATTAATCCAGTGGACTAATACGGCTGTGAAACATAGACCCTGAGTAAAACAGTGGCAAAGAAGATCAGCACCTTCGAGCTGAAATGCTACAGAAGGATACTTAGAATATCATGGAAGGAAAAAATCAGAAACTCAGATATTATAAACACATTGAAGATTCCAGAGTGTTCGCTACTAAACACAATAGCAAAAAGAAAACTACATCTGTTTGGTCATAAAAATAGACACAACTGATTAGAAAGACAAATAATGGAGCGAAGAGTATCTGGAAAGAGGAGAAAGGGCAGACGACGAAGACGATGAACTGACGACATTAAAGATTACATGAATACATCGCTAGAAAATGCAAGCCGCATCGCCCAAGACAGAGAGGGGTTCGGAGAGTTCATTGGGAAGACAACGTTCTGGAAGGAATACGTCACATGACATATACTCTTCAAGCAATAGACACAGAAGGAGAAACAGACCGTATATATTCCAACTGATCCAACTCCTTGATAGTATTAAACATATAAGCATCGTTAACAAATCAAGGTCAGATGTGTCAAAGGTCACGTGATGGACACGAGAAGATTAAACTTGGGAAAAGAGCAAAGTCCAAAATCGGAACATAAAAAGTCCATCTCCTCAGATCAGCAAGGGCAGTAAAATAATGAGATGTCAGGCAAGTCCGTTGATGAGGAAAAAGGAAGGATTGGGGGTGGCGTGTAATGAATAGGTAGACATGGTCCATAAGGGGTTAAAGTGACCCAGAAAGTAGGATCGTAGAGGAAGAGTGTGGACATGTCGCCATTCGTAGATACCGCGATCCAACATACCAAACATGACGCGATTTAGGTACACAAGGGAATGGAGATATAGGTGAACTGACATAACGGGTATCATAGAGAGTCAGGGAGAGAAAGTGGGAGAGAAGATGAAGTGGGAGAGAAGATGAAGTGAGAGACAGTGTTACTTGTACAGTCATATTCTTAATATGGTTTAATTTGTATATAACGTGTTTGGTACAACAACAAATGGTATTTTAGTTTGTGCTTTATTCAACCATTTCCCCCTTTACGTATGTGTGTGAAAATATCCTATCAGCACAATCAGGTAAATATAATAATGCGAATATGACACATAACATATTGAAAGCAATGCAAACTTCCGCGGAGTAGTAGTCATTGATTTATCAGCACAGATTTAAACCAGAATTGTTATGGCCCCAGAGTAGTTATGTTTCCAAGAGGCTCTTGAATTTAGCATCAGTTTTCATCCATTCATCCAAATTATCCAATTCACTCTCATATACGTTGATTCTATAAACTACTAATTTTCCACAGTTGGTGGACATTTCTACTAGTACCACATTATATATCTAGATTCCGTAAACGCTATTTTAAATATGATAAATGGCACAGCATTTCTCATAGTTCATCGTCTTCTTGGTCTGCCCTTTCTCCTCTTCAGCATGCATTCACGAAGCAGCCTCTGCAGGTCTCATATATCTTCTGTTAACACTCTGTCTATAGATAAACGCCAGTCTGTTTTCTATTATCACTTAGACTTGTGCGTCAATAAATATATGTATTGTGTCATGTGACGTATTCCTTCCAGAACGTTGTCTTCCCAATGAACTCTCTGAACCCCTCTCTGTCTTGGGCGATGTGGCTTGAATTTTCTAGCGATGTATTCATGTAATCTTTAATGTCGTCAGTCCATCGTCTTCTTGGTCTGCCGTTTCTCCTCTTCCCAGGTACATTTCCCTCCATTATTTGTCTTTCTAAACAGGTGTGTCTCTTTATGTAACCGAACAGGTATAGTTTTATTTGTGTTATTGTGTTTCTTCTTCTTCTTCAGCGTTCATTCTCAAACTCCTGCTGGATTTCTGTTGTAGCAGGACCATTATCCATTCTAGATTTCCAGCAGGATGTAGTCCAGAGAATGGAAATGCGTTGTGTCACCGTTTTATTTGCGCCAATGTCCACATCCGTCTTCGACGGAGTTATTGTGGTTAGTAACCAATACTATGGAATCTTCAATGTGTTTATAATATCTGAGTTTCTGATTTTATCCTTCTATGATATTCTAAGTATCTTTCTGTAGCATTTCAGCTCGAAGGCGTTGATCTTCTTTGCCGCTGTTTTACTTAACGTCCATGGTTCACAGCCGTATGTTGCAACCAGAAAATTTAAAGTTCGTAACATTAGCACTTGCGTTTCTATTTTGTTTTTTTCCATATGTTTTTCCACCTTGTTATTTTGCAATATGCCATTGCCAATCTCTTCCTTATTTCTGCCATGCAGTCTTCTGCACCGTTGATGTTTGCTCCTAAGTATTCAAATTTATCCACACATTCTATCTCGGTATTGTCTATTCTAATTTTTGGTTGTAGTGTTGTTATATCTGTTGATATGATTTTTGTTTTTTGCGTGTTTAAATATAAGTTTTGTGCTTCACTATACTTCTTTGTGTTCTTGATTAGTTGTTCCAATCCCTTTATATCATTTGAAAGAAGCACTGTGTCGTCTGCGTAGCGTAGTTCCGTGATTATGAATCCACCTATGTTTTAAGTGTGGTAGTCAACGCTGTCTGCGTCTTCTCTCACATTCCTCATTATACTTTCTGCGTAGATGTTGAACAGGTATGGGAAAAGTATGCATCCCTGCCTTACTCCACTCTGTATCTCAAACCACTCTGAGAGATCACCCTTTAACTTCACTGCAGCCTTTTGATCTTGGTAAAGTTCTTCTATTAGATGAATCAGATAATGAATCAGATATATGTATTACGAAGTTGAAATTAGTTATAGCTGCTACAACTCATATCGATACCATTCATTTTTGATATATTGAAGCCCGCCGAAGACGGACGTGTCGGGACATTGCCTAAAATGAAACGTGACACAACGCATTCTCATTCTCTGGACTACATCCTGCTGGGAATCAAGTGTGACCATTGTTTTGTTACAAGAGAGATCCAGCGGGAGTTTGAGAATGAACGCTGAAGTAGAAGATACTTTGAGACAGGGACTGAGCAATAATTGTCATACAATAGCTATTTTGTTTAATTAATTATATATTTTTTTTTAAATAATAAAAAAAAGAGAAACATTAATTGCCATCGTAAATAAAGTCCCATAATGCTATTTTAGAATGACTGTAACGATCTGAAACTCCATTGACATGTATACTCCTGTAGGCTTGAGAAATATTTATGAACAATTAATTAAATATTGACCTACTAACGTTCTCATTAAAATAAGATGTTCTTGTTTGCAATTAGTGCTTAACTACGCATTTTATGGTTAATTCATCGACATATTATATAATAATTAATCAATAATTAATTTAAATATTTATTTTTAGGGTTAGGGTAATTCCAAACAGCTCCAATAGTGCATTTAATAAACCTCTCTTGACCCCAAATCGCAGCAGCTGATGAAGGCTATGTCGTCAGCTTGTCAAGTTGTCCTTGGAGGAGACTGACCATGCATTTTCTGCGAATAAAAAACTGGTTCGTCATATCTGTTGGCCAGACCCTCCTACCAAGAGTTCAATCTACATGAGCCATGATCACGTCCTTTCTGCATGACGGGCAGGAGAAGCTCATGGTCACGCTGGAAATTCCCTCTTCACTATTCTCCTGATCTCGGGAAGGAAGTGATTACACAAATACTAGTACGATACAGATTCTTTAGGATATGTAACATACTTGTTGACCAGACGCTTCTACCAGTTCAACTGCCACTTTTGATCTTACCAGCAGCTTGGAATGCAGGATTGATAAATATTTACTATATTTTGATCTTACCAGCAGCTTGGAATGCAGGCTATTTCATATTGATAAATATTTACTATATTTTTTTCCCACCCGTATCGAATTAAATTTGCGTTATAAATGTAAAAATACAGATTTAAATGTGTAGAGAATAGTTATTCATAACGTTACCAAGTGTACGGAGACAATTACACATATCGTCAAATCTGTAAAGTTTAAGAGTATCAATTTGATTTGTTGAATTCAGAGTTTAATTATTAGTTTTTTTGTGGTTAGCACACACTTTTTTCTATTGTTAGTGCACTACTATTTATAATTTGGTTATTTATGTTTGTATTATGTCCTAGACTTAGAAGACACTGTTATGTCACTTTTTTGTGAAGTAGTTTTAATAAATGACTTGAAGTTGCAAAAAATTATTAATTATTATATATTAGTGTTTACAATTTAGACTGTCGTGTCACTATACCATAGTTAGTTAGTTAGTTAGTTAGTTATTTAGTTAGTTAGTTAGTTATTGGATCATCGTTATTGTACTTCGGACAAGTCCATAGGTGCTCTGATCTCTCCTTGAGTGTAGCCGCCATTACACGTTGACTGACTATCCCAGTACGCAGTTGATTGACCATCATTCTTTCTTGCCCACGTAACCGCTCCTGTCTAGCGACACCACATTTCAAACCAAATTCATTTATTCTAGTCATGGAACAGGAGTCATCCTCGCTTATACAGTCATTTGCTCGTGCGTTTTCCCGTAGGGCGTTCAAAATGTCTGCTCGATTTATAGCTCCACCAACAGCCGTAGTAGCAGCGTGTACTGTCAACCTATCTGCTCTCTCATTACTCCGGACTCCTGCTTGTCCAGGCACAACAATGAAAGTCACTTTACGCATACATGAATTCGTCACTGCATCCAGCCAATGTTCCCGAATGTATCCCGCCTGAACTTTCATAATCACAAGTATACCATGGGAGTAGGTATCCATTTCTCACCGGGAGGTATGCCACCTGGGGCGTAAATCTGTTAAATCCGCTGCCATCACTCTCAGAGCTGAAAGTTCTTTGTTGGCCTTTGCGATGACTTGATCAACGTGTTATTTCGCCTATGATGACCGTTGTTTTTTTCGCCTACGACGTATTCGAAGACTTCCATGCAGGTCTGGAAACGTGTGCTGTCGCGATTTGGAGGACGTGTATAACAAAGTACCGTTCGAGTACCTCATCAACGCGTTTTTGCTCTTTAATGTTGACCTTTTCGTCTATTGTCTTTCCACAGGTAAATGATGGTTGATCACATTCAGAGGTAAATACAAATAAGGTAAGAAGGGTACTGTAGAAAACTGTCAATATAAAATAATAACATATAGAAAATAACAAAAAAAAACAAAGTTAAGAACACAAAATCATAACGAATATAAACCAATTGACTGCTGTCACTGGGTGATGATGATATCCTGGTGAGAGAAATCCGTCTCCCAGCCAACTGGTTTATATTCGTTATGGTTTTGTGTTCTTAACTGTTTTTGTTGTCTTAATAAAGGTCCCAGTTGGACCGACACGTTGACAATTGTATTTGTTCTTTGTTTTACTGTTATTTTCTATATTTTATTTTTTTATATTGACAGTTTTCTACAGTAACCTTCCTACCTTATTTGTATTTACCTCTATTTGTCTGGTTACTGCGGCACTTCCATTTTGTCGGATATCCTCCGATATTTGGGTTATTTATATTGATCATATTCACACTTGCCGTTAAGCGTAGGGGTGGGAGCTTAAGCTGTCGTTCCAAGGACAGATGTGTCGCCGTGGTTTCATTTAGTCCATGTTTGTTCAAGGCTATCTTGATATTTTCTATCCACCGTTTTCGTGGTCTACCTTTGGCCTTACGCCCGGATATTCTTTTGTTATATGCTCTTATTGGTATTTGGTTTGGCTTCATTCTCATAAGGTGACCGAACAATTTTACTTGCTGTCTCTCAATATGTTCAATACATGATATTATACCAACTCTTTTCCTAATTTCTTCATTTCTTATTTAACTAGTTGTGTAACCATTGCAGCGTTTGTCATACACTTCATTTCACATGTAGCGATTTTGCTCTGCTGCGAAGGTGTTAAAAAGTATGTTTGACATTGGTAGCACAGTGTTGGTATAAAAATTGTATATATTATCTGTTTTTTTTAATATTTCCATCTTGATCTTTGAGTGAAGAAGTAATGATGAAAGTTGGTAGGTGACTGTGTTTGCTTTCTGGCACCTTGTTTCTATTTCTCTGTCTAGTCTTCCATCTTCGGAAAAATTGCTGCCTAGATATTTAAATTATTTGGCTTGTTTCACTTTAGTGTTATCTATTGTTATATCCATTTGTGTTACAGACTTGATAATTTTCATAACTTCTGCTTTTTGTACATTAATTTTCATGTTATACTTCTGACATGCTAATAGCAATGCATGGATGTGCTTTTGCAAAGTTTCCTCATCTTTGTATACTAGACTTTGATCATCGGCAAATAATAGTTCATTGATTTCATTATTAAGTTCCTTATCAGGTTTATTTGCAATGTTTTTCTCTTTGTTGACGTGAGCTTCTTTTATTATTATGTCCATGTATTTGTTGAAAAGTAAGGGTAAAAGTACGCAGCCTTGCCTTACACCAAATCTTGTTTCAAAAGGTTCAGTCATTCCATCTGTTGTTCTTACTGAGCATTTTTATATATCGCTTTTATATTATCTAACAGTTGTCCTCTGATGTTATAAATTTCTAGGTTTTCCCATAGAATGTTTCTATCTACTCTGTCGAATGCCTTTCACTGGTCTACAAATACTGTTTAAATCTGGATTGTATTCGATTGCTTTTTTATTCAGTTATCTCAGTGTGAAAAGTGCGTCTGTACAGCTTGCCCCTCTTCTGAAGCCAAATTGAGAGGGACTCAGCTGTGGTTCTGCAATATATCGAATACTCTTTTCTATTATTTTTGCGTAGATTTTGCCTGTGTGACTTAATAAGGAGATGCCTCTATATGATTCATACTCTCTCTTACTGCCTTTGTTCTTCCATAGTGGTACAATTACTAATTTTTTTCCAGTCGTCTGACACATTTATTTCTGACCAGGCTATTGTGAATAGTCTGGCTAACCACTGGACCCCTGTGTTTCTACACGCTTTTATTGCTTCCCTTGGTATACCGTCCTTTCCTGGTGATTTATTACTTGGGCTATGTTTTAAGGTTTCTTCTTTTTCTCGATTTATTATATTTGGTTCTGTGGTTTCTATATCTTTTTGAGTGTTGATGGGTCTATATTCTGCTGTTATTGTTGAGTTGTATAATTCCTAGAAGTATTCTTGCCATCTTTCTTTCCTATTCATGCTGTTCACTAAGGACCACCCTTCGTCTTCAGATGGATATCAGTGGTGTTCCTCGAGAGGAAGATAGCTCTCGGGTGCGGTTGCTGGACATCTAAACCCATAACAATACGTCCAGTTATTCCACAGGGATCTTCACACCGTGGTAATCACACAATAACAGCTTGAAGAAAGAGGTAGAACACTCTCTTTTGCGGATGATATCCTGATATACAGACAGGGAAGGGTTAGATGTCTTTACAATAACTGGGTGCATTTTGATCGTAGTCTGTTCTTTCGTGCACACATTGGTCATAATGACGTGTGATAGTCAAAAAGGATTTTCGTTTGTTTTAACTGTTGTCGTGATAAAGGACCTTTGGACGAAACGTTGATTTGTGTGTGTTATTATGTTTGTCTCTAACTAGCAAAACTTGATTACACTATTCCTGGATGTACCTGTTGGATTTCAGTTTTGTGCAGTAAATATCTAGTAAAACAAAACAAAACATCTGGGAAAAAAGAATGCGTCAGCCGGGAATCGAACCCGGATCGACTGCTTGGAAGGCAACCATGCTAACCTTTACACCACCGACGCTTATACACTTTATTTCTTTGATTAAATATATTACAAATTCTCTCTCTCTCAATGTGTGCGTGTGTGTCGATGGGATAGTAAGTGGAGGAGGGGGGAGAAAGGAGATCGCTAAACATCTTTTTTTCTTTAATTAACACAGTATATTCATAATTTCCGGTAGAAAATAATCAGTAATCACTGTACATATAGGCTATATATATATATATATATATATATATATATATATATATATATATATATATATATATATATATATATATATATATATATATATATATATATATATATACTGTATGTACATTTACTGTATCTTTCATCACACGTATTTCCTCCTCTCACTTCCTCTTTTCACTCTCTGTCTGTCTCTTATGTATTTATGATACCTTCTATGTCTGTTCACTAACATCTCCGTTCCATAAAGTACCTACGTCAAGCCATGGTTGGTTTGTCGAATTGCTGTATCTGCTCGTTTCGGTATGTACACATTATTCTGTATTCGTATCCGATCCTACTCTCTGGTTCACCTTGATCTCCTGTGAGCCTTGCCTACCTACTCCTTGTAAAATCCCCCCCCCTTTTTTTTCTCTCTGGATCTACCCGGCATACTTGACTACAGATTATCTACCCGGCAGATTATTCTTTACTACCCTTACTGGCCCGAGGCGGTGGTCTTTTTATGTTCCGACTTCAGTCTTTGTCCTTTATCCCCGTAAGACCTTATCGTGCCCATTGCGATACATCTCTGACATATTATACCTTGGTAGTAAATAAGTAAAGTAACCCATATCATTTATTACTATCGTAGGGGTGTGAGATGTTAGCGATCTTACATTTCAGTGGCTCTGCAAATGAGGGCGAGAGCCATCTTCTCTCCCTCGCAGTCGTTACGTATTTATCGGTACCCATTAATAAAGGCTGGGTGGACCCAGGAGCCATTGCGATCTGAACAATACCTTGGTATAGTATAGCGTATACCGACCAGTAAATTTACCTTCAGTTTCCAGCCGGACTCACACTGCTATAAGTAGTCGGTTTTTTAATTTATTTTTTAAATTGTCTGATTGGATCGCCAAACTCATCATCACTCTCTTGTCCACCATTTCTTCTCGTCATACTATGTCTGTCTTCTTTTGCTTTGCCGGACTCGTACAGCTTTTTTCTTTCTCTTCTCCATGTTTTTTCTACCACGCTTTAATCTCTTTCTACTACCATCGTCACACCACATGTGCTATCTTACGTTTAGTATAGGCCCTATAGCATATTTAGTTTATCTTTCGTCCTGATTGAGGGTGTTATTGGTTGGTTAGTTGCTGATTCAGCGGTTCATGGGCTCATGCCCTTTGACCTAATGCCATTAAATGGCATTATATTGCTGGGAAGTCTGTGGATTTTCGGCCCACCACGGGACAGAGCCAGAGAATAACTCACACCTCCAGGAAGGTAAGTTTCAACTATGCACTGCTCCTAGCCACTGTAACATGATAGGGTTCACTGTGCTCATTCCCCGCCACCAATTGACTACTGGTTATGCTTCTCTATTGCTCTAGACATGCAACCAATGTTCAAGTCAAAAGGATTGTCACGTCCTGAGTCACTGTGCCTCTATGATGGGTCTAAGCCATAGGAAAAAAACAGTGCTGTCAGTTTCCTCCTCCCCAGTGCTGCACAGTACATCTCTGGCTCCCTCCCAACCACAGAGGGCACCCTCCCAACCATACATATATATTCAGGTAAACATGAAACACATTTCAACAACAAAATAAAAGCACAATTGTATAAATGACGTGCCATGAAGCTTCTCTAAGAAGATAACCTTAATATAACGGCATGTCATCCACTAAGGTTTTCTGTTGCATGGGTGGTTTGTCTAGTGGCTATTGGTGAGACCACAGACGAAACCACATGCGCGAAGCTGTTAGTCGAAACGTCGTTTTTCACTGTCTCGTTGCTAGTCCACTATGTTTTATTTACAAATATTGGTAACACTTGTACCTATTTCCATTCAACTTTACCGCCGAATAGCAGCCTTTAGTTGCCTTTCAATACCCGACCATGACCATTTTTCGGCCAGAAGCTCGACTGGATAACTGTGCCTTTCGGTTTGGCACATTCATCTTTCGCGCGACATTTTAGTCCCATTAATCTATTGGAGAGTCAGCCAAGTCCACCCACACAATTTCTTATTCGCCACTTGCTACATTCATGTCAGGTGTTGCTGTTCTTTGTTTTAGGTTTTGACAACGCATACGAGCAAGTGTACATAATGCATATAGAACAACGCATATACAACAACTAGAAATAACACAATTCCCGGCGTGTACTTTAAGTAAGCACAGCTTCCACGTGAGAACCATTGGGATATCACAATTTCTATGTTCAAAGTATACAGAGTAACGCAGTAATGTCTATACATTCATGATTGCGTGAATACCTGATTGTCAAGGGAAACTAGAGATTGAGAATGGCGGAGAGATAGAAAGTAGTCCACAAGAGATAACATTGAGTATTAACACAGTTATGAAAACAAGGTAAAGAACCATCCTGCAGACTAATGCTCGTCCGCCCGCGCACATTAGTGCTCAACGTCTTCTAGCAACCATATATGCGCTGCTGTTGTCAGACAGACCTACCCACCAAAACAGCACATCCCATTTTGGAAAACAAGATAACTTGTGTGCTACGTCCGTGTTTCTGGTAGTATACCTTTCTTATCACACTCGTGCAACTCTCTGTCTGGGATTTAGTTCGCATGCAACTCTCGTTTAGTCGGTACTTAAACACAATCTGCGCCATTTTCTTGTTTTCTTTTCATCGTAGGTCATAGCAACAATCTTTTTTTGCTTTCTGTTGAAGTTTCAGTTATATGCATTATGGTTAGACTCGTTTTCATGATCTTGTTCAACTTCACACCTACGGTGTAAAGCGTATTTACTTTTCTCTCTCTTGTTGAACAATAACACAAGGTGCATGTTTCCAGTATAACTTTCTCGTCCCATCACGAACACACAACACTGCGTTCTGTTTTATCACACTTTCGGCTCTGTGGCTGAGGTGTGAAACGCGTCTCAATTGACGAACTAATATGACTAAAATTTACGCTGCAAGCACTTGTCCATCCGGATCATTCAGAAAATAAATAACAAACTACTGAGCGTAAACAATTACTTAGAAAATCTGCAGCCAAATATTCTGAGTGGGTCGATGCATCCTGAAAAGGTTGTGACAGAAACTCATAACTTGTGCGAACATGTTATTTTGTGTGTGTAATTTTGTCAGTGCCTTGAGCAAACATGATTTTTGTGGGTCTAGTTTTGTTAATGTCTTGATCAAACATGTTATTTTGTGTGCCTAGTTTTGCCAATTCCTTGATCAAACATTTTTTCTTTCTAAATTGTTTTGTCAAACCTTTCAGACACAATTTTTTGGGGTCTAGTTTTACCAATAACTTGCCCAAGCATGGATTTTGTGGTCTAGTTTTGTCAATGCTTTGCCAAGACATGCATTTTATCGGTCTGTTTTTGTTTAATACCATACCCCGGCATGATTTTTTGAGTCTAGTTTTATCAATATTATGTTCAGACGATGTTCCGAGGTCTAGTTTTATCATAATTATGTTCAGACAAGATTTTTCATCGGTCTAGTTTTTTCAATATTATGTTCAGACATGATTTTTCATGTGTCTAGTTTATCAATATTATGCTCAGACATGATTTTTGTTTAATAAATTATTGTCAAATTCTTTTCCAGACATGATTTTTGTGTGTCTAGCATTCTCAATATCTTGTCCAGACCTTATTTTTTTGGTATCTAGCTTTGTCAATATCTTGTCCAGACAGAATTGTTTGAACCTGAGCTTGTCAGTACTTTGTCCGTATATTATTTTTGTGTGTCTAGTTTTGTCAATTTCTTGTCCATTAGTTATTTTTTGAATATGGGTTTGACAATGCCTTGTCTAAATATAAGCATGTAGATACGGTGTTGGAAATGAGTTATTACCACCACATGAGATTAAAGACCGCTTTGAAAGCTGGAAATGAGTTATTGACATCACAAAAGATTAAAGACCGCTTTGAAAGCTGGAAATGAGTTACTGACATCACATTAGACGCATGTGGTTACGTCTGTGGGTCTCACCAATGGCCCACTAGACAAACCACCCATGCAACAGAAAACCTTAGTAGATGAAATGCTGTTATATTGAGGTTATCTTCTTATAGAAGTTTCATGGAACATCATCTATACAATTATGCTTATTATGCTGTTATTTTGTTGTTGAAATGTTTTTCATGTTTACTTGAATATATGTATGCACCCTCTGTGGTTGGGAGAGAGCCAGAGGAGTACTGTGCAGCACTGGGGAGGAAGAAACTGACAGCACTGTTTTTTTTCCTATGGCTGAGACCCATCATAGAGGAACAGTGACAATCCTTTTGACTTGAACATTTGGTTGCATGTCTGGAGCAATAGAGAAGTTCGGCATAACCAGTAGTCAATTGGTGGCGGGAAATGAGCACAGTGAACCCTATCTTTGCTGCAGTGGCCCGGAGCAGTGCATAGGTTGAAACTTACCTTCCTGGAGGTGTAATAGTTATTCTCCGGCTCTGTCCCGGGGTAGGCCGAAAATCCACAGACTTCGCAGCAATATAATGCTATTTAATGGCATTGGGTCAAAGGGCATGAGCCCATGGACCGCTGCATCAGCAACCAACCAACCAACCAACATCACATGAGATTGAAGAGAGCTTTGAAGTTTGTAAATGAGCTATTGACATCACATGAGATTGAAGATCGCTTTGAAAGTACATGCTTTTCTTTTCTTCTTCTGCGTTGGCCCTCAAACACATACATATTAGCAGGATATTGTCAGGAGAACGCAATGCGCTATATCATGGTCTACAGCAGGGGTCTGCAACCTTTTGCTAACTGTGCGCCAAATTAAGGTTTCAAATTATTCAGAGTGCCAACATCACATATCATTTTATACAAGTCGAGGCCAATATTCTTATATTTACCATATATTTTATTTCTATATTTTAATTAAATAATATATAGTGCGTGATATTCAATAAAATGTAAAGTTGGAAACAACATTACAAGAAATAGTTTCTTGAAAGATTTAAAATTTTTTTATTATTATTAATGAGAGCCTTGCCCTTGCATGATCTTGGTCAGTTGCTCAATATCGACAACATACTTCATACTTTGTCACTTTGAGTTTGACACAATTTTCTGAATGTTCAGGCGTTAGGTGAGTGCCGAAATGAGTGAGGAAACTCAGCTAATCGATTTATAATCAACTTTATACAGGAAACGTGATGAGTCTGCGTACCATTTGAAATTGCTTGGCGTGCCAAGTGTGGCACGCGTGCCATAGGTTGCCGACCCCTGGTCTACAGCTTAGATGCGATATTTGTGTCTTTCGGCCGAACACATACTTATTATTTTACACATTTTGTGATGCCAGCAGTGATCTGAGTGTGCCAAACTGGGCGACTGAGAACTGTAGTATACCAGGTAACTAACTAACTGTCAAATACTGCATGTTTCCCGTTGAGGAGTTGCAGGGATGGATTTTGTAGACGTGCTCTTGCTGTCGTCACGTCGTGTACAGCGTGAGTTTTTTAATAGGTAACTTAACTCATAGACAAAAAATCTTTTAAGTCAGACAAGTTATAAGTGAGAAACTAATAAGGTAGGTGTGTCCCTTAATTCTTGGCAGTTGTTGACAAAGGCAGGGGTAGAAAAAGGCGAAAAGAAGCTGGACCTAATTTACGGACTGTCGCTAGGTAATCTTTATAGAAAACACGTTGTCTTTATAGCTAAACATCTAATACATTAGCATCACATCTCTCAAACTGAAGAGCTTTATTCCTTCCATACACTTGCTCGACGCTGAAGGAACTTAGCAGCGCCGAACATGGTGCATAGAACAGAAACCAGAGCTCTTAAGTTCGAGAGCTTTGATGCTAATGTGCTAGATTGTCATTATCATGATTGTGAGCCATTGAGTGTAAACTTATAGATTGTGTCATCAAACAACTTAAAAATCATAATAAAACAAACACAATACACCGGATGTCATAATTCACAAAATATTTACATAATATTGACATACAATTCTTGGAGACTAATTGTTATGGCAACTTATGGTACGGTACTGCTCACACTCAGAGACCATAATGCATAATAATCATTATTCTATGTTCAAAGTGTGGTGCTTTGGTTTTAATCCCAGAGATAATAAAATATAAAACGAATAACATGATCTCAAAATATTAGATAATTCTTTGTATTTAACTAAATAATAAAATTCGCAAGCGTCGGTGGTGTAAAGGTTAGCATGGTTGCCTTCCAAGCAGTCGATCCGGGTTCGATTCCCGGCTGACGCATTTTTTTCCCCTCCAAATTGCGACAGTCATGCTTTTCTTTTCTTCTTCTGCGTTGGTTCTCAAACACATATGCATATTGCATCTGCATATGCATCCAATGCATATTAGCAGAAACTGAATGCGCTATATTTTATATCATAGTCTACAGCATGGGTCGGCAACCTTTTGCTAACTGTGCGCCAACTTAAGGTTTCAAATTAATCATTATTCTATGTTCAACGGGTTTTAATCCCAGACATAATAAAGTACAAAACGAATAACATGATTACATATATTTTGATTACATCTCAAATATTAGAGAATTCTTTCTATTTAACTAAATAATAAAATACGCAAGCGTCGGTGATGTAAAGGTGTAAAAAGTGCGTCAGCCGGGAATCGAACCCGGATCGACTGCTTGGAAGGCAACCATGCTAACCTTTACACCACCGACGCTTGCGCATTTTATTATTTAGAACAAAGAATAATGATTATTATTCATTATGGTCTGTGAGTGTGAGCAGTACCGTACCATAACAATTAGTCCCCCAACAATTGTATGTCAATGTAAATATCTTGTGAATTATGACATCCGGTATTGTGTTTGTTTTATTATGGTTTTTATGTTGTTTGATGATACAACTTATAACTTGTAATAAGTTTACACTCAATGGCCCACAAACATGACAATGAAAATCTAAGACTAATACATTCGCATCACAGCTCTCGAACTCTGGTTTCTGTTCTATGCACTATGTTCGGCGCTGCTAAGTTCCTTCAACGCCAAACAAGTGTATGGAAGGAATAAAGCTCTTCAGTTTGAGAGATGTGATGCTAATGGGAATAGATCACATAGTACAGAGATGGTCAGAATATATCAAAGAACTTTATGATGACAATAGACCAAAAATAAACATACAAGATAACGGCGAGGGTCCATCAATAGACACAGCAGAAGTAAGGGAGGCACTAAGACACATGAAATATGGAAAAATCCCAGGTCCAGACAATATCACATTAGAAGAATTAGCAGCTTTAGATAACTTTGAAGTTGAAATAATCACAAAATTGCTGAATGACACATATAACAGCGGAAACATACCCAATGACTTAATGAGGTCCATATTTATAGCCTTACCTAAGAAACCAGGGACCAACCGAATGCGAAGAACATCGTACAATCAGCATCATGAGCCAAATAACCAAAATACTCAGAATCATCATGAAGAGAGTGAAAAACAAAATAAAATCAGAAATAAGTCCAGAACAATGTAGCTTTGTAGAAGGCAAAGGCACCAACAATGCGATTTATATATTGAGAACACTAATAGAGAGGTCTATAGAGGTAAAAACACATATGTATCTCTGTTTTATAGACTACACTAAAGCTTTTGACAAAGTTAAACATAGCGAAATTATACACATGCTAGAGAATCTGAACATTGACAGCAAGATTTATGAATAATCAAGAAACATATACTGGCAACAAACAGCAGCAATAAGAGTAGGAAATAAATTTGGCCCTTTTCAACAAATAAAACAAGGAGTCAGACAATGATGCATGCTTTCACCAGACCTGTTCTCTTAATACAGTGAAAACATATTGCGTGCAATAGTAGATATCCCAGGAATATAAGTGGGAGGACATAACATAAATAATTTGAGATATGCGGATGATACTGTTCTGATTGGAAAAAGTGAGGAAGACCTTCAAAATTTAATTAAAGTAGTAGTCACAGAAAGTAAAGAGAAAGGCCTCTTCCTAAATATCAAGAAAACAGAAGTAATGGTTATTTCAAAGAAACAAAACACATCTTGCAAGATCATAGTGAATGATATAGTATTAAAACAGGTCCACCAATTCAAATATCTAGGTACAATGATTACAGCAGATGGAAGAAGTTCAACAGAAATAAGATGCAGAATAGGACAGGCAAAAACAACATTCAGAAAAATTAAAAATATACTGTGTAATAAGACCTTATCATTAGAGGTGAGAAAGAGAGTTCTGCAGTGCTATATAACCCCTATACTAACATATGGGTGCGAGTCTTGGACAATAAACAAACTGGAAAGTGGGAGATTGGAGGCAACAGAGATGTGGTTCTATAGAAGAATGCTGAAAATACCATGAACTGCCAGAAAAACTAATGTAGAGGTGTTGAAAGAGTTAAATGCGAAACGGACCTTAATCAACAATATAAGATAAAGACAACGTTCTTTTTTTTTGGCCACTTCATGAGACAGGCAGGTTTAGAGAACATAATTACAACAGGAAAGATTGAAGACACCAGAGACAGAGGGCGACAAAGTGAGAAAATATTAGACAGTTTGACAACCTGGCACGACAAGGAAACAACAACGTCTTTGATACATAATGCTGTGGACAGAGAGCTGTGGAGAGCCATGACCGCCTACGCCACCCGGCATGGCACCTGATGATGATGCTAATGTATTAGATGTTTAGCTATAAAGACGACGTGTTTTCTATAAAGATTACCTAGCGACAGTCCGTAAATTATGTCTAGCTTCTTTTCGCCTTTTTCTACCCCTGCCTTTGTCAACAACTGCCAAGAATTCTTACTCTTATTGCTGCTGTTTGTTGCCAGTATATGTTCTTGATTATTCATAAATCCTTGCTGTCAATGTTCAGATTCTCTAGCATGTGTATAATTTCGCTATGTTTAACTTTCTCAAATGCTTTAGTGTAGTCTATAAAACAGAGGTACAGATCTGTTTTTACCTCTATAGACCTCTCTATTAGTGTTCTCAATATATAAATCGCATTGTTGGTGCCTTTGTCTTCTACAAAGCTACATTGTTCTGGACTGATTTATGATTTTATTTTGTTTTTCACTCTCTTCATGATGATTCTGATATATATATATATATATATATATATATATATATATATATATATATATATATATATATATATATATATATATATATATATATATATATATATATATATATATGACTGCGTTTCTCAGTCAAACTTTGACTGTTTTTCAATCAGAACTTTTTGACAAATTCTGGGAGATGGGACAAGACAATCCTACCAATAATTCAGTGCCAAATTCTGGGAGGTGGGACAAGACAATCTTACCCAATAATTCAGTACCAAATTCTGGGAGATGGGACAAGACAATCTTACCCAATAATTCAGTACCAAATTCTGGGAGGTGGGACAAGACAATCTTACCCAATAATTCAGTACCAAATTCTGGGAGATGAGACAAGACAATCTTACCCAATAATTCAGTACCAAATTCTGGGAGATGGGACAAGACAATCTTACCCAATAATTCAGTACCAAATTCTGGGAGATGGGACAAGACAATCTTACCCAATAATTCAGTACCAAATTCTGGGAGGTGGGACAAGACAATCTTACCCAATAATTCAGTACCAAATTCTGGGAGATGAGACAAGACAATCTTACCCAATAATTCAGTACCAAATTCTGGGAGATGGGACAAGACAATCTTACCCAATAATTCAGTACCAAATTCTGGGAGATGGGACAAGACAATCGTACCCAATAATTCAGTGCTTAATTCTGGGAGGTGGGACATGACGATCCTAATCAAAAATAATTCAGTGCCAGCCTCCCAGAGGTGAAATGACACAAGAAAATTGTATCCAATAATTCAGTGTCAGCTTCTGGTTCTTTTTTTTTCGTTATCTTCAAATCTTCTCCTCCGTCTTTCCACCTCCCTATCCCCTTAAAACCTGGCAATATATCCGCGAAATGAATCTTACAAGGCATGTAGTTATTGTGACATACCTGGAAATGATTCTTACAAGGCATGTAGTTATTGTGACATACCTGGAAATGATTCTTGCAAGGCATGTAATTATTGTGACATACCTGGAAATGATTCTTGCAAGGTATGTAGTTATTGTGATATATCTGTTTCATTTATATTTTAATATTCTTTTGCACGCATCTTTATTGATGATGTCTATGTATTATGGGATGATGGTGAAATAATCCTTTAGATGTGAGGCGTTAGCTCTTGACACCCCATAGCCTTTCTGATAAAAGGAATGATTATCAGTAGAGGCGTCACTAGGGTTGGTGTCACCCAGTGCTGTAAAACGTAATGTCACCCTCTCACTTCATGAGTCAACCCCCACCAACACCGTGAATATATTTTTACACAAAAAAATGACAGAATCACAGCATTAACCCATGTTATTCCTTATCATTATTGAACAACCTCCGTTAATTATTTGGTAATTACTAACAGTAAACGTACTTACTAATATGTGATCTAAACGGGATACCTTTTGTGATTTTTCGTCTTTAAATTGGTGTCATAAAAATTGAAAAATTCGAATTTACCGAATCTCAGATCACGAGTAATAATATTACTTTTCAGTGTCGTTTTTTTTTTTTTTACTAAAACGAAACACACAACCTTTAAATTAACGAGTTAGTTAGGAGTGACATTTATAGTGTACATGTTGTATTTGTTGTATTATGCGAATGTTTGAGAATTTAAAAAAATGATACACTTGTAAGTATTATTTGTGGACAATGACAGAGGCGAGAGACAATTATATTTAGATAATCAGGGGTGGGGTGCAGTCCTAACAAAATGTGACAGGGCGCTTCGTCTTCCAAAAAAGGGTGTCTCCACAAAAAAATTACAGGGGCAGTGAAAATCAGTATGTCTTAAAGAAGGTCGTTAGAAAAAAATGCCGGAACAGTGCCCTGACACTAAAAAAAGTACCAAGGCTCCGCCCTGTCACCACTACACCCCTATAGATAATTAAATGTACTATACACAATTAAAGCAAAACATACAATATTGTAGGTTAGACGTCAACTAGCCAACTGTGCGAAACTGCACCAAATCTGTTCATTTGTAAATTTCGTTTTTCGTGAACTAATCTGTAAATTGTTGCAAATATTTTTAATTTGACAGTTATTTCGGTGTAACTTATCACAAGTTAGTACAAAGAAACGAACAACGCTAATCATTAGGTTTGTTTGTTTCTTTTATTAAGCTAATGTTATCTTCTGGAGAAGTTATTATACATGCAAAACTATAAGACGTTTTTATTTTGTGATATAACTAACAGAACATAGATATTTTTATATTTCAATAAGAAATTGCTATCGTTGGGAGAAACAATGCATATGAGTAATTTTATAGAGTGACATAGCTTCAATCATACAAAGTAATATTTTTGGTGTCACCCCCATGTGATGGTGTCACCAGGTGCGGTCCGCACCCCCCCCCCACACGAACCGTCTTAGTGACGCCTTTGATCCTCAGTTGAGTAATTGAAGTGACACCCGAACTCGTATATGGTTTGCTGTCTAAAAGGAATTGTTATTTTATGGAAGTTTATGGATGTATGTTCAATTTCCATAAGAAAGCGTTCCATTGCTGCATTCATGATCATCACGTGTTGCCAGGATAGTAGAATATACTTCTGGGTAACTTGTCCATCCTTCTTCTATCAGATCTGCTGACCTAACTGCAGTGATTGTTCATCTAGCATTCCCCACACTTAGGAGTCTGTCAGAAAAGGAGAAAGGTGCAACTTCCGCTGGCCTGCATAGCTTCATTATCCGCGGGGACCATTTGACAGCAGACAGTCAGTTAGTCATGCGACGTACTCTTTCCAGAACGTAGTCTTCCGTATGAATCTCCTGAAATCCCCAGGATTTTGACAGAAGACAAAATTAAGAAATCCAAATAAGCATGCAGTGACAATGATGATTTTTTTTCACAGGTGAAAGGTTGTCAACCCATTCCCTAACTTACCTTAATCGTCTCCTACGATAAGTCTGTAAAGAAGAAAATGGTCGTATCATTTACATACTGAATGAAAAGTCCAGACCTCAGTTTTCACGCGGAAGCATTATACACGCAATATTTCACGATATTAGGTCATTTTGAGGGCGATTATATTATATTTCAATTATATTTTCTTACTAAAGTTGATGTCTCTTTCAAATAGGTTAACTGCCTATACATACCAAGGTTGCTATATTGGTCATTTCAATGCCACATTTATTGAATTGTACCATCTTTAAAAACTACTGGCCATGCAATTTATTTTGGCCACTTTTGACTATTTTGGTTATTCCTTTAAATATATATCTACTTTAACGTATTTTTTTTTTACATTTACTTTTGGCTACAAATTGTGTGGAAGGTTCTTTTGTGTATATCAACTAATTTAGAAACACTAACAAATCTACCCATGTATAGGCCTAAAATGAAGATTGCATGTTATAAACTGGTATTTGATACGTTTATCAGGATATCTAAGTAGAAACGCTGTTACAATATTGAGACCTGTTTCAGCAAACAATCAGAACAGACATTTTCGTGGTAACAAAAAGCACTAGATAATAGTTTGGGCAATAATTTAATTGAAAATTTAATTATTACTCCGTGAAAATTAAAATGTATAATTTTACTATTCACAAAATTATGCAAATAAAAAGTATCCCCATTGCTACCATGACTAGAGAGAGAGAGAGCTTAAACTCTCAAAATAACATTAGCAAATCTAAAATCAAGTTATAAATAGCATATATTGAACATTCTGAAATAGATGAATGTTGATAACTTGAGAGAGTACCAATTTATAAAAAGGTAGAACTCTTGAGAGATATGTTTTAGTAGTTTATACACAATTTTGAAATTGTGCCATTTTTGCTATTTGTTTTTATCAACAATTTAGCTAACAATAGTTCCAATAATCCGGCAACCCTGATACACACTGTCACCTAACGTTTCCACAGATTGCAGATCTTTCTTCCTTTTCTTATCGGCGTTTGTTCTTAAATCCTGCAGATTAGCAAGATATAGTACTGAGAACATAATATAGGCCCATTGTATCCTGGGTTACAGCCTGCTGCAATATCTGCGTCTTATGACCTAAGACATCCGACTTCCGCATGGTTTCTGTGTCACGTTGAACCTGTATGGGATGGGACAGCTAATTTCACTATATAAACCTCCTTAATCGCTTCTTACGACTTGCATGAAAGATAAATAGTGCTGTTATTCTTTGATCCCTTTTCAGATCCGGCAACACACGGATGTGTTGATCTATCTATATATGGTCTAATCCTATCTTCCACAATCTCCGTATTGTATCAACAGAATTATAAATCTGTATATTTCATCAAGTCTCAGTTTAAGTGCTACAATAATTGAAACAGGCAAAATTTGCAATGAGGTTTTTGTTTAATATTATAAGAATATAAACAGGCAAAATGTGCAATGAGGTTTTTGTTTAATATTACAAGAATTGAAACAGGCAAAAATTGCAATGAGGTTTTTGTTTAATATTACAAGAATTGAAACAGGCAAAATTTGCAATGAGGATTTTTTTTAAATATTACAAGAATTGAAAGAGGCAAAATTTTCAATGAGGTTTTTGTTTAATATTACAAGAATTGAAACAGGCAAAATTTGCAATGAGGTTTTTGTTTAATATTACAAGAATTGAAACAGGCAAAATTTGCAATGAGGATTTTTGTTTAATATTACAAGAATTGAAACAGGCAAAATTTGCAATGAGGTTTTTGTTTAATATTACAAGAATTGAAGCAGGCAAAGTTTGCAATGAGGTTTTTGTTTAATATTACAAGAATTGAAATAAACGAAGTTTGCAATGAGGTTTTTGTTTAAAATTACAAGAATTGAAACACAAAGTTTGCAATGAGGTTTTTGTTTAATATTACAAGAATTGTAACAGACAAAGTTTGCAATGAGGTTTTTGTTTAATATTACAAGAATTGAAACAGGCAAAGTTTGCAATGAGGTTTTTGTTTAATATTATAAGAATTGAAACAGACAACGTTTGCAATGAGTCTTTAGTTTAATATTACAAGAATTAATTGGTGACCACAATTTTAATTCCGTTTTCCTATTGTGTATGTGCCTATTCTATTGAGTATATTAAATACACCGTTTCTTGTATATGGATGCGTGTCATGAAGAATAGATAAACAGGATAACATGATAGTTGAAAATAGAGGCAACATATATGTGGTTCTGTAGAAGAATGATTTTGACAGCTAGGAAAAATGAAATGGGTTGCTGAAAACGTCAAAACATGAGACAGGGGAAAAAAATTGAAACTGTTAACTGAAAGAAGAAACTGAGACTAAAGGAATAAATTGGAACTCTGTTGAGTGAAGGAAGAATCTGAGACTGAAGGAATAAATTGGAACTCTGTTGAGTGAAGGAAGAAACTGAGACTAAAGGAATAAATTGGAACTCTGTTGAGTGAAGGAAGAATCTGAGACTGAAGGAATAAATTGGAACTCTGTTGAGTGAAGGAAGAAACTGAGACTAAAGGAATAAATTGGAACTCTGTTGAGTGAAGGAAGAATCTGAGACTGAAGGAATAAATTGGACTTTTGGAGATATTATGAGACAGGGTGGTCAGGAGAACATAGTTAAGCAGACAGGTTAGACGGCAGGAGAGATCGAGAACGACAGCATGAGAAAATCATCCTACAATGTCGGACATCGTGGTCTGACATCGGGGCATGAAAACGATATTGAAACAAAATTGGGGAAATAAAGAGTTGTGGGTATGCACCATCGTCTACGTCAGTCTGAACGACATCTGATGATGATGAGATTATTTGTCGTAAAATACAAAGAAGTCCGGATTTTGTAATGTTATAAAGCCAATTTAAAAAAAAGTCCCCAGATACTGCAATATCTCACGCATGTGGTTGCTTCTGTAGGTCTCACGAATGGCCCACTAGACAAACCACACATGCAACAGAAAACCCTTGTAGATGATATGCCGTTATATTGAGGCTCTTTTAATAGAAACTTTGTAGCATGTAATCTATACAATTATAGACCCACTATGCGTAGAAGACTCCTTCGATAGGCATTACACTAAGCCGGAAGCTGAAGTCTCCTGGGTATGAAAGAAAACTAAGAAAACCACTCACTGTACATATGAAGTTAGAGCTAATCGCTCGCAATTCCTGGGATTCTAAAACAAACAACTGCAATATCTTAATGTTTATATGTTTATACCTTTCAATATTAACGATTCAAAACAAATGCCATGCCAATGTATTAATTCATTTTTGAAAAACTATTGTCCTAACATTATTAACATTATCAAATATATTTACTAGCACGAATTAGACTATCTGTTAGTGATTATTGCAGGTAAAAAAAGTGCATCCCTCTATGACAGAGACAATCTGAAACGCCTCTGCTGCTCCCAAAACCTCCACAGGGGCCGACAGTGCTCCAGTTGAGAAACAATGCTCCAATAGTGTTTCTCAAATGCCGGGGCCGCGTTGTCACTTAGCAGCCGTATGGTCGAGTTGTCACATAAACGAATTAAACCTAAAAATTGAACCTAAAATGGTACAAATACAACAATATTTAATGATTAGAACAATATCGAATCATTCAAAAGGAAATTGTAACTCTAATGACCGAAAAAGGAAATTGTAACTTTGATGACTTAGGAAGGAAATGTATCTCTGATCACTGAAGGAATAATTTGGAATTCTGATGAATGAAGAAAGAAATTAGAACTGATGACTGAAGAAAGAAATTAGAACTGATGAATGAAGAAAGAAATTAGAACTGATGAATGAAGAAAGAAATTAGAACTGATGAATGAAGAAAGAAATTAGAACTGATGACTGAAGAAAGAAATTAGAACTGATGACTGAAGAAAGAAATTAGAACTGATGACTGAAGAAAGAAATTAGAACTGATGACTGAAGAAAGAAATTAGAACTGATGAATGAAGAAAGAAATATTGAAATGCTGCAGTGGTATTCAATGTCTGTCCATTTTATTTGTTTTATCATCATCTTTCAGTTCTGTATCCACAAAGTTAGTTGTCTGCAATGGACCTACAGTATCCTCTGGGTATTGCTTTGGTGGTGCATTCTGCTAGCATGTAACCTGTCTATTTCGTGATATTTCCATCCTACGTGTATCTCTACCTACCTCTTGCGCGTCTCCGCTCAGCTCTACTCTTCAGCAAGTTGCAATGTCTTCTAATAGACCATGTTCAAAATATTTTATTTGTATGATTTTGATTTCCTTTAATAGTTACTTTTTTCATACGAATTTTATCACACCTTCTTTGTTTGTTTTATTTTCTTTCCATGAAATTACCCATATTCTTTCATATATCCACACCTCAAAGGCATCAATTCTGTCTTCTAGCTGTTTGTTCATTGTCTATGTTTCAGAGCCATACATTCCCGCCGAAGACGGATGTGTCAGGCCATTGGCGCAAATAAAACGGCGATAAAACGCATTTCCATTCTCTGGACTACATCCTTCTGGAAATCTAGTAGGGCAATGGTCCTGCTACAAGGGGGATCCAGCATGTGTTTGAGAATGAACGCTGAAGAAGAAGAAGAAGAGCCATACATTAATGTAGAATCGATGTCACATTTTATAATTATCATGTCTGCTTGTAATTTATTTAGATGTTAATATTTTTCTCATGTCATTGAAAGTACTGGCTTTGCGAGCCGATAGGAGTATTTGTGCGCAAACATATTTCATGGAGCAAGCCAGTTGGCTTTTCATTGTGCACTGCCAGGGTCACCAGGCTTGACAGATTGCGGAATGAATAAATCAGGGAACGAATATGTATAATATCTTGTACAGATTACATAGAGAGAGAAAACAGATCAAGTGGTTTGGCCACATTATGAGAATGCATCACGAAAAGTTACCCGTTCAAGTATATAACCTTCTTCTTCGGCGATCATTACTCAGTCAGGTTGGGACTCCGGATTCTATTATATAGGCTGCTGTCTGTTTTAGAGTGTCCACTGTGCCATACAGTTTCTCTTCAACACTGATTATGGTGGGCCATGTCTTGTTTCTCAGGTCTGCATACTGGGGACATTCTTGTAGGATATGTTCTGCTGTCATATTCGCAAGGCTTCAATGGCAGAGCCCAGTTGTACCTATTTTTAATTTCGTGTACAAATGATGTCTCATTTTGTTGTGACCATATAACCAAATGAGATCAGGGTACAAAGCCAGAGGAAGACCACGGAAAAGATGGATAGAAAACGTCAGGGACATCCTGTACAGACACGGTCATAGCACAGCCGAGGCCACACATCTGACTTTAGAACGCAAGCTCGAGCTCCAATCACCCCTACACTTAACGGCAAGATTGGATCACAAACCACCTGGGGAAAGACAATAGACAATTTAAAGTACTTTTAGCCATTCATATTCAACTTATGTTAACTTCAGTTTCACATTTGTGATTTTTGTGTGTCCAAGGTATTGGTTATGATCCGTTTTATACCTGTCCATGTTATCTCTGTGTGTTATACATGTCCATTCTCTCTGTTTGATACATATCCATTCTCTCTATTTTATACGGATCCATTGTCTATATTTTATACCTATCCATTCTCTCTATTGTATACCTGCTCATTCTCTCTATTTTATACCTATCCATTCTCTCTATTGTATACCTGCTCATTCTCTCTATTTTATACCTGTCCATGTTATCTCTGTGTGTTATACCTGTCCATTCTCTCTGTTTGATACCTGTCCATTCTCTCTATTTTATACGGATCCATTGTCTATATTTTATACCTATCCATTCTCTCTATTGTATACCTGCTCATTCTCTCTATTTTATACCTGTCCATTCTCTATATTTTATACGTCCATTCTCCTATTTTATACTTGTCCCTCTATTTTATACCTGTACATTCCCTACATTTTATACCTGTCCATTTTCTATGTTCTATAGATGTCCATTCTCTCTATTTATATCTGTCCATTTTCTTTTTTATACTTTCCATTCTCTCAGTTTTATACCCGTCCATTATATATGTTTCATACCTGTCCATTATATATGTTTCATACCTGTCTATTATATATGTTTCATACCTGTCCATTATATATGTTTCATACCTGTCTATTATATATGCCTTAGTAATTTTCTCCTTTCTATTATTATCTATCAAGGGTTGTAAAAATAGATGTCTATAGAAAAAATGGCAACCGCCGCTAAAATAGAAGCATCTCTGAGTGCTATTACTCACTACAAATACTTACACAGTGTCTAACCTTGTGGCAGCACACCAGGTGCTTGTAACTTTCTGTCGATCCTCAAAAATACTAAGGGGTGTAAGGTATTGAAACTAGCTCTGACTTCAAGGAGAATAACGGGGATCCGTAGGGCGTTTGTGAGTGGACGTTTGATCTTTGCGTATACATGATATTAACAGACAGAAACATAAGTATGGAGGGTACTTGATAGAGAATATTACACCCCTTGAGATGAACTCACCTTGAATTACACAATGTCGAAAGTACGTTCTAGAACAACCGTGCAGAATATGCAAAATATGGTAACAGGTAGAGATACAAGAAACAACGAAGAGAGACGGGGAAGAAACGGTTGTCTGAATCATTTACTCTGAAATAAATACGGGAATAGAATATTCTTTAAAAGTAATTTAGTTCAAGTTCGTCAACGTTGTTAGCAAAAGTAAATTCATATTCTCTTCATTAACATACCTATAACCGCATATTAAGACACACATATAAACACATACACATTGGCATTTACTCAACACACGCGCGTGTACACACACAGACTTGGAACTTGCGCGCAAGCATTCTCTGTAACCGAGTCTGCCACATGACCTTTAACCTCAACTCACTTCCCATGATTCCACGGGTGTAGCAACGAAACCGAGACTTCTGTCCTGCGTTGTGTGCCTTGTGAACAAGAGCTGTAGGTACATTGGCTATTTCTGGGTGAGTACAAAACAGTTTTCTTTTAGTATATTTTTAATCGATGCATAAGTTTTCAATGCAGATTTACTATCTGGCGCACGTCATTCAATTCCAAACATATACATCGACAAGCAATGTCAGATAAAAAATATTAAAGGCAGCAGTAAAATAAAAAAGAAAGTGCGTTATTATATCATACAAGTAAATTCAAGTAGGATGCAAGAGGATAAATTAAAAATTCTTGAGCCAAACGTGAATTGAGCCAGGTCCGTTCTGACGGCACCGAAATTTTTTCCGTACTTGACTAACCGCATCTCCAAAAAACATGAGGTTTTGCCAAGACATTCACACTGTGTAATCAAGTCACCGAGAATGGACCGATCGAGATTGAAAAACTATTACAATAACGAACATCCCGTACAAGTATTGAAGTATCCTCGATAACACAAACATATATCAGCTGTTATTAAGATATTTTTTGAAGCAAGATTCTACTATTTCTGTGTTATTTATGTTTACAAGAAGACCTATTGGCCCGTGTAGTAAATTGACCAACATGTATGTTATATGTTTGTGTTACCGAGGATACTTCAATACTTGTATGGGATGTTCATTGTTGTAACAATCTTTGCCTCAATTGGTTTGTTCTCAGTGACTTGAGTTACACAGTTTGAATGTCTTGGCAAAATTGCATGTTTTTGTTGTTATTGTTTTTTAAATATTTTTTTGTCGATGTGGTTAGTCAAGTACGGAAAAACCTATTTACTCGGGTTTCAAGGCGTCAGAACGGACGTGGTTCAATACTCGCTAATCTCAAGAACTTTTATCATTTTAGTAACCAACCGTATCAGACTTACTATCAATTTTTTGAGTTTAAAAACTAAGTAGCTTATTACATTTAACTGTTTTATAAATTATGTTAGTGTGTATAGTGTGCAGAATGACATGTATGTTAGATGAGGAGATACAGAGTGTGAATTGGCTGTGGAAGTCTTGACCATCTCCTGTAGATCAACTAATTATTGATGTACCTGCCGGTAGAGAGATGTCCACATAATAGAAGTTAACACCAAGATATCACGTATCACTGGCATTCAGTTTACAAGAACACTTAATGGATTAACTCCCAACCCAATACATTCTTCGAAGGTTCCATAGTGGCAGGTGTTGATGTGAGTGGATATTATTTACAGACCATATGTTTTGATTTGGCCGAATTTGTCCAGCATTTGACATCTTAAAGTTGCCTCCTTTCAGATGTTTTGTCAAAATTGTTTTATTCAGCTGTTTTAACCAAATTAGGATTGTAACAAATAAAAAATAAATGAAACTGTTTATGGAATCTGGCCATATGTACACACCATCACTGGTTCAATAATAAGCAAGACCTTCTCGAGGACAATGTCATGTGCACTAATCCCAATCAGCATTATTTAAGTTATCTGATGCAACTGGTCAATGGTCACTTTGCATATACTATGTTTTGCTAGCATATGAAAAGCACAATAAAGATCAGTTAAGCCAGGATATGTGTCATTATTTGGGAATCAGCACATAGGACTACTCTGGAGTTGACATATGCTACGTTGCTGCTGTATCAGTGAATAGCAGTAATGCAGTTATTACAGTTTCTAGATTGTACTAATGAAATCACAATGTATGCATTGATAGATTGTACTAATGATGTCACAATGTATGCATTGATAGATTGTACTAATGACGTCACAATGTATGCATTGATTGATTTTAGAATATGATACATATTTTACAAGCCAATTAGAATGATATCCAGTGTCCAGGTCGGTGGAGCTATTGAGACTGCCCGAACCACCTTGGTTCAAAACACAACATAGGTCCTACTGTTTTACATAGCTCTGGCGTGGTTGTTGAAATGTATATCATCATTATCAAGAGCCATCTCTGCAAGGAAGGTTGGCAGCAAAAGTCCTCCAGCATCTTCTGTCTCTTTCCTTGGTAGTGCACTCTGCTAGACTGTAACTATCCATATCATTATGTTTCACTCCCACTTTTACACTCTACCCCTTGCTCGCCGCCTCTCAACTCTTCCTTCAAGTAAAGACTTCAATAAGATTCAATATTATTTTTATTTGATTTTTTTTAAATATTTCCATATTTCCTTTAATATCTTTATTTATTTGTGTTTGTTTTTCTTCTCTTTCCATGTTCTCCTTCCTATTCCTCTATATATCCACATCTCAAAGGTATTAATGATGTCTTCAAGCTGCATATTCGTTGTCCATGTTTCACATTTGAGTAGATGTAATATTTTATAATTTTCATTTTTAGTTTGTTAGTTGTTTTTTATGTTAATATTTTTCTCAGGTCATTGAAGTGCCTTTAGCCATTCATATTTCTCCTTATAACGTTTGTTTCACAAATAACATCTGAATTATGTGTCCAAGATGCAAGTAAAGATCTACTTACTGCAGTGCAGCTCCATATATTATTAATATCTAGCATTTGTTCCTTTTCACCGCAATTCAAACAGGGAGTCAAGAATAGCAACACTGTTACCTGGCATGCATGCATATTGTAAGAGGCGACCATGGAAGTTTAGGGGTGGAATTAACTGTTGTATCACATAGAAGTGACCCAGAAGCCAGGCTGAAGTCGGATGTCTCAGGACGAAAGACACATATATTGCAGCCAAACTTTAAAACACAACACATTCCTATCTCTAGACCGCATCCTGCTAATCTGTAGGAATTTGTAAGAAACACGAAAGAAAAGTTGTTTCTCTTTGATTTGTTGACTATCGTTGTTTTAAAAAAAATATCAAGTCAACAATCTCTGCAATTTTTTTAATTGTGCCTAAAAATAATAAAATGGTTGAGGAAAATTCAAATCTTAATCTTCTTCTGCTTCTTCTGCATTCGCTCTCAAACTCCTGCAGATTAGCAGGATGTAGTCCGGAGAACGGAATGCGTTGTGTCATGTTTACAGCATTTCTGCGATCACTGCGCCTTTCGGCCAGACACATCCGACTTCAGCATGGCTTTGGGTCACTGATCCTATATGGGATGGGACAGCCAACTCCATCCCATAACCTCCTTAGTCGCCTTTTACGACATGCGTGGAAGGTAACAGTGTTGCTATTCTGTGCTCCCATTTCGGGCCCCGGCAACACAAGGGACAAGTTTTAATTAAAGATATGATACTGGAAGAGGCTTGGCAGCTTGCACATAACCGAGAGGTTTACAGCATGGTAGTGAGGGTAACGTTATGTAAAGGATACGTCACATAGACGGATCTGTCTGTCTGCCTGCCAGTCTGTCTATTGGGAGATGTATGTATTTGTTTATGTAATATCATGGGCCGAAAAATTCAACAATAGGGACATTCTGAGAGAGTTTAAAAAGAAAACTGACCACGCGACATGCTTCTCTTTAGAAAATTACAATATTGGTCATATGAAACGTCATCAAAGTTTACAAAAGACCATAAGGATGACAGGTCAGCGAAAAAGAGGCTACCATAAACAAGTTGGACACAAGATATCAAAGACCACACGAATATGACACAGAAGCAAGCAGTTTAGCTCAAGATCGGCAGGAGTTTCAAGGAGCTGTAATTACAATGTTACACGTGTCCATATGAACACATTTGATTAAACTGACTGTGTGTGCATGCGGTGATTGATGTGTTTTAATCAGCGCGTGGACAAATAGAGGTACTTGAACTATATTGTAGAAAAATTGATGGTTTAAAGTTATGTCCTTACTGAGGTGTGTTTTGTGATAACAGGTCAGTGGACAATAAAAAGAAACGCCCAAAGTTGAACCTATTAACATCAGTGTTATTACTTCAGTATACAGTCATCCCTCAGTTATCGCGGTTAATAGGGACCAGAACCGGCTGTGATAAGTGAAAAACCGCGAAGTAGTGTCATCCTCTCATTTTTAACACACGTACATTTTGTATGTATGTATAATATCAGTAAGTGTATATGAAACCATATAAGTGCATATGTTATCATTAGAACATTAAAGAATAGTTTCAAACAAATAAATAAAATATTAATAGTATAAATAACATACATAAAATAATGTATAAATAATATAAATATGATAGGTGTGTGTGTAACATAAGTAGGTGTAACTAAAGTGTTTGTTTGTTAGTTGGTGGGTTTGTCTGTCTAGAGTCAGACACGTCCCTGTCAACCGTGGAATGGTTTTCCATTGGTTATATCGGGGCGTATGTTGTGGCCCAATGGCCTGGGTTATCCTGTTAGGGACTGGTGATTTGACCTGGGGTCTGGTCTGCGTGTCCTTATAATTAACTAAAGTGTACATACTGTAAATATGTTTTTAGAAATCCACAATGTACTGAGGCCGCGGTCAATGAACCGCGAAGTAGCGAGGGATGACCAATTATTAAAATATTTGAAAACTGTTTAGATACAAACTGAGAGCCAACGCCGTTATTCAAGGACGTAGATAAAGGAAGAAAGGGGTGGGGGAGGGGGTTTCGCTGATCTGATGTGGATTTAATTTCCTGGAGATATGAAATGTTTGTAGCAATGAGAGAAGAAGACATACATGCAAATAAAATCAATGTAGTTAAGGGTGAGGGATATGAGACATTATGCAGTTGTTTAGTGATCGAATCTTTCATAATCAATCAATCATTCAATCACGAATTGAGTCTCTCTAAAATGTTCACATCATCCAGTGCGTAAATCAAGAGCAAGGATTTTCCAATTATCTATATCCTTGTGCAGGTTCTCCATCTAATTCAATGACCATATGATTCCCATCTATGTTAAGTCTTTCATGGCTCTTCTCCATATATTTCCAGGTCTTCCCTGTTTACTTTTTCAATATTGTTTCCATTTCATTGATAGTCCTAGCAGTATCTTTGACTGGTTTTCTGAGCTTGTGTCCTATCCATTTTTATTTTCTCTCATTTATTTTACAGTCCACCAGATCTTGATTTGCTTGCCTTTAATATCACTTCTGATCTTATCTTGCTTCTTGTCCTGTTTCATACATAAACACAAATTTGTAACGCATCTGTTTTCATACAATGAGTCTGATGTATAGAGTGACAAGCGTTGGTAGTGGTGTAGCGAGGTGGGGATGGAGGAGGAGCGCAACGCTTAGGCGTGGCTATTGACAGTAAAGGCATACGAGTACAATCAAAATAAGCCTTTATATGTGCTGATTTACTGCCACGCATTTATGATGAACGTTATGGAGACACACACACGTTCCAAACACGTATTCCTGCTTGTTTCCGTGATTAAAGTCTGTCATACTAGACTCTGACCATTACGCCTTGTGACGTCTTGAAGGGCAAGCACATACTCCACTTCTCACGTTTAGTAGCCATCGCTCTCAGAATTCTTACCCACCACTTTCATGTCTGCCTCCACATATCTTTGTTCCAGTATCTTAGCCAGACTAACTTTGCTTTTGCTCTTCTGGTTCAACGTCAAAGTAATTTTTGTGTGACCATCTGTCTCTGTTCTAAGTGCGTCATCGATCTAACTCCATTGCCTTTTGTCATACTTGCCTTCATATCCTTCTGATTACTCTTAGTAACTTCTGATTACTCTTAGTAACTTCTGATTACTCTTAGTAACTTCTGATTACTCTTAGTAACTTCTGATTACTCTTAGTAACTTCTGATTACTCTTAGTAACTTCTGATTACTCTTAGTGATTAAACTTCTGATTAATGATATTGTTTGACTAGAATAATCTGTATATCTCTCTAAGTTACGTTGTGGTGAAAATATGATAATTTATACCAGAGGTGACAACCTTCATTTAGCATATGGGCCCTTTCTTTAGACTAATATTCTTCCGTGCCTACTCCTTCTAATGCTTACAAAAAGATAGACTTTATTTACAAATCAACTAAACCCTTTCTGATTTCTGAGTGTAAAATTTGTTTTTGTCATTCCTCCCGTGGTCCTCCTACAATTAACAATTTTCTCCATGACCTCCTTCAAGTCTCTACGGACCCCATCGGTTGTGGCATATGATGTTCGTTGAAGAGCACTGGTGTAGGTTAGATATGGGATATATGTTTTTATTTTTGGGCCTGATTAAACTTTTTATGTGGCGGAGTTGGATGGAGCCAACATTTTGTAATATCTTGGAGTTTTACGTACTCGCAGTTGCATTCTTTTTAGCAAAGGGACGCCCGGGTGTTGCCGGGACCCGAAAGCAAAGCAAGTAATAGCGACACTGGTACATGCCATGCAGATTCTAAGAGGCAACTAATGTGGTTTTCGGGGTGGAGTTGGCTTGATCATCCCATAGAGGATCAGAGTGACACAAGCCATGTTGAAGGCGTATGGTCAGACGGAAAGGCACATATATTGTAGCCAGGCTGTAAACTATTATACAACACATTCAGTTCTTCAGACTACATCCTGCTAATTTGCAGGAGTTTGGGAACGAACACAGAAGAAGAAGAAGCAAAGGTCTAGCGCATGTAGTATGTTTACTCCCTCAGATGGACCTTTAAAGCGTGCCCTAATTTGACCCGTAGGCCGTATTTTACACAGAGGAAGATAGAGAAAAAACACAAACGTATACAACAGTATGGTAAAGACAGCACCATAGATCGTCACGCTGTGAACATATTTTCACTTTGTAAAAATGTCTGCAGGTGAATGGTTTTCACACGTCGAGTATGTAATTTGTGTATTCCCATTTTTTCTGTTGATGTGGTTCCTACTTTAAATTATGCGTATCTTACTTGCAAAATAGCCAGTTAATTAATCGTGGCTTTATAAACAATAGAAATACTTAGAAAATTGTCATATGAATTAGTCATGTAAAATTCCATTATTTGTTTGGGTCGAATGTTTTAGCATGCTGTGTTGATTATTACAAAAGCAATATATATGTGTCCATATGCATAAATATGAGCATATCTCTTATAAATCTGTGGCTAGATCTACCCAGAATTTTATTTTTTAAATCACTTTTTATTCTTAGGAAAACGTTACATTTTCATAAATCTCAGAGTATCTGTTTTCTTACACAGTTTATAGTCTTTATTGCCTATATTTTTGGTTACACCGATTTAAAATTGGTAGGGGTATCAGTGGAAATAGCTGTTAGTATTGTCTTAATTTACGCATGTGAGATTTTTGCCAAGAAAGAACATATTTGTGTGATTTTTACAGATCTTTCACATTTTGTAAGATAATCTCGTGCGCTTTTCAGTGAATCGTCATATGCTTCAGATGGAACCTTTTCAATGTGCTTACACTTAAAGAAGCACGCTCCCAGCTTCTTCGCTTTCCTCGCTTATGTAGCGATGACGACGACTTTCTCGACAAATCTTCTGAGATGATTGAATTCTTTCGCAGAAGCTCGTTCCCCTATATCATCCTTTCGGAGACTTGGCTCCGTGTACGCCAGTTATCTCGCCTTGATACCGTGACTAATTACCAGGTTTCTTCCTCCTCCTCCTCTGATCAGCAACCAACCAACCAACCAACCATAAGAGCATTGTTGTTAACTTAGTAAAACTGTTCTTTTCATTATAATTCATAATAATAAGACCCATAACCCTTCAAGGTTATAGGTGTGTCCCATTTAAGATATCAGTGGGTGATTCCCCCCCCCCCTAACACCCTTGTCTTCAACCATTAGGTGTAGAAAATTCCAGGTGTCTGACCGCCTCTGCTCCTTCCATCCTCAACCGCTTCTTGCAAAGCAGTTTTAGAAAGTGAATCGTGTCTCGTTACATGTCCAAACCAAACAAATTTAGGTTTCACTACCGCGAGAAGTGGTTTTTGATAACCTGCAAGTTAAAGTTATTTTTGATTTTTGATGCTACAAATATATTTGTCTTATGTTCTGTATAACTGACTAATATATCTGTAACACTTATAATCAGAAACCTGAATCCTCTTTCTGCATATGATTTTAGTGTCTAGATTTGATGTCTATCTTTACATACACAAGAATAGTTAGCACAAGCAATCTATGTTAACCAGATTCTTATTGTAATACTGATCTTACAATCCATGTCATTGAGAATCATGAAAAAAGCACATTTTCTTTTCTTTATTCTTCCTCTGCGTTCGTTCCAAGCTTCTGCAGATTAGCAGGATTTAGTCCGGAGAATAGAATGTGTTGTCTCGTGGTTTATAGCTTGGCTGTTATATCTACACTTTTTGACCGAACACATCGGACTTTAGTCGGACTTCGGACTTTAGACTCTAGTATCGGACTTTAGTTTCTGTGTTGTCAATTTGACCTACTATTGTATGAAGCCTCTAACTCCACGCTAAACATTATCTTAGTTGCCTCTTAGGGACTTGTCCATAAATCTTCTTCTGCTTCAGTGTTCATTCTCAAACTCCCACTCGATCTCCCTTGCAGCAGGACAATGGCCCAACTAGATTTCCAGAAGGATGTAGTCCACAAAATGGAAATGCGCTGTGTCGCAGTTTTATTTGTGTCAATGGCCCGACACATCCGTCTTTGGCGGTGTCCATAAATGACAGCAACAATTTGTTGCCATATTTTTTACCTCATTTTCCTCCATGTCATCAACTGTCGAGATTTCAGACACCAACTCTACTTGTTTATATCAAAACATTTATTTCGTACCCCCTCTTCCCCAAATAAAATGGTTTTTCTAAAAAACAAAAACACTTTTTTCCACATTTTAAACAATGTTTCGAATTCAAACAATTTGATTGGTTCTTCTTCTTCTTCTTCTTCTGCATTCGTTCTCAAACTCCTGCAGATCAAAGCAGGATGTAGTCCGGAGAACGGAATGCGTTGTGTCATGGTTTACAGCATTGCTGCGATATCTTCTCCTTTCGACCTGACACATCCGACTTCAGCATGGCTTTGGGTCACTTACCCTATATGGGATGGGACAGCCAACTCCATCCCATAACCTCCTTAGTCGCCTTGTACGACATGCATGGAAGGTAAACAGTTTTGCTATACTTTGCTCCCCTTTCGGGTCCCGACAACACACAGGCGGATTGGTTCTAATAAACACTATTGTTGTCAACAACATTTGTCAACTTCCTTTCTCTCGGCAACAGCTATAACCCCTTCCCCTCCATAACTATCCACGTAATTTATGTGAGATCCTCCTACAACATGCATAGCAGGTAAAATTGTCTTCCATTTTTGTGTGTTCTCCTGTCGGACCCCAGGGGGCAACGCACGGGCAAGAACAGATAAAATAACATAAAATCATATTTTGTCTTCTAATTACTTGCATTACTAATTGTAATAAATACTTGTATGAATAATTGTATGAATAATTGTATGAATAATTGAATAACTTGAATGAATAATTGTATTGCATACTTGCAATCTAATTTACTTGCAGATATTACATTACAATATCAGCTTATAACAGATCAGTCACAAGAATGGTTAAATATATATATACGGTTTGAAAAAACGAAACACATTATTTCAAAAGTGTACCAAATTTTTAAAATAATTTTAGGGAATTAATATTTCAACCTTGATATGAAGAAACTGCCTTTTGATCGAAACGTTGATATTTATGTTTTATTATGTGCTTTATCACTAATGTGGTAACCTTCTCCTAGTTTCATATTTCTATTGAACAATTAAATCCCACAACACTATAATGTCATCGTTCCGTCAATTTATTTGCAGGAGCTGGCATTGGACACACTGAAACTGCGCATTCAGTAAGCATTCCAAGATCTTCTATGTGAGTAGTTCTTGCTAACATCACCTGTCTGATCATCATCAATGTTATGACCATAATCTGTCCTGTCCTGTCATCATCATGAATATCATCTGCACTGTCATCATCATGAATATCATCTGCACTGTCATCATCATCATCATGACTATCATGAACATCATCTGTCCCGTCGTCAGCATCATGAATATCATATGTCCTTTCATGAACATCATCATGAATATCATATGTCATGTCATTAACATCATCATGTACATCATCTGTTCTGTTATGAACATCATCTGTCCTGCCATCATCATCTGTCCTGCCATCATCATCTGTCCTGCCATCATCATCATCATCAGTTCTGTTATGAACATCATCTGTCCTGACATCATCATCATCATCTGTCCTGCCATCATCATCAACATCATCTGTCCTGCCATCATCATCTGTCCTGCCATCATCATCTGTCCTGCCATCATCATCATCTGTTCTGTTATGAACATCATCTGTCCTGCCATCATCATCTGTCCTGCCATCATCATCTGTCCTGCCATCATCATCTGTCCTGCCATCATCATCATCATCATCTGTTCTGTTATGAACATCATCTGTCCTGCCATCATCATCATCATCTGTCCTGCCATCATCATCATCATCATCATCTGTTCTGTTATGAACATCATCTGTCCTGCCATCATCATCATCATCTGTCCTGCCATCATCATCATCATCTGTCCTGCCATCATCATCTGTCCTGCCATCATCATCTGTCCTGCCATCATCATCATTATGAAAATCCTCTGTTCTGTCATAATCATCATCGTGAATGTCAAGAACATCCTCTACCTTAACAATATGAATGTCATTGATAGAGTCCATTGTGTCATTGTTACAATACTATGAACATCATTTTCATTGTGATCGTCGTAATGCAATGCCGTTGGAACAATCTTTTTACTCACTGCCAAGTAATGATATGGATTATTTTATTGGGAATTCATTCCCTTCTTCTATGTGGCAAACACCGTCGACTATTCAATCTATACCATTTACCTAAGGTCACTCTGGGGTCTCCTGTCTTTATTATTAATTCTGATTGAGTGTAGTTTGTGTTTTTGATCAATCTCGTAGATGTGGATGGGGGTGTTTAAGGGGGGGGGGTGTCCCCCTTTACAAGAATATAATATATGTTTTACATACAGGGAAGATACAAACACTGAGTTAATGCACAGACACAAAGGTGCTGATACAATTAGATAAGTTCCTATGTAAGTCAAGTCATCCAATGAAAGACATATTTCAAAGCTTGATAATGGGATGACTGAAAAGAATTAACTGTATCCACCATGCCATAAGACTACATAGATCAATTTTAGACTTGCCTGAAATTGACAACCCAGTAAAGTATGTACATGAACAAAATCCTTGGAGAGAAGATAACGTACTTACTACCTGTTCATATTTCACGCTGGATTATGAAGTACAGTGATTAAGACTTGTTTTACTGTTGGCCGGCTTTTACGCTTAATAATGAAATATAAGAAGCTCGACGCACGTCTGTTGCCGGGGCTCGAAAGGGGAGCAACTAATAGCAACGCTGTTTAACTTCCACGCATGTCGTAAAAAGCGACGAAAGAGGTTATGGGATGGAGTTGGCTACTCCACCCCATATAGGGTCAGTGACCCAAAGCCATGCTGAAGTCGGATGTGGCAGGCCGTAGGCGCAGATATCGCAGCAATGCTGTATACCATGACAATTTGAGAATGAACGCAGAAGAAGAAGATGAAAGAAGCTGGTAATCCGTCAGTATCTTGGTTAGTGGACGACGCAAAATATGGTGATATAATTGAAAGCTTAAAGTGTTTTTCTAGTACTTGAAAATAAAACAAATCTTTATCCTTTTTTGTCAGAATGCATTTTATCAAATGCTCTTGTAGCCTAGTAGACTTCATTGCTTCATTTGAAAATACTTGTTGACAAATCAAGCACATAGGTAATAATTAGTTCGTTGGAGATTGAATGAATCCTTATGTAAAATACTCAATACTGTACTCTCGACATGTCTTCTTAGATTCATGCATAATGAAGTAATACAATTTGCAACAATATTAACTAAGTACAAGATTTAATATACACTTGGTGTGGCCCCACTTATGTATCACACTTTCGACTGATTGTTGGAAAAGCAAAATTAAAAAAAACATTATTCATAAACAACTGGTACTTAAAGATTTGAAATCCAGCCCGAATCGACTTGCATATATTGATTTTTTTTTGCAATACCAGCTTAATATTTCTTGTTAGTATATACAAACATTGACGTTAACTTTATCCGACCAACCGTCAATATATCGTCTATGTAAAGATATTTTTATATATCGATAATGGGTATTTTTATGTTAATCAAAGACTTTACTGCTACATGCGCGATTAATTTCAATTTTATTTTCACAAAAAAATGTCTTTTGTCTTTAAAACTGATTTTGTTTTTACTCTAATATTTGTAGTTTATTTATGAGAAACAATGGAAAGTTCAACTGCTTCTGGACACAGTGTGAATCAATATGTTTTTCTTATTTATGCAGTGGAATCTCTTTATACTGTATCCTTTTATAAATTTTCCTATACAACACTTTTCAAAATCTCCAATTATATTTATTCTCTAGTGTTTATACTGTATATTGCGAATCTCTTTTATTACATAATATTTTGTTGGTCCGGACCAAGTTGTTATAATAGGATTCCACTGTAACTCGTTCATAGACAGAAGATTGCAGTAGCAATTATACCTATTGTTGTAATCAGCTCAACTACAATATATATAGGAATAGCTTTAGATATTTTTTATGCTGGTCGCTTGTACATAAGCTGTCAACACCTCTGAAACACACAAGAGGAGTGATGATTTAAATAATTCAGAAGATAAAAAAATACTTAATTTATTTCAAAATAGTGGAAGTGTATGGAGATCTGTATGAATTAAATTCAGATTAAATCCGAGGAGACACCGCCCCTATACCTCGTGAACGTCAATTTCTTCTGAAGCCACTACCGGGCACCCTTAGACGGCTTCTGCACCCACTAGGATCCTGTGATGTACATCATTTAGAAAATAGTGCGTGAGAAATGCACAGGTCGAATCCCAGACCCCCTACGTGTTTGGTAAAGCAGCACCTTGTCTAGGAAGGTGTATCAACCCTGAGTCTAATTCGACTGTCGCCCTTACCCACAACGGTTTATACATAAGAAATTAGGCCTGGGAACACCACAAAGGGTGTTAGTGAAATGTTCTTCCTACACGAAAAATAGCTCGCTGGCTGCCAAACGCCTCGTTGGAGGAATGATACGTAATGGGTGACCCAGGCAAGCTATCAGCTCGTCTCGTGGCATATACCCCTCTGTGTAGAAGCCCCCTTCAATATTCATTGCATTAAGCCAAAAGCTAAAGCCTTCTGAGTATGAAAGAAAGCTCAGAAAAACCACCCCATTGTACAGAGGATGTAAGAGCTGATAGTTCGCAATTCTTGGGGTTATTGACAAGTAGACACACAAAAATATTCGTAATTCTTGAGGGGCAAAAAAGCAGTATTTTCTGTTCTACTCAACCTCCACACTTTGGTATGACATTCATCATAACAGATGCCACCGAGAGATCATCATCACGAGGCTCCGTGTTCTCATTTTTTTATAGGTAAGAAACGCTGTTTCAGTGTTCTACTTATACGCTAACACTAACCAGACCGTTCCTCATTAACAGATCCATCCTCACCTCACATTCCCTCAGGTTCTGCTCTGACATCACTAGCTACCAGCAACTCACCTGTTTCTTCAATTATCACTACTTTTTCTTATTTTCTCTACTGTGTTTTCCTGATAAGGACTAGAGGGAAGATTATGTAAACTGTACCACAGACGCCGAATGTGTCGGATCATTAGCGCAGATACGGCGACACAACGCATATCCGTTCTCTGGATTACATACTACCGGAAATGTATTAGGACAGGTAACCATGCTATAAGAAAGATCCAGTTGGATTTGAGAGCAACGATTATTTAAAATATATATACTTTGCCGTTGCCACGACGTGTACAGTTTATATTTGCTACTCCGCCGAAGACGGATGTGTCGGGCCACTGGCGCAAATAAAACGGCGACACAACGCATTTCCATTCTCTGGACTACATCCTGCTGGAAATCTATTAGGACCATGGTCCTGCTGTAAGGGAGATCCAGCGGGAGTTTGAGAATGAACGAAGAAGAGATATTTGCTACAATTTTACACCCTAAAGAGAAAAATCATCCCTTAACGTTGTTTGAACTCAAACTCTCAATCTGGGGTGCAAAGGGAACGCATTGCTCTAGGCGGACCCAGGGTTAGCAGATAACCAAGATCCCAAATGTACCTCCACGCGGTGCACCCTGGAAACAGAAATACAGCAGCTCGAGCTGATTCTGGCCAAATCATTTGGGGATCGTGTCCGAAAATTTGGAGGTAGCAGATGGAAAGAGATTTGCCTGCACACGGACAGACATATCTCCGATACCACCAGCATCACCACATATAGCGACACTGTCGACATACAGTGAAGCTAGTCAGTCCAGTCCAAACATTGGAGGGGCGGCCAATGTAAAATGCACGTAAAGGTAGATACATGGCGAGAGACATAGATTTCATACCGAGTACAATGAAACAATGAAAGGGCAGAACAGCGCTAGAGGGCAGCGCGAACTGCAAATAGAAAGTGAAAAGTCCCTAGGAAAGGGGGAGCTACAAGCTCCGTCAGCTCGAGACGGGCTTCTAGTTACCTGAGTTCCTTACAGGCAGAGACCCAGACCCATACACTGGCGTTTGGTAAAGCAAGAAGACCTAACCCAACTCTAATGTCGAGCCTTCCTAAACCGGAAATATGCTCGCAAGAGAAAGGGTTCTGTACCCAATGGGCTTAGGCAAGAAAGTGACAACGAGGGTAGTCCTGGCCCACCTCTACTGTCAATGTTTCCTATACCGGAAGTACACTTGCAGAGAGAAAGGGTTCCGTACTCGATTCGCTCAGGCACAAAAGGGACAACGATTTAGCCCTGGCCCAACTCTACTGTCAAGTTTTCCTACACCGGAAATACACTTGAAGAGAGAAAGGGTTCAGTACCTGATGGGCTCAGGCGCTATTGGGACAAGGACGCTCAGCTCGAGAACGCCTTGCTCTCAAACGCGTGGTGTGAGACTCGAACTTGGACAAGGGGTACACGTCGGTGAATGACACCTCGGCTAAGAGGGCGAAAGAGCCAGGGTCCAACTCCTCTGTTGAGTTCTTCCCCTTAAGGAACCAGGCTCACGGATGAGAAACGGTTCAGTACCCAATGGGCACAGGCACAGCACGTCCAATTACACGAGGCAAGTTCATAGACAGTGGAACACCTCGTTTGAGTCAGACTAAGAGCAAGAAAATCGTCTGGGCGAAGAGTCTCCACTACGCGTGCCTGGAGACAGATATAGAGGCTGTCACAGGCTAAGGGTAGCCCACCCGAATTGTCAAGGCATGCCGAAATCGGATGTGCTAGGCCTACAAGGCGCATAACGGTGGCACAACGTAATCACGCTCCCGGCGGAAATCGCACGGATATCCGTGATGGTTACAATGGAGCGAACGAAAAACAAACAAACAAACTCTCAATCTAACCCAGTGATTCTCAAACGTTTTCTCAACTGTGGTCTCCTTTCTGGACGATTCTTCTTTATGAAAAGATAAAAAGAATATTGCCAGCTTTCCTCGATGTTATTATTAGAGATCTTATTATAGGCAATCACGATAATTATCTTTCTGTGCCTCCTCCCCCAGACGACTCATTGGCTTCACAATTTTATTATTCTCTTCGTGGCCACCGGAAAAGTCGTTTCGTATGTATACCTCATCATTTGTGCTAGATACACACATTTTTGTGTTGATTACTTGTCAATCTACATTCATTGACTTTTTCCAGTTTGTTTTCTCTTCTTCTGCTCTGAATAGTCATGTTGTGCTGAGTATTTGTCAATGTACATTTCACTATCTATTAATCCAACAGTTCAGTTATTCTCTGCATACAGAGAGGCCAAAACACTAATTGGCAACCATTATACATCACAGTGGAAGAAAGATATGGATGTTGATTCGAAATCACACCCCACACACCAATTTCATAGGCAACAGCAAACCATCATCTTTCGAATTAGAACTGGCCACTGCAGGCTACAGAACCACACGTACCGGATTAAAGTGGCACACACAATTGAATGTCCATGTGAATCTGGCATACAGACCCACACATAAGGCTGTCCAGAATAGAAAGAACTGCGAGGCAAGACATGTCCACATTGGCTGAACCGAGGTAAAAACTTTGGGGCAGCCGCTCTGACCTGGAGAAGACTGGGACTGACCTGAAGATCTAGCAAGAACACACGATTCCTGAATGCAGAAGAAGCAGATGTAATGACTAAATACCCTTCCCCCCCCCCACATCTTCCCTCTTCACTGAGCGTATCCATTGAGGTAATTCCTCATATAATGTTTTCTCAAATGTTCCAGGTATTCTCGATAAATGTAAACTAAAGTAGCTCTCTGTTTCACCGAATATAAAGCTATCTTGTGCTATTTTTATACCCTGTCTTACCATCCTCTCACTTTCTACACGTTGACCTGGAATGACATAAACGAAAGTTGTTATTCAGTTCTACATATTTCCTTTCGCCAGATAAACTGAGCTCCTCGTCTAGTAAGGTTCTGGGAACTCATTGAATCGTCCTTCAAAAGCTACGATATTTAACTTTTTCTGTTATTTTATTGGTTGTCGATACAAAGTATACATAAATTGACCACTGAAAATCATCGAAAAAACGCAAAACTTCATTTTTGAAGGATAAAAATCAATATATCCACATGACTATATTTGTAGAGCGACTCATATAAACTGAGCGCAACTACGAGTGCTTCCTTGCTGTTTGATTGCTAAGCTCTCAAGTAATGTTTCATGTCAAGATCAAAGATATTGAAACCGAGTGCAGCTATAAGTGCTCCCTTGCAGTAGATGGCCAAGCTTTCAAGATGCTTCACGTCAAGATCAAAGATATTGAAAACCAAATAACCAGCTCGTGCTATAATGTTTTAACGTCTTTTTCCTCGGTATTTTTAAAACAACATTATAAAAACCACACTGTCATTTCTAACAGTAGCACTGGTATGTTGTTAGCAGTAAGAAAAGCCGCGATGCCATAGTGCAGGTGTTATAAACTTTTTCAGACAGCGAGCATCGCTAACTGGTATTAGAAGCACGCTAGCACCATAATATATAATAGGATGAAAGGGAAAGTGAAAGTGAAGGCGAACGTGAAAACTAGCCAAATAAGCTTCTTCATTGCACCGTATACCCACCCTACCATTGCTTTCTTCACATAGTCGTGAATAGTAACACTGTTTCGGTTTGTACAACAAAATTTTAATTGTGAAGGGAAATCATGATTGATAGTGCCCACGAGCATATTTTAATTATCATGCGTGCGAAAACCACGTCATTACGAGAGCACAATGGTGCTCGCGAGCACCGTGTTGAGAACGCCTGCCATAGCGGTTAGTGTACTGACTTCGTGGCTAATGTACTGGCTTTTCAGTTCTGTGTTCCATGTTTCAATTAACTGTCACCTGTATGTTGTGGGGAAGGGGGGGGGGTCCCCGAAAGGGGAGTAAAGAATAACGACACGGTTACTTACTAAGCTTGCCGTAAGAAACGAGTAAGGAGGTTTTGAGGTGGAGCTGGTTGTTCCGTCACATATATGGTCAAAGTGACTCACACGCCATGATGAAGTCGAATGTGTCATGCCAAAAGATGCTGATATCGCAGCTAAACTGTAAACCATGACACATTGCATTCTGGTCTCCGGAATATATCTTGCTAATCTGCAAGGGTTTGAGAAGGAACTATATTTGTGATTGTTTATTGGCCTGCGTCATTCTAGCCAGACTGCGCTGTTGGCTGTTGAGTTGGCACATTTTACCTGCATCACAAAATTACCCATCAACCTGTCGAGAAGAATATGTGCATAAAATCGTCGCAAAATAAACACAAAAAAACCCAAACAAGTTATAAAAACGAACAGACCTTACAAACAGATAAATATATTTATAGTCAATGGATACAGACATCACTCATTAATAATTTAAAATATCGGTTAAATTCCTCCAAATAATTTTATAGTCTCGAAATTGTCTTCAAAGTCTTATTCAATCTTTATATTTAATAAATTTATTTCTCAAATCAAATTGGGAATATGATCACCTAGATCAAGTTAAAAAATGATGTCTACCATCAACTGTACAGATAGGACCAGGTTATCATTGTCCGACTATGAACATGACATAACAGACTGCACCAACTACCTATATCACAAAATCAAGATCGGCACACAGACGTATGCCCCGACCCTGTGTCACGAACACCATGTCAGCCGGAAACGTGTTGCAGACCTGCCTAACATACAACGAATTATGAAGAAACATTTAGCAATGTAAAATATACAACGAATTATGAAGAAACACTTAGCATGTCCTGTCTCCATTAATGAACAACTTTACCGTATAGGCCCTACCACTGGGGCCTACTACCGAGACTGGGGTTGACTACTACATTTGTAAGACACATCAAGGTGGAAGTCTGAAATTAAACGAAGAAAAAAAAGATATACTTATTGCTATCTTTAGCAAGATGACAAGTAGAGCCAGCCGTAGAATATATCTACATTACCATTAACTGATGAGGTGTAGTTTTTAAGCAACAATTAGAAGACAGAATTGATGCCTTTGAGATGTGGGTATATAGAAGAATAGGGAGAACATCACGGAAAGAGAAGAAAACAAATAAAGAGGTGCTAAAGACACTTAATATGAAGAAAGAACTACTAAGGGAAATAAAGATCTGGCAAATAAAATACTTTGGACACATTAAAAGAGATGACACCCTATTGAAGACCTTACTTGAGGGTAAAGTCAAAGGGAAGCGAGCAAGAGGTAGGCAGAGATACAAGTGGGAGAGTAACATCACACGATGGACAGGTTACAGTCTAGCAGAATGCACCACCAAGACAAGAGACAGGGGATGTTGGAGATCTGTTGCAGCCAACCTTCGTTGCGGAGACGGCACTTAATGATGATGAGTTTTTAAGCAGAATGATGAAAATTCCATAGGCAGCTAAGAGAACTAATGTAGAAGTTCTCATATATGCTGGAGTGAAACACATTATAGCGAAAATTAGAAACAATCAAGATTTTTAGAGCATGTGATTAGAAAAGTAAAACTTGAACATTTAGTAACCACCGGAAAGATCAAGGGAGAAAAGACAGAGGAAGACAAAAAGGGAAATGTCTGGATGGGTTGTCACTGTGGCAATAAAAAGAGGCCACCAACTGAACTTATTAACAAGACAAGAGGCAGAGAGTTGGGGAGAGGCATGATCGCCTACGCCACGGAACTTGATTGATTGATCATGAACGGCGATATTTGAAACATGATGAAAGGGGTTACTGCAACGTTGTTTAAAATGTTACTGGATATGTTGGACATGTAATGATCGCCTTCAACGTTGTCTCAAAGGTTTCTGAATAGGTTGGAATGGAAACGTAATGATAGCTTTCAACGTTGTTTCAATAATGATAGCTTTCAACGTTGTTTCAATAATGATAGCTTTCAACGTTGTTTCAATAATGATAGCTTTCAACGTTGTTTCAATAATGATAGCTTTCAACGTTGTTTCAATAATGATAGCTTTCAACGTTGTTTCAATAATGATAGCTTTCAACGTTGTTTCAATAATGATAGCTTTCAACGTTGTTTCAATAATGATTGCTTTCAACGTTGTTTCAATAATGATTGCTTTCAATGTTGTCTCAAAGGTTACTGGATAGGTTGGACATGTAATGATTGCTTTCAACGTTGTTTTTCAATATTGATCGCTTTCAAAGTTGTTTCAATAATGATTGCTTTCAACGTCGCTTCAATAATGATTGCTTTCAACGTTGTTTCAATAATGATTGCTTTCAACGTTGTTTCAATAATGATTGCTTTCAACGTTGTTTCAATAATGATTGCTTTCAACGTTATTTCAATAATGATTGCTTTCAATGTTGTCTCAAAGGTTACTGGATAGGTTGGACATGTAATGATTGCTTTCAACGTTGTTTTTCAATAATGATCGCTTTCAAAGTTGCTTCAATAATGATTGCTTTCAACGTTGTTTCAATAATGATTGCTTTCAACGTTGCTTCAATAATGATTGCTTTCAACGTTGCTTCAATAATGATTGCTTTCAACGTTGTTTCAATAATGATTGCTTTCAACGTTGTTTCAATAATGATTGCTTTCAACGTTGTCTCAAAGATTACTGAATAGGTTATACACTTAATGATCGCTTTCAACGTTGTTTCAATAATGATTGCTTTCAACGTTGTTTCAATAATGATCGCTTTCAACGTTGTCTCAATAATGATTGCTTTCAACGTTGTTTCAATAATGATTGCTTTCAACGTTGTTTCAATAATGATTGCTTTCAACGTTGTTTCAATAATGATTGCTTTCAACGTTGTTTCAATAATGATCGCTTTCAACGTTGTTTCAATTATGATCGCTTTCAACGTTGTCTCAAAGGTTACTGGATAAGTTGGACATGTAATGATCGCTTTCGATGGTGTTTCTTGTTCATTATCTCTCAGACTTGCAGATTGAATCATGGGGCTGGTGCCAAGATACGCAGTCTGTTGTAACCGTCTTGTCGTTGTAATACTCTTGTTGATCTGCTGAGTCTGTCTAGCTACTCTCCCCTTTTGACTATTTAGTTGATTGTTATTTACCTGTATCACAAGATTCTTCGTATTTTTTTTATTGTGGAGCTTAAATATAGCATTTTTTTTAATGGAAGTCTATCAATGCAGACCTGAATTCGGGTGCTGAGAAGTTATATCGAACCAATTCTTTTTTATAGATGTGAAGCATGGACTATAAACAAGAAAATTCAAAGCGAATTAGAGGCTACAGAAATGTGGTTTCTGAGAAGAATGATGAAAATACCATGGACAGCCAAGAAAACTAATGCAGGGGTTCTCATTGATGCTGGCGTAAAAAGATCAATCATATGAAATATTAGGGGCAGACAGTCAAGGTTTCTAGGGCATGTGCTGAGAAGAACACAGCTTGAACACTTAATAACCACTGGAAAGATCAAAGGGAGAAGAGATAGGGGTCGACAAAGGGAAAAGTTACTAGATGGGCTTGTACAGTGGCACGGTAGAAGCTCACCAATCGAGCTTATTGACAACACAAGAGACAGAGAGTCGTGGAGAAACATGATCGCATACGCCGGTCGGCATGGCACTTGATTAATTGATTTATAAATATACCTCTCTAACACTCACACATACACAATCACACACACATATAACATCATATAGTAAGTGTATTCTGGTGTGCTGGAGCGACATTGTGTAACGAAATCAAGCTACCTGTAAAGATATAATCTTTAGCAGAAGAAAGATTCTATAACAGTGGTTCCTAAACCGAGGGATGGAGGGAGCTGGAGCTAGAGAATCGTGAGGTGATCTTCAAGGTTGGCATTAAGCGATATAGGAATTTAGTGCACTGAAAACGTGATTGAGTTTCAGTAAAAAAAATCTAAGCATGTTTTAAAAAAAAAAGTATATCTCAGATAAAGCAACAAGAATAATGACTATTTTTCCAAGCCTGCAGCTTTGGTCTCATGCACGTGAGGTCCAGGTTTCATTAACTGGTAAGGACTGAATTTTTTTCTGTCGTAGTGTAAATTGTCCGGCTCTGTGGCGAAGTGGTACAGAGCTCGTCTGTGACGGCAAAGGTACCGAGTTCGATCCACACCACAGGCAATTGTGCATCCGGACCGTTCAGAAAGCAATGGCAACCTACTGAACGTATTTATAATGCCTAGAAAATCACCACAGCCAACAAATGCTGGGTTGATAGCTACGTCCTGGATAGGATATGCTACCAATTAAAAAAAAAAAAAAAAGTGTACATTTAAAAAAAAAAAACCCACCGTGAACATGACTTGGCGACAGCTGGTACGTGCGGCCTTTATTACACAAGCATCTCGAAACCTCACTTCAACTTCCTAACGGAAAAATGCATTATTAACAGGGTTTTTTTTTATAGTTCCAAATACAAATAATATTATAACAGTTACTTTGACCATATGAAAATCCTCGCAATAAAGTGAAGAGATAAACATATTTACCCACGTAATGCCGCATGTAATGTGATTTACCGGGAATTATGGCGTGGTGGAAAAGTGGACGGGTGTAAAAAAAAATGGGTTGGGGGGGGGGGACTTTAGGCCCGTGCAAAATGTCTATGAGGGCGTAAGCTGAAAAAGTATGAGAACCACTGTTCTAGAAGACATTAAAAAAACCATCGAAAGAACAGAATGGGAAATGTTAGGAGTTTATGTGTAACAGATGTTGTTGGATGGTATTTACTGTGAAGATCACGTCAAGGTGAGCCATGTCTGAAACCACTGTTAAGTTAAGTCGGGTTATCTTATTGTCGTATGCGCACGTGCATGCGTGCTCGTATCTGTTCCCATATGTGTGGGGAGTGGCATTGGGGAGAGATCGTACGCGCGAGAAATTTATACGTTTCTTGTAGTCCTCGAGGAATCTACATTCCTGTGTAAAAGGATTACATCTTTGTTTTCTGCAATTTTCTCAAATCTTATCAAGGGAGACAATGCATTTAAAAATAATCTTAGCCTGGCTTGTCGGAGCTTTTCTGATTGTCTCTTCTTCTAGTTGACCCCCCCCCCCCTTTCTGTTTAGTTTTCCATCGCTGAGAGATTGTCTTATGATTTTTATTTCTTCTTCTGCTACTATAAGGTAGCCATATGGCCTAACATATGTTTACCGTATTTTTCTGTTTATTAATGAAACTGTCGGTTTGCATGTAGATTTCTCTTACTTATATATTAGTCCTGTCACCACCATCAGGTGTCTTGCCGAATGGCGTGCGTGGGCGATCATAATCTCCACAACTCTATTCCCGTATCTTTTATCACGATCACTGCTGACTCCTCGTAATTATCACAATGTCAAACTATCTAATATTCTCTCTTGTTGACTTCCTCGATATCTCTTGCCCTCTCTCTTGCCTGTTATAACTATGTTCTCCAGATCTCACTGTTTCCTAACGTGTCCACAAAATAAAGATTGTCTCGTTACAATATTATTAAGTAACTTCCGTCTCAAATTTAACTCTTTCAACATCTCCTTGTTAGTTTTTCTAGCTGTCCATGATACTCCCAGTTAGTCCTGTATTCATTCAATTTTAAGCACCGTATCCGCACTTAAATATTTCTTTTCAAATCCATCTAACTTACACAGTATATATTATATAGCAGGAGTTCTCAATCTGGTGCTTGCAAGAATATAATTTACACAGTATATATTATATAGCGGACATTCTCAATATGTTGAAAATGTTGAGAACCACTGTTCTATAGCTTTGTTTGATTTTCAAGTAGCCATTGAAATGTAGCAATTTTTCACATATTAGCTCTGTCTTCCGACTCGTAATCGTCTCTAATCTTTGCTGATATCTCGTCTGCGATGTCTTTAAGGTTAAAAAGGATCCCTTCTCCATAGTTTTGTTTGATTTCCAGCTTTCACGTGCATAAATAAGGGTGGCTACTATTTTAGAGTTGTACATAATCAACTTCGTTCTTGTAGATATGAATTGTAATATACATATTTTTCAAAGTCCACGAACACGCTATTGCTGTCCTTTAGATTCTAGTTCCATCTTCGTTATTTGTATCTACCTTTTGGTTAAAATAAATATTTTCAGCGATGAATGGAGAAAGTGTGTGCTCTCTGGAATGTTTCGAAGATCACATAATCAACATCTGACTGGGATTTTGGGTCTGCATTCTGTTGGATGGCTACTGGTATGAAGAGTGGATCACTTATGGGAATGTCCCGTTTGCCACGATGCTGGTTTCTAATCAAGAATCATGTATCAATGTATATTTCAAATATTTATTCTAGTAATAATTGTCTTCACGTAACTCTAGTAATAGTTTTCTTCACGTAATTCTAACAATGTGTATCTTTGTATCTGAAAGGGGGGGGGGGTGTGTGTTCGTATTCTGTAAGGGGATACGTCTTCAATGGTTGAAGAAGGTACACAATTAAGGGGATTTACATATTATATTAGGATTTCTTTTTAACGCAGTATCCCTTTACAACTCTTCTATAGTGATTGTCTTCTGTAGTTGTTGTTTTGTTTCTTGATGTTATAGTTCTTGATGTTTTGTTTCTTGATGTTATGGTTCTTGGTTCGTGTTCTTCCTTCTCCGTGTGGTGTTTCCAAATCTGGAATTTCTGGAAAGTTGTGCAACTGTGAACTAAAAGAGGCTATTCCCACCTGAAACCTCAAGTCTTAACTTCTATAAGAAAGGAAACTGTATTACACATAGATATCTTTAATAACAACTTTCTTTCATGGACATAAATTACGTGAGGACAATCTATGCTATGACGTATAACACACTCTTTTAGTCTTTATACTTACAGGAAAGGAGGCAGTTGATTCCCTGGCTATAGGCCTATTGTTTCTAACGTCAAATCAAGGAGTCTACCCCAGCTATCCGATCTAACTAAATATCACTAAAAAAATGGTTTAAAATTGATTTACAGTCACTATAAACCTATCCTTCAAGTCAATAGTTCGTAGTTGTCAAGATTAATTATATCTTTGGTTCGGCTATCCAAATAAGATCGAAAATAAAGTTGGTGGTGACATTGATAACGTAGTGTTCACTGTTCATAAACTTGGCGCATCCAATTAGCTAATGAAATTACACAATTTAACAAGGGGTGTAACTATTGATACCGTATTGTTCACAGTTAATTTACTAAGCCATCCCATTGTCTTGGAAACGGATATCTCACTCTCCCGAAGACATTGCTCCCAAGGTAATGTTGACTGGCTGGTCTTCAAGAAAAGACAACAGGTTCATCCAAATTCAAGGCCTCCGACTGGATGTATCTCTAAACAGGCTCGAAAATTGAGGAACCCATCATACAGGTTCACTCAGTAAATAAGGCTTTAAAAAGGCAGGAACCATGGTAAGACTTTATAAAAAATGCGCTGCAGTTTCAAGAAAAAGAAATTACAAATACTTCCTCTGCGATGAACATGAAGCTAGAAAAATGAGCCACCCATCACACAGGTTCTTTTGCGCAATTCTAGTAATAGTTGTCTTCACGTAATACTAATAATAGTTGTCTTCACGTAATACTAGTAATAGTTGTCTTCATGCAATTCTAGTAATAGTTGTCTAAATGTAATTCTAGTAATAGTTGTTTCCATGTAAATCGTTGTCTTCACGTAATTCTTGTAATAATTGTTTTCACGTAATTCTAGTAATAGTTGTCTTCACGTAATTCTAATACTAGTCTTCACGTAATTCTAGTAATAGTTGTTTCCACGTAAATCGTTGTCTTCGCGTAATTCCTGTAATATTTGTCTTCACGTAATTCTAGTAATAGTTGATGAAGACAACGTTGTGGAAAGAATATGTCACTTGATATATTCTAGCAATAATCCCGGAGGTAGTGATGCCTGGATGACTGGATTTTGTATATGTTCAAGATCTGATATAACTTAACTTGACTGACGTCCACACATGACAGCAGATTACCTCACCATAGCATATAGATTTATTTAATCTATCTATTCTAGATATAGGAAGTAAAAAGTCTCGTGTATCAACATGTGTTGTCTGTAAAGCATTTCTTCATTATAAAGTCTTCAGTAATTCCAAACAGCAGTTCAGACATACTAGTTTCACCCTCGTTGCAATCTTGAAACACTCTCTCAGTCCTCCTTCTGTACTAAATGAACACGATATTATCGTATAGATCCGATATTACTTTGTTTTAATGGTAATGTTTGAGAAAATGAAAACTTCACATTTTCACATCATTGATGATTATTATAGAATATTCGGTAAATAAGGCGTCAAAAGGGCAGGAACTCTGATAAGACTTCATAAAAATACACGAAAGTTTCCATAGACAAATCTTCCAATAACTTCTCTGCAAATGTAGCTCTCCTTTTGGTTAGCACAAAGATAGCAAATTCTTCTTTCTATAACACTGGTCGATCAATCACGTCGGAGAAATCTAACACCTAACTAATGACTGAAAGAACTTTTTATATGACGACGTTTGAGCATATAGCTTCTTACTTTCCCTACATTCTAAGGCGAACATTTCGGAGAGATTTCACATTCTCTCGAATTTCATCACTCTGTTTGACTTTTCTCCTCACATTCTCTCGAATTTCATCACTCTGTTTGACTTTTCTCTCTCTCTGGCCAAACTATCAGAATGGTTCTGGTACAAATATATTCTTTCAGACGAAATTTCATCAAAGGTGAACCATACAAGGTGCCATGTTCTCGACGACCTACACAAATATCTGAATAATTTATTCAATTTCTATAAGCAGATTACTAACCTTTTACTGCTAGTTTACTTCCAGCATGTACGCCTTTATCATTTGTCCACAGATGTTTTTCTACTAATCTAAATCAAGTTTATCAACAATTTTTCCCAGAATATTCTACTCTATATGCATCCTTTCTTAAGCTCCTGTTGCTACACGGACAGATACATGACCATATACACTAAGAGTAGGGATGTTTAAGCTAACAGCTTTTGGCAATATTTTTTTCTCCCCCGCCATTCACGTGCTGGTTGAATATTCACCCAAATTCCGCCAATAACATTGTCTCGTCAGCACTTACTAGCAGTTATTATCTTACGGTTTCGAATTTGTTTCTTCTTTACTTTAAAAAAATACTATCTGCGTAGAATAAAGGACAGCTTATTTTAGTATTAGGCCTATCCATCGTCAATTTTCCTTGTCCGACTCCCGGCAAGCGCGACAGTCTGTCACTTTTTTGCGTAATTCTAGTAATAGTTGTCTTCACGTAATACTAGTAATAGTTGTCTTCATGCAATTCTAGTAATAGTTGTTTCCATGTAAATCGTTGTCTTCGCGTAATTCTTGTAATAGTTGTTTTCACATAATTCTAGTAATAGTTGTCTTCACGTAATTCTAATACTAGTCTTCACGTAATTCTAATAATAGTTGTTTCCACGTAAATCGTTGTCTTCGCGTAATTCCTGTAATATTTGTCTTCACGTAATTCTAGTAATAGTTGTCTACACGATGAAGACAACGTTGTGGAAAGAATATGTCACTTGATATATTCTAGCAATAATCCCGGAGGTAGTGATGCCTGGATGACTGGATTTTGTATAGGTTCAAGATCTGATATAACTTAACATGACTGACGTCCACACATGACAGCAGATTACCTCACCATAGCATATAGATTTATTTAATATATCTATCTATTCTAGATATAGGAAGTAAAAATACTTCTTCTGTTGCTTTTCTTTTTAGATACATTTTGTTTCTTCCAATGTTACGCATACACTTCACTGTTTCTGTCTTGTCTAAGTTGATCACGAGTCCACATTTGCTAGCCAATGTTTCTGAATTATCTGTTTATTCTGAACTGTGCTCTTATTCTGAGTTACAAGAGCTAAAGAAGACTTTAGTTACTGCGTGTTTTCAAGTTAAGGAGTGTATTAAGGTCTTTTATAAGTAATGTAAATAAAGGCTGCTTTGTAATTTCAACTGCCACGACTTGTATAAAAACGATTTTTATTGTGACTTTGAAAGATAAAAATTCAGTGGCAACCTTGGATTAAGACAGACCTGACATTTATGGTACTGAAGTTGTAGCCATTGGTCACGCGCTCTATCAGAGCTGAATACATGTCAAATCAAGATTCGCCTGTCTCGTGTATCAACATGTGTTGTCTGTAAAGCATTTCTTCATTATAAAGTCTTCAGTAATTCCAAACAGCAGTTCAGACATACTAGTTTCACCCTCGTTGCAATCTTGAAACACTCTCTCAGTCCTCCTTCTGTACTAAATGAACACGATATTATCGTATAGATCCGATATTACTTTGTTTTAATGGTAATGTTTGAGAAAATGAAAACTTCACATTTTCACATCATTGATGATTATTATAGAATATTCTATTTGGACCATATTTTTCAATGACTAATGGCTTATTTTGAGATAATGGATCAGCATAGTAGCCGCGACCGTTACTTTTTACCAGAAGATCTGGTACCAATTTTCTACTTCCTCGGGCCTAGGGGAGTAGTGATATGTAAAATAATTTTATGAACTGATGAGGCAATGGTGCCGTTATTCCTTCACTCATTCAATGTTCCGGTTTTCAAGAGAAAACATGAGCACCCAACTATTTAATGTCTCATAACAGAAAGGCTGGTGCCGCTCCGTCTTCGGTGGACTTGAACGCACTTAGTCTGCTTTATGTTAGTCTGTCCTACCTATAGATAACCTTACTGGACTCGTGGGTTCTATTTACACTTGCCTCCATCACCTGAACTGTCTCCTATCCGATTATACCCAATCTGCAGCTTTCACCAATGTTCCACACTGTGACCCATGGTATATCCACACTATAACCCATGATATATCCACACTATAACCCATGATATATCCACACTATAACCCATAGTATATCCACACTATAACCCATGATATATCCACACTATAACCCATGATATATCCACACTATAACCCATGATATATCCACACTATAACCCATGGTATATCCACACTATAACCCATGATATATCCACACTATAACCCATGATATATCCACACTATAACCCATGATATATCCACACTATAACCCATGATATATCCACACTATAACCCATGGTATATCCACACTATAACCCATGATATATCCACACTATAACCCATGATATATCCACACTATAACCCATGATATATCCACACTATAACCCATGATATATCCACACTATAACCCATGGTATATCCACACTATAACCCATGATATATCCACACTATAACCCATGATATATCCACACTATAACCCATGATATATCCACACTATAACCCATGATATATCCACACTATAACCCATGATATATCCACACTATAACCCATGATATATCCACACTATAACCCATGATATATCCACACTATAACCCATGATATATCCACACTATAACCCATGATATATCCACACTATAACCCATGGTATATCCACACTATAACCCATGATATATCCACACTGTGACCCAGGAGGCATATATATATATATATATATATATATATATATATATATATATATATATATAAAATTGTGGTATTAAATATATATATAATTAAGACAACCTCATATAGCAGTGGTTATCAACGTGGGTTGTATCGGTTTCCTGGGGAAAGGGGGGGGGACACCACGGAAAAGTATGTTTGAAAGGAGGCACAAAACCTTTGGCGGAGGTGGGGGGGGTCGTCACAGGAAGGTGACTATGTGACGTGTTCTTTACGAAACGTTGTCCTCACTGCCATTTTGTAAGTCTCTCGGTTCTGTGTAAGCTTCTCAGCCTCTTCCATTGTCATGTTCATAAGGTCTTCGATATATCTTGTCCATCGTCGTCTTGGTCTGACTCGTGTCTTGTTCGCTTTCCTGAAACATTTTCCTCCATGATTAATCTTTCTAAACCATTGTCATCATGATTTTCTTCACATTGTATACGTCTTAGTAGTTTGCTATTGCTTTCTAAGCCGGTTCTGGTTGCTTATCAGTTACCATCTTTGATGTGCCCTCGGCCAAATACAGGGATAAACCAAATCCCGCATTCAAAGCCGTTGTCGATAATACAATTTTATGCATTCTCCACCAGCAGCTGTGTGTACAGTAGCTGAGGACATCCCCTTGCTGAGTAGCGTTACGTAGATCAGCGTTACGTAGATCAGCGTTACGTAGTAAAAGAGGAGAAATGCAGCAGCCCAACAGCGGAGAGTAGCTAGAAAGTCACGGATATACCAAGATCTGTCTACAGATGTCATTCCATGCCTGAACTGTCCAAGGACATTTACAGCTCGAATAGGGCTCATTAGCCAGCTACGAACTCATAATCAAGGACATAACTCTAATTGAATTTTCAAAAGTGGATGTAACAAATGGTGTTCATCACTTGTGATGGACGAACAACACGTAGTTCAGCCAAATAGCCAAAGTCGTTGACCGAGGAGGGGGTGGGGGTAGTGGTTCTGCTGTACACAAGCTGACACGTGGAGCCATACGTGTGCTAGACAGGCGTGGGGGAACCAAATAGGAATTTTCACACTCCTATCCTGCCCCCCAGCTGTGCACAGGAAGGTGACTATCTAAACGATATGTTTAGACAACTCGTATAACATGACACTACAATTTCGACAGTTTGTTTAAAGAGTTCATTACGGGGAGCAATGGTTTTAGCTTGTTAATATTATGCATAGTTTCATTCAATTTTCTTGTCCTCGCTGAAATCAGATTAAAAAGTCGATATGTCTGCATCGATCTGCGCGCTACGTACTGAGAGTCTCCTCTCGTCCCCTAGTTAATCGGGGGGGGGGGGGCTCTCTGTGTGTAGTGGGCAGATCGCCGATCCGCCAGTAGTCTTAGCTCCTGTGAAATACGTTTCTCAATATTTCGTTTCGTTAAATAATGTACGTATTTGTTTCGTTAAAACTGTGACCACTGCTTCCCGTAATGTACCGTTTAAAGTTTTCATCAACCTTTTTCAATGTGCTCACTTATCCACTGTTATCTCCAGTATGATATGTGCCTGTTTTCACTTGCTCTGCCAATATTTTACTACTTGCTTCTTAGGTAACTGTGCTGACACTGTCCCCTTAGTTCACCGCGAGGGTTGACAAATGGTGGGTCTCATCGTCTTTCGTTCCCAATTGCATATCACTCTGGTTTCTAATCAGGTTTTCTTTATAATGACTATATTTGGAGTGTTTTTGGTATGAAATAAAGTTGTGCACAAACTCGACTTTGCAGATCTTTAAAAATTGGGGTTTTCTTGTGGTATGAAATAACGCCTTGCACAACTGATAGTTGGGGTTTTCTTGTGGTATGAAATAACGCCTTGCACAACTGATAGTTGGGGTTTTCTTGTGGTATGAAATAAAGCCTTGCACAAGCTCAACATTGCAGGCCTTTGATAGTTGTTGCTCCGAAATAGCTGCGCCGTTTTGCGAAGTTTTCTTTGTATGAAATAAACATCGTTGAAGCCATACAGTATAGACTGCGTAGTTACAATTCCGGTATTCCGGTTTTGTCATCCCCAAAAGATGGGAATAAGAGCTTCATAGCTTCGTAATTCTCGGGGATTCAAACACAAACAGACAATGTTCATCATAGGTTTACACATACTCCTCTATACAATTTTTAATGTGCTGCTTTTACAAATAATTCTTCTAATGCTGACAACACACATGACATCTTAGTGAAGAGCTAGATAAAAATAGATGCTCCTGTCGTTTGAAAAAATAAACAAACCAGAAGGATTAATAACATTGCCATGGCACATTCCGTACGCAGTCTTGGCTGTTCTACCGAATCTTTGTTAAATGGGGTTCTTGCATGTCTGTGTGCTGATTTTATATTTGATAATACAGTCTATTTCTGAACAGACTAATCTGATGCCAGTTTCAGCGTGAAAACGAAATTATATAATATGCATAGATGTGTAACCGAAGTAACTTATATATATATATTTTAAAAAAAATAATGTTAGTATAAGATACATAAATAATGAATAACGCAGACAGTGTGAAAATAAACCGTTCGATATAATAACGTGCCCTTCCTCAGAAACATAATAATATTATTAAGGAATACAGTAACTAAAATATAAAAATATTGGAAACAGATATAAATTATAAAATTAACAATCGGCACAGAACAGATGGGAAATGGTACCCATGGGGATTATTAGAAGGATTCTTAACAGAAAATTATGTACAAAGAAAGGCACACACATCTTGAACATCCCTTCATCTTTTCTCTCTCTCTCTCTCTCTCTCTCTCTCTCTCTCTCTCTCTGTGTGTGTGTGTGTGTGTGTGTTAGGAAAAGACCCCATTTAACAAAGATTCGGTATAACAGCCAAGACTGCGTACGGAATTTGCCACAGCCCCCTCCCCCAATTTGTATAACAATGTAGAACAATGTTCTCCCACTCCCAACCAAGACCGTAGATACGCCTTCGTTATAGGTATAAAGTTTCCTAAATAAAATCCATTTCTTTGTTGTGTAAGATATTTCGTAACCTTTGTGGTGCGCAGCTTGATGTCTAAGGTTCGTTGCAGGTGCTGCACCACTCTTGATTCTGCGATGCCAATCGGATTTGTCTTGTGCAAGATTCTTCTATGAATTTGTGTCTATTTTTAAGTGAGTCAGTGATGTTTTAAGAGTGTCTTTAAAACTCTTATTCTGTCCTCCCGCCTTGTGGGAGTGGGAGCCAGTCTGGAGTTCCTGCAACAACATTTTTGGTAGACGGTGATCTTTCATACGAACCATGTGTCCTGCCCAGCGTGTCTGCGCTTTCATCAACATAATATGTATGTTGACCATATATATATATATATATATATATACGAGGTTTTCCTCGGATACTGAGACACGGATAAATAGTAATACAGTTAGACATACACACATGCGCTTACAAGATACATAAATCCAACACACTTGCACTAGTTTATAAATAGACATTTCACATATAGCACACGTACAGTTCTATACATGCTTCTTCGTTCTGTCATCCCATCTTGACCTGTGAGTTGCTTACTCTTCCTGAAAGGTATGTGATGTGAAAGCGTACAGTGTACTTTTTTTTTTGAGTCTCGAATGACGGAGTTAGAGAGGCATCAAACCTAATTCTAAACTTCCTGAAAACAAGTCTCGTGGGGTAACGTATATATCTCTATACATCTCACTTCAATTTCTTCCTGCTTGAAGACGCGTGCAGGTTCTTGACGTCAAGTTATGTGCGTGAGTGCTGCCTCGCTATTTATAAACACAAGACAGCGCCATCACGGTCAGTGCTACCACTTACCGTTTTGTTTCACCGAGATATAGGTTTAAAAAATAATAAAACTAACAGGTGTGTGTTTGTGTGTGTATCTTATTTTGTGTATGTCAATCTGGGTTTTATTCCCATCAAGCTTTCGTGATCAACATAATATATGATTTTATAATATATTTTGGATATTTATCGGCGCAACTACTTTAAGATTGAAAACAACGTAAATTATCTCATCATCATTAGGTGCCGTCTCCGCAACGAAGGTTGGCTGCAACAGACCTCCAGCATCCCCTTTTTCTTGTTTTGGTGGTGCACTCTGCTAGACTGTAACATGTCCATCTTGTGATGTTACTTTCTCACTTGTATCTCTGCCTACCTCTTGCTCTCTTCCCTTTGACCTTACCCTCAAGTAAGTTCTTCAATAAGGCGTCGTGACGCCTTATATGAGTGCAGCAATACAATGTTAGTTATTGAGGCAATAGCTGCTAAAGTTACACGACTCTTAACTGGAGATTTCTTGAGCAATTAATTTTACAAATATTGAAGATTCAAGCATTTTGTGCATGACAGGCTGACAGTATGCCATTAGTTAGTAACCTGTCATCATCATCAGCATCACGAGTGGTCACCGCAACGAAGGCTGCATGCAACATACCTCCAATATCATATCCCTCCCCCTCTCTCTCCCTCTCACTGTCTCGCCTAATGGTGCACCCTGCCAGATGGTACCCTGTCCATCTCGTGATGTTTCTCTACTATGTGTATCTCTGCTTACCTCTTGCTCGCCTCCCCCCAACTGTATCTTCAGGTAAGGTCTTCAACAAAGTGTCATCTCTTTTAATATGTCCAAAATATGTGTTTGATTTTTATTTCCTTTAAGTTTTTTTTTCATGATTGTGTTGTCAGAACCTCTTTGCTTTCTTCTCCATGAAGTTCTCCTTTTTCTTCTATACATTCACAGCATCAAGGCATCACTTTTATCTTCTAGTGATTTGTTTATTCTCCATGTTTCTGAGCCATACATTAATGTAAAATAGATGTAGCATTTTATAGCTCTCATTTTTAGTGTGTGACTTGTTTAGATGTTAATATTTTTCTCTTGTCATTAAAAATACTTTAAACAATTCCTCTTCTCCTTTGAAATGTTGTTTCACATCTTGTGTGTTTCATATCTTGTGTTTCACATCTTATGGTTATTTACGGGGATCTCTCGTTTCTTCTTCTTCTGCGTTGGTTCTCAAACTCCTGAAAATTAATATGATGTTGCCCGTGTGTTGCCGGGGCCCGAAAGGGGAGCAAAGAATAGCAACACTGATTACCTTCCTCGCATGTCGTAAAAGGCAACTAAGAAGGTTATGGGATGGAGTTGGCTGTCCCATCCTATATAGGGTCAGTGACCCAGAGCCATGCTGAGGCCGGATGTGTCAGGGCGATAGGCGCAGATATCGCAGCAATGCTGTAAACCATGACACAACGCATTCCGTTCTCCGGACTACATCCTGCTAATCTGCAAGAGTTTGAAAACGAACGCAGAAGAAGAAGAAGAATAGGATGTAGACCGGAGAATGGAAGATGTCGTGTCATGGTTTACAGCTTAGCTGTAATATATGTGCCCTTCGGCCTGACACTTCCAACCGCATCATAGATTGTAGATCACTTTGGTCCTACGTGGGATCGGACAGCCAACTCTGCCCAGTAGCCTCCCTAGTCACTTCATGCGACATGCATGGAAGGTAAACAGTGTTGCTATTCTTTACTCCCCTTTCGTACTGCATCAACACACGTGCGAGATGATCACTAATGTTTATTTATAATCCAAATATTGAAATTTAGAAGCCCATATAGCCAGTGTGGTAGGCAACATGTTAGAAGCCCATATAGCCAGTGTGGTAGGCAACATGTTAGAAGCCCATATAGCCAGTGTGGTAGGCAACATAATAGAAGCCCATATAGCCAGTGTGGTAGGCAACATGTTAGAAGCCCATATAGCCAGTGTGGTAGGCAACATGTTAGAAGCCCATATAGCCAGTGTGGTGGGCAACATGTTAGAAGCACGTATAGCCAGTGTGATGGCAGCATATTAGAAGCACCTATAGCCTGTGTGGTTAAAACACTTTAGAAGCACCTATAGCCAGTATGGTGTGGAACATTTTTGAAACACCTATAGCCAGTGTGATGGGTAATATTTTAGAAACACCTATAGCCAGTGTGATGGGCAAATTTTTTGAGTCGGCGGATCGTATTGAGCTTTGTTTCTTGCGGAATGGGTGCATAAACCTTTTTCTTAAATCATTTAGATTTCATTTTATTTGCGTTCTATGCTTTTCGGGCCAACGTATACGGTACGTCTTGATCTCCGAGAATTATTTCTGTAATTTTGGGACTAGAGTATATACCCAAATGATACTTTTAAATCATGTTGGCGGGCCAGAAAAAAAATGTTTTAGTGGTTGTATTTTGCCCACGACTGACTTAAATGTATTATTTGCTTGCTTATTATACCGAAGTATGATAGTGACAGAAGTAGGAAGACTGGCCCTAGATCGACAGAAGTTTCGAAAGACTGTGATGACTGCTACATCCTGTTCAAGATATGTTTCCTGGTGATGGTAATGATGCGGAAGTGGACAGGTTTTTTGGTTTTGAAGTTTCAATAGATATCCTGTCATTGTATCTGCAGTAGTAAATAGTCTCGCAACGATCTTTTAAAACGGTAATACTAGGAATTTTCAGTCCGCCCTGTTTATTTTGGTTTGGAATACATCCTTTAATCTAGCAGAAAACAGTCAGTTGTTAACCCTCTAACATAATATTATTGTATACTATAACGTCATTACAGTCTTGCTAACAGCTAGCATATCTTATTTTATTCAAGATGTATGTTATTCAATTATCCAGATCTGTGTATTCTATCTCCTGTGAACGTGTGCAATATTGAGAGCGTGTCATGAAACAAACTTATATCAGAGCAGCGTACATAGTTCTTGGTATCTGCCAAAATTCCTTACCAAATAGCTAACACGATTTTTAACAAATGGACTATTTGCAAAACAATAGGAAGTGATAACATTATTTTCTAGTATAAACCATAATTCATCAGTTGAACGTGATTGAGTGACTGTAACGTAACAGTCACCTGGATAGTTGATACTGTTAATGAGATTAGCTACAGAGTCAAAGATCGATTGTAGATATCGTGTAACGGAATTACAAGTCGAGAGGGAAATATATTTTTCATTAAAGTTGACCAAAATAATCTTGAGAAGTACAATTGTAGGAAATATATTTTTATGGACAAAGAGACATAATCCAATAATGACAGGAGAAGTTGACAGACAGAGTTATGGGCTCAGAAGTTCAAGAATGTTATATTACATATTGATATGTAATATATGATATTTGCGACATGTTTATTGCAAAACCATTTGTATGTTTTGTAAATTCACTGTCGACTAAAGTTAGGTGGAAATTGAGCTAGAGTTGGAAAGTAGGGAAAAAATCATGAGATATTTAGGATTAAAGTAAATATGAGTGAGATAGAATGTGGTTAAGTTAGACGGACTAAACTGCTCGAGTAAACATTTATATCTAGGTGTCCATGGATCAGTGCGCAATAAAATCACGGAGAAGAAATTGTTTACAATAGTGATTGGTTCAAATCTGGAAGTCCCGAAGGTAAACCCCCTAAGTGTGACGAATGCTTCGACAATGTATATGTCTTATGTCTATATGTCCGTGATTACATCCGTTCAGTTCTAAATATGCGCATCGTGCAAAAGGCACAGCCTTCGCTTGAGTGTATACCACTCTCCCTACTTCAACTATATCAAAAAATTACCGCCCTCCCAACCTTAAATTTTACAGTAAAGGTTAGGGTTAGGGCATGAAAAAGTCCATGGACAACTAGATCAACAACCAATAGTAAAAGTGCCACAAATATGCATAATTTTATCAATTTTTAGATCAACAACTGTCAAACATTTTCAAACCCTCCCCTAATTGATGACATCATTTATATAAAGCAATTGGTTGCCAAGAACTACCTGCTCACAGCCAACAGGATCATTTCATCATCATCATCATGTGCCAAGAACTACCTGCTCACAGCCAACAGGATCATTTCATCATTATCATGTGCCAAGAACTACCTGCTCACAGCCAACAGGATCATTTCATCATCATCATGTGCCAAGAACTACCTGCTCACAGCCAACAGGATCAATTCATCATCATCATGTGCCAAGAACTACCTGCTCACAGCCAACAGGATCATTTCATCATCATCATGTGCCAAGAACTACCCGCTCACAGCCAACAGGATAATTTCATCATCATCATGTGTTAAGCAAAAACTACCTGCTCACAGCCAACAGATTCATTTCATCATCATCATGTGTTAAGCAAAAACTACCTGCTCACAGCCAACAGATTCATTTCATCATCATCATGTGTTAAGCAAAAACTACCTGCTCACAGCTGAAATGATCATTTCATCATCATCATCCTATTATTGTATGCTGATCAAGCACTTATAGATTCTCCAGAGTATGTCAATCTCCATTTAGAAAACTAAACTAAATTGTTAACCTGCAAGGCAGAATAAGTATTTGTAACCTGAGAGCAACGGCAACAGGAACTATCAGCATGCATACCCTTCACATTTGTTAGGGGCAATAGAGTAGGTCTACCTAGATTTTTGTTGAATGTCTAGTGATGTTGATTACTAACTAATAATGGCAGAAAACTAAACTGAATCGGTTCCTTTTGGAGCCCACACAACTGCTTATTCATTGTAGCGCATATTCTTATTTAACAAACAGACATACATTGTGATAGAAATATATTGTTATTATGACTAAATGTAATGCTTTATCCACAATTTCTAATTTCAGTTTTTCGCACGTGACACAGTCTGACCAACTATGAGCTCCTTAGAAGAACGCCGTGAGGCCCGTCGCCGTCGTCGTGGTGCTGACGAGAATGAGTGAGTAGTGTATTCTAATGGCTGATATTGTATGGATAGCTCTCTGTCATCAAGTTATTAGTTCTTGTTTGATCATACGACCAGTCACCCGTACCCCACTTATATTTTTAGTCTTTGATTTTAGTTATTGCTTAATTAATACAATTTGTTTGCTTCTGCTATTGTGTGTGTGTGTGTGATTTTCTGTTAGTGTGAGTTTTATTTATCTATCACAGAGTCAAATCTCTTTTTACAATTTGCAAGTATGTGTTTTTCTATCTCACGTTCATGCCACAATTTACAGTTTGAAAATTTGATTGTTTTGTTAATTTACTTTATTTTAATGTGTCTGAAGTCTAACACCACTATCCTAATAATTCCTTCGCACTGTGCTTCTGTGTCTTAACTCTAACACATCTGGCCTAATAATTTATTTGTATGTTGCTCCTGTGTGTCTTAACTCTTATACATCTAGTCTAACAATTTCTTCATACGTGTGTCTTTACATAGACGATTTAAAAATAATAAACTTAATACTCTGAATTTTTTCTTTCTTGTTTGCTCCATTGTAATCAGCATGGGTATTCGTGTGATTTCCGCCGGGGGGGTAGTTACGTTGTGCCACAATTATGTGCCTTGTAGACCCAGCACATCCAATTTTGGAATGAATACTCCTAATAATAATAAATAGTAGCAGTAGTAGTAGTAGTAGTAGCAACAAGTAATGTAAATTTCTTTTTCCCCCGTGCCATTGAGACATTGAGGAATACATTCAAATAAACAAACAGTGTGATGGAATGTTTTAATTGACCAATGTTATAGCTAGGGACAAGGTTGACAAAATAACAACAATAACAGCAATAATATTAATAATAACAGTTCTAATGATAATAATAGTAATAATAACAACAATTGATAATACAAATTATACCTATAACAATGGTAATAATAATAATAACAATAATATTAACATAAATAACGGTAATAATAATAATAATAATAATTATAATGATAAGAATGACATATAATAATGAAGTTGATAGTGATTATTATAACAACAAGATGTCTTTATATCTTAGTTTAATACTTTTACGAATGTTAGTTCAGGATAATTTAAATGATAAAAATGTCAGGTTGACTTCAGCGTTGTCATGAGTAGGTTTAAAGATAAACTACCACAGAGATGAGAGAAATTTAAAAAATAACATGGCATCTGCAATGTTGCCAGTGCTACAGTATTCATGTACTTCTGCCAGGGTAGTCGATACAACTCCAGTAAGGGGGGAGAGTTAAAAAAAAAAAAGATTTCTGGTCAGCAATTCTTTAATTTTCGTGAATTTTAGTGACCTTTTCTTGGAAAAACCATAAAGGATTTGGTCTTTGATCAGTTTTATGGCTTGATTAAGGGGGGGAGGGGAATTTATCTACAGGGTTGACTGATGCTAACATTTTCTGTGCAAAAAATCGATTGGGGCACAAATGACTAATCTCTGAAGTGTCATTATAACAGAAGTACAAATGAATAATTAACAATACAATGTTCAGTTGAGTTCACAGATAAGTAAACAATAGAAATTGCATTTATGTAACTTTACAGTAGTGAAGTAGGGTCATGGTAGCTCAGTAAACTGTAGTGAAGTAGGGTCATGGTAGCTCAGTAAACTGTAGTGAGTAGGGTCATGGTAGCTCAGTAAACTGTAGTGAAGTAGGGTCATGCTAGCTCAGTAAACTATAGTAAAGTAGGGTCATGGTAGCTCAGTAAACTGTAGTGAAGTAGGGTCATGGTAGCTCAGTAAACTATAGTAAAGTAGGGCCATGGTAGCTCAGTAAACTGGCTTCCTGTACAATGATCCAAGGTTTAATTCTCAGTTCTTCTTCTTCTTCAGCTTTCATTCTTAAACTCCTACTGGATCTCTCTTGTAGCAGGACCATGATCCATTCTAGATTTCCTGCAGGATGTAGTCCAGAGAATGAAAATGTGTGTTGCCGTTTTATTTGCGCCAATGGCCTGACACATCCGTCTTCGTCGAGAATTCTCAGTTCAACTGGGAATACTTGTAATGACCAATGGTTCCTAGGTCCATCCAACCAAAGAAAGTGGGTACTAGATCATCTGGAAAAGTTAAGGAGACGGGTTTGGTGCTGACCACTTCATCTCCAGATATGTCTTTGGTCAATGACAAGTATGGGCCTAACACAGTATTCCCCAAAATGCCTCGATGGCGTGAAAAAGAACTGTCTTCTTTACTCGAATGTAGTGAAGTACACAGCCATAGATATTACATTCCTTAGCAGAAAAAAGAGGAGTGGACTGTTCCACAGAATTTTTCATTTAGGTTTGGAAGACCATTTTTGTTGGCTAGAAAGGTTTTTTTTTTAGTTTCCTAAAAAAAATACTCTTAATTTTTTAAGACCTATTTTTGGTTTAACCTTTAGCAAGCCGGATTAAAAAATACAAAACCTCTTCCTGCCACCGGATTCTTTTTTGAGAATTTTCATCTTTTCTGGTTGGTGTTACGGAAATGCAATAACTTTTTTGTTATTCGTGATAAAAAAAAAAATTTTCCGTGCAAATGCAGAATTGAATACCGCAAATGTATGTATATTTTTAAAATTTTTATGTAACATACCCGGGGTTTGCGCAGGAAGTGAACACCTTTTTTGCGCAAAAAACCAACAGAAATAACAAGACATGGGTGTTCGGAAAACTCAATAACATTTTTGTTATTAGAGCTTTTAAAATAATATCAACACATGTAAATGCAGAATTGAATACTACAAATGGGTGTGTAATTGGTTTTTTTTTATGTATCCTACCCGAGGTTTGCGCAAGAGGTGAAGACAATTTTTATTTTAAAATTACATAAAAACAAACAACACAAATGACTTACCCACTGGCCATGCAGCTTTGGAGTAAACCTACAGGCTGTGCTGCTCTCCTACATGCTGTGCAGCTCAGAGGAACAATCAATTTTGAAATGTACCAATGTGTGGTATCTATGGAAGCAGGGGTAGGGGCACAGAGTGACCTGACATGCTGCGCACACGTACTGAGTCTGGTGACACTTCTTTGACCGATCTGAACAGACTACACAGTCAGGAAGCGCAGGCTTGCCACTGGACAACTGTTTAGGATTTATAGCAATATGGTGTGTTGGTCCTATTGCCAATCATGCTTTCATCGATACTGATTTCTTTGGAGAGGCCATAATACTGTTGGAACAGAGGAATAAGTTTGTCAACAAACCCCTGTATCTTGAACGCCTTGCTGTGACCCGGTTGCCCTCGTGCAACAGCTGTTGTGTTGTCTACAAGGTGCAGGAATGAAAGAATAGCTAAAAATCTATTCCTACTCATGATATTCCTGAACCCATGCATCTTGATGAGACCATCATTAGACCAATACAATTCAAAGGAGGAACGTTTGGTCAGTCCCATCAAGAGCACCAAAGCAACAAAAGCTGTCATCTCATCAGTTGTGACTTCCTTCCACATCTTCACACGAGATGCATTGCCGGCGGCCTGTCCCTTCGAATCACTAACCTGCTTAGCGTAACAATTAGTTTCAGTTACCAACATGTTCACAATATCATCTGTAATAAACAGACGAAACACGTCTACCGCACTAATGTCATCAGCTAAGCCTAAAGGTCCAACAACTTCATCGAAGTTGCTAAGCCAATCATGGCTATACCCCGAAGGAACACTAGAATTTCCAACAATTTCTTCTTCCAATATGTCGTCATCGGCCACGCTGCGAACTGAATCAGTATCACTATTATCTCTATCTAACAACACATCATCTATTGGAGCGATATCTGCATCTGTTAACGGCACACTTACCTCCTCATCCGAATCGAGATCCATTACGAACGCAAAATAAATTGTATCCATTGTAGGCCTAGGTTGCTGTCGGAAAATGCGATGGAACAATGTCTGGACACTACTGTAAATTATATCAAATAGACAGGGCGGACGTGAACTGGTACCGGCTTCGATTGCGCATGCCCTGAACTACATACATGCTGTGATTAGGCTGTTGTAGGCCTATTTGGCACAATGTCTCATTGAGCGAGTGCACTTGACAATGGTAAACAGCAGCCATCTTTTTTTTGTCAATCAGACTTAACGACGGCGCGGTGAAGGTTAAATCAAAAATTAAATAAAAATGGAGGACATGTCCAATAGTTTTATAATTTATTTAAAAGGAAGGGGAGGGGGCAGTTTCACATCTATACTAGTGTCTGGTGTCAAATATAATGTTCTATATTTCTGGGGAGAGAGGGTGTGAAAGCTTAAAACCCCTCCATCCTCCCTCTGTATCAACTGTCTTATTGAAGTCTTAGTGAAGTGTCATTTTGTATTCATAGTAATATTAATCAAACATAGACTGACTTCACAATATTCAGTATTCAGAATGTCACTAACAGTTTGAAATATCTAATTAACTTTTGCATATGTCCTACTCTATAATCAAATTTGCATGCTGTTCAAGTACTTAAATGCTTGCTCAGACAGTTGTTGCTTTGGCCCCCAGGAATTATAAATGATTAGCTCTTACTTTTTATGTACAATAGGGTAGTTTTTTCCAGAACTTTATTTCATATCCAGAGAATTTTAGCGGTATGCAGTGCTTTGAGACATCTCCTACCTGTGGTAAATTTTAGGATCTTTCTCACTTTTCTACATTTTCGTGCCATGCAGAGTTGGAGTCATGAGTTTCAGCTCTACTTTCCTGTCAGAGGTTCCCATAGAAACTCAGTCTTAGGCCATGATTTGTGAGATGGGTGTGGCAGTCAGCTGTGTAATCCTCTGCATCCAGGCAGAAAGTATGCAGCACTAACATGTTTTCCTGATTCTGCGCTCTCCTAGGGAAATATCAGTATTGCACTTCATGCTGGAACAACTAGATCAGCTCTAGCCATGACCGTGATCCCAGTGGTCAAAGTATAAGCCTTTACAATTTCCGGTACACATTTAATGTTTAAAATTTCCATATGATTTTCCTGCTCTGCCGTAATGTATATAAAAATAACTATAAATATGGAAGTTTTAGTGGATTACCGGCAGAAGAGATCTGCTTAGTAGTTTGTTGTAGCCGCATGTCGGGGATATGGTGTTAATTTAAGGAATGAAATTGCAGTTTGTTAATAAACTTTTAAAATGCTATTAAATTATCATTAATGACAACCTCATGTCATTATCAACATTAATTTATTTCTTATTTTGGTTTTCAAATGAATAAACATTGAAAATCCACTCTTACAGAAATATGTAGAAACAAAGGAGAATAGAAGTATGTACCATAAATATATATATATTGGATGTTTACATAGTCACTGAGCACTTATTTCCATTGATGGTGATACTATGTCATGTGAAGTGTGCGTATTGAGTGCAGATCTGTATGACCTCATCACACAGTTAAGTTATCTACACTCTGTACAATTATATATATATATATATATATAAAAGCAGTTTAAAAAATTGATTTTCAGTAAAAGTCGAATGAAATTGTTTTAAAAATAAATATTGTGTGTAGTTTAATATTTCAGCCAACAACCTCTAAGAAAAATCCTACATGACTCATTGGTTGGAAACCCACATAACAAGTTATCATTTTTAATGGGATAAACGTAGTACGTAAACAGGCTCGCATGTACGATGCAACATGGGTGGAATACAAATTAACGCACATTGCAGTTGTGCACATTCCAAGGTTATGAGATAACTAAGATCATTAAAATATTCTGAGCAGAATGTCTTGGAAACAGGTAGATTCCAGGCTCAAGCGAATCACCTGGCTAACACCTAATCTCAGACTATGTACGATTGCTATAGAAATAAGTGCACCCAGACATACAATTTAGGCCTATATGTTGTTATATAATTAGAATGAGTATGTATTAGGTAAGACAGACAGTGAAAACAAAATCAAGCATAGTGTTAGATAAACTGAGTATATATTACGTGGGATCTGAATTAACATGAAGCTTTGATGGCATAGAAAAGAAACAAATGAAAATATGTTCCTAGTGTATTATTTGTACTGATATATATATATATATATATAATCAATTTGGTAGAGAAATTGTTGGAAATTGATAAATTATAGCTGTTGAGATTAGGTGTATAGTGTATATGAATCAATAACTATCAATGACATTGTAAACTTAAAACTAACACTGCAAAATTGACAGTGTGATTAGTAACAATTGATGCATAGATAACATTGACAGCATGACTTGCAACCATTTTTGACTTGTTTATATTGTACTGCATGTTTTGGTTGTTCTAATACAAACAAATAATGAACCCACATGGTGACTGTGCATGAATAACTAATGTCTCCTAATGCCAAGTTCTATATAATCGATATTCTAATATCGGTTCTTTCCCTGATTGCGTGCCTACCACATATTTCACCTGTAATTACGGAATATGAACAAAATTATATATTATGCGCACATTAATTCCCAGTGTGTTATTGTGTGTACAACTGACGTGCCATTATTGACATACAGTGAATGAAATGACCTCCTTAGCAGACCATGTCGCCAGAAAAAACCAAATGGCTAATGTTAGCGGAAATTAAATTATGTCACAAATGTGCATCAGAGTAGAAAGGGTGATCCTGGTGTTGGGGGATGTGGTTGGGGGGGGGGGGGATTTAGATCTAGTTCTAACCCAATCACTCCCCACCCAAAATTATATAGATCTGTATCTAAAAGGGAGAAAGAAACTGTGATTATGACACTATTTAGTGCCACAAATGCGCATCGGAGGAGAACTGATGATCCTAGAGTTTAGCAGGTGGAGTTTTAGGGTAGGATTAGATCTAATTCTAACCCTAGCACCCTCCCCCTAAACTATATACATCTGTATCTCAAGGGAGACAAAAGCTTTGTTTCTTCCTTATCATTCAAAAGTAAAAGGTATCAATATGGCAGCCATTTCGTTAAAATAATTAAATCAGCAGAGTGACATCACAAACTGCTAAAAAATTATGACTGGACAATAGTTTAAAAACTATGACTGCTGGTAGGCACTCGTTCAGGGAAAAGACCCTAATGTCTGTGAATTCTATGGTTGGCTAATTTCACATTAGTTCACATTTCATCCTTGTTTACATTCTTTTCTTTTGGCATTGTCAGAAAGTAGCGAAATTAAGAAACCATTACAATTGATAATATGGTAGATAAGGCTTTGCTGTGGTATTTTTTTAGCGTAAATGAAACTGTAGCAAAACATCTTCTATTCCACTTTTATAGTGTTTTTGAAGACCTTATCAGTATGTTGGGAGAGGGGGGGGGGGGGGTGGGCCGCTAAGGGAATGATGGGTAAGTTGAGTGGATTACTCACTTTGTACTTTCTTTGAAATTAATACTAAATATCGTATTATATTTTCCTAAAGACCACAGATGCTTGAACTCTACATCTCCATCCTTTATATACAGGCTTTCTAGAATGTCCCTATGATGTCCTGCAATCTAGCCATCAATGTCCACAACAGTTGCATCCATGAGATGATTTTGCACCATCAACTTTTTCCCAGGGAAGTGCCTTGATCTAGGTGTGTGTACACACATGGATCATAACAATAGGGATGTAAAAGATTGGGTTGTGTACATCTTTCATTGATTTGGTGGTTCTTTTTATCTTGTTTAAATACTCCAATATTGATGACAACTGTCTTTTGAGACCACATGAGTAGCTCTCTTGGAGTCTGGTGAAAGTACAAATCCCTGTTTAACTCCTTGTTTTATTTGTTGACAAGGGCCAAATTCATTCTCTACTCTTATTGTTGCTGTTTGTTGCCAGTATATGTTCTTGATCATTCTTATACCTTAATGTAGATTTTCATATTCTCTAGCATGTTTATAAATTTCCTATGTTTAACTTTATCAAATGCCTTCGTGTAGTCTATAAAACAGAGGTACAACTATGTTTTTGTGTCTATAGACCTCACCATTATTGTTCTCAAAGTATATATAGCATTATTGGTACCTTTGCCTTCTACAAAGCCACACTGTTCTGGATTTATTTCTGTTTTTATTTTGTTTCTCACTCTCTTAACGATGATTATAAGTATTTTTATTATTTGACTCATGAGGCAAATTTTTGTCTCCTTGTACTTCCCATTTATCAAGTACAATGTCCCATGTTTTCAAGTCTTTTAAATTTGAAGCAGAACCATGGACAACCAACATCTCTGGCACTAATAGCAAGCTGTTGATATAAAATACCGTTAGAAGCTTCCCTTCTTCATGTGCCGAACATCACTTAATCATCTCAGACAAGGTTCATTTAGAAGAGAGCACAAGTTTGGAATATTTCCTAGCTTCAGAATCTTTTTGTGTCATGGTATTGCCTGCTGATTAGGAGGATGCTCTCTTACTCTGAAAGTGAAATAAGTTATACCAATACTGTCAGCACTTGTCATACAATTTGGTATGGAAAACAAAATGGTGTGATTTGGTGTAATTTGTCAATGCGTCTTCTTCTGCATTCACTCTTTGATAACCAACATGAAAGTTTGTTTGATTTCCGCTGGGGAGTGTGACATACATTGTGCTGCCAGTTTACAGCATAACTGCATTATTTGCACCTCAGAAGACTCAGCACATCTGTTTTTGACATACCGTCGGTTCGTATAGTCTTCCCTAGCCTGTGACAGCCTTCCTGTCTGTCGCCAGGCTACGGATGTGTATCGACTCTTCACCATGAAGGTTTATCACTCCATGTGCCCTTGGATTTTTCAGGTCAAAACATATCCCTGGGTGGCAGTCTCAGAGGAGGTGATAATCAGGGATGTAGGTTTTGGTTAACTGCATCTATCTTGCATGAGGTGTTCTGTTGCCAGTGAATTTGTCACGCATAAGTAGATATATTATTCCTGTGCCTATCGGGTACTGAACATGTTATCGTCTATGAGTATGCATCCTGTATAAGAAAAACTTGATAGTATAGTTTGGCCCGAGTCTGTTCACCCTCTTAGCCAAGGTGTTATTTACTGACATCGTAAATCCCTCGTCCAAGTTTGAGTTAGTATACATGTTTAGGAGCACCAGGTACTAGAAGCTTGTTCTTGATGGCATCAAATCTGACCTCAGTTTTAAACATACTATTAGTCAGATTTAATCTGTAGGGAGATGTTTTACTATAATTTTATCTACATTGATTTAACTGCCTATAACTGCACTCATATTATCAAATATAATTTTAGCAAAACATGATTTACAGAAATACCGGTAGTTAAAAATGATAAATTACAGCTTACGGCAATCAATTATGTTATCGTTATTTCCTAACAATGCCTCTGATTGTGTGTGCTTCTGTCTAATGTGAGTGCACTAGAAGTTCAGACTGTGTTATACAGTAAACCCTCTACTAATGTGTGTGCTCCATTCCCTTGAATGTTATTTGTGTAGATTTTCACAAGTTAACCACGATGGTGAAGATGACGCAGAGAGACGCCGCCGAGAGAGGAGAGAAGCAAGATTAAGGCAAGATGTGTAGAATTCATTGTTAATCACCATTAATATAAATAGGAAGCATGGAGGGAATATAGAAAAAAATCATAAGACAGTAGACAGGATTTGAACCTGGTCCATTCAGCTGGCAACTATTCGCCTCGCAACTTGAGTCAAAGCTTTCCAAATTTGACCACGCCATATCTCTTCAAAAAAAAAAAGATGTGACTGTAGTTAAGACTTCCAACATGTGCCAAATGATACAGACTCATAGTAACTTGAGAATATTGAATTAGGAAAAAGTTGACTCATGTTTTGAGGTGAATAGGTGCCAACTGATCGGAATTGGCTCAAATTCCATCTACTGCTTTCTGATTGCTAATCACCGGTCATTCTGTCTGTGTGAACAATTTATCTGCGATTAGTATAAGATATTGCTATGTCCTGCTGCTATAGACATATTGATTTCTTTATTATGTTGTGTCAGTCTCTTGTGATTCACACATAAATCAAGTGTATCATCCGACAAATATCTATAGAAGCACTTATCTCTGGCAATGAAAATATTTCACTTAGATGGCAAAAAATGGATTCAAAAGTTGGAGAGGTTTGACTTCAGTGGGTTCCCTAGATGTACTCTGACCTCTCAACAAATCATCACACTGATATTACCTCTCAGAACATATCATTCCTTAGAGCCTTCGAGGATCCCTCATGTACTCAGAAAAAAATTCACATATTAATAAGAAGTTACTGTCTCTTGAATCTTTCATTAAATGTGTGTGCTCGCTTAATGGAAAATTACAGCAAATGGTTTAACTACTAGTCATGCAACCACCAGTTCTAAGTCTGCCTAACACTAGGATTACTTGTGCCTTTCACCCTGACATCCGATTTCAGCAAGGCGTGTGGGACACTTTGATATATTGAGCAGCCAACTACACACCCGAGCCGTTTTAGTGGCCTATTTTGACATGCATGACAGGTCACAGTGTTGTTCCTCTTTCAACCTCAGCAATACATAATTTAGTGATTCTCATCTCCCATATGCTTTATTTATCAAGAGATTATGTATGTCATAAGATTATCTCAGTAGCCCAGGATCAGTGCAGAACTGTCAACAATATAGGGCCTAAGACCTTCTGGCTAATGGGAAATCAAGCTGTCTTAATGACTCCTATGACTATTCCTGTGAGTTTAATTGGTCATTATGATTATACTTTGTGGGACAGCCAATGAAAATCAAAGGCATATTCAAAGAATCATTTTAGAAGTTTTATTTTTCTATTAAGCAAAAAGTTTATTTCCTAGGGTCATGGTCAGTCAGATAAGCTACGGACCTCTGTTTTGAAGGTTATACTAATTGATATGCTACATCACAATAACAGTCAGTTGTAAACAAACATTGGTCAGATTTTTCATTACATTATATCTATTTTCAAGCTATACTATTGAAGATTATCTCCAATATATTATAACATTTGACATGCATTTCTCAAGAGCTCATAGTCAAATATTGAATAATTTGGAGACTACAGTTAAACTGTGTAGAGTATGGTAGGTAATTGTTGAAGAAGAACAAATATAGAAAGGGTTAAACAGCAGTTTAACGTGTAACAATACATAAAATTGACATTTCAAGAGTTAAATAGCAGTTTAATGTGTTTTACAGGATAGACATTTCATCTTAAATTGTTTTCAATATTTACTAACTCAAAATTTGTAGAAAACTTATAGTACTTCAAGGGGCATCAGTCAGTGTTTCCATACAACCAAGCATACAATCCTGTAGTCTTCTCATTTGCTGTTTAACATGTCTACACAGCAAATCCAATTTTCTTAATGAATGTTGCTGTATTTAAAAGTGCCTCAGTGCTCCCATACAGTTTTATGTGAATATCTGTCTCTGTGGGCCAGTGCTCTTCCCTTTACTTGTTTAGTGCATACAGTCTTACAGGATGTGTTTTGTGGTCTGTGTTATCCCATAATATATCCTTGTATCTATAAAGTTCCATGGCAGCTCAACTCCCAGGGGGTGATGTTCATTTGCACAATTTTTTACAGTATCTCTTATGAAGATGTATGCACTTTTCAACCACAGACATTAGTTCAATTTAGTTATACCAGTATTTTGTCCATCGAAAATAGTATTAGTCATGCTTAGGTAGTCCTGTCAACATAATCTCGTAAAGTCAAGTATGATTTTCATCTTGTACTGTACAAGTGGTCTGAAGTAAACACTTTCGTCTACCTAAATGGAACTGGACACTTAAGAGAGTCAATAATAGTCACCCTTACCTAGATGTGGGTTTTTTTTTAATGAGTTTAATTATATTTTTTATGCATATCGTTGAAGCTTCATGAATTGACAATATTTCCAGATTGAATAAATATAACCCGCCGAAGACGGATGTGTCGGGCCATTGGCGCAAATAAAACGGCGACACAACGCATTTCCATTTTCTGGACTGCATCCTGCTGGAAATCTAGCAGGACCATGATCCAGCTAGATCCAGTTGGAGTTTGAGAATGAACGCAGAAGAAGAAGAATAAATATAAACAAATAATGTTGCAATATATAGAAAAGTACATCATCATTCACAATAATTATCATCACCATCACTACTACCGCAACCACAGCCTTATATGCGATTTTTTCAGTTGGGGAGGAAGTTTAATAAATAAAATACTTTTCACTTCTCTTTTTTGTGTGATAACCTATTTTCAAAGATAATGGCTGGAGTTGACAATAGTTAAGGGGGATGTACAGAAACTGCTTCATGAATGCCTACGGGATTGGAATACAGTGGTTGACGACACATCGAGGATGAGATTCAGCTAGACAACAACAGACAGTTAAACAGAGGAGAGCTCATCAAAGATGATTAGCACAGTAGATGCCCATGCACAATAATTGCACGCACTATATCCAAAGAATTTTGTCCCAGACCATAAGGTAATAAGCGAATACGCCCTGCTATAACAATATTAGAGTCCTGTCATGTTTAAAGGGGCCTTCCTTGACAAGTATGTGCTTCATTCCTGTTGTTAATAAACAACAAAGAGGATGAGATAATTTTGTCTTTGGATGAAGGGGCATTGTTGTTTGAAGAACGACATGCGTTGTGTCATGGTTTACAGCTTTGCTGCAATATCTGCACTTTTCAACTTGGCACTTTTGCATGGCTTCTTGATCACTTTGACCCTCTATCGGTTGAGACAATAAACTCTACCCAAATACCTCCTCAGTCACCACTTATGACATGTATGGCAGGTAAGTTTTGCTATTCTTTCCTCCCCTCTTGTTCCTCTGTAATATAGCTGTATTAGTATGGTTGAGTATGCTGCAGTGTTAGAATTCCGCTATTAGTTAATGGTTATTATTATGAACTCTATTAAGATGATTGTCATAATACAAATCCCACAATCTCTAAACCTCTTTCAACAGAGAGGCTCCCGCTGAAGAGGACACAAGCAGTAGAAGGAATAGAAGAAGAGGAACGGAAGATGAGACTCCTGCTGAGGTACTGTTGTTGTTGCTGTGTATTTTCTTCACTATTTAACAGATTTAAATGAATATGTCAAGTATTGTTATATGTTGTTCATGACTTTATTACACACCTAGATGTTATAATATTCTTACCTTGCTGTTGATCTGAACTCACTTGGTACCTGTCTTTAACTTTTTCACCTCAGTTCCATTTATGACAACAAGACAAAGCTGTTTATTTATAGAGTATTCAAAACATCAATCAGTTAGCTTTATGGCAGTCTGGAGAATAATCACGCTGAATGGTTTGGAACACAGAGCAAATCATTTAAATATTGTATAATGCTAGAGTAACGTTATATCCAGCATATATCTGGATGAATGTTCCCTTCAAGACAAGAGTGTCTGTGAGAAAAAATCTGTCTCAGTGGGCTGATAAATTTTGAGCAGCACTTTCTGTGGACATACCTTCTACCTAAGAAAGTGAAAAGCTAGCTTTCTTCAACATATTCTACTTACACCAGTTCTATTTGTTATTAAAGGAACTTTTACAAACATGCATGTATGTAAGTATTGTGCGATAAGTCCAAACTCTGTGCACCAAGGGATAAAAATGTGTGTACGAGTGCACTTATCAGGAACAGTAGTCTGCAGTATAGTAAAGATGATAAAGTGGTTATCTTGTTTCTGGATAATTGCTTCTCTAGCTAAGGTAGTTTCACTGTTCTTTTGTCTACAATCAGTTTTATGCTAGTAAAACCAAGTTTTTTGTGTGTTGTATTCATATAATCTTCACTTATATCATATTATTAATTTCTTTTTCTTGCTCTTCTTTCCCTCAATGTATATTTCATATCATATTTTCCAGGTTTTCAAATTTAAAATATAGAAAATCCACTCATTGTGCAATATAGCATCAGCTTCTTCAAGTGTTAGGATACTTAATGAAGTTCTCCCATGTATTGTACAATATGGTATTATCTAAGTGTTAGGATACTTAATTTAAATTACCCATTTATTGTTAAATGGTGCATCCGTTTCCTCAAATGTTGGGATGTGGCAGATAACTCTAACATCATGAATTCCCTGATCAATGTTACATCAATTATAACAATGTTACTGTTAGTTCAGCGTCCATTCATCTTATGAAATATAGGCTATAGAGGGCCTATATATATATATATATATATATATATATATATATATATATATATATATATATATATATATATATATATATATATATATATATATATATATATATATATATATATATATATATATATTATATATAAATGTGTGTCCCTTAAGAGATGTTTATTTTGTACAATATAGCTATAATACTACTGTGATTTGTAGCTGCCAATTCTTCTTCTGCCATTGTCACTGATTTGTGCATTTCCCACCAGCAGCCATTTCCAAGCATCCTTATCAAGTAAAATTACAGCTCACTCTGGTTTCATTCTGATGATATAATGTGCTATTAAGTTATTTCCCTTTAAATAGTGTCATAAGTTATGAATGGAATTAATAACACATTTATTTTTAAGCATGTAGCATTTCTTGTTTTCTTATTAGTTTGATTTTATGTTATTGTGAACTTTGTTCATTTTCATATTCCTTCCTCTGATGTTTATGATTTTCACATCTGCTCTATCCTCTATGACAACAAGATTAATTGTGTGACAATGACAACAGCCTTCTTTTTTGGTAATTTTTATTAACATCAACCACTGCTGTTACCAATATTTCTTTTGATTACCTATGCTATTATTTATTATTATTATTATTGTGCATGGTGATTCAAATTACAGGAAACATCCAGTGCTAGAAGCCGGCGCAGAAGAGGGGGAGATGAGGAGGAGGTATTAATCCGTTCTTTTTGTAGAAGGCCTCGATGTTGTCAACCATCTTGTAAAACCTTACTTGTGTACATATACTGCTTGTATTTAACACTTCTATTACATTAAATAACCACCCTAATATATGCGATCCTGGGTTCCCCCATAATCATTGCCTAATTAGAACTGCACACATATGTATATCACCTAATGGCATTGGATCAAAAGATATGAGCACATGTACCACTGGATCGAGACCGTTTGCAGTAAAAACCTCTGTACAGAAAGTAAACAAGACTTCATTCATTATATTTTTGATTATTGTAGGATTTTTGTTGGTCATTTTTTATACCTTTGGAGTCACATACCAAAAAAAGGCTAGGCTGACCAATGAAATCATGAAAATAGTAGCAAATAAACTTTTCAGGTCATGTTTCCTTTCTGTACGCAGCTCTTTACTGTAGCCTGGTCATGGCTAAATTAACAGCCTAATTAGATGCTTCTATGACATCATTAAGGTAGAGATAACATCAGATGTCAAAATAAAGTAATAAAAACATGCAAAAGCAACATGATTAACAGCATGATTTTTTTAAAACCAAAGCAGACACAGAGTATACCTTTATGACTGTAAAAACATGCTAATCTGAAAGACAGGTATGTGTTCCTAAAATAACACCAGACTTTGAAAATGTGTCCACTCAGGTTTACGTTGATTAATTATTGTTTACATGAGTGCTCATAATATGTAGGCCACTATACATCATTACGTCAGTCCTGCTAAAAATTGTAAACACATCTACTAATTATAATCATAGCCCATTATCGTGAATTATGATGAACTATTTATTGCAAACTGTTCAAATGAAAGAGAAACTATAGTGTAACGTTGATTAAGTTACATATTACTAAACCCAGAATTCCTTTAATAATTAGCATTCTACAAGTTGCTCTCCACACAAAATAAAAACACCATGGAAAAATATTACATCATCTGTGTTTTGCCAACTACCGAAACCCTTGGTACAAAAAACATATTGCCTAAGGGAAAAAGAGCCTTCTAAAATGACTGATTTTACTTTTCCAGTGATTTTCATATGTAATTAAGATCGTACATTGTGTTTATGGTCAATGAAAATTATGGAAAAAGTCAAATGTGTTATTTTAGAAGGCCTTTATCCCCATTAACCAATATGTCTTATATAGTCGACAGTCATAAATATATTATGCTATTGAAATCCATGTGTATACACATTTCAAAGTTTGGTGTTATTTATGAACACATGCCAAAAGATGGACTAGGATATGTCATGAAATATGTGTAAATGAGTTATGCTTTTATTTAAAACCATGTCATGATACTAAATCAGCCGTTAGAAAAACAATATAGGGTTCTATCCCATATCACATGCCTACCTGTTTTGATTATTTCCCTTGGATATGTTACAGAAAGCTGAAATTTACTTATTACTTAACGCTAATTCATTAACATTAACCTAACCCCAGCCTGCTCCCACCCACACAACTCTCTTAACCTTAAATTAATTAATATTTAAATAAATACCCTTTGTCTGATAAACATAGCCAAGGGAAATAATCCAAAGTGTTGTGCATGTGATATGGGTCATTCCATGCCTGAACTGTGCAAGAATATTTACAGCTCAAATAGGGCTTATTAGTCATCTTATAACTATTAGGCATGGTTATAATTCTAATTGAAAGTTCCAAAGTGGATGTAAAAAATGTGTGATGGACGAACACACACAGATCCAGTTTAACAAAAGGTGAAATTCTATAACAAACTATTATTGTTATTTACTTTAACAAAGGGAAAGAGCAAAGAGTATAATAAACCAACTTGTACAGTCAATAATTGTACTAGTTTGCCAATGACCTCAACCTCTGCTTGATAATTTGAACAATTTCACCACAAGAATCACAGAAACTCATAGGCAGATCCATCTTGATATCGTTTATGGATGCCATATCCTGCAAAGCAGGTGGCCTTGAAAGCCGATCCATTAGTGTAGACCTTGATTGCTGATTATGGGTACTGTTCATGGTTTCTAGAGCACATGTCTTTAAGATTGTTTGTAGTGTTTCCATTATTGGATGTTTTATCTAGTCAAATCATTTTGCTTGGATGGTTGGTTGGGGCAAGTTTTTCCAAGGGGGTGGTCCAAGTGATTTTTTACCAGTTCTCTCTCTTGTGGTAGATGGTATTTGTCATGCTCATCTACATATATCTCCAGTAGAAACAGTAGTTTTAGTCTTTTTATTTGTTTCCAAGTGACTATGAATACTTCTTTGGATGGTCATTCTTTTTTCTCTTGTTTGCTTCCATCAGTGCTCTGTTCTGTCTGATATCCAGAAGTTCTACATTTACATTTATCTCACATACTGATGTGGGTGTTGATCGCATCCCTTCACAGATTACTTTCAGAGCTTGCCTCTGCACCCTATTCAGTGATGAAATAGTGGTGTTGCTCACAATAGTATGGAGAGAGAGGTTGTAATCTATTACTGATCTCACATATTCAAGATACAGTTGATGGAGTCTGTTTGTCTACTCCTCTGTTTGTACTAGCTAGTTTCTTAATAAAGTTTAGACATTTACTTGATTTTTCTCTGAGATTTTCAATGTGGTCTTATTGTTAGCTGTTTGTCTAATTTTACTCTAAGATGGACAAGGGACTCTTCCTTTGTTAACATTTTCCCACTGATTTTGATGTTGACAGATCTTTTGACTGTTTTGCAGCTCTGAAAGAAAATAGTGTAAGCAGTTTTATGTGTATTAATTTTTAGTTTCCACAATTCACAATATACTGAGATTGTGAGAACTCTGTTGATCTTTGCTTTTGACAGGATGGGATATTTATCAATTGTCCAGATGACAAGATAAAAAATGCTTTTGACACATTGAGATATTTTGCTAGATCATCAATGAAAATAAGGAAAAGTATGCAGCTTAGAGGGGAGCCTTGAGGCAATCCCTTCTTCTGTGTTTTTTCTGGGATAATTTATCAGCATAGCTGTAGGCTATGGTTCTGTTTTTCAGGAAGTCCTGTATCCATTTAATAATCTTTCCGCCTATTGCCATTCTGTTTATCTTCAACAAAAGTCCTTTTCTTTATACTTTATTGTAGGCTTGGTCAATGAACAGTGCAGAGGTGCTTTTTCTTTCTTGGAAACTATCCATCACATTTTGTGTGAATCTGAAGAAAGGGTCACCTATGGAACATTTGCACTTGGTGCCTGCCTGGTCATTATCTAGAAAGTTTTCTTGAAGCCACAAGTATAGTCTGTTAACCATTCTCTCAACCATCTTACCTATGCATTCTCTCAATCATCTTACCTATGCATTCTCTCAACCATCTTATCTATGCATTCTCTCAACCAGCTTACCTATGCATTCTCTCAACCATCTTACCTATGCATTCTCTCAACCATCTTACCTATGCATTCTCTCTACCAGCTTACCTATGCATTCTCTCAACCAGTTTACCTATGCATTCTCTCAACCAGCTTACCTATGCATTCTCTCAACCATCTTACCTATGCATTCTCTCTACCAGCTTACTTATGCATTCTCTCAACCATCTTACCTATGCATTCTCTCTACCAGCTTACCTATTCATGAGGTGAGGAATATGGACATAACTTCTTGATGCTGGTTTTTCTTTCTTAAAAGTAGTGTTGATGGTTACTGTGAGCCATGCTGATGGCAACTGTCCCTCCTTCCATGTTCTATTATAAACTATAGGAGTAATTCTTTTGTCCTTGCTCCCAGCTTACAAGATATATATTATTTCATTTTTAATTTATCTGGTCCTGCAGCTCTGCTTTGCTTCTGGCCAGTTTCCATATTGTCATGTTCAGTTCATGTATGCAGAATAGGTCATTGAGTGCAGCAATATTGTTCTGATCTTTGTTAGGTGTTGCAATTTTTGTATGTACTTTGTTTAGTTTCTTCCTTTGCTGTGACTTGTTAACATTTGCATAGAAATTGTTGAATGTATCTGGATTCTTACTTCGTGCTGTTACTTCTTTGCCACAACCATCTACTATGGGTGTTGGATTGGTATTTGTATTTTCCCTCAATTTCAACTTTTATGTTTTAAACTGTGACATCCTTACATCATTAGTTGTAAATTGTGGCATCACCTGCCACATCATTAGTTGTTAACTTTGTCATTCTCATGTCATTATTTGTTAAAGTTATAGTCTATCAATACTAGTTGTGCATTACTCAGTTTCGACATCAATACATGCCAGATGAACCACTAACTTTTCCTTATATGCTTAAACCATCACATTTGGCAGCTCAACATTATCTGCCAACTGTAACATTTATAACCTTCATCAATATCTATTAATTTTACCTGCCAACCTTACTACATATCATGTTTATCCACCCCTTACATTTTACCTTCCCCATAACACTCAGTGTCATATTCACCCTCCCACTGCCATTATATATCAGGTTTGTGTTCCTAACCTCCCTGCTTACTCCATTATTCAGATTCCACACTAACCCTGTGATAGAAGTGTCATAATTTGATGCCACTTATTCCAGTTCCATTTGTTTCCAACCTCATTCCCTCAATGTGTTGTCAGCAATCAAATGCTACATGTTCCAGTTAAATTCCACTCTTCTATTTCCTAGTAACATACTCAAAAATTGTTATCTGTTATCTAGCAACTGTAAATTCCATGATTAAAAGTCACAGTTATATGTAAACTGTGCTTTTCAACTTATTATTGGAAATTCCTTGTCTGTATTTTGTGGATGAGAGAAGAACCTAGGCAGGTGAGATCAGAGGTGCCCCCCCACCTCTGGTTAGGAGCATGTGAAGCAATTGCCAGACAGTTGAGAAACAGTTTAGTTGATAGTGAGCGTGCTTGCTATCACCAGGTTACCATTTCCAGGTTTGAAACCATGTCCGGACAAAACAAATTTGGGTTGTGATTTCTCGCTTGACACGACCACTCCTCCAGTCGACTCAGCTGTAAATGAGTATGTGATGCTTGAGTTAGGGGAGTAACGACAGCAAGGATGGGAACTCTCCACCCCACATAATAGTTGCTGCGGCCTAGTACAGGAAGAGTTATCTTCATCCCCGACAGCAGGTTGCTGCCATGGGACATACGGTACCTTTACCTTTAGTTTATGTATATTTTAATTTCTATTTGCTCAGAGCACTGTAATACCTATTTTTAATGCTGATATGAATTACCGGGGTACTCAATTTGATGAATTTGATGATGTATAAGTTATGTTCACATATCCAATTAGAAGGCATATAGGAAAATATAGAACAGAGGAGGTACATTTTTTAAAATAAATTAAAGCAAAAATACAAATACAAATGAAAATAAATTGAAGATTTAGCAAAATATGGAACAATATATAAGCAAAAATATTGAGAAAAAGTAAAAATAGTAACCTGGGTAAACAGAATGAGGTGAGGGATGAAACACAAGAGGGCCATCTCCAGAAAACTTCTGCACCTGATGCTGAAAGGCAACAAAGGGTTTAGCGAATAGATAGATATATAGATAAACAGAAATTGATCTAGCAAGATCTTCATAGACCTTAACATTTGAAGTATAGGACCTACAAAAATAGACCATTTAAAATTTTTTTTATTATCGGGCAGTTAAATAAACACCTACAGATACACAGAATAAATTGTAAGTGGTTTATTATTGTCTATCAACCTAGTATATAACACCTTAAGTATGTGATGTGTCGTCTACCACATAGTACTAGATCACTGTTCTCCCTATAAGCAGTGTGGCTTCATGTCCATAAACCACAATGGGAAGTGTCACTCAGAAAATATAAAAATCCACATTCATGATTCAGAAATCATCATCATGTGATATATTATTTCCAGGACATGGTCTTCCTTATGGATTCTCTGAATATTCCGAGATTCTGGGTGAACGTACCTGCCACAGCTAGAGATATGTTTAAGCAATCAGATATATCACTGCATCATCATTTTCTTGGGTGTCCTCTTCCCCTGCTGCTGTTAACTCTGCCTTCAGCTATTAATCCTTCCATGCTGTTATGTCTCTTTGGTACATGTTAGGCAAACGTGGCCTCATCATGTGATAACAGTCCATCTTTTTTAATAGTAAGATTGATTTCATTGAATTTCCATTGCACAGCGTTAAAAAACACAAAGCGTCTGCTAGAGCTATTTTATCTTCGCTGAATGTTTTACCCACCCCCTCCCAAGGATGTCTCTCAGTGCATTACGTGAAAATCGATGGATGCTGTATCTTATGCTCCTTTGGCGAAAGTTTGTTGCATTAAATAATGTGTCAGATTGGTTTGTAAAAATAGACCACATCTGCTTAACATGAACTGTCTCTTTATGTGACCAAAAAAAATCACAGCTTTCTTGTTAAGATGGTAGATAAGGAGCTAGCCCTTTTCGACGTTTATTAATCTTAATACTTCTTGATTTGTCTTTTTAGCTGTCTACGGTATACGTAAAATTCTTCCATAGCATCTCATTTCAAAAGCAGCGATTCTATTTGCTATTGTTTTATTTAATGTCCATGCCTTACAACCGTATATTGCCATGGGAAATATGTATGTTGATTCAGAAATACAAACCTAAAAAAAGTACCCAAGTTCCACTTTACAGTATTTGCTAACATGATTATTGATTTTCCAATGCCTCTGTCTGATCCGTGCACACAAGACAAAATTTATGCGGGAACTTAATACTAATTCTTAATTTGGTGAAGTGAGAGAATCAATACTTTTAATTGCTGTGTTTTCAGTACTCATTTTCCCCTGTTGTTGAACTATGAAACTATGACACATAGGCCCTTTGTGATATACATTCTGTGAAGTTAATATAGTAGCATAATACTAAAATATATAAAGGTAAACATTAAATATATACATTATAGCACATGCAATATTAAATATTGAAGAAAGATAAACTGTTATGTGGTGTGATATAGGCCTACCGTAATAAATTAAAATGAACAAAATCCAAATATAAAAATACATAAGTCTAATGTTCACAATGTTTCTTTAAATATATTGATTCTACTAACAAACGCCTGGTTCTTAAGTATGACGAGCTTGTGAATTTTGATTCTAATTGCTATATAATTCAAATTTGTTCTTAATTTGAATGAAGTATAAACATATGCCTGCATTATAAGCCTAAATGCCTGGTATCAGAAATTATTGCTTTGTAATCTGATCTCATTCATCATGGTCAATGATTGTAGTACTTATACTCCAACAAATACTCATGAAAATCATGTATTTACCACTACCAGCATTGTTGACTAATACCCTGTATCAACAATTATGCCATGTAGAATGGATCTCTAGATTCAAGGATAGGCCTTTGCTTCAGGATTTGTCATGGTAACTGTTGGTTACAAACACAGACATTGACCGGAGGTTTAGTTTATGGTAGGGCTTATATAAATTTTCTAGCTATTCTGGTGAAAATGATCTCAATCACGTAATAATCAGTTTGACATGCGTCACCTGCTTTAACACTTATCAGAACAATCATGGTATAGTAAATAACACCCAGCAATGACAGGGTAAATCCTGTAGCAGGCCCTATATTCTTTTCTCTAGATATTTGTGTATATAATCATTGCTATATTTACTAGGCCCTAACACATCAGATGCTTCCACATCTTGTAAATAGGACCAATTCTAATGAAACTAATAGGCATATTCACTATAACATATTCTAATTATTTGTATGCCTTGTCTCTTTAAAATATAGGGCCTATTTCCTATATCTTGATTATTTATAATTATATCAAACTTCAGTTCTGAATGTGTAACTGCATACTATGCCATCAATATAACATATTGTAATTGTCAATAAAACTGAAGCAAATTGTGTAGGCTTATAGGGCCTATATTCATTTTTACAACATTGAAAAAGTTAGTTAAAGATCTGTTAAAGATGTTCACAGTAACATATGTAGGTCTATTATGTGTAGGTTTACATGTATGATTCTAATGTAATATACTGGTAGCCTATGTGCTAAAATATGGCCATTAACGGTGAAAAGCAATAAAAGCACTGGAGAAAAAACTATTATTTTCATTTTAAAATAATTGTCTTAGAAAACTCTTAAATATTGGCTGGGAAGAATTCAAGTCAGACACGTGAATAAAAGAGGATATCATACAGCAGTGTAGTCCCATTTTCCAACAGGGCAGTATAGAGGTGCTACATTAGAGATTTCTGCACAAATAGCTCCCTAATACACTTCTGTCCTCAGCCATTAAGATGAATGTAGAAAAATCTTGCCCTGAATAATCCTTTTGATGTTTTACAGCAACAACAAAAATGGTGAACTTGTATTAGACATGTATTTATAATGAATGACAATAGTTTACAGTGCCAGTACAAACACTTAAATGTATTGTTGTGTTATGTTATGTTCCTCCAGGGCCATAGGCAGCGCATAGGGCAGAAACCATAGCTTTCCATTTCTGTCTTTCCAGGTCTTTCAGTTCTTGAATGTTGTTTAGGTTCATTGACATGCCTTCTCTATTAATGGTTCTTCATAAAATTTCTCTAGGTCTCCCTCTTCTTCTTACTCCCGGTGGCACCCATCTTAAATGTATTACCAGATTGCAAAATAAAGAGAGGTGAGATACTTTTAATAAAATAACCAACAAAGATGACATGATTATGAGTCTCAATAACGTACAAGAGCTACACAGAGCAACAGCACATCACTCAAACTTTGGAGAGCACTGGTTTCTGCTCTATGCATTTTAGACTTTGGTCTATATGGTGCTTAAGAGACATAGATATCAAGGCCTAAAACTTGCTGCAAAAATGGTTAAACTATCACTAGATTGTATTGCTGTTAAATGTGATTTCTCATAATTACTATGTTAAAGTCAATAAATGCCACAATTGAGAATACAAACTTTTCTGTTTATATGCTAACAACTAACAGGAAGAAAGTTCAAAACGGGTACCTGAACCGGAACCTGAACCAGAGGTTTGTGGAATAGCTGCACTTAGCTTGTTTGTTAGACATATTGCGTGGTAGACATTGCCACCCTATGATGTTTACATGGAACGTAGAAAATATCACCTTGTTCATCTTATTCCAATGCACAGTTGTTCCCCTTTCATCCTTGTGGTAGAAGTCTCGCACGCTGTGTACAATGGTAGATTGATCCATTTAATAGTTATACCCTTTCATCCATGGGTTAGAAGCCTTGTAGACTGTGTACAATGGTAGACGTAAATTGATCCATTGATCCATAGTTTAGATAGAATGCATGTGCATGCAGAACACCTGTATATAAAGTTTATATATAGGTTCCTATATATATATATATATATATATATATATATATATATATATATATATACATACATATATGTGCTTTTTTTCTGGGCATACACATACGCAGGTATAAGCTGTATGCCTACCTGTTTTATTTGTTTCTTACTTTGGTTCTGATTTTGTTTAACATATAGAAACTTTCATGCTTATCCATAAAAACAAAAAATCAACCCTGTAATACTCAAATATTCATCTCATTAATTTTTTATCATTTTGGTATAATCAGAATGGTCAAATACACTGACCCACATTATCCCAATGATATGTATCAAATGTTGGATTTATAGCCGACTCCACCCACTTTTGCAGGTGCTAAAATTTAGTGCAAAAGCTCCTGTTTCAAAATATCTGATTACACTTTTGCCAAAAAATGGTCAATTTCACCTTGTCTTTTGTCATTTATACATTCTTGCTGGTTAATCAGAATTTATCCTTCAAATGGCTCATTTGACTTTTTCTGTGATTTTCATTGGTCACTTTCTGTTATCAGCCTAAGAAAATCAACATAAAAGTCAATTGCATCAAGTTAGAAGGATGAATCCCAAATTTAGCCCACAAGTTTGTAATATCCATGATAGCAAACAAAGGAATATCTGCAGCCAATAGAAATCCAGTAAAGCGCAATAAACCAGACTGACCAGAGACATATAGTGATTTTTCACTGATTTTCTAAGAAAACCAGTATTTAGTTTTGGCCTGGCCATTCACAGAAATTTTATTCCAGAATAATTCTTCATACTAATCCCAAACATCACTTATCTTTTGTGGGCCAATTTCTCATGTTTTTCGTTGGCTGGCAAATCAAAGTACATGCAAAGTGACCATTGATCAAAGGAATCAGCCAAGATAAGTGATGCTGTGTGGATCAGATGTGTGGTGCACATCTGATTGGGAAAAGAGCTTGCCTTTCTGAGCTGGTATGTTTCACAATACTTGAACTTTCACATTTCACGATTGTTAAAGTATTGTCATTTTTAACAACGAGTTGTGATGAGATTTGGATTAAATTTGACCTAGAATCTGGATTCTAGATAATACAATTCAGAACTTTGTGTCCCCACAAAAAAAGCTTGCTAGCCAAATACCAAACTTTTGAAAAGCTACGTTTCATATATTAACATTTTTATAAATATATTCAAAGTAATGAAATGTGTTTGTTACATTGGGGAGGAAGGGTGTTCCAATAAAAAATAGATGCAATTTTTTGCTAACTATGAGTATATGTGTATACTCACCTTTTTTCCTAGGAATAAATAAATAAATATACATACGTACATACATACGTACATACATACACACACACACACACACACACACATATATATATATATATATATATATATATATATATATATATATATATATAATATGGTGTTTATAAAGTCATTTTGCACCAACGGGTGGGTGACTGATATTTTTTAGGTAACCCCCTTTCCTGCTAAAGATGTAACTACAGCTATGTTGTGCACGGACGCAACACAGATGCGCACTAAATACTCACAATTCATATGAAGTAGTGTCACCACCATTTTAAATGAGTGTGTAGTGGTTTTGTAGACATGATGTATATGCTCGAAGTAGGCAGTATGTGTGTGTGTATATATATATATATCCAGTGGGATCCATATCAAGAAAAATCCAGTGAGAGTTTGAGAATGAACGCTGAAGAAGAACAATATGTAAGAGTACAAGAAGCAAAGAAATTATCAAACAACCCCTCCCTTTTCCATTTACAGCACTACAACTTATACACTGGTTAACTGGCAAATAAGTTCCTTAACTCAGTCTAAGGACCATTTTTAGAAAACTTCCTTTCTCTTTACAAAGTGATATCTAAACCCTGACTATTATTGTTACATTTATTATTAGTAATATTATTAGTAGCAGAACAGTGATGCATGTAAGCTTTGTTGTAAAACTAACTGTGATTTAGAAATGTTTTTTTGGTATGTCCAGATTGTGCAGTAAAAAATTGCATATATGATATTTTGTTAAACATTAAAGCCAGCTACATTTGATCTCATTGGTTGACATAATTTTGTTAGACATTAAAGCCTGCTACATTTGATCTCATTGGTTGACATAATTTTGTTAGACATTAAAGCCAGCTACATTTGATCTCATTTGTTGACTTAATTTTGTTAGACATTAAAGCCAGCTACATTTGATCTCATTTGTTGACTTAATTTTGTTAGACATTAAAGCCAGCTACATTTGATCTTATTGGTTGACATAATTTTGTTAGACATTAAAGCCAGCTACATTTGATCTCATTTGTTGACATAATTTTGTTAGACATTAAAGCCAGCTACATTTGATCTCATTTATACACATTTCATTGTTTTATTTTTTTGCAATAAAATAAACAAAAGGTAAAATAAATACAAATGCTAAGTTTGTTTGGTTTCTTTTATACCACAGAACATTTCTATGATAGACACTAACAAATTTAAGACAAGCATGATTTATTTTGAAGAATACATTAATTCATCTAGTGCCATCTCTTCAATGGACAACCAACATTGTCAGTCTTATGCCTCGGTAGTGCACTCTGACAGACTGTATCATGTCCAAGCAAAAACTAGGGTAATTCCCACCTTTGAATCAACAGTTTTAACAAAAAATCATTAAAAATCCTACAAAAATAAGGTGTTTTTTTTTAAGGACACCTATTACAACACACACACCCTCCCCAAAATTCTTGACAAAATCATATCAATGGTCCTGTTGACAGCCGATTCGAAGTTCTTACTGTAATGCTTCCTTAGATAGTCCCCTCTAATTGCAAAACTCAAGTACTAGAAGCATCACAGATAGACTTGCTGGGATTAAGACTGGTTGGGCATGCAGGTAGTAGTTGACGTTGGAGAAGTGGTCTAAACTGACAAAAATCAGCTTCATGTTTGTTCCTGGTCATGCCAGGGTCCTAGGAAATAACACGCAGTCAAGCTTCTTGGTAAGACGAACATCGGCACATGACAAGCAATGGATCGGGCTTCTGTTCTGAATACCCTTGTGGAGATAGGGTGTTTGACTGATGTAATAATACAAATATTCAGCAGTCTGACAAATTATATGTGCATTCATTGTAAAGCAGATGTATCTTATGTTCAAGTACTATTGTTATACAGTTTTACAGCAATCTTACTTATTATAGATTGATGGATGTTACAAATGAAATCTGAAACTTTGAGCATACTACAGGAATATCATGTAAAGATGGGTGTAGGTAACAAGAGGGTTAGCAGGTAACCAGAGAAGACTGGTTACAGAATAGGTGTGATCAGTCGCTAAACACTATATGATACCTTGAGAAGATTCAAGCACTTTTTTTATGTACGGTGAGGATGATCGTTCGACTTACGAGATAGACTTGCAGATACATGCAGACAAGGAACATCCATCGCATTCTGAAATACAGAAAGTTAAAGGTAGCAGACTTAAGAGAGGGAAGTCGTGGATGGGACGTGCTGAGGATGTCATACAAAGCATGTGCAGATGTGGCAGCAAATGTGGAATGGATAGGTCTACCCACAGTTTTCATAACTTGTTTGAGAGTAGTAATAACACTTAGCAGGAAATGCAGAGAATGGTGTCCCACGGCTGTTGGAGCAAGAAGGTGAGGCTTTGGTCAGTGAGAATGCCAAAGAGGAGGATGTGATTATATACACTGATAAATCTGTGATTAGGCATGTTTGCAGTGCTTGGGCCTTCACAGCTCAGTGCGTAGATAAAACGATTAGGGAGGAGAGTGGGGCCTTTGCTGTGTGACTACGATTAGCATGACCATGGAGATTATGGCAGTGACCATGGCACTTGAGTGGGTAGGTATACAGAAGGTAACACAGGTCTGTATCTTGAGTGACTCTATGAGTATGATTAGGAAGGTACACTTGGGTCTCGTTCACAAACAATTGATTGAGGCCTTGAGAAAGGCGAGTTTGAAAGTAGCTTTATTTTCGTGCCGGGACATGTGGGTGTTCGAGGAAAAGAAAGAGCAGATGATGTGGCATCAAGCACGATTGTGGCACAGGGCGATGGGGCAATGGATCAAACGGACATTTTGAACTCAATAAGAGATATAGCACATGAGAGTTTAGACTAATGTGGATGATGATTCCTTTGTAATGTTCAGGATCAAAGATTTGAGTTTGAAATACAGTGTTGCTAGAAGTGAACATTTTGGAGGGCGCATAAGAATGATGGTGAACCAACAGGGGACCTGTACTGTCAGCAGAAGTGTAATGGTGGATACACTCAGGGATAGATCAGAGCAACTATGGACGTGTCCAGTTTAGAGTGATGATGATCCTATGACTGACTAACTTGCAGGAATTTGCATCTTTATTCTAAATCAGTATTTCAAAAGCAAGGTCATATTACTGAAATCTGCACAAACCTTCAGCATTCTGCAATATGATTAACATTATCTATCGAGGTATCACTGTTTGAATAGATTGTGAAAAACCTGTTGCCTGTATGATATTTCACAAGCCATGTTCAAGAAACATTTTGAACGTAAATGAGAACAATGATCTTAATCTCAGTAAGTGATCATCTGCATCTAAAAAAATAATTGTTAGGACATGACCTGGTAGATGTGTGTTTCCAAGTTGATAGACCAAGATTCCCCCCCCCCCCAAAAGACCAAGCATCAATAGCCACAGCAACAATTTTGATGGGTAACCAAATATAGGTTAATATACTGTATAAGCTACACTGATAAACAGATTATGACACACATACTTGCCTGCTAGTGATATAGTTAAGGACATTCATCATTCTGTATAATTGGTAACACAGAAAATGTAAATGCCACTGCTGAATGTATCAAGCTATAGCAGTTTTATTTGTGTCTCAGACAAGGTTGAATCAATAACTCTTTGTGCTACTTGGCAAACTGGCATCCTTTCATGTTTTCATGATCAAACTCACAGATAGATAGTATTCTTGAGACTAACAGGAATTGAACCAGTCCGTTCAACGGCACCAAATCGCCTAGCAACTATTGCACATGCATTCTTCCATACTTGACTAACCACATCTCCCAAAAAAATGTGATTTCGTCAAGACGTTCAAAGCGTGCACTCAAAGTCACCCGAACGGACCAATCGAGACAAGGACTATTACAACAACAACAAACATCCCGTACAGGTATTGAAATATCCTCAGTAACAACAAACATCCCGTACAGGTATTGAAATATCCTCAGTAACAACAAACATCCCGTACAGGTATTGAAATATCCTCAGTAACAACAAACATATAACATTTAATATCTGTATTAGTATCTGCATTTTGAAATTAATTCAGGACACATATTTAATTTGATTGTAGATTTGATGGAATCATTTTTGGTCACTTTTCAACAACTTATTTTTATTTTTACTTCCAGACTGTTAATCTTTCAAATTATTAATCTTTTTATTTCTGCATGCGAGTATGTTTGTGTTTTGTTATCATATGAGTTCAAAGGCCAGAGTATATAACATATCCAAATATAGGATAAGTGTGTAGCATATCATATTCAGGATATAGTGATAAACCTATAATTTTTTTGATTATATTGATTTTCTAGGCAATATAAATTCAGGGGGTTGCCATTGCTTTCTGAATGGTTGGGAGCTGCTGTAGTGAAGTCACTCTCCTGTCCACCAGCAGATTTGGGTTTTTAGTTCACTCGTTATTTGTGGTTTGAAATAAAAATTACTCATATTGTTCACCCAGTCACTAGGAAGCAGGGTACCAGGACTCAGGTTCTGGGAAAGTTGAGAAATGATGCTATCACTACTGAGCAAGTGTGGTAGTTGAATCTAGTCAGCCATTGACTTCGCAGCTGAGCACTTATGGGAAAACCATGTGCCATGATGCTGATTTATAACTCAGATTACCTTTACTTTCTGAATGATCCGAAAACACAGTTGCAGCAGTGGGGTTTGAACACTGTACCTTGGTCATCCAAGATGTGCTCTGTATTACTCTGCCACAGCGCTGGACAAAAAATACACTAAAATAGTGTTTTGTTGTAATGAAGCACATATTAACATCATCTCTGATATAATCATGACTGGATAAAAATAGTTGATTGTCATTATAAAATTGATTAGTGTTGGACCAGTTTTGGTTCATTGGCCGTAAGTTGCCCATCTGTGAGAATTTGTCAGTCAGTCATCACCCTTGTGTTGATGAATACTCCTTTCAACCAAGGATATGAGTAAACTTTGGTTATATCAGAGTTTTTTTTACCTTCATAAATAATGTTGATCATGGTTCAGGTAATCCTGTGACCATGACTGAATTATATTCAATACTGGGTAAGTTTCATTATTGAGAGTACATGTACTCCTTTCAATTTGCAAGTTAACAAATACTTTAAAGTAGTGCCTATGTGCATGTGTATTGTATACATTTTGTGATGTAGTGTTGCAGGCAGCACTTTGTGTTTTCTCATTCTAGCATTTATCTTTATAAAAACCTCAAGTATTATTTCATATTTTCACTTTACCATCAAATGTACCCAATAAGTAGTTGGATTTAATGCCTAGGTTCAATCACATATCCTGTGCCTACTGAGCTCACACTTTTTAAGTAATTTGCGCTGATGATAATTTTTTAATAGTTTGCGTTGTCATTGCAAATTGCAATTGTTTAGTAGTTTGCTAAATCACTCTGCTGGTTCATCTCTATTAACAAAATGGCTTCCATATTGATGTGAACTTGTCTTCAACTTATAAGGATGTAATACTCGAGGAAATGGGAATCTACTGGCCACCTGCCTAAGCTGACAATACAACTCTACCTCCATAATCCCAGCCAGTTCCCACCCAACAACCCTCCTAAATAAATCCCTCCTCCCATTTCTTGTCCTTAAATAATTAAAAATACAAATCCATCCGTTGTTTGATAAATGTAGCAAGAAGAGATAATCAATAAAAATAGGAAAAACACAGCTTGTCTCCCTTAAGACAGATGTATAGAGTTTAAGGGGGGAGGGGGGAGGAATATTAGGGTTAGAAGTCTAACCCTTCCTCTAAAGTTCACGATCATCCCTTCTATGCACACTAATGGCATAATTTAATCTCTGCTAAAATTAGTCATTTAGTTTTTCTGGTAACACAGTATGCTGGCGACGTAATTTCATTGACAACACGAAAACTGCGTGCACTGTAACAAACTTGGAATGAAGGTCCACATTCCAGAAAAAGTAGTTAGGCACATATGTGATTGTACCAATTTCTATAGTATTAAGACTTACGATTTCTAGTACATCATAGTTTTTACTGCACATTATTTTAACATGGGAAAGGAGGAAGGGTTAAACATGTATTAGTACAGGGTTCCTGCATTTATAATAATTCTTGATTCTTCAGAAGTGAGTGATGGAGTATGTAGCACATTTTCTGAAAATTGTTCATGTAACTTTTGACAGCTCTTTGATTCAAATTTTGAGATGAGTTAGAAGCAGCTTGATGGGCCAGTGTCGGACTGTACTTGTCACTGCCAGGTACCAGATTTATTTTACAAGAATTCCTAGACTTGGAGAGTCCAATCACTATTTCAAATTTATAGCAATATGTATTTTTACTTTGTTAGACTCCTGCTGCAGTAGAGGAGGATGACTCCAGTGCCAGAGAGGAGGAAGAGAGAAGAAGAAGACAGGAAGAAGAAGCTGCTGCAGCTGAGAGACAAAGACAAGAAGCAGAAAGGAAAAGAAGACAAGATGAGGAGAGAAGGCAGCAGGAAGAGAAACGTAGAAAGGTATGAAGTGATATTTTCTTCTGTGATACAATAGCCTACTGTATAATCTTAGTGATGGGCTATTTTGTTGTTCTTCATCCTGATGAACGCTTTTTAGTTGACCTATCATCATTCATTGAGCTACATTGTCAGTACATCATTTTTACTACTGGTAAGGCTTTAATTTACCAATCTCCATTAATACTTATATTTTACTCTATATTGCTTCAGCCCCCATATTTCTAGCTTATTTAGTTATCCCTAACACTGTGGTGATTTATCTCTGTAGTTAGAGGTTATCTTTGTCGAGTGATGGATGGTCTGGCATTACAACACCACAAAAATCTATTTGTCATGGTGTGATAATACAATAAAACAAAAGGTTAATATTTTAGATGAACAGCACAACAAAAAAGAGGTTAATGTTATAGGATAACAATACAACACTACAACAGCTATCTATCTTGGGTTTAGGCCCATAGATACATTAAAAAGGGAGAGGGTATACTATTCAACTCGTTGCAGTGGGATTTTTGTTTGGGGGAAACCATTAGGGGAAAGGGTTTCATTTGTTTCCCAGTACTAAAAGTCATGTTCTCTTTTCCTGGTGGGGGGTTGTTTAATACTACAGCTTCTTCCTCCTTATCTAGGGCTAGCGTAAGGTGATAACACAATAATACAAGAACTTTTTACTATGGCGTTATACACAATACCATAAAAGAAATTCCTAATAAGCTGATAATGCAATGCTGCATAAGAAATTTACATAAGCTGATAATACATAATACACACATAATACACATGTAATGTGTGTGTCTGCACAAGCACAGTCATAGACACACATAGGCCTACACATGTTTGAAATGTGTTGTGATTTTGTGACTGATATAAATATATAATGACAGAGATTTGCTGAGTATAGAACAAACAACGGGAGGAGTGTATATGGATATGGATCTTTAAGACTGTTGTTATGGGGTGGAGATATTTGTTGTGGAAGGGTGCATTGTGGAGATATCCACTGTACATGCTGTCTTTTCCTTCCATTCCTGCAATAATTCCTTTCTCCCTCTGCCCCTATTTATGTCTTGATCTCTTTAGCCCACAACTCGTGTTTTATTTTATTTCACATCTTTATTTTTCCTGTCCTCCTTATTGTTATTTTTTTTCACTATATCTTCTCTCCGCCTATGTTTACACCCTTTCTTTCTCTACTATTATTGTGAACTTTGTTCATGATCTGTATTTGACTGATCACTATTTCAAGCACCATTAAGTTCTACCTTTCAGTTCAACTCCACTAAATAACACATTTCAAATAAGTAGATTTTTCTTGTTTTTTAAAATTATTTTACTCATTCTTTCACTTTTCCTGTTACTATTTTTTCTGATCTTGTTGTAATTGTATTTCTGTTTCCTTTTTTCTCCTCTCATCTTCTCTCCTTTATTATCTGCTTTTCATCCTCTCTTCCTATCACACTAAGTGTCTCTTTTTGTAATATTAATTTTTGGTTGCTTGTTTTTGTCATGAGAAAGACTTATTAGTCAAAATGTAATTTGATTTTGTTGATGAAGTTAGGTTATTAGTGTATTATGTACTCTGTTATTGTCAACACTCCTTACATATCTCAGTTTTTTTCCCTTATTGCCATGTGTTGTCCCATCCCTCACACCTCTAGTGCATTGGGTTATTCCCAAATACTGAATATTTATCCCATGACTGGTATAAATGCTGTGTCTGCACAGGCACAGTTATAAACACACATGATGCAAACATATATACTGTCAAATTGCATGTATAAGCCGAGAATCTTTGAAAAAAAATCAGAGATTACTTTATGGTTCTCGACCTATAAACGAGTACAGTCAAATTTAAAAAAAAAATTACCAGGGTAATGTGTCTGTGATTATGTAGCTGATATAAATGTGCTTATTTTTGCACAAGTAAAAACATAGACATACATAATACATACATATGTAATGTGTTTTGATTGTGGGGCCTAAATAAATGTTGTTTATATCTGCACAGGCATAATCAATGACACACACATGAAACATGTCTTGATTGAGAGGCTGGTATAAATGTTGATTTTACCTTCACCAAGCATAGGCATAGACAAACATAATGCACTCATAATACACACATACATAATATGTCTGTGATTGAATAGTTAGTATAAATGTTGATTGTTTCTTCACAATTACAATCATAGACATATATAGCACATGTATATGTAATGTGTCTTAATTCTGTTAGCTGGTATATATGTTGCTGGTTTTTTCACACACATAATGTAGTCCCATTGTTTTTCATTCTACAGGAAGAAGAGGAGGAGCGTAGAAAGGCACAGGAGAGAGCTGAGAGAGAGAGATTGGAAGCGGAAGAGGTGAGGATTATTACACACTGAGCTTTATGTTTCTTAAATTCTTGATTCTAAATTATAAACCAGCTTCATAGCATAGGGGACATCACAGCATATGGGACATCATAGCATTGGCGACATCAGAGTATAGAGGATATCATAACATTATGGATATCAGAGCGTAGAGGATATCATAGCATAGTGGACACTTCTACAAATGTTCTACTCCAGATACTGATTATATGTTCTTCATATCTTTCCAGAGAGAACATACTTACTTCTCTCATTCCTTTTCACTCTCATTTATATGATGATGATGAAGTAATTCCTTTAGCTGAACATGTAGATATTGACAACCCATAGCCTTTCAGACAAAAGTGCAGGTCTCCCTCAGTTGAATAACCGAGGAGACACCTGAACATGTGTAAGATTTATTGTCTTAAATGCATGGGTGTGTATGTGTGGAAAGGGGTGGTATGAATGCATGTTTAGTTTTGAAAGGAGACATTTCAGTGTGTCAGTATTCCAGGATCATCATGTCCTGCCAAGAGTGTAGCATATACTTCTGGACTAACTAGTTCATCATTCTTCTGTCAGATCTGTTGACCCATCTGCAGTGATGGTACTGCCAGCATTCCCCACCGTTTAGGAGTCTGCCACAAAAGGACAGAAACACAGAGTCTGCTGACCTAGATCTCTTCATTATCCATGGGGACAGTTTGGAAGAAGAAAATAAAGAAGGAAGAAATCGAGACAAGACATGTAGTGACAATAATCATTTTATGGTTCTATCACATATCGCATGCATACCATTTTCTTATTCTTTTCATTATTTCCCTTTGTTATGTGTATCAGACAACGAGTATTTATTTGTTAATTTAAATATTAATTTATTTAGAGTTAGTGTCAGGGTTAGGAGAGTTGTGTGGGTGGAAACAGACTGGGGTTTGGTTAACTTTAACAAGTTAATGCTAAGTAATAAGTAAATACTGGTTGTCTGTAACATAGCCAAAGAAATAATCAAAAGAAAAGAAGGTAGGTACGCAATATGTGATAAAGCCCATTAGATTGTTCACACTTGTCAGTCTATCCCCTAACTTTCCTTAGTCATCTCCTAAGACATGCCTAGAAAGAAGACAGTGGTTCTATTCTTTGTACTCTGAACTAGAAGTCCAGGCACTGGTCACACTAATGTTCTCATTTCTATAATTATTTGTAAATACACACAATCATCTAGAGACTCATTTCCTTCATTCTGCAACAAATTTATGGCTGCCCTGATTTGGTCAGCCCTATCTCTTCTCAACACTGTTTCATTAACTACAGTGTTTACCACTAAAGAGTCTGTTCTTTAATTGCTTCTGACCTCAGCACTACCAGAACAGTATATCCATATAATACCTCTGTAAACAGGAGTTGCCTTAAATGGTAACTAGATCTTTTCTTTGTTTGAACCTTCTAATCTTAACTTATTGGCTACAGGTGTTTTTAGGGTTTGTACAGAATTAATGTTTTTTAGATTTGTTTTTTTGCACAAGCATTACAGGAACAAGAAATAGTATGTCTAAATATATTTAAATTATAATTTAATATATATATATATATATATATATATATATATATATATTTTTAAAAACAGAAATGGACAGATAATGTGATTATCGCTAATTTATTTTGAATAAATTACTTTTAACTGGAAAAATTAATTTTTAAATACTGGTAAAATATAATGTATAAATTAAAAATAAAAAACCTTTCTAACATGAAATGTGAACTTAACCAAACTTCCAAATCAATAACTTCCACTCAGACTGTATCAAGCATAGTGCTTCAATAAAGTTTGTTTTTCACAAAATATCGGAATCTGTTCTCTTGAGTATTCAAGATAGATCTAGAACTTTGATCAACAGTTTTAATATCAAATGGTGTTATAACCACATTAGACAAGTTTATCTTTTTACATCTTCAAAATGAGGCTTAAATATGTTGCCAGTAATTGCCAGGTTGGATTTCAATGATTAATGTGACCAACTAAATAAATTTGTTAACTCGCACGAAACATAATGCGTTCAAAAGTATATATAGAAAATATGAGAAACATGATGTCAAATACTACATGTCCAAAAATTAGCAATAACTTACAAAATGATGTCGTAACACATCACAATCATTGCAGAAGTAATGTTGATATATTACACTTTTTGATCAGAACTATCCTTACACTGACATAAATACTGAAAATTATAAAACAACACAAAATGTGTCGCTTTATCGATTATCCATCTAAAATTATGCTACTTTTGGATTGAATATTCCATCCCCCACAGTGAAACAGAAACAGTTAAACAGTATGCTGTGGGAATCTAAGGGTATAATTGTGTCAATTGATATTTTAGTCACCAGACAAGCGTGTGTGACCATCATTTCATCTATCTCTATTCTCATACTCAATGTGCTAAAATAGTAGCCATTCAATTTCTCAAACTTTTTCCTGGAATTCCCACAGAAGACAAACCCTGTCTGTGCTTATTTGTTTCAATTTTGACCAAGGCAGCTGTATATATGAATGTACCTTGTAGTTTTTAGTTTAATTGGGAAATCTCTTGCATTGTCACCTCGTTCCTGATGCCAGTCCATTCCCAGCTCTCTCTATCCAGTTGTATCACAACATTTCTTAGATTACATTTTGTGTTGTGTCCTCCAAAACCTATTCACTTCCTTTGCCTACTTCCTCCAACTCACAAATTTGAAGTAATAAGCTCTCTGTTTCTATCATCCATGGTCTACCATACTTGATTCACTATTTTATTCTAACTAAGAGTTAGTGCAAGGTGAGGTGGACATTTTTTTTCTTTGTGTGAATATGCAATAAATACTTTGACAAATTTATAAATTGAGGGAATTAATGTAAAGTATTGTTTCTTGCTCAAAGATTCAACATTTATTTCTGTTAGATTTTAATTTTTATTGGAATTTTTTACTGACTGATCAGTGTGTTATTGAATGTTTAAAATATCTGACTTTTTTTCACAAAAGGAGGCACGAAAGGAAGCTGAGGAGGAGGAGAGGAAAAAGAAGAAGGGAAAAAGGAAAGGTCTTGGAGGTTTGTCTGCTGAAAAGAAGAAGCTGCTCAAGGTGAGATTTTTTTTAATGTATATAAATTGTTTAGAAAAACCTAAAAAATTGTATACAAATGTTTTTGTCTTTATTGACTAGGGTGCAATAAAAAAAATATTTATTTAGCCATTGGGATGCAATACAAAATATCATTCTTCATTAACTGTGGTACACTACAAAAAAATATGTCATTGATTTGGGAAGGAATACACAGTTATTTTTTCATTGACTGAGGTGCAATACAAAAAAAATAATCATATGTTGTGTCTTTGAAATATACAATTATTTCATTGACTGGGGTGCAATACATTTTAGTTCAGCCACTAGGATGCAATACAAAAAAAGTCATTTGTTAGTTCATTGATAATAATAATAAGACCCATAACCCTTCAGGGTTAGGGGTGTCACACTGGAGATATTAGCAAAAAAATCTCTCCAAGCATCTCTATCCTCTGCCATTCTGAGGAGTGTAGAAAAATCATGTCTAATCTTTGTAGTTATCAATTCAGGATTTTCTCTTACCCCCTATTCTCCTTTTACCGTCGACTGTTCCTTTGCAAAATAATTTTATAAAGTGAATCATGTCTTGCTACACATCCAAACTAAACAAATTTATGCTGTTTTACCACAGCCAAAACTTCTTTATAACCTGCAAATTTGTTTATTTGCTAATGAATAAATATATTTGTCCTGTGTTCTATATAGCTAATTCTTAACAAACATCTGTAGCATTTGATCTCAAAATCTTGAATCCCTCTTTCTGTGTCTGAATTGAGTGTCCAACGTTCACATCCATATAAGTATACTTAGCACTTGCAATCTGATAGATGAATCTTTACTGTAATAGTGATCTTACTTTTCCAAATCATATTCAACATTGCCATGGCAGCCATTGCCATCTCGAGTCTTAGCTTAATCTCATGTCCTGAGTTGTCATCATTACATTAAAAAAAGTTAAGTAACCCATAGCATTTATTAATGCTGTAGGGGTGTGAGATGTTAGCGATCTCACATTTCAGAGGCTCTGCAAATGAGGGCCGTAGCCATCTCCTCTCTCTCTCAGTCTTTACTTCCCGGATTAATCCAGTACCCATGTAAGCCTGGGTCGAACCGGGAGCCGTTGCGATCTTAAAAATATTTCCGCCTCAACTGGGAAATGAACCCAGGACCACTCTTATGCGAAGCCAGTGTGCCTACCCCTGCGCTAACGTGGCTCATCATCACATATTTGGGATCCAAGATATTTGAAAGTGGTAAATTCTTCAAGATTGTGACCTTTTAATTGGATATTCATGGGATATTGTACCACTAGTCACCAATATCTTGCTTTTATCACAATATTTAGATTTTAGTCAAGGGTGCAATAAAAAAATTTGCTAATTAAGTAATTTTTGTTGAAAAATGTTGACATTCTGTTAGTTTCAAGAAACAACAAAGACTATACTCCTGTGGATACTTAATTAGAAGCTGTTTCTTATGGTGGCATTAATAAAAGAGAATCATGAGATTTGCTAATTTTTGTGACAAAAGGAAAGAATAAACGAGAACACAAAAGAATTTTAATTTTTTAATAGTGGGACAAAATGGAGAACATATAATTTTATTTTTTTAATACATTTGTTAATAGATTTTATATTTGTCAAGAAGCAAATATTGTGACCTCTGCTACAGCAGAGAATCACTTTCAATAAACAAATGATACATATTATATTTGTTGCAAAATTATAAAAATATCAATACCTGTCCTTGATATCTACCAGTAAATATAATTTTTTTTCTTCTGTTCATTCTCAAACTACCAACGAATCTCTTTTATAACAGAACATTGATCCTACAAAATTACAATCAAGATGTAGTTCAGAGAACGGAAATGTGTTGTATCACCATTTGTATTCACCAATGGTCAGAAACATCTAACATCAGCTTTGGTAACTATATTCAGTGTTTTTACCCACTTCCATTGAATGGTGAGCTGTTGTAACCATGTTGATGGTATAATTGATCAGCCATACAAGAGAACTGATTCTGTACTGGTCACTACGCATAAATATAACCACAGTCACAGATGCTTGACCTTTCATCACTGTCTTGTTTCTCTATCGTCACAGTCAAATACAGACACACAAATAAATAATAGCTGGTAAATTGTTAAATGAAATTTCTGAAGTTGTCTTTTTTGATAACTGCCATCTCAGATTTTAGGAGGATCGCGCTGTATATTATAAACAAAAATAATAGCTTCATGCTGTCAGATCAAACATCTTTTGGCGAGCGATCACCAGTGATGCACCAGAAACCAAAATCAAAAGGTACCAAACACTTAGGCAGAGGCGTGTGATAAATCATAAATTGTATACATCAATATCAGAATGATATATAGACCAGTATAGAAAAGTATTGCATAAAGATTTTTAATTATTGAAGGTTCAAATTGTATTTTTATTTCGCTGCTTATGCCGCCCCCTTACAGTGCCGCCTGATGCGGTCACCTTTCTGCATCATAACATTGCACGGCCCAGCATTGGAGCACAAGATAAAGCTTCCATCCCTACACCCAACATCAAGCATAGATAATACACTACATCATGCATCTGAAGTTAAACAGTAGACAACTAGCAGATTAACAATCAATTATATAGAAACATTAAATGTTATATCATTGTAAAATATTTCCATAAGTCTACAGTTTAAAAAATATTTTATAAGTTTTATGAATAACAATAAATAAAAAGGTTTTTGAATTTATCCAACATTAGTGTTCCATAGATGTCAACCTATCTTTCCATAAATCTGTATTTTTAACAATTTATTTCCATATTTCAATAAAAACTTCTATATTTAGCACCAAACAGAACATATTTAGCACCCCCAACAACAAAAAATATATCTCCCCCCCTCATCTTTTACTACGTGCCGTGTGAGATAAAAATGTCCGCATTAGTAGTAGGCCTAAGTACTGAAAATGAAACACCAAATTAATGACCTTTTTACCAAAAAAATTAATTGGAGGCTTCGGGTTGTTGTTTTTGGGCCAGAAATTTGTATCAATTCTGAAAATCCTTACTAGCTGACACCCATGATGTTCTGTATGTTTTATTGTGTTGACACAACTGCAATACTTATGAGCTATACATTGTAGCATGTTCTTATTAAAATAGATAATATATACATCTAATTCAGTTGATTAGTTGGTTGCTGATACAGCGGTCCATTGGTTGATGCCCTTTAACCAATGCCATTGTGTGATATATGCATGTGTTTGTGAGCTGTTGTTTTGTTCCATATAAGGTGTTCCATTTATCTGGCCCTTGAGGGAGAAACATTTTCCTGACATCAACCAGCTCTGGACATTCAAAAAAGGTGGTTGTCAACAGTTTCATAGGGATGAGTGCATAGCTGGCACCCTGGAGTGTGTTATGGTTGTATTCATCTAATTCAGTAAAAATAATATAAATATTGCCTTAACTTTGCAGAAACTGATCATGCAAAAGGCGGCTGAAGATCTTCGCAATGAAGCTAAGCAGAAAGCAGCCGAGAAGGAGAAATACATCAATGACAGAGTCCTACATATTAAAACTGATGGAAAAACACAAGGTATGTATTTCTGCTTGAGGTAATGTTACTGGCAGTGTGGTTTAATACCTCTTCAGGATACACTCTTTAACATAATTCACCTGTTAGCCACATAAATCTAACCAAAATTATTAATTGATAAACAGGAACTGGAAATATATCATGTGCCTATATTTTTTAATATTTAGGAGCAAAACAGATCAGGGGATTGGGCAACATAAATCAAGAGCAAAATCAATCAAGTTCCTGACAAGTGACATAGGCGATCATGTTTCTTCACAACTCTCTGTCTCTTGTACTGTCAATAAGTTCATTTGGTAACATTATTTCATGCCACAGTGATAACCCATCCAGGAACTTTTCATTTTGTCTTTCTCTGTCTCTTCTCTTGATCTTTCTGGTGGTTAATAAATGTTAGAGTTTGAATAGCAAAAGTGGTCCTGCTACTCTGATGACTTAAAGTAATCAATGTGATGCCATTTTGGAAAAGGCCTATAATGTAATATAATCATACAATATAATGTAAACATGGTTTTCTATAGTGCACAGACATCTGTCTATTGTTGAGTTATTTGGTGCGTTGATTTCATTAGTTTTTAAGGAGCGATGCATGGTTGTTGGTGTTAAATCATGAATGGCAATTCTAGCAGGCATTTAGGTTTTCATGCTGTGGACTATGTAAAGGTGGAGTTGTTTTTGGTGTATGATTTTGGATAGAATAATTGGGATTTTTTCGGTTACAGTTAGGTTGTATTAGTTATAGAATAAGCTATTAGGGTTAAGATTAGAGAATAAGCTGTTAGGGTTAGAAAATAAGCTATTAGAGTTAGGATTAGAGAATTAGCTATTAGGAGGGTTGGGATTAGAGAATAAGCTATTAGGAGGGTTGGGATTAGAGAATAAGATGTTAGGATTTAAGAATAAACCATTTGGATTAGGATTAGAGAATAAGCTATTAGGAGGGTTAGGATTAGAGAATTAACTATTAGGAGGGTTAGGATTAGAGAATAAGCTATTAGGAGGGTTGGGATTAGAGAATAAGCTATTATGGTTATGTTTATTATTTGTAGAATGAGATATTAGTATGGTAAATAAGTTCTTGAAAATTAATCATTACCAACATATTTCTTTCATGCTGACACATTTGTTAAAGTGCAAAAAATATTAGGCCCTATGTCATTGTTGGCACATGAAATAATACTATATTTAGAATTTGTGCATTTACAATCATGATATATTTAAATAGGTGTGACCTGCGGTTGTCACTATAGACAGTACAGTGAAAAGTGACACCAAAATTAGCACACAGAAAGGCAAGGCACCAGCAGCAAAACTAAATTTTATCTGACTAAAGCAAACATAGCTTTTTCCCATTAGCAATTTATGACAGCAAAACAGGACAATAAAGTTGCAAAATAATTACTTATTTTGAAATGAAAGTTTTTAAAGGTGGATGTTGAAAATATCATGAGCAGTGAGAAAGACCAATCAAGAAGTGTTACAAACATTAAAATTTTTGCTGACCAGCAACCTAGAGCATACTTATTTGCCATTACCAAGGGCGCACACACAATTTTATACATCAACAATATCATCTTTAAAAATCTGTATAAAATCGATCTTGTGAAGAGAGCCTTGAAACTTTCTAAGTGTCATAATGACTGTTTGCACTTTCTGAATGAATATGAAAGCCACAATTTGAGTTATTTCAAGTGCAAAATGCTACTTATTATAATGCAAGGTCTAGCTTTACATTACTTTCAATGTATCATACAATCTCACCTTCGAAATCTCAGATATTTTCATGATAAATACTCATGAACTGTGTCTATATCTCACATGTTCTGCCATTTTTTAACAATATACTTTACTGGATGAGCTATTTTTTAGTAACAGTATCACAATGCATATTGCTGTATTTCTGATCTATCATAGCAGTTTTGATGATCATTAAAATTGGTCACCAATGTTCTATAATGGAAATTCGATGACCTGGTATGTAAAGTGTTAAAAGTGAAAGTGGTTTGACTCCTCAATAACATCAAAACAAGAAAACATTTATTTTTTAAACATAAAAAGAAACATAACAGCATTGAAAAACTAGTAATAAAAGGCATTGCCATTGATAACAGAGAATGTCTAAGATGACGATGGAAAGAATACATCACAAAGGGTTTAAACATGTCTTTGGACGTGGAAGGACAGCTGTCCCAGAATTGTGAGTTCAGAATATTTAAATAAAGACCATATTGTCTCATATTGTCTCACATTGTTTCAATTTCTTACTTTTGTCTTCTATCAAATTTAATTCACGTGGATTATCAAAAGATGCAAGCCAGCAGACATTGCACTTTTGTCCTTTAGTAGGAGACTCCTAGGTGTTGGGGAATACATGATGCACCATCACTGTGGATGGATCAACAAATTTGACAGAAGAATGATGAGATAGTTGGATCAGAAGTATGTGCTGTGCTCCTGGCAGGATGTGGTAATCCTGGTATATTTGGGCACTGGAATGCTTCTCTTCAGAAACTAAACCTGTATCCATAAATCCCCCTTACATATCCTAACATGTGAGACATTATATGAATATGGGTGTTGCCTAGGTACACAACTGAGAAGAACCTATGTCAGAAAGACTATGGGATTTCAAGAGCTTCCTGCTCCCAGCTAAAGAGATTATTTCATCATTTCACTAAGAAAATACATTTGACAATAAATACATATGAACTGCAGCTCAATAATATTTTCAATCTGTCTTTGTTTACCCAGCTGAACTTGTGCAACTAGTCACAGATCTACATCAAAGAGTTTCTATTCTGGAAGAAGATGTCTATGATTGGGAGATAAAAATTCGCAAGCAGGATTTCGAGGTAATATAACCATATAGTGACAAATATTTATTTCGATTGATCAATTCAAGCAAATTCTACCTCAAAATGTCATAGAATTAGTCAGAAGAGGTCATGTCATGGTTATGATGTGATCTAGTTAGTATATGTAGAGTTTAAAACTTGTGATTGTGATGTGACCTAGTTTGTATATGTATAGATATAGTAAACATTTGTGATTGTAATGTGACATAATTTGTATATGTACAAATTTAAACAAATATACAGTTTAATGTACAGTTTGAACAAAATAATATTACCAAAGTAGTAGAAACACCACCAGATGCTTACAATCTAAAAGACCTAAATGAACTACTTTTTGCTGATGATCAGTGCCTACTCCACAGTCAAGTGAAGATAAGCAAGATCACATAAACCTACTCCACAGTTCAAGTGAAATGTGCATGCAGTTGCATCTGTGGGTCTCACTAGATAAACCACCCATGCAACAGAAAACCTTAGTAGATGACATGCCTTTATATTGAGGTTTTCTTCTTATAGAAGATTCATGACACGTCATCTATACCATTCTGTAGTCGTAACCTTCGATAACAGTTACCATGTTGTTCTGGCAGGCCGACATTGTGCTTGAACTGGTTATGGGCACGGCGTTGGTGGATAGAACAGCAAAGAAACCTGTCACAAGGGCCAGAGATGTGCCCTGATGTCGACATCTGTTTCAGTGGCATTTGACTCGAAATACCATCAAGTCTTATGGCTGCTGGAACAGAGGGCAGAGCACTTGTGTGAATGCCCCACGTGCTATGAAGCCAGTTTCTAACCAAGAATCAAGAATCAAGTGAAGATCAGCAAGATCACATAAACCTACTCCACAGTTCAAGTGAAGAGCAACAAGATCATATAAACCTACTCCACAGTTCAAGTGAAGAGCAGTAAGATCACATAAACCTACTCCACAGTTCAAGTGAAGAGCAGCAAGATCACATAAACCTACTCCACAGTTCAAGTGAAGAGCAACAAGATCACATAATCCTACTCAATGAAAGCTACCTCAGTTACAGCAAGATCAATACAGGAAAAACAGAAGTAATGTCTGTAGGCAGAGAATCCAATACAATCAATATACAGATAAATAATTCTTGATTCTTGATTAGAAAACTGGCCTCACAGCACTTGGGGCATTCCCATAAGTGCTCTACCCTCTGTTCCAGCAGCCACTCAACTCAATGGCATCTCGAGTCCAATTGCGCCGAAACAGACGTCGACATAAGGGCACAACTCTGGCCCTTGCGATAGGTTTCTTTGTTGTTCCACCCACCCATGCCGTGCCCGTAACCAGTTCAAGTACAATGTCGGCCTGTCGGAACAACATGGTAACTGTTATCGAAGGTTACGACTACGGGATTGTATAGATGATGTGCCATGAAGCTTCTATAAGAAGATAACCTCAATATAAAGGCATGTCATCTACTAAGGTTTTCTGTTGCATGGGTGGTTTGTCTAGTGAGCCATTGGTGGGACCCACAGACAAAACCGCATGTGCACAGATAAATAATCAATAACTGAAATAAGTGCAGGAATTTAAATATTTTGGGAGTATATTTTACACACAACAGAAGAATGGACAGAGACCTCAAGACAAGAATTCAAAAAGCCAACAACATAAATTATGAAATTACACAAATTTTGAAAAACAAATCTATCCCAATGGAAATCAAAAGGCGAATAATAAAATCAATCTTCATACTAACATTGTATTGTCAATGTCAGACATGGATACTACCGGGTAACTAAAGAAAGCTTACTGTGTGTGAAATGAGATGTCTAAAAAAAAGGCAGCAAACAGAACAAGAAGAGATCATGTCAGAAATGAAGAGATTATAAGAACTGTTGGAACAATGTCTGCAGTCAAATAGGGCCTATATTGAAAAACAGAGAATGAAATGGTTAGGTCACTTAATGAGAATGAACTCTTATTGGCCAATGGCAAGAACATACAACATGAAAATTGAAACAGCAAGATGCAGAGGAAGACCAAGAAGAAGGTAGATTGATTTTGTCACAATATTACTGTATATCAAACAACCATAGTCCAAAAACGGATACTCATTCAATCCTTAGACTCCTTACAGCAAAAACAGAGAAATGACAAATAGAAATAAAAAGGAAACAATTTGTAGTATATCCTAAGCACATCCTAGATGTAGCCATCAACCCATAATGTTTTGGCTGTAGTGATTTATTTGCAGTGCTTATGTTTGGTAGTTTATCATTGCTTTCTGAATGGTCTGGATACACAATTCATTAGGATTCAATAGAATTCATTAACTACATCTAGAAACACCACAGTTGTCATCTTCAGAATCATTATCATCTCTGTCCCAGTAGAGCTCAAATGATCTTGTCAACTCTTATAGATAAACATCATATGCACAGAGAGTAAAATAAATGGTCATATTTTACTTAAAAACTGACGCTATACATCAAGATTTTTATTTTTGCAAATCACAATTGATCAATATGACCATAACATTTCTATATTCATACACAAATGTTTGTGATAGATGATGAAAAAAACACATTCATGGTTGTAGCGCAATTACATAACACATTCATGGTTGTAGCACAATTAACAAACATGTTTTCAAGATAAATTATGGAAACAAAATGTAGATAGATATTTAAATAAGGAGACAAAATAGTTCACCTATCTATAATAATGCTAACATCAATAAAGTCATTAATCTAAATTGGAGATTTTCAACATTAAAACAAGACACATTGTTATTTTATTGGTATTGGGGCCAGGTAGTAGATGTATCATCTGTAGTATTTTATTGGGGCCAGGTAGTAGATGTATCATCTGTAGTATTTTATTGGGGCCAGGTAGTAGATGTATCATCTGTAGTATTTTATTGGGGTAAGGTAGTAGATGTATCATCTGTAGTATTTTATTGGGGCCAGGTAGTAGATGTATCATCTGTAGTATTTTATTGGGGCCAGGTAGTAGATGTATCATCTGTAGTATTTTATTGGGGCCAGGTAGTAGATGTATCATCTGTAGTATATTTGTTTTTCATATTCATCTACATATAAATGGTAGCATCATTATTTGTTAACAAGTAAAATAGCAGATGGAAAATTGTAAACACAAGACCCAATTTTCCAGAGAAGTACTAAAAATGTATAAACAATTTGTTATATTACTCTGAGCTTAAGAAAATGGCAAATATTATTCACAATGAAGTATTCTGATCAGATGCACAGTATGATTTTATATATATATATTTATTACATTTTAATATATATTTTTATCTACAGATCAACGAGCTGACATTGAAAGTCAATGACACAAAGGGCAAATTGTGAGTACATATAAAACTGTGACAATATTATTCTCTTGCTTTTAGGATTAACGTGAAACTATACTAGGATGAACTACCGTATATTTCCATGTATATGCTGAGAATTTATATATGCTTTCCCTCTTTATACCTGTATCTGCCCAATGTCATTTTTTCGATGTATTTACTCTTTCCATAGACACCGATGTCGAAATATGTCACAATTGAGGTAGCCATTTGTACATTTTCCATGCTAATTTCCCATCATGCTCTTATAATAACTATGTGCTAGAGAGATTGTCCCTGAATTTTTCACTTCAATATAAATACCCAGTCATAATATATTCAACCTCTTCATGTTTGCAAGCCAAACTGTATGGACCTAATTTCAGTGGCGCCGGAATTGTTCGGAAATTCTTTTTGGATGATTCAGACAAAGATGATTTTTAAAGCTTTAGTGTTTCAGGTTTTGTAGATCAACGTATGGGGGTGAGAGAAATGTTGATAATATCTAATAATGATGTAAATGCTGCCGTTTATGACGAGGAATTCGAAGAGCCGTATTTTCTAGAGATAGGCCTCTGAATGACCTTGAAATGCTAAGTCATTTGTGTGCATTTGTCCACACTGTCCATGTTGGTTGTCCACAACATAACACTGACACACACAAACAAACACCTTCAAACCATATCCAGCATCCACTTATCTCTATTGTCTACGAATTTGAAATCAATAAATAAAATAGTTATGTCAAAAAAATGAAACACATGCAGAAAAACCAGATGTAACAAAAAAGACCAGGTGCCAGAGAAAGTATGCATAATTTTTCTCTGGGTTGCTACAGGTTAATGCATTGGGATCGGCATATATATGCATACACCAAAAGCTTAAAAAACAGTTGTGGTAGAAACACAAAAAGAACACAGAATAACTTCAAATACTGGTAACAGAGGAAAAAGCTTACCAGCACAAATATTTTTTAAAAACTAGTGACTCGCATGGTCTTGTCTGATATATTCAAGCCAGGATAAAATGCCTAAGCCTATAATATTTCTGACTTTATTTCATAAACAAACTAACAAGCACATATAATATTGTCTGTGAAAACAAATAAAATACTTTGATCTAACTCACTTTATCATCTAGGCCTAGTTTTTCGGTAAAAACTTTGATACTAACAGATAAAATTGAAATGGGTTCGCCTGCATACAACCATTTGTATAAAAAAAACTTGCTGTAGAAACAAGAATCATCACTCTCACTAAATTCATTTACAATTTGAATCAATTTAGCAAGCTAAAAGATAGATACCCACACATTTTAGAACATGACTTGTTTTAAAACCCTTTGAGTGTTATACATTTGTGTACCACATAATTACTACAAATCCCCATTCTGTATACCAGTATACTACTTTGAACTAGGACAATGAAGGTGTATCCATTGTTCATTGACCTCTCTTTTTTATTTCAGCATCAAACCAGTGCTCAGAAAGGTTAACAAAACAGAGAGCAAGTGAGTATATGTTTTTAAATACAGGAACATAAAAATAATGTCATAAAATTGTTTGTCCATTTTTTTTCTATTATTTTTTTCTAACATTACTGATATCTTTTGTTAACTTCTTCTTCTTCTTCTTCTGCGTTCGTTCTCAAACTCCTGCAGATTAGCAGGATGTAGTCCGGAGAGCGGAATGCGTTGTGTCATGGTTTACAGCATTGCTGCGATATCTGCGCTTTTTGGCCTGACACATCCGACTTCAGCATGGCTTTGTGTCACTGACCCTATATGAGATGGGACAGCCAACTCCATCCCATAACCTCCTTAGTCGCCTTTTACGACATGCGTGGAAGGTAAACAGTGTTGCTATTCTTTGCTCCCCTTTCGGGCCTGGCAACACATGGGCGTCATTCAGAGTGGCATAAAGGAAAATTGATTACAGTGAGATCAATAATATATGTCTGTTTGTCTTTCTATTGACTGATTAAATCACATCCATGAAAATAACGTTCTTACCATAGAATCACAAAAATAACTAATTTCTAGATGGAGAATAAAATCAGTAATTGTACCACTATGGAAAAACAAAGGTAGTAAGACAGAGTGTGAATTATATAGAGGTATCTCCTTATTAAATCATACAGGCATTGAGTCCCTCTCAATTTGGCTTCAGAAGCAGGACAAGCTGTATAGATGCACTATTCACACTGAGACAACTGAGTGAAAAAGCAATCGAACACAATCAAGATTTAAACACAGTATTTGTAGACCAGGAAAAGGAATTTGACAGAGTAGATAGAAAAATTCTAAAGGAAAACCTAGAAATTTATAACATCAGAGGACAGCTTTTAGATAATATAAAAGCGATATATCTAAAATGCCACAGCTCAGTAAGAACAACAGATGGAATGACTGAACCTTTCAAAACAAGAATTATTTCTTCAGCCAAAGATCTTGATGAAAAAAACAGATAATATCTACAATTTTTATACCAACACTCTGCTACCAACGTCAAACATGGTCTTTAACATCCTCACAGCAGAGGAAAATAGTTACATGTGAAATGAAGTGTCTGAGAAAAGTTGCAAAGGTTATTAAACTAGATAAAATAAGAAATGAAGAAATTAGGAAAAGAGTTGGTATAATATTGTGTACTGAACATATCGAAAGACAGCAAGTAAAATAGTTCGGTCACCTTATGATAATGAACCCAAACCAAATACCAATAAGAGCATATAACAAAATAATATCCTGACATAAGGCCAAAGGTAGAACACGAAAATGATGGATAGAAAACATCAAGATAGCTTTGAACAAACATGGACTTAATGCAACACATCTGGTCTTGTATGAAAGCTGAAGCTCCCACCCCCTATGCTTAATGGCAAGTGTGAATAAAATCTACTGTCGTTCACCTGGGGATAGACAATAGGCAATACAGTAGTGAGGCATCCATACAGGCATTGTAAGCATCACTTACATTTTAATAGCGTATAAATCATATTAATATTTGAGTAATAACTGAAATGCGCTTAGGGAAAAAAGGGAAAAGGGCGTTTCTTTCTATGAAATGTTAATTTATTTTGTAAATGTCTTCTTAGATCGCTTACAACTTGCTTGTAATATAATGAATGGGCTTGAGTTTTCTCCAAACCAGGAGGGCTGTATGCATTTTTTTAGGGTACTTACATTAGGGGCAGGACACTCTTAATTTGAAAACCATAATTTTGTAAAAAGTTATGATGTCATCTTCATGAATAAAACTTCATCATCATCATGTACCAAACCAACTAGCGTAAGCAATCATGAATCTCTGCAACTCTCTATTTCCAGTATCTTTTAAAAGAATCATTGTTGACTTTTTTGCAATGCCATAATTGTCAAACTATCACATATTTTCTAAATCTGTATTCCTGTTCTCTCTTACCATCTATCATGCACAGTGTAACTATATATGTATATATCTTGATGATCCTGGATAAAGTTGACAGTGTTGTTCAATTCCCTATTATTGCTCACAGATCTGAGAAAGCCATATCTCATGTGTGTTGGTTTCCCTATTATTGCTTACAGATCTTAGAAACCATGTTTCACATGTCTTGAGTTCCCTATTATTGCTCACAGATCTGAGAAAGCCATATCTCATGTGTGTTGGTTTCCCTATTATTGCTTACAGAGATAGAAACCATGTCTCACATGTCTTGAGTTCCCTATTATTGCTTACAGATCTGAGAAAGCCATATCTCATGTGTGTTGAGTTCCCTATTATTGCTTACAGATCTTAGAAACCATGTCTCACATGTCTTGAGGTCCCTATTATTGCCTACAGATATAAGAAAGTCATGTCTCACCTCATGTGTATGTGTCTTTATGTATGTAATTTATATGAATAGCCTATAGACATTATACAGTAACTTATATTTTTCTAAATTTCTCAGACTCAAGAAAATACAGCAAATCAAAGAATCAACAGATTTCAGAGGAAACTTGAAGTCTACAGGCCAGAACAAATATGCTCTTGATGAGGAAGAGGTAAAATAATGAGATTTTTATTTCAAAACACTTCTCTCAGAGCTTAAGTAGATATTCTCTTGTCTGTCACTCTGTATTTTATTAGGAAAGGACAAAATCATTACAAGTGAATTATAATTATATTTACAAATAGATGCGCTATGTATGTGCATATGTTAATACAGTTTCTGCTTATATATTAATTTAAGCATAGGTCTATCTCTATAGATATTCATTAATGTCTTTACAAAAGTCATGGAAGTACATCATAAAAGGATGCATAGTGAAATCTAAAATTATTCTATTGTTCAAATTAACAGGCATCACATTTTTTTGTGTTCTCTCTCTCACTTCCTCCAAACAGAAATCAAATGCGGTAATAAAAGTATCACATTTTCTCCTCCTGTAGTTGTAGACTTACACTGAATAATCCACTTGCAATCATTAAACAGGAAGAAGATGACTGCCAGTTTCTTCAAATGTATTAGAACTGTGGGGCACTTGCACATGTCATTGAAATATACAATTGAATTCTGTTTCATATTTCAAAATGAAGCTTAGTATATTCTTTAAATAAATATAAATTGGTCTATTAACAAACTGTTTCAACAATAGCACAATTTTATGTTAAAAAATTAATTGAAAGATTTGTTTCAATTTTTGACCAACTTTTATTCATGGTTTTATTAATTCTATTTTTTAAAGTAAACTTCATTTTTATCATTTATATATAATGTAAATATTTTCAAAACTGATCATTGAAATTCTTACTGTCTCAATATAATAATATACAGTAGCAGGATACAATATAAAATATAAAAATATTTTCAGAAATATGGCCTATTTGTTCCTGCAGTTTGGCAAAATGAATAAATTGCCTTAATACCTATTGTAGAAACAAATGTATTTTGAGCTAGACAATTTCAAGTGCCCTACCAAGAAATCCATCCTGAGACAGACCATTTTGTGTAGTCTATACTGCAACTGAATCTTAGTTTGCTTGTCTGAGAAAAGACTACCCTTTGCATTTTTTAAAACTATATACATGACTCATGTCATATTGACCTGACCAGACAGTGCAAAAATAACAAGATTCGTATTGAAATAACAAAGTGCTTCCAATTACATTCACATGAATGTGTGTTGTCATGTAGGTCCTACATTAGTCATTAGTGTGAATAGTGTATACTGTGTTTGCATTGAAATATTTTCTGTTACAAATAATTCATAAGCACAAAAGTCTTAAAGTGTATGCAGTTTAATTCTAATGTGGTTAAAAATATTTGATCCTTGACTGTCATTCGGTTAATGGAGCAAGGTCTACGTCTGTAAATCTCAAGAACTCATCATCATAATCCATACAAATTTCATGAAAAATAAAGTCTATTTAAAAAAACTTACTTCAATCAAAACAGACGAGTACAAATTAAAACGGTCGCTCTTTTTTACAACTTACTTGGAAAAGAATTGAGCGGGAAGGACACGATGTAATCCTAACTTAGAGGGCGCTAATTCCCGGTTATGTGAATGGTAAACATTTTGTAATTCTCATCCATAAATTAGTGCAGAGCAGCAGATGACGGAAGTATCAGACAGGTGTATACGGAAAGACATCCGTTGTGGATTACAGTCGCCGGTAGGGTGCTAAATGCTAAGTATTATGACACTGAAAAGGCTGTGTAATAAATAGTATGTTTTTGAAATAGTTGATGCTTTAGAATCAGATAGTAGTTTGGCTATACTATGTGAGAGTTTGATGAGACGTATACCCTCCTCTAGGGCCTACCAGTATGTCTTGAGTGTCTGTGATTGATTACTATAAAATCATAGATTTCACCATTGATTAACAATTTACACTGTTTGTCAGTTTCTTGAAGGTCTTCTAGCAATCTAGAAATATATATTGCCCATGTGTTGCTGGACTGAAAGGGGAAGAAGAATATAATGATAGTCATAATAATAATAATACCCATAATGCATCAGGGTCATAGTGGTGTCAAATTGGCAATGCCAGCAACAACAGCTATGATCTATATTATGGAAAATTATTTGTGTATGTTTGATCTCAAACTCCCACCAGATCTTTCTTATAGCAGGACAACAATCCTAGATTTTCAGCAGGATGAGAATGAAAATGCACTGTCACCATTTTATTTGTGCCCTTGGTCAAACACAACAGAGTAGGCAGATAGTTAAATGGTAGCATTTCAGTGGGCATAATTTTATTTGATACTCTGTGGTTCCCATCTCTTGCCTGAAATTTCCCTTATTGGCAAGTAGAAATATAAAAAAATGTCATCTCATGCCATTTTAGCAGAAGTGAACAAAGAATGGTGACATTGCAACCTGCCATGCATGTCAAAAGAAGCAACTTAGGAGGTTTATGTAGTCAGTTTATGTAGTCATATATATATACACACACACATACATACATACATACACACATACATACATAGATACATAGGACGATTATCTACTGTCTTTGAAAATTTTAGTCTCTGTTTATTTTCAAATATATAAAAACTTCTTCGATATATAAAGTTAATATTTCTATTTGCATGTGGGTGTATAATTGCCTATAATTAATAAATTAACATTAAAATATGTTAATAATAATGTTATTGAGATTCAGGGTGATCAGCTTCAATGTTATTATCTTCTGTTAGATAAATAATATGTATGCATAACACGTTTTTAGTATTTATATTATATGAGTTGCTTTATAGTTCATAGGTATATTTATGTTTCAGAGGGGGGAGGAGAGGCTTTATAGTTCATAGGTATATAGGCCTATATGTTTCAGAGGGAAGAGAATCCTGAAAAAAAAATCATTGCATTAGCAGTTCCTAATAATTGTTTAAAAAAGCCTTGTTTGATAGTCTGTTTAACCAGTGGTGAGAATTTGAATCATGCCAACACAATTTTGGACTTTCAGTCAATTCTAGCTAAGACTACAGGAAATTATTTAAATGCTAATCCACAACCTGAGTGGAAATGGAGATTTAAGATTAAAAATTCTTTAAATAAAGAAATAATGTTTTGTGCGAAACAATTTTAAATCTAATATTAGGCAAGCAAAGCATCTGCCGAAGATAAATTGTAATCTTTATAAAAACTGTAATTAATTATTTGAAGGACACTGTCTACAGAGATGTGCAATGATTTTGGAACTCCACAATCAAGATCCTGCTTTGACAATAAATGCATAGGATCTTCATGGAGAATAAATTATCTTCAAGAATGTTGGGACACTGACAAGTAACAACTGTAACTGTAAAAACAACAAGCTACTCCAAACATTTTATATTTGATTTGAGGAACATTTTGCTTATAGAACTGGAAATATATTGATGTTAAAATATCTCAACAAAATTAAATGATCAGGTCATTAGCCAAAGTCAGACTTTGGGCATGCAAAACTGTTGTATTACTATCTGAGAATTTGTGGATGTTATGGGAATAAGTATTTGTTTAGTACATTCCATTTTAACTGAGGATTTGGCCCATGTGGCAAGTATGTCATTAGCTAGAATATGCTGATTGGACTAGTCAGAAGGCAGCAGAAAGGATTTGAAGCAGGAATGTACATTTGGCAACTATTCGCCTCTGAGGCAAATAGGTGCCAACTACTACTTATTTTTTTTTCATATTGATTGTACTAGAGATTTTATATATATCTCTAATTTCACTAGCTTGTTTATTGTTTAAATAGTTATGTGTAATTTATTCTCTAATTTACTAGCTAATTAGGTCCTAGATATATTTTCTTCAAATTAACTAGCTACTTTCTCTAATATCACTATCTAGTACATAGTAGTTGAGTGTGATTTTTTTCTAATTTCACTAGCCAGATATAAGTGATAATTTTTCTAATTTTACTAACTGCTCAGGAGTGATATTTATTCTAATTTTACTAACTGCTCATGGGTGATATTTATTCTAAGTTTACTTTCTAATTTCTATGTGTTCTATAATTTCAGTAGCTAGTTATGTGAGATGTTTTATCTATTTTGACTGGCTAGTTATTAAGTGTGATTGTTTTTCTAATCTTACTAACTAGTAATATTAGTAAACCATCAATAGCCTTCAATAAAATATCATCTTAAAAGAGAAACAGGGAAGACCCAGATGAAGATGAATAGATGACATCAAAGAAATACTAGAACTTCAAGGCTCCACTATGGCAGCAGCATCACAGCTAGCTAAAGAAAGAAGACTTCTGCTCCCCATGATGCCTAGCGGCACACATGGATAGAACAAGACAAGACTAACTAGTAACTGTAATAGTAATAACAATAATAATTTAACCACAATTTAAATGTTATTGTTTATAAACGGATGTAACCACACTCTGGGCAGACCAATGGATGCCCAATCTCCCTCAGCTATGTGAATGGTCAAGATACAGAGGTTAGTCTGTAATATGTCATGATAGTACTGTTCAAATAATAATTTGGTAGCATATCCTATTAAGGATGTAACAAACATCCCAGATTTTTTTTGGCTGTAGTGATTTTCTATATATCCCATGTTCATTAGATTTATACCTGTCAACCTGTTGAGACTGAAAACCATAAAAAAAGTTATGAAAAAAGATAATTAAGCATGAAAAACCGTAAAACCATACACAATGGTGAGGGGGGCTCTATCCGCACACACACACACACACACACACACACACACACACACACACACACAAAAAGGTCATTCGGGTTTGTTTTTGTTTTTTAAATGGATAGTTTGCCTTTGTTTAACATAGACAGTCATAGTGTGGGGTAATTATAGAGCACAAACACTAGGCCTATGTATCTTTATGTAACTTTAATACGAAAAATTGAAAAAAAGAAATCTGAAGAAAAAAAATTAATACTGAGAATGGATGCTTAGATCCGTTTGAAACTATAGGTACTTCTTGGAGTGCTCTATAAAGCGTTCGACAATAATTTCAACTATCCATGAATAGCGCACATCATGCATTTATGATCAGCGGAGATCGTACAACTATGACCGTCACGGATCATGCACCTATGACCGGCAGAGATCATGCATCTATGACCGGCAGTAATCATGCATACATGACCGGCAGAGATCGTGCATCTATGAACGACAGAGAATGTGCATCTATGAACGGCGGAAAATGTGCATCTATGACTGGCAGAGATTGTGCATCTATGACTGGCGGAGATCGAGCATTTATGACCGGCGAAGAATGTGCACCTATGACTGGCGGAGAATGTGCATCTATGAATAGTGGAGATTGTGCATCAGCTATTGGCTGAGGTCGTACAACTACGACCCACGAAGATTGTACATCTGTGAATAGCGGAGATCATGCATCTATGAATAGCAGAGATTGTGCATCTGTGAATAGCAGAGATCATGCAACTATGACCTGTGGAGATTGTGTAGCTATAACCGGCAGGGATTGTGCATCTATGAATAGCGGAGAGTGTGCATCTGTGAATAGCGGAGATTGTGCATCTATTATCGGCGGATACCGTACAACTATGACTCATGTAGATTGTGCATCTGTGATCGGAAGGGATCGTGCATCTATAGCAGCGACAGCTTAATTTTCAGTCAGTGGCATCATTTTCTAATTTTCCATTTGTAATTCCTAAAAAGAAACATAACGTGACAATAAAATATTGGTTTAAGATAAGTCTAAAGATCATATTTAGGCCTACATAAACAAATAACATATTCTATTATTTAACTATAGGCCTACCTACACTACCTAGGTTTAGGAGGCAAACAAAAACTTATAAATTAAACGATGTATATAGTAGGCCTAGAAACAAAATACATGTGTTACTAGTTTTTGTGTACTGTAGATACACTGAGTAACACTGTCAATGCACGTGGACAAAAATCCCCTAAGTTCGGTATAAAGACAACGTCCCCAGCACAGAGAATAATTAAAGTACTGGGTAGTGTGTTAAAAGCATTGTTGCCAACAATACTTCGCTCCAAGACCAGATCAAATAAAACCCGGAAATGACACTATTGTGAATAAAACCCGCACAAATCACAGTTGCCACTAAAATATATACAAAAATATCAGTGTCACCACTAAATTTAGTAAACAGCCCCAAAATGTACAGAACTGCAGAAATTCACGTAAAAATCCGTAAATGCCGGTGTACACCCTTAAAGCCATACAGCTTGAAAAAAACGTACAAATTACGGCTATTTACAGGCAGTTGACAGGTATGTAGATTGCCATTGCTATCTAAATAATATGGATGAACAGTTGTTTGTGACAGTTGATTGAACCTGATACCTTGGCCATTCAAGAAATACTCTGTACCCCTCTCTGCCACAAAATCTGATAGGTGAAATAATAATGACAGATAAATAGATAAATAAATTAACCTACTAGAGTTGACAAAATTATTCCTATTTTAACTTCCTTATTCTCTGTTTCATTCATGAAATTCATTCTTCAGCAAACATGAAATTATTTCTATTTTGTCTTTATTTTCTATTTCATAGTTGAAATCATTTCTAGTTTGTCTTCCTTATTCTCTGTTTCACAGCCTGAGAAAAACCCACACTGGAGAGATGAGTTGAAACCAAAGGATAGAACAGATGAAGAGGCAGGAGCTGGGGAAGGTGAGACAGTAGAAGCTGAGAGTTGAACAACAACAAACTGACCATTTGTCAAGTAGTGTGCCCCAAGAATTGTAGAATCTGTTTTGATAACATGTTTATATGTTTCTTTGCTTTTCTTTTTGTTCAAAGAAACAAGTGTTTAGCATAACTAATGATGAAAGGTATCATTTTGTTAATTAAGCTAGTCAGTTGAATTTATTATTGTTGTTTAAAACATAAATAACATAGTTACACATATAGAAAGTTGGAGAAGATATGCTTGAACTATGTCAGCTGTGAGAAATGACACAGAATCACTTTCCTGTCAGCATGCTATTATCAGTGAGTTATGGTGCTATGAAATTTTAAAAAGTTTCAGCATCTTGTGGAAAAAAATAAAAACGAATCAGATCCAAAGAAGAGACCGGCTATCAAAACACAGGCAGATCAGGCACTATCCAGTGACCATACCATGTCCAAGGATCTTTGCGACATAAGACTAAATAGACATCTGTGAACTCATAGACATGGACATAGCTCTAACTGAATTTCCTAAAGTGAATAAAGTATCACTTGTGATGGACGAACAACATAATAACTTAAATCCTTATTCCTGAAAGTGATGTATTTGCTAAGTGACAATCAAGACATCAAACTACGTATACATTTGGGAAAATTGCTTTGGCATTATTTATACATCTACTATATAATAAAAAGGTTAAAAAAAACCATAAATTTATGTTACGTGTAATGTTAGAAAATTTAAATATTGACAGCAAAGAAACCTGCAAATACGATTAAACAAATTGTAAGTACTATAAAAGTTGGCTCACAGACTGCAACTTGAGAGTTGAACAAACCACTTCTCGCCATTCAGTAAAAACATTTTGCTATCAATAAACAAGATTATTTCAATGCCTGTGGGTGTATATAATATGGATAACTGATTTAAAGAAATACTAAACATTAGGTGGTAGGGTACGATAAGGTTAGTTGGTTGCTGTTCTAGCAGTCAATTGGCTCATTCTCTTTGATCATCAAAGATAAGAAATGAAAAGATATCGAGATGAACAGACCAAGATTTGACGGACACCCAGATTAAAGAAAGAAAATGGAGATGGGTTGGACATGCTCATAAAGCCAATAAAAGAAATAGCTAAAAGATTACTGACATGGAACTGAAGGAGAAGACTTCGGAATACATGGGGAAGAGACCATGAAGGACGACATAGATGATAAGCACATAGACTGATGCTGAGAACATATCCAAGGATAGAGGCAAATGGGAATCCTTGTCTGTGGCTTATGCACCCTAAGGTGCCCAATGGCTTGATTGATGTGCACATAACATAAAGGTACATAGGCTATAACTTATGCTGTCTTGCTAGCTAAAAATAAGGAAAATTTCCAGGAATAAATCATAACTGTGTATAAATTTAATATATAAATAAATATAAATTTCTATGTAATAACCAAAATTAAATATAAATCCACCATAAACAATAACTACACTATGACAGAACTGAATATGCTGCCGAATACGGATATATGTCGGACCATTAGTGCAAATAAAATGGTGAACAACGCATTTCTATTCTCTGGATTAGATCCTGCTGGAAATATTGTAGGACCATGGTCCTGCTACAAGGGAGATCCAGCAAGAGTTTGAGAATGAACGATGAGGAAGAAGAAAAAGAAATATAAACGATTATTTACATTAAAGATTAAATAATTTTTATTTTCAAAAGTATTCTTCTATATGAAATTTTGTTATAAACATATACACCATAATGGGATTTCACTAATTGAAAGTCAGAAGGAGATTTATTCAGTGATACCCAGACCCAGTGCTGACATGAAAGTCAGTCATGGACAACACAGTAAAATATCTGGAGGTCATAGAAATGTATTCTAACAGATTAACTGCAAAAAAAAGTGCCATGGATTGTAAAAGCTACTAATATGTATGTGTTGAAATATTTCAATGCTTGGAAACAATTATTATTAACACCAGGAAACAATGGCCATTATTTCTCAGACATGTTATGAGAAAAGTAAGTTAAATGCATGTCAATCAGTAAAATCAATGGAGAATGATTCCTAGGGAACATAGAGAATATTCTTGACTTTGTGAAGTGAAAAACAGAAATATGTCAATATCCTAACTGGCAGTCATTACTCAAGACAGATATTTGTGAAGATTAGTGATCACCAACATTTTTGACACCTTGAAGGAATTAACACTTTAAGATTCAGATGTGTTGGGCCATTTGGCAAAATAAAAACTGTGATAAAATAAAACACAATACCTCTTCATTTTCTTGATAGCATCTTGCTAGAATTCTAGTAGGACCATTGTCTTATTACAAGAAAGATTCATCAGAAGTTTTAGAATGAACGTTAATAAACAAACAGACAAGGTAAAAGCAATAGAAATATACAGCAAGAGTAGTATTTATGTGTCTTCTAAAATATATAGATCCCTTGGCAAGGAATGGTTTCTATCAAATTTTCTTCAAACATCAAATGCTAATATAACACAGACTTGCTAGCATTTAGATAAGATGAATCACCTGATATATAATCAGAATATCCAGATATAAAGTCAAAGGTAGACCAAGAAAATGATGGATAGAAAACATCAAGTTAGCCTTGAACAAACATGGACTTGATGCAACTAAGGTGATTCATCTGGCCTTGGAATGGCAGCTGAAGCTCACATCCTTAAGCTTAAGGGCAAGTGTGAACACAGTCAATCATTGTTCACCTGGGGACAGACAATATACCTGATATGTTATCTCAATTGTGCATGATCTGATATCAAATTTGGTATAATCATTTTTGGACTTATTATGGGACATATCACTGTGCTAAGAACTCATACTTAAGCACTGTTTTCTCTACAGATAGTTGCTAGATCATCATGCTACTCTGGGCACATTCATAGGTGATCCAATATCCTATTCAGTATGTCCTTCAGCACAGGGTAACTGACTGTTCTGATTCTGTGGTGGTTGATAACTGTTCTCTTGATTCCTATACGTTGCTCATTTCTAGCAACTCCACGGGTCACTCTCAAGTCCTGCAATCTGGCCATAGACAATTTATTCTGTGTTGTTTTAAATTTGTTTGCTAGGTGTAGCATTGGAAATTTCAATTAAAATTACATCGCTAGAAAATGCAAGCCACATCGCCCAAGACAGAGAGAGGTTCAGAGAGTTCATTGGGAAGACAACGTTCTGGAAGGAATACGTCACATGACACAGGTGTAGCAAGGTTCACTTATGACTACAAGTGAACAAAGATGTGGATTATGAGTTTGTTTGTGTTTAGTTTTTATAGTTTACCTGTACTCAATTCTAGATTATTTTTAATTGCAAGATGTGTACTTTTTTAAAGTGTTATCATGAAGTCAACGAGTGAATCAACCTTTTAGTCATGTTTGCTGTAGATAGAGACACAATCAGGTAAACTATTTGTTTTCACGTGGCAGTGCTTTACCACACAAACAAGTCCTCTAGGATTCCTTCAACAATATGTGCATTCAAGCTGCACATACAGTGAAATCAGTAAATATGCATGCTTATTTGTTACTTGTACGCAGCTATTTTCATATGGAAATTTGCTGAGATACACCAAATCTCCCACTAATTTGTGCTCTAGAATTATTGTGTGCATTGTTATTGCAGTTCTGTGCATCAGTCTGTGATTTATAAAAAAAATATGTCCATGGAAAAAATGAATTATAACAAGATAAAAATGCAAAAATACATCGCAGAACTTATATTGTTGGTCAGTTTTATATAATACAATACAATATGGTGGCTGTGACCCAGAATATTAGCTTTTATAACTGACCTTAGTTACTGGCCACTAGCCATAAAATTTATAACAAAAGATATTCTTCCATTATAGAAGATTCCAAAACCAGCATGTGGTCGATGCAGTCAGAAAAACACCATGTAAGAATTCCTTTAGGATTAAGTTACCCCTGTTAAAAAGTTCTTTTTAGGACTAGAACCTACCCCAAAAATATAGTCCTTCTCCTGACTTTCAGACCAAATTAACTAGTCCCTACAGGACAACCCAGGTCATTAGGCCAGACCATGATATAACCAATAGGACTAACATTCAAGGTGTAATGGGGTGTGTTGTAGTACCAAGACAAATCCACCAGTTAACAACAACAACACATATCTAGTCTCCCCTAATGAAAAAAAACCATCAGATTAATAATTTGATTCTGGATTTCTGGAGACACTAAAGTATAAAGTATTTTTTAATTAAACTTCTGTTTTGCTAAGACTTGGAATAAATTCTCTGGATTATAGAATTCAAAACTTGTCCATACATAATGTTTTTGACACTCTATTTAGTTGTTTTAACTGAGTTTTATTGGAAAATAAATGATGTTACTTATCTTGAGTTATATTCTGTGACAAGTAAGTATTTATTAGACAGTAGGACAATTACTCAACATAAATTTATATTTTGTAATTACTCTATTATATCCATGTCATATTCTGTTATTAAGAAGAGTGAAGAAATGAAAAATAGTTGATTTGTTTGTTGGATAATGGAACAAAAGAATGTTATCTATTGAAATATTGAACATTCTTAGAGCATGCCTCAAATATGAACTTTATTATAAATATTTTATTAGTATTACATTCTGTGTGTTCATGAGGGATGGTGTCCATGCTAACATATAGATCATCCCTTTTTAAATAAAAATGGTAGTACAACTGGTTTCTCTAGCTAAAAGTACTGCTTTTATATATATCTGTAGAGTATGGATGCCAATATTCCACAGATTTAGTATTGAAATGAGGGTTACATAAGAAAGGTTTAAACAACAAACTTTATAAAATGAGGAGGTTACTATGTTCTGGCTATGATACACACAGCAATATAATTTATAAACAAATATGTGATATTTTATTTGGTAATTTTTCTCCATGTCATTTTTATATTATTTTTGCATAGAACAAACTATTACTTATTTTGATTATTATTTATTAATATTTGTAGAGCTGTGTTATTATTGAAAAAATAGTTTCTACTATTCTAATGTACAACCCAAGCAGTGAGATTGTTTCTTCCTTGATGCCACTAGTGTACTATTGGTTTCAGTTACCATGTACATATGTTGATATTTTTTAATAATTAGAGAGTGCATGTAGTACAACATTTATATTTAATTTATTGTTTCTAATTATTTCTTACATGGGATCCTAGTTTTTAATGTTCTCATTAATATTAATAAACATTATCATTATATTAAGGCTTAGTTGCTCTTCAGTAATCTTATAAGTGGAAAATTAGTTGCTGAAAAGTGGATTATCAACATTGATCTTTCAGCTGTCCTATAACACATTCTTTAATGGGAAGACTCAGCTACTTTTCACTTATTCTGGTGCCACAATTTTTGAATGTCAAGATTCATTTTTCTAACACTGCTGCTACTTTATTCTAGTATTCTTCTTCTTCTTCAACGTTCATTCTCAAACCTCCACTGGATCTCTCTTGTAGTAGGACAATAGTCCTACTAGATTTCTTGCAGGATGTAGTCCAGAGAATGGAAATGTGTTGTGTCGCCATTTCATTTGTGCCAATGGCCTGACACATCCGTCTTCTGTGGATTTCTGGTATTCAATTAGTTCTATCTAAATTATGACTGTCCAGAAAAACAAAAAATAGTAACTTCCTATTTAAACATGCATCAGAACTTGAACAGAGAGTTTTGAGTGACTTATCACATCAATAATGTGTTCTAAAATATGAATTGTATAAAAATTCACTCAAATTATAAGTTAACTTATAGCTAACTTGTGTTCATGTCTAGCATTTGGAGTTCACTTAAAACTTAAATCTTCCCCTGATGCAAAACAGTGTCACCTGTAATGTAATGGTTCTTTTTTATATGACTGAATTTCTGATTGCATCAACAAAGAATGCTTCTGTGGACATTTACCAAAGACATTGTCTAATCAAATCACCCCTAATATTATATAGTTATGCTAGTGAAGATTTGGTCCTGCTGAGAAAGTATTTCTTAATACTTGAGTAGAGTTGTGTACGAAGTAGTGTACCAAATCTGAATGTGTAGTGTACAATGTGTAGCTTACAAATAACACATTATTTAAACTACTACATAACAGGCAAGCTAACTATTATGACAATGTTCCTACCATATGTTGCTTACACATTTTGTACTCAGTCAGCACAATCAAGAATCCCATTAAATTCTCTATATGGCAGAAAATATCATCCATCAGTTTTGGCTGATCAAGTTCAAAGGGAAATGAATCTGGTATTTCCTTAATTTGTGCATCACAAAAAAATATGCATGCAGATTAATTCTGCTTTTGTGAAAACAAATAAAATGAATTCATTTCTAGGCTAGGACAGGGGGAATGTACAGACTGTTACAACTTGCATACACATTTTAAAGACAATTTAGGATACTCAATGTACTGGTGAAATTCTGTTCTTTTTCTGTATAATTTAAAATATTGTCCGTCCAACCCTTAAAAATAAAAGCCTTGCATATTTTTGGACAAAGTTCAGACTTACTCATTTCTTTTGTTTTGCCTGGTGTCAACAAATGTGTGCTGCTCTAGCAAATGTTACATTGTGAATTAACATTGAGACAATCACAAGTTTATGTCTCATATTATTAGTTAGTTAGTTAGTTAGTTGTTGGATCATCGTCACTGCACTCCGGACAAGTCCATAGATGCTCAGATTTCTCCTTGAGTGCAGCTGCCATTACACGTTGACTGACGGTCCCAGTATGCAGTTGATTGACCATCATTCTTTCTTGCCCACAAAACCGCTCCTTTCTAGTAACACCACATTTCAAACCAAATTCCTTTATTCTAGTCACGGAACAAGAGTAATCGTCACTTATACAGTCATTTGGTCATGTGTTTTTCCGTAAGGCGTTCAAAATGTCTGCTCGATCCATCACTCAAACATACATGGAGTCAGAGAACAGGCAGTAACTTTCCACAGGACCCTATTCTAAAGCTAAACAGGTCACAACAAACCACAATTTTTAGACTTCGCACAGGACACTGCAGACTACAAGCACATCTCCACAAAATTAAGGCTGCCCAAACTGACCAATGCCCATGTCAAAAGGGTCCCCAGACTCCAGAACATATTCTGCAGACATGCCCACTCTTTGATGACGTGAGAACCAAAATATGGCCTCAAGAGACAGATCTGAAGGTGAAGCTGTGGGGCAACCGTGAGGACCTCCTGCTGACGACTGAATTCATGGAGGCGGCCCACCTTCCTGTATAGACTTATGAGCATAGGAAACTGATCGCAGAAGAAGAAGAAGATCCATCACTCTACCAACAGCCGTAGTAGCAGCGTGTGTGGCCAACCTATCTGCTCTCTCATTACCCCTGACTCCCGCATGTCCTGGCACAAAAATAAAACTCACTTTACGCATACAGGAATTCTTTACTGCATCCAGCCACTGTTCCCTAATGTATCTCGCTTGAACTTTCACAATCATGCTCATCGAGTCACTGAGTATGCAGGCATGCTCGCAGATAGTCTGTGAGAAGACCCATTGCACAGCTTTAGTTACTGCCAAAATCTCCATTGTCATGCTGCTTGTCATCTGAGCGAATAAACCACTTTCCTCTCTGATGGTTTTCCCCCACCTTTGATTCTTGAAGGACCAGGGACTTCTCATGTGTCTATCAACCGACCCATCTGTATATACAATCATATCACCTTCTCTGGAATTTTCACAGATTAGAGCAAGTACCTCCGACCCCTCCACTGTCGGATACCATTCTCTGCATTCTCTATTGAGTGTTATTATTACTTTGAAGGCTGTCGGACAATCTAAGGGCGCATGACTCCATTCCGCACCATGTAGCACATCTTCCAATCTACACACCTTCTGTATAATATCCTTTGTGCGCCCCATCCACGACTTTCCTCTCTTAAGTTGACTGCCTTTCACTTTGAGAATTTCAGGGTGTAGAGGATGTTTTTTATCAGCGGTGATTTGTAGGTAGTTCCTCGCCCTGCAGATATGTATTCTTTGCTCTGCAGTTAGGCAACCCAATACGTATCGCGTGCCCATCGGGTACTGAACGTTATCATATTATTGAAACAGAATAGGACAGGCAGGCAAAAACAACATTCAGGAAAGTGAAAAATATATTGTGCAATATGACCTTGTCATTAGAGGTGAGAGGGTTCTGCAGTGCTATATAACCCCTATACTAACATATGGGTGTGAGTCTTGGACAATAAACAAACTGGAAAGTGAAAAATTAGAGGCAATAAAGATGTGGTTCTACAAAAGAATAGTGAGAATACCATGGACTGCCAGAAAAACTAATGTGGAAGTGTTGAGTCAAATGTGAAACAGATCTTAATCAACAATATAAGAAAAAGACAATCTTCATTTTTTTGGCCACTTCATGAGACAGGGAGGTTTGGAGAACATAGTCAAGCAGGCAAGATTTAAGACAACAGAGACAGTGGGCGACAACACGAGAAAATATTAGACAGTTTGACAGTCTGGCACGAAAGTGAAATAACAACAATCTTGATACATAATGCTAGAGATAGAGAGCTGATGAGAGCCATGATAGCCTACGCCAGCCAGCATGGCACCTGGTGATTATGATTGTTGAAACATTAGTGGCTTAAGACAACCACTGGACTATATGTTCAGGCTACATGATATTTGGAAAATTCTTCCTACAATTTCAGTTAAACAGAACTCATTATATTGAGTAAATCAACAACTTAACAGGGTGTGCAGTTATAATTACAAGGGCCATTCTCTAAGTTCCAGGACAGATTTCCTTCGGGAGTGAAATAAGTATTCAATCTCTTTCACAGTAGTTCTCTTGTAATTGTATACTCTTATTCCAATGCTTCTGCCACTGAAGGAAACACCTCTGATAACCACTTTCCAGAATAACCCTCATCTTGTTGCCTTGAATCTCCTTAATTTCATCAAATCTGTGACCTTTCATTGTTCTCTTTAAGTTTGAGAACAAGAAAAAGTGACAAAGATAATTTAAATATGGCGGGTTGTGAGATTGAATGTTGTATTTTGTCAAAAATATGTTTTTGGTGACAGTGTGCAGAGATATTGTCATGAAGCAAAATCCAATTTCCATTTCATGTCCAAATTTTCATTTACGGTAAGATTCTAGAGATAATTGTTGCTAGACGCATAACCAAGGAACTAGAGATCAAAGGCGACGGTTCAAATAGGCTCGAAAAAAACCGAAACGCCGTCTTACCCCATGCGCCATCTTACCCTATGCTACCCTAACCAGGAAACTAGAAATCAAAGGCGATGGTCCAAATAGGCTCGAAAAAAACAACCAAACGCCGTCTTACCACATGCGCCATCTTACCCTATGCTACCCTAACCAGGAAACTAGAAATCAAAGGCGATGGTCCAAATAACCTAGATACATACCGACTCAAAGCGATAGTCAAAAATGCAGCAGTCTTGTATATGAAGTTGATATAGGTTTTCGGAATAATGAGTAAACTGTAGTCGCAGCGATATACTTAGAATGTTGCGTACAGTTGAGTTAATTACACTCATCTTGTTGAAATGTTAAGGGAACACGATATCCATCCCTGGATCATACGCTGGATAGCAAATGTGCTAATATGTAGAAATGCTGCTCAGGGGTAATGATCCTCGATGTTTGAGATCAGAACAATAGCACATGGTATGCCACAAGGATCTCCTTTGCCCCCGGTGTTGTTTATTGTGTATATATTTAAAATTGCTCAATTGCAAACGTCAAGACATTACAGAGTTCTAGCATACGCTGATGATGTCCTACTATACAACAGGAACAGAACAGATGGTGCTAGTATGTACAGAGTGAACTAGATCAATTGACGATATAGTGCAGAACATACAACGCTGTAATCAATCTTACATGATGGTGGTAAGCAGATAATCTTACAGGATGGTGATAAACAGATAATTTTACAGGATGGTGGTAAACAGATAATCTTACAGGATGGTGGTAAACAGATAATCTTACAGGATGGTGGTACAACGAAACTCTTATAGAATGGTGGTAAAATAACATATTTTTAACATAAAACACACAACCTACTTTATGATTTAAAAAAACCACATAAATTATGATTTTAAAAATCTACTTCCTTAGAAGCAGATAAAGTATCCATTATTTCAATACAATAAAACAAGAAAACCCCGCTGCAGTGAAACAAAATAAATGTCAAGTTCAGTAACGACATAATAAAACATGATAGAAGAAAACATACGTTGATGCAGTAATGCAAGATGAAAAAAAAATAAACTGATGTAGGCCTATACGAAACAAATTACTAATACTAAAATAAATACTTACAAGAATGTAAACTCTTATCAGAAAATTAACTTTCATAACAACAGACGAGATTCGTTATTAATCAATCAATCAATAAACCCGTAATCCTTCATTGTCGTAGGGGTACCACATTGGATGCCTCAGCACACAGAGTCCTCCAGCGAATTCTATCCTCAGCGATGCGGATGAATGTGGAAATATCTTGCATCAATTGTAGTATTTCAGTGGGCAGAAGGTTTAGCTAGTGGTGCCCATCTCCTCTCCAGCTGTCATTATATACACAGTCAATTCCTTTATATACACAATCGATGTTTTAATATTGCTGAATCATTTCAGGATTCTATCATCTTCGTCAGTTGCTCTCGACTTGGGCCATATGAACTTCTGTGAGATACGGAGTTTTGATAGTGGATATCGACAATAAAGTACTACGAACATAATCAAAACAAGTCTCCATACGTCAAGGTTTTTATTATTTCCGTGCTTTTCGGTGGTCACTATGTATTTAATTGTCGCGTATCAAAGCTTACCAATGAAATTCACGGAAATAATCTAAAGCATGAAGTAAGAAAGTATGTCTTCAGTCTGCTGGAAGGTCGTTACCATTGATAGCCATGGTTTTGATTATTTTGATGAATAGGTGGATGGACAAAATCTGTATCAAGAAAAAGATTGTAAGTAATGTCAAGCTATCAGTGTAACACAGGTCAACAAGTGATTTCTAAGTAATGATAAGCTATCAGTGTAACACAGGTCAAGTGATTTCTAAGTAATGATAAGCTATCAGTGTAACACAGGTCAAGTGATTTCTAAGTAATGATAAGCTATCAGTGTAACACAGGTCAACAAGTGATTTCTAAGTAATGTTAAGCTATCAGTGTAACACAGGTCAACAAGTGATTTCTAAGTAATGATAAGCTATCAGTGTAACACAGGTCAACAAGTGATTTCTAAGTAATGATAAGCTATCAGTGTAACACAGGTCAACAAGTGATTTCTAAGTAATGTTAAGCTATCAGTGTAACACAGGTCAACAAGTGATTTCTAAGTAATGTCAAGCTATCAGTGTAACACAGGTCAAGTGATTTCTAAGTAATGATAAGCTATCAGTGTAACACAGGTCAAGTGATTTCTAAATAATGATAAGCTATCAGTGTAACACAGGTCAAGTGATTTCTAAGTAATGATAAGCTATCAGTGTAACACAGGTCAACAAGTGATTTCTAAGTAATGATAAGCTATCAGTGTAACACAGGTCAAGTGATTTCTAAGTAATGATAAGCTATCAGTGTAACACAGGTCAACAAGTGATTTCTAAGTAATGTTAAGCTATCAGTGTAACACAGGTCAACAAGTGATTTCTAAGTAATGATAAGCTATCAGTGTAACACAGGTCAACAAGTGATTTCTAAGTAATGATAAGCTATCAGTGTAACACAGGTCAACAAGTGATTTCTAAGTAATGATAAGCTATCAGTGTAACACAGGTCAACAAGTGATTTCTAAGTAATGATAAGCTATCAGTGTAACACAGGTCAACAAGTGATTTCTAAGTAATGATAAGCTATCAGTGTAACACAGGTCAACAAGTGATTTCTAAGTAATGTTAAGCTATCAGTGTAACACAGGTCAACAAGTGATTTCTAAGTAATGATAAGCTATCAGTGTAACACAGGTCAACAAGTGATTTCTAAGTAATGATAAGCTATCAGTGTAACACAGGTCAACACGTGATTTCTAAGTAATTTTAAGCTATCAGTGTAACACTGATCAAAATGTGTCCAGTCTCCTTCAGTGTTATGTTTAGAAGATCTTCGATAGCATGTGTCTATTGTAGTCTTGGTCTGACATTCTTCTATTTCCTGGAACTTTTCATTCCACGGTTATTGTTTCTAAGCCGCGGTTCTGTTTTAAATGTTCAAAATATAGTAGATTGTTTCTTTGTCGATAGTTTTAATGGATTTCAGTAAACTCTCTGGGTAGAAGTCTCCTTCAATAGGCATTGCATTAATCTGAAAGCTGAAGTCTCCTGTGTTTGAATTAAAGCTCGGATACACCTGTCCACTGCGCATAAGAAGCAGTTCCTGGGGTTCGAGAAGAAAAAATAAAAAGAAGCATTTCCGATGAGTAGGTCTTTTTGGGCGTCTTCGTTGGTTCGTCTTTTGGTTTGTGATATTCTTTGACTGTTTTGATGCCATCATAATGTGCTGTCTCAACAATTTCTCACAAATTCTACAACATACTCAGCACACAAGAGGGCCGTCTCCAGAAAACGCATCTACACCTAACGCCGAAAGGCAACAAAGGGTTTCAGCGAATAGATACATCTAACATTCAATTTACAAAATGATAATATTTAATTTGCATAAAAATTTAATGTTGATTCTTCTTATAATCAAGTGTAAAAAAAGCTGTTCAATAAAATAAATTTCTTCTTCTTCATCGTACACCTTGCGACGGACCCTCTGAAAGCATTCTGCTGATCGTCCTGAGAAGGACGTATAAGAGTGATCTGCGTAGTGTCATGTTTTACAGCAAGCTGCGTTATCTGCGCCTTTCGGCCTGATACATCCGTCTTCAGCCAGCAGTATTTTTTGGGGCGGGTTGGCATTCCCGTATCTTCGATCCCTAGTACTTGGCCAGGTTACAGCAGGGTTGCTGCACTCCTGTTTCCAGGCCCACTGCGTGGAAGTGTACTGAGGGTCTTGGCCAGCTATGGTTCGCTGACCCTGATGCTCGACCAGCTGTGGAGCACCGGCCTGTGCACTCTGGTGTACATGTCATCTCTGAGCCCATAAAATCAATTGTATAACATTATATTTTTCTTTTTTTTCTTTTTTCGTTTTCGTTGAGGGGTGTTTGAGTAGCAAGCAAACAAAGCTGAAAAAAAACATGAACAGTATTACCAAGAAGTATTTCTTTCCTTCAAGTATAGTGACTTGACCGTTCCTGTTTAAATCGAGAACAGTGAACAAGGATGATAAAAATATTTTGTCTGGTTTATCGGTGAAGGCCAAAGCTGGGAGAAGAATCAATATGGCGTAGATGAACATGGCAGGAATACTGAAATAAAAACACATGTTTTGATTACGTTAACACACCAATATAGTCCGGTTCTATGGCGGAATGATACATAGTACGTCTGTAACTTCCAAGGTATTAAGGTACTGAGTTCAAATCCCGCCTCAGGCGATTGTTCACAAGATATGGTAAAGGTTTACGCATGCGGTTGCGTCTGTCGGTTTCACCAATGGCCCACTAGACAAACCACCTATGCAACAGAAAACCTTATTATAGGACATGTCATTATATTGAGGTTCTCTTATGGGAGCTTTCTATACATTTACAGACCCACCCCCCCCCCCTCTGAGTAGAAGGCCTATTCAATATAAATTTCACTAATCCGAAAGCTGGTCTTCTGTGTATGAAATAAAGCTCAGAAAAAGCACCCCACTTATCACACTGGTCAACATCAAATTTGCTGTCTATGGTTGTTTTTTTTATTTTTTTTTACAGATTTAGGATAATTTTATTGTGCTGAATCCAAAAATCACATTGGTTTTGTTCAATCAGGTCAGGTTTTCTTATCTAAGCACCACGTTATGTTTTTATAGGTGGGTCATCCATGTCAAATCAATCAGTAAAACGACAATTGATTTCCACACATTTGATAAAAAGTTGGTTTTTTTTCTATTTAAAAGGACAAAAGCAAGTATTTTATTGTCACATGTATATGTATTTTCACGCAAAATTTCGTAATCTATCTTGGAATATACGAATTATGAAGATTTCACATGTTTAAATTTCACATCCCTTTTACCAAAATGAGCTTAACGATCATGTTCGTGATCTGAATTTGTCACTGAGCTCTTGGCATCCAGATTAAAAGAGAAGAAGCTCTTGTCTGACAGTAGATGCATCACTTTTTATCGCAACAGGTATCAAAAGTTCCTCCATTTTTTTCTTTTAGAGGACTTGGTGTACTGTACAGATATTGTTCACCTTCTGCAGAATCTTGGAGTGAACATTTCTCTCCGCGAGCGTGGTTCCGGTATAGGAAAACCTCGACATCCGGGTATTACTATACTGACCCGGATAGAAGAATCTGTGGTTAGAATCTCAAACTTAGACGACAAGTTCAAATGTCGGTGAAAGAATCCTAGACTAAGATCCGAACCAACCTTATATAAACGTTATTATTGCAGCAATTACTTATACTGGAAGATAAACGTTATTATTGCAGCAATTACTTATACTGGAAGAGGTTTACAGTCGAGATAAGGACGAGTATCTTAGGATACATGATGTAATGATGTGTAATTACACGAGAGGAGCTCACTGACAGTGATACACAACGTAGGTCCCTACTAGATTAACATAGTCGACCCAAGCCTATATTTCTGGTCACCATATCCTCAGAAATTGCAAACCAGGGACACGTTTTGGGATACAAAAAAAACAAGGTTACATTAGGTGATCAAATAAATACGTTCATCAGATCTCTCGTTTTCCCGGAGACAGAAAGAGACTAACAGACTAGAGAAGCTAAATTGAAATAAACAGCATACGGAAAACGGTTGTACTAAGCTAGAAGGGGTAAAATGACGCAATTCCTCCGTGAAAAGGGAACAACAACGTACTTCATACCTTTAGAGTTGCTTTTTGAGTCAAAGTAGAAGAAGAAGAGAAGAATTATTTTAAGTAAAATATAACTTACATAGTTCGTAGAATAAAATACGATCAGAGACCCGAGTTATTTCGAAGTATAATCTTACTAATAGAAAATATTCACGTAATTATATATATATATATATATATATATATATATATATATATATATATATATATATATATATATATATATATATATACAAACACCTTGTATATTGGGTCTGGTATATTTGGTCTGTCACGTGAACGTTCGTGCAATGTGAACTAGGAATGTTAAATTAACACAGATATCTAAGTGTGAGGATATGCTATTAGATGTTTAACCTCACCGTTCGTGTGATACATACTCCTGAGACAAGAGATCACATATCGTAAAATGTAAACTTGTGATACAATACCGATCATTACACCACTTATTTGTGGTACATCATAGTTCATGTAATACTCACCTGTGACATGGCATTTCATATAATACTTACTTGTGAGATAGCACAGTTCATGTAATAGTTGCTTGTGAGACATAGCAATGCATGTAATACTTACTTGTGATACATCACAATTCATGTAATACTTGCTTGTGAGACAAGACTATACAGTTCGTATATCACATACTTGCTTGTGAGACAAGACTATACAGTTCGTATATCACATACTTGCTTGTGAGACAAGACTATACAGTTCGTATATCACATACTTGCTTGTGAGACAAGACTATACAGTTCGTATATCACATACTTGCTTGTGAGACAAGACTATGCATTTCGTATATCACATACTTGCTTGTGAGACAAGCCCTGTTTGACTGCAGAAGGCCATGTAGATATATTTTTGCAAGTTCTTCCCATAGATCTTGGTCTATTTCAAAGTCTTTCAGTGAGGTCTTTAACGAGACCTTGTAGTGTTTCTTTTGGCCATCTTGAGATAGTGAACCCTTCTCCAGCTCACCATAGAGAAGTATCTTTGGCAGGCAATGGTCTGGCATACGCACCAAGTGACCTTCCCAACGAATCTGTGTCTGCATCAGGATTGTCAATGCTGGAATATGAGCTATGTTAACCACAGCAGTATCTGGAATCTTTTCTTGCCATCTGATGTTCAGAGACAAGTTATTTTCAGAGACAAGTTGTGTGAAAGTGATTGAGTTTCCCCACATGGCGTCTATACACAGTCCATGCTTCACTAGCGTATAACAGCACTGGGAGTCCGACTATCGATAGGTGCCGTGATGTCACTACGGCTACCATGCATGTCCAGTCACTACAGACGGAACGTGAATCTCTCGATACCGACGATATTGTACATAATTCGTTTCTTTTCCAATGATTTCTACTGTGCTCTCATTATTGCTGCGCGCTACACACTAAGAGACCCCTAATTGACATTCTAAATACTAATACTAACCCTAACGCGCATGTTTATCACACGCAAAGATTAACTCGAAACTAGAGCAAAGGTCACAGTGTAACAGAAATTGCTATCTGATAACAGGCACTGTCGGCGGATATTTTGAGAATGGGAAGAAAACTAAATTGAAATATCACTATTCCCAACCCACTATAATGGACTCAATCCTAGTTTAAGTCTCCACTGTGACCTTTGTTCTACTTTCGAGGAATTTCCTGACCTTGGCAGTGTGATTGTTATGCGTATCGCTTTATGAATGAATTTGGAATATTAATTAGTATTTAAAATGAATTGATATTTATTGAAAACGATTGTATTATAATTAGAGTTAATTATTATTATGTAAATAACGGGAAGATTTAAAGGGACATGCGCAGTAATATATGGTAACAGACGGAAAGGAACAATAGTCATGTCGCGTGTTGTTAGTCTTAGATGTGATCTTACTTTCATTATAAATTAGCATAGTAGTGTTCATGGAGTTCCTTTGTATTATTAAAACAGTGTATCAATTAATAACACAGAATTATCACAAGTTGAAAAAGTGAAATATCTTGGCACCCTGTTAACATCAGAAGGTAGATGCTCAAGTGAGATAAAGAGCCGAACAGCACAAGCCAAATCAGCATTCCAAATAATGAGAACCATTTTTTGCAATGGAAGTCTATCAATGCAGACCCGAATTCGGGTGCTGAGATGTTATATTGAACCAATTCTTTTTTATGGATTATAAACATTTTTAGCATGGACTATAAACAAGAAAATTCAAAGTGAATTGGAGGCTACAGAAATGTGGTTTCTGAGAAGAATGATGAAAATACCATGGACAGCCAAGAAAACTAATGCAGAGGTTCTCATTGATGCTGGCGTAAAAAGATCAATCATATCACACATTAGAGGCAGACAGTCAAGGTTTCTAGGGCATGTGCTGAGAACACAGCTTGAACACTTAATAACCACTGGAAAGATCAAAGAGAGAAGAGATAGAGGTCGACAAAGAGAAAAGTTAATAGATGGGCTTGTATCGTGGCACGGTAGAAGCTCACCAACCGAGCTTATTGACAACACAAGAGACAGAGAGTCGTGGAGAAACATGATCGCCTACGCCAGTCGGCATGACACTTGATTGATTGTATCATGTACATAATTCTGAATAAGATGAGTGTTTCGTTTTATTAAAATTGTTACATTTTATTAACCTTACGGATTATTGATGTTCGGGGGAAATCCATGCCGTGAGCTAGTTAAAACTGTGCACAGTGGAGAATTGCTACAGAAGAATTCTACGAATTTCCTATAGGGAACATAAGACCAATGTGTACGTAAAAAATAAAGTAGAGATGTGTGCAATTGTCCAGGAGCCATTGCTTTCAATAGTGAAACGACGAAAACTAGCATGGTTCGGGCATGTATGCAGGCACGATTCCTTGTCAAAAACAATACTGCAGGGAACTGTCGAGGGTGGAAGAAGCAGAGGGGGGACAAATAAAGACATGGACAGACAACATCAAGGAATGGACAGGGCTAGATATTTCCACACTCATCCGCATCGCTGAGGATAGAATTCGCTGGAGGACTCTGTGTGCTGAAGCATCCAATGTGGTACCCCTACGACCCTGAAGGGTTATGGGTTTATAGATAGATAGACAGTGGAGACTTCATCATCATCAGGTGCCATGCCGGCTGGCGTAGGCGGTCATGGCTCTCCACAGCTCTCTGTCCACGATATTATGTATCAAAGTCGTTGTTGTTTCCTTGCCGTGCCAGGTTGTCAAACTGTCTAATATTTTCTCACGTTGTCACCCTCTGTCTCTGTTGCCATCAATTTTGCCTGTTGTGACTATGTTCTCTAAACCTGCCTGTTTCATGAAGTTTTTAAAAAAAAGAAGATTGATTTTTCTTATATTATTTTCTTAGTGGAGACTTAAACTAGGATTATACCCTATAATGATATTTGAGTTTCTCTATGATTTCCAAGTGTAAGAATCACTGACATAACATAATGCTCATATCCGCGCCCATATTAAAACTGACGCATGTGCAGAATATAGTTGTATTCATTTCCTGGAGACGAATCAACAACCGGTCTCAGAAGAGTTAGACACTAACATGAATAGCTCGAGTGTTGTCTATCAACGAAGGAACTAGTTTAGTATTTTAAGCACAAGAATATAGAGTATCGTATTATCTTTTTTTAAATTAAAATTTAAATCAATAAAGAAACTCAAAACATCATTTTAAAGCTTAGTCAAAGTTAGTCTTCAGTTGAGATAGGCCTAATTCAATTAGTACTGAATTACGGTTCGTAATTAATTATTCCGAATTATAAGTTCATGTGAATATCACAGAAATTGTCTGCTAGCAGAGATCTCTGGCATGGAATATTAGATTTTATCCGGCGCAAAAGTACCGTTATCATTTAGTCCATAACTGCTCTGGATTGTGCGTGTGGGCGAAATTCTTTCAAGTTTTTGGTCCATTGCCGCAAATGTAATATAATATAATAAATAATATAGTTACTATAATGAATGTAGTAATTGTAATAAGTAAGTAATATCTAAAATTTAACACCACTTATTTGCAATCATTGCTAATAAATGGGGTAAAATTGTAGATATTACAGTAAAAAACATGTCTATACTATCAAGTAACATTGCATGCAAAGGCATATCTCCTAAATAAACTGTTAGATCAAATTGTTGTATGTCACTATGTGTTGCTAGTTAGGCCTATGATGTATGTGCAATAGTGAACTTCACTGCAATATGCAGCAGTTAGTCTGCCCTTCGGTCACCATTAGATCCCAGGGTTTCTCAACTGAGCTTATATACTGTATTATTTTAGCAGATATTTGATGAGATGTATTTTGTTGCTATTGTATAGGCCTATATACCTAATGGTGTGCTTAACATACACTTATTTATTAAAATATTCCTGTCGCTTAAGGTTTTTCTGAAAGTGAAGTTCTTACAATTTTCCACAGAGAACTTTGAGATATTTTAATATTGCAGTCCATCTACAATTTTACTTTTAATTTCCAAAGTTCATTTTTAGCAAACATTTTCAATATCTCCTGTCTTATGACATCTATGTCAAAGTAGTCAACTTTCATTTTTCTTCCTTGCTTGACATGAGTGAATTTTGAATCCTGTTTAATCCAACTGGAAAAAGATCCTGACTAAGAGCCAACTGAGTTAGCTTTTTAGGGTTATTAATATCACAATACAAATGACCCATCTTGGATTCTTTGCAAAAATGCTGATAGAGTAAAACAGTAACTTTCTGCATTTTAATAAATTTGCACTTAAACTCATTTTGAATTATACATGAATATAAATTGTACGAAACCAACAAGATAACCATAGTAAAAACATGTTGAATATGCTATACTTTTTAAGCGATCATATCCCAGCAACAGAAGATTTTTGTTTGCATCTTTCTCTTTTTTCTTCAATATCTTTAAACATGTTATTTCTGAACAATTCTGCACATGCAGATTCTGCCTCCAGACATCCCAAATTTCAGTCATCTTTTCCCAGTTTTTGGATTCTATGCGGAAGCCTTTCATTGAGGATTTACAGATGTCTTTATATCTCAGCATTGGTCTATCTAGGACTCGATGGTCTTCAGCCAGTTCCCCGAATAGTACTTATTTTTGGATGCAGCAGTTTGGCATTCTGCGGAAGTGACTCAGCCAACGCAATCTATTTATATTAAGTGTTTCCATAGCAGATGATAGCTGAGTGCAGCGCAACACTTCCATGTTGGTGATTTTGTCATGCCATTTAATGTTTAAGATCTTGCGGAGACATCTTAGATGAAAGATGTTGTCTCCTCTCATGTTTGGTGTAGGTAGTCCATGTTTCAATCCATAGAATAGTGTACTCAGCATGCATGTTTGATAGATCTGTATCTTTCTTTTCAATTTTAGCTTATGGGTTTTCCAAGCTCATTGTGAGAGTCCCCCAAAAATGGTAGCTGCTTTCCCTATACATTAATTTATTTCATTGTCCAGGAAAAGGGTGGATGTAATTGTGGATGCTAGGTAGCAAAAGTTGTCGACTTGCTTTATATGGATGTTGCTTAAGGTGACGTTCGTCAGTACTGTATATCCTTGACACATCGTCACAGTTTTAATGATGCTTATTCTCATACACACCAGTGCAGCGTCATCGGAGAAAAGAAATTCTCTGATGAGTATTTCTGATGTTTTTGTCTTCACTCTGAGATGTGCTAAGTTGAAGAGTGATTCATTGTAATGGGTGTGGGTGTGTGATTCTGACATGATATTGTGGGAAACACCATAGACCATTTTAATTTTGTAGAAATTTTGAGAATAAATATACATCAATGCGTATCCGGGCCCTGAGATGACATGCACACCAGAGGGCACTGGCCGGCACTCCATAGCTGGTCGAGCATCAGGGTCAGTGAACCACAGCTGGCCAAGACCCTCAGTACACTTCCATGCAGTGGGCCTGGAAACAGGAGTGCAGCAACCCTGCTGTAGCCTGCCCAATACTAGGGATCGATGATACGGGTTGCCAACCTGTTCCCAAAAAGTGCTGGCTGAAGACATAAGTGTCAGGTCGAAAGGCGCAGATAACGCAGCGTTCTGTAAAACATGACACAACGCAGATCACCCTCATACGTCCTTCTCAGGACGGTCAGCAGAATGCTTTCAGAGGGTCCACTGCAAGGCATATGACGAAGAAGAAGAATGCGTATCCAAGTTTGTGTTATTTGATTTGTTCACATCATTATCAGTTTTTGTGGAAATATTATGTCATATCGAGATTATACTGAATTTTGTACCTTTCTGTAAGTTAAATCCATCCCCCCCCCCCCTCCATCCCTCAGAATTATTTTAAATTTAGTTAATTCGTGAATATTTTCAGATTCATTAGGTTCCTTAACAATTTTTCTTTAAATATATGTAACTGTTAAGAATGTTTGAGATGGCAACAAAACACAAATGATTTTAAATGACAATGATATTCCTGGAACAAAGACATTAACCCTATTCTTTATACCCTGAACTAGAAGTCAAGGTCCGTTTGCCACACTGGCAATTCTACTTACATACATCAACTTGTATGTTCACAAAATTTGACTACAAATGCAGATGAAGAAGAACCTATTGTCTTTACTATGTGACAGCATGTTTTCTATTTTTCAGTATCAAATTTATTTATCTCAACAATACTAGTCAACTCTGAGATTCTCCAACTATGGATTACCTCCAAGAGATGTCAGAAATGCACCAAAACAAGGCACAATTCTCGCAAGATAAAGCTGAAATGACATGGCTGAATAAACGTTTGCCTGCTTATGTAGATCAATCCAGACAAGAAAATGAACTGGCCAATGATATTGATGAAACACATTTCTTGACAGCTACAAAACATCTTGATGAACATATATTCAGTCTTAAGAAAATATATGAGACAGAGTTAGCGAAGCTTAGGTAACAACATTCAGTTTCAGTGGATGTCATTAACATTTCATCAGTTTAATTAACTGTAATTGGCACTGTTAACATGTCATCGGTTTAATTAACATTCATTGGCTGTGTGAATATGTCATTAGTTTAATTAACATTATTAACTTGTCATTAATTTAACTGTTAATTGTCATTAACTTTTTAACATGACAGCAGTTTAATTAACTGTCATTGATGTTGTTAACATGTTCAGTTTAATTAACTGTCAATGGCTTTGTTAACATTTCATCAGTTTAATTAACAGTAATTAGCATTATTATCTTGTCATTAATTTAACTGATAAGTGTCATTAACTTTGTTAACATGTCAGCAGTTTAATTAACTGTAACTAACATTAATGTATCATCAATTTAACTGCTAATTGTCATCAAACTTTGTTAATTTTTCATCAGTTTAATGAACTGATAATTAAATGTCATTAAAAGAGTTAATGTTTAAAGTTATTTTGTTAACTGCTTTCAATTTAATTACCAATTAAAGTTAATTAATTGTAATTAACTTTTTCTGTGTATGTTCCCAAACTACTATAACTATGGACTCATTGAATGACAGACAACAACACACACTGCACACGTATGTATATTCCTGGAGAACCACAAACATTTTAATAGAGAATGTGGTCTCGAGGAATTTGCATACCTGTGCAGCATATGTGTTGTTGTCTGGGTGTCATTTAACCGGTCTTCATAGTAAAGATAGAAAATGTGTTGACTCGAGTTGCAAGGCAAGCAGGTGCTATTTGAGCAGATATGTTCAAATCTCATTTGCTACATTGTGATATTTCTTTACTAATAAATCCTCGATGCTTCTTATATTTTTTAATAATATAATCTATATTATGTTATATTTCTCATACATCCATTGTAATAATTCTGACTAATCTCTGCCTGACAGGAAGATTATTGATGAAGATGCTTACGAGAGAAACTCCCTCCTAGCCCAATGTGACAACCAGCAGGCACATATTTTAGAGTTACAGAGAAAGTAAGTTGTGTCACTAACTTTTACATCATTCCTGCACATTTAGTATTGCGAACTTGACATCATCGTTGAACTTTCAGTTACACTAAGATGGCAACATAGTAAAAAAATGTTGTGATGTTACAATGCGTTTATTATATTTTTCACAACAAATCAAATCTGCAGGATGTTTCTCAACAACAAGCTTTCAGGCAAGTATCAAGAGATATTACCCTACCATCAAAGCTTGAAAGCAAGTGAGACGGATCTTCTTCTCATGCGCAGTTTAACATGTCTACACAGCAAGTCAGGTTTTCTTAATAAATGCTACTGTGTTTGAAAGCTCCTCAGTGTTCCCATATGACTTTCTGTGAATATCCATCTCTGTGGGTGAGTGTTCCTCTCTTAACTGGTTTAGTGTGATGCAGTCTTGCATGATATGTTCTACGGCCTGTACTGCCTATATTGCTGGTTTAGTCTGTTGTGTCCTGTCCTGATGGACACAGAGGTGATGGAACCAGTCTTAGTCTAATTATGTATCTGTTTAGTCTGTTGTGTCTTGTCCTGATATTGAAGATGATAACCTGCTCAGCTCGGTCAATATAGTTATAGTTATCTTTTGGGTGGTTAACTGTTCTAATATCTTTGAGGGTCCTCTTTTCCCGATAGGTGATTTCTTGACCACAGTCCTGCCCAAGCAAGCAATGGTGCTTGTCTGTGATACAAGGCTGAAAGGCACACCAGCAACCATGGTATGTGCAACATGACTAGATAATATTCTTCACAATAATTTTAAAAAAAACGGACTTGAGGCACAGCGTTTATGCTACATAAATAATTATATGCACTGAAAACCTGAAACTGTTATATTGAAATGCTGTTCAAGAATGGGGCTACAAAATAAACAATAGGGGGTCAAACATGAATTCACAGGGTTACTGTCTTGCCCACATGAATGTCTCTTCAAACCAAGTTGTGTATAACGCATCCATATGTTAATGATGAAATTATGCAGTTGAAGATTTTGAGTTTTGTGTTGTTTCTTAGCATTTTTGAATGCCAGATATTTGATAGTTTATTGAATGCGTTTGCAGCCAATGCAATACGGTTTAATATTTCTGTTGATAAATCTCCTGTTGTTTATATCTTGCTGCCAAGGTATGTGAACTTGTTGACTTTTTCAAGAGTGTTGTCGTTTAGTTTGATGTCCGTTGGTTTCTTGGTAAGGTCAAATATTTTATTTTTGGATGTGTTGATTTCAAGTCCAAGTTGTGCAGAGAATATTTATAATGTTCACATATTTCGGTTGGAATCCATATATTTCAAGAATGTTTCAGAGTGAACGTCTATGTATACTATCAAAAGCCTTTTGAAAGTCAACAAAGTTTATAATTAACTGTGATTCATGTTCTACTGATTCTTCTATTATTGTCCTGAGTGTAAATATTTGATCAACCGAAGATCACATAATCAACACCTGACTGGGACTGAGTCTACATACACTTGAATGGCTGCTGAAACGGAGAGATGAGCACTAATGGGAATGCTCCGTGTGCTATGATGATAGTTTCTTATCAAGAATCAATGTTGTAATAGGAGGCTTATGATGGATTTGGCCATTCTGAAAGATGTGTTTGGCCAAAAGATACAGATATTGAAGTCAAACTATAAACCATGGCACAACACATTCTGTTCACTGGAATATATCCAGCCAACCTGCAGGAGTTTGAGAACAAAATGAAGGAGAGATTGTCTTTTAAAATTGTTTAGAACTGATTATAATTAAATCTACCTGTGTGTTTCTGGTGGGTCAAAAGGGAGAGAGAGGAATAACAGAAGAACAATACTGTCAACTGTTAACCAAGGAGCATTTGTGGCTTTTCTTTGTCCATCTCATAGATTGTCAAAGTAATCCAAAGCCATGCTATAGTCAAATGGCGCAGATATTACAGTCAAGCTTCAAAGCATGAAAACTTGTTACAGTATCTGGATTACATCCTGTTGATCTGGATTATATCCTGTTAATCTGGATTACTTCCTGTTAATATTCAGCAGTCTCAAAACAAATGCAGAGGAAATTAAATTCAGAACATAGTCAAATAGAAAAAAATACCAAAATAAATAACATTGTATGACAATTAAGTGAGGAAATTGAGAATTATAAGTATTGGAAAGTACAGATATTGTGCAATGGAGGTTCTGATAATCAATAGCACAGCTTTAAATATGATACTGATATAGTCATGTGATCAACATTCCCACTAAGTATTGTGGTTGTATGGCAACATCAGAAAACCCACACACTGAATTTAAAACTATGCGCACGATACAAAACTGCATACCCAGAAAAGGGACCTCAAGTACCACCTGAAAAAGTGACTTTAACATGCAGTTTTGTATCTGCTCAACACAATGTAGAATATGCACATACACAAACATTATTAGAGACAGCATGATGTGACATTTCTAAGAAATTATGTACGTTATTAGAGACAGCATGGTGTGACATTTCTAAGAAATTATGTACGTTATTAGAGACAACATAGTGTGACATTTCTAAGAAATTATGTACGTTATTAGAGACAACATAGTGTGACATTTCTAAGAAATTATGTACGTTATTAGAGACAACATGATGTGACATTTCTAAGAAGTTATGTACGTTATTTTGAATCATATTTTTTCAGATGCGAACTCAAGGACCAGTCAACTAAAGATATAGAGAAACAACTGCAACAGATTATCAACAAACTTGAGTTCTCTGAGCAAGTTCATGATCAACAAATTAGATATTACCAGGTACAATAAACATCTTCTTCTGTATTCAGTGTGGTCATTGTCACTGCCACATATTTTGGGGGGGGATGTCAAGAGGAAGTGTGAGGATAAACAGACTTCTTTGTGGTTTTACCTATAAAATATTTAAAATATATAACAAAAACAAAGTGTCCATATCAATATAACATGTATACTTAGGGGTATGTTATTGAAAGAATAATTGAGGTGCCAGCATGCAACAACATCATGTATCAATGTTTGGAGGGACCCTCCCCACCCTTTACCAAAGTCATATCTGCTACACTGGTCATTTTATATATTCAATTCTGGCACTGGGATATTGTCTTTTAAAAAAATATTAGCAGAAGTAAAATTCTTTCATGACAAAGCATCAAGCTTTGCTTCTCTTCAGTTGTAGCTGATAGAATCAAGTTTGTTTGTTGCATGACTAGCTGATAGAATCAAGTTTGTTTGTTGCATGACTAGCTGATATAATCAAAATAATAATATTAGATTTGTTGTTCCTTGACTGTAGCTGATAGAATCAAATCAATGACATTAGATTTAGTTGTTGCATGACTCTAGCTTATATAATCTTTTTCTCTCGTTCACTTGAAACATGTCTATATCTCTAATTGTCTCCTGAATAAAACTCGCTGTCTTATGTAGTTCACACAGTGGCCCAAAGAGGTTTGATTCTAGTGTTGTTTCTTCTGGCCAATATGTCTCCCTCAGCGTTTCATACTCAGAACACTCCTGAAGTATATGTTCGGCACTCTGTATGGACGTGTTGCCAATCTTGAATTTTGTGTACATGTGACTGTGAAGTTGGTTGTGTCCCATTCTAAGGCGTAGAATTACAACTTGTTCTCATATGTTCATAATGTGATCTTTTTGTTGGTATGTGTTGCTTTCTTATTGACTTGGCCATCAGTTTTTTTCTGATGGTAGGTGATTGGTACATCTGGTTGGTCATCGACAGATTTGGTTGTTGCATGATTGTAGCTGATAGAATCAAAATAATGACATTAGGGTAGTTGTTCCATGATTCTAGCTGATAGAATCAAAATAGTGATTTTAGATTTGGTTGCTGCATGACTCTAGCTGGTTTTACTCTATAAAGTTTCATTGTAGACCTATGCCACTGCAGACACACTTCATCTTTAGCAGACTATGATAAATAAACTACTACAACTGTCTTTCAACTATGGTAGACTCCTCATCATCATAATCAAATGCTCTGTCACTGCAGAACAGACCAGCAACATCATGTGTCTATTGCCTTGGTGGTACTCTGACGACTGTAACCTGTCCATCTTGGGAAGTTTCCCTCCCATCCCTACTATTTATAATCTCTGCCTACCTCTTTCTCACCTTTCCTCAACTCTACCTTAAACATAGGTGTCATATCTTCTTCTTCAGTGATTGTTCGAAAACTGTTTCTGATGCACAACTAAACATGAGATAAGAGTGCAAACGTATCCAACATTTCTCTGCTATTATCTATCAATAGATACCCACATACTGTGGTATCATGGAAGTGGATGCTCTGTTAAGAACAGGAAATGATATGGAACAACACAGACAGTGTCTTACAGAGAAGTACAAACAACAATCTATAAAACAAACATGTCAAAGTGGAAGAAACAAATGGAAGTGGAAGACAAACTCAATACCTCCAAAGATATCACCAGACCACACTATTTTGTCTTATAACAACCCATTGCAGACTGTTGGGCCACCTTTACCGACTAAGTATCTCATACACAGATGAATGTCCATATGGATCCAGAATACAAACCTCCAAACACATGCTTCAGGACTGCACCAACATAAAAGCGCAGAAACTGTGAGTCTGACCAGAGGATATAGATTTAAGCAAAAGCTATGTGGCAACCACTCTTACCTGCAGAAGACAGTGGACTGTGCCCTGACAATCTAATATGACAGCAGATACTGGAACGTAGAAGCAAACACAAAATTACTTTATGATTAGCCTGTTCAGCACCTTTTTCATGGAACCACTAGCTTCTATTAGTTGGTTGGTTGGTTGGTTGCTGATCCAGCGGTCCATGGGCTCATGCCCTTTGACCTAATGCCATTAGATGGCATTATATTGCTGGGAAGTCTGTGGATTTTCAGCCCACCCCGGGACAGAGCCAGAGAATAACTATCACACCTCCAGGAAGGTAGGTTTAAACCTATGCACTGCTCCTAGCCACTGTAGCCAAGATAGGGTTCACTGTGCTCATTCCCCGCCACCAGTTGACTACTGGTTATGCCGAACTTCTCTATTGCTCCAGGCATGCAACCAAATGTTCAAGTCAAAAGGATTGTCACGTCCTGAGTCACTGTGCCTCTATGATGGGCCTCAGCCATAGGAAAAACAGTGATGTCAGTTTCCTCCTCCTCAGTGCTGCACAGTACATCTCTGACTCCCTCCCAACCACAGAGGGTGCATACATATATATTCTGGCAAACATGTAAAACATTTCAACAACAAAACAAAATCATAATTGTATAGATGACGTGCCATGAAGCTTCTATAAGAAGATAACCTCAATGTAACGGCATGTCATCCACTAAGGTTTTCTGTTGCATGGATGGTATGTCTAGTGGGCCATTGGTGAGACCCACAGATGCAACTACATGCGTGCTTCTATTAGTTGAACCATATGGTTTTGCAGAACCCAATATGAAAAATGTTGCTTAGATATAAAGTGATCTGAAGCCATGCTAAAATCAGACCTGAAAGGTGCAGATGTCGCATCCAAGATGTAAACCATAACAACACATTCCATTTTCCGGTCTACGTCCTGCTAACCAACAGGAATTTAATAACAAATGTAGACAATGAAGAATGTGATAAGTAATATTATATTATAATGTGAGTGAAGTGGTGCAGTGATTAGTGCACTGACCCTGTGATTTGGAATTCATTTCCTATGGAAACTGGAAATGTTGTCCAGCCACAAAAAAGGTTCTCAGGTCAACCCAGTCTTATGAAATGTGTCCCAGAACAATCCTGAAAAGTAAAGGATGTTGTTGTGATACTTACCACATATCCCTATTGTGCCTTTGGTCATAGAAAAATACTACCTGAACCCATGTTTCCCATGTAAGTGGATGTGTAACACATGCATATAATTATATACTACATGCATATAATTTGTTTACTAATATATTTTAATAAAGGCTCGTCTTGAAATAGCATCAGCCAGAATTCTAAATTTAGAAGCAAGATTACCCCATTTACATGAAATCAACACTGCCAAAATTAACATCAATGAACTGCAGAACCAAGTGACAGACACAGATAAAACAGAACTCAGTAACTACCAGGTAAAATCAAATCAGCAACAAGTTAGTGCAAATGTGAGCATATGTTTCTGTAAATTTCTTTTTTCCCATTAAAATTTGATTTTAATCACAGTTAAAATCAAGTTGATGGTATTTATATTAGTTATTTCATCAGATCATCATCATGGCAACAATGGACAAGTTTATCATATTCAATATATCCTTCAACATGTGATATCTTGTTCTGTTGCGGTTGGTAACTCTTCTTTTGATTCCTATATACTGCTGGTTTCTCACAACCCCATGCTTCACTCCCATGTTCTGCATTCTTGCCATAGTAATAAGACCTGATAACCCATCAGGGTCATAATGGTGCCACACGGTAGACATCAGTACAAAAAAGCTCTCCAAACATTATATCTTCAGCCATTCAGAGAAGTGTAGAAAAATTATGCCCAGACCACTCCTGGATGTTATCAACTTCAGGATTTTCTCTGTCCTCCTTCCACCCTCTACTGTTTCTTGCAAAATAATTTTAAAAAGTGAGTTGCTCATCATTACATGTCCAAACCAAAAAAGTTTGCTGCCATTTTGTCATTGAGCTTCTAGCCATAGATATAGAAGAAGAAATATACCCCACATGTTCAAACTGGTCCAAATCCACTATTGCATTCAAAAGATCAGTACTATCCATTGCCTTACCACCTAGTCACTGTGGCCACATGACAAATCTGCCTGCTCTTTCATTTCCCCAACACCCACGTATCCAGGTACAAAATTAAGGCAACTCTTCAGAACAGATCATAATTCACTGACGGTGTAGATAGTCCGACCAAATATTTTGAAGCATACTTATAGAATCCATAAGAAAACATACACCTGTAGCAGTTTGAGACTCCTGCCATATCATTGTCATACTACTAATGGTACAATATGAATATCTTTTTCAAATTCAAACATGTATTAGATATCTGTTCATTCTCAAACTCCTGCTGGATCTCTCTTGTAGCAGGACAATGGTACTACTAGATTTCCAGCAGGATATAGTCCAGAAAATGGAAATACGGTGTGTCACGTTTCATTTGCGCCAATGTCCCGATACATCCATCTTTTGGCTGTTATTAGTTATTATATTTGGAAAATTCAAATTTATGGTAATTAGCTAAATATGAAGCCAGTATTCATTAATTATGAAAGGAGTAGGTATAATATCTTGTTTTGAGCATATTAAAAGACAGCAAGTAAAATGGTTCATTATGAGAAACATTATAAGAATGAACTCAAAACAATAAGACAATATAACCAAAAAAAAATCTGGATATAGAGCCACATATAGACCAAGAAAATGGTGGATAGAAAAAATCAAAATTGCCTTAATCAAACTCAATCTACAGGACTCAGTGCAACCAAACTGACACATCTGGCCTTGGAATGACAACTGAGGCTTCCACCACTATGTTTTATGGCAAGTGTGGATATTATAAAGCATCATTCATCTTGGAAAAGACAATAGACAATAGAAGACAGTATTCATGTTTGGGTTAATGAACCTACTTAAAATTCTGGAATAACCTGATACACAATTTCCACAAGAGGTTGAAGGATATAGGCTTACATGCTAATAGATCTCATGGATAATTAATTGGTTCACACTTCAGACTTTGCACTTTCATGGACACAACCAATGCCTAATCTAGTTTTTGTTCACACTCCAGACCAGACTTTGCACTTCATGGACACAATGTAATCTAATCTAGCCATTTTTAGTCTTCTCTTGCCTAGCAAGTATTTTTGAGACATGGAAGTTTAAACTCTCATTGTTTGACTAGGTAAGTGTTTTATATCGATTGTTGTATCACATTTGTCATATAATTTTCTCATTGTTATCTATCTTGGATTTTTTTTTAAATGTATACTAAATTAATATTAATAATAAGAGAAGCATATTTGTATCTCAATCTCTGACACCTTTCCATCTTTCCAAACAATAGTATTATTATTGTGCTATAAGAAATATAATCTAGGATCCATGGCAATGATGGATGTTACACTCAAACCAATCAGAGCCACAAAGAATCTTCCACAGTATGTACAAGGACATCACTGGCCTGCTTGTACCATCTTGTGCTGTTGTGTGTCTTCTTAGACTTGCAGCTCTTGAACTAACTGCTATTACTTTCTCTTTTGTCTTTATACTATTCCTGATCTTTCTCCTCCATGCAACACAATTCATGGCTTCCAGTTCCCATGATTCTGTATTAATCCCTATATCATGCATATCACATTTACATACATCTTTTTACAGAGGTAAAAGTTGACCCCAAGATCTTTTCCAGACTGTCTATTGTCTATCTCCAGGGGGTGGTGTTATCGTAATGTCCATACTTGTCGTTGAGCAAGATTGGTTTGTGAAGATGTAGTCTGCATTCCAGAGCCATGTGTATTGCTCTGGTTGAGTCATGTTTGTTCAGGATGGTCTTGATGTTGTCTATCGATCTTTTCCTAGGTCTGCCCTTGGCTCTGTATCCTAATTCCATCTTGTTAAAAGTTCTTATGGAAGTTAATCGTTCATCCTCATAAGATGTCCAAACCATTTAATCTGTTGTTTCTCTCTATATTTCATGCATGAGGGTATATACCTATTATCTTTCTGATGTTCTCACTGCACATTTTGTTGAATCTTGTGACTCCAATAGCCTTCCTTAGACATTTCATTTTGCAAGTTTCAATCTTTCTCTTATGTGTAGATATTAGTTACCAAGTCTGACATTGGTAGCATAGTGTTGGTATAAAGATACTCTTAATCATTTGTTTCTTTACTTCCATATTGATTTTTAGGTGCAATAGCAAAGGTGACAGCTGGTATTCCAAACTGTAGTTCTCCATAAAGGAAATCCTTTGTTATTCTATCATTGTCCATCCTCCGAGTGTGTCCCAGCCATCGTCCATCCTCCTAGTGTGTCCCAGCCATCGTCCATCCTCCTAGTGTGTCCCAGCCATCGTCCATCCTCCTAGTGTGTCCTAGCCATCTTGGTCTATCCTGCATATGACATTGCTAAACACTAAATTAGCCTTTTTAAATCATGAACAGGTTGGAGATCTTCAAAATCAGAATACCTTTGAAGATTCATTCACTGCAAAGCATGTGCAAGTATCAGATGGCACCCATCACTTGTTAAAGAAGGTTCGAGATGTGTATGAAATGATGGTAGCAGAAATGAATAATCAAGGCAATCCTGAAAAATTGAATGATGCACTGAAAGCTCAGATTGACAACCTCAAAATCCTACTGGAGAATGAGGAAAAAAGGTATTCTAACACTGTCAGTTTCATTAGTAGTATTAGATATCAGGTACTATCACTCTATTCTAACAGCAATATATAGATAGAACAATGTCAGTTTGATAGTATTATATATCAGGTACTGTTACAGCATTGCTAACAGCAGTAGATAGATAGAACAATGTCAGTTTGATAGTATTATATATCAGGTACTGTTACAGCATTGCTAACAGCAGTAGATAGATAGATAGAACAATGTCAGTTTGATAGTATTATATATCAGGTACTGTTACAGCATTGCTAACAGCAGTAGATAGATAGATAGAACAATGGCAGTTTGATAGTATTATATATCAGGTACTGTTACAGCATTGCTAACAGCAGTAGATAGATAGATAGAACAATGGCAGTTTGATAGTATTATATATCAGGTACTGTTACAGCATTGCTAACAGCAGTAGATAGATAGAACAATGGCAGTTTGATAGTATTATATATCAGGTACTGTCACAGCATTGCTAACAGCAGTAGATAGATAGATAGAACAATGGCAGTTTGATAGTATTATATATCAGGTACTGTTACAGAATTGCTAACAGCAGTAGATAGATAGATAGAACAATGGCAGTTTGATAGTATTATATATCAGGTACTGTTACAGCATTGCTAACAGCAGTAGATAGATAGATAGAACAATGGCAGTTTCATAGTATTATATATCAGGTACTGTCACAGCATTGCTAACAGCAGTAGATAGATAGATAGAACAATGGCAGTTTGATAGTATTATATATCAGGTACTGTCACAGCATTGCTAACAGCAGTAGATAGATAGATAGAACAATGTCAGTTTGATAGTATTATATATCAGGTACTGTTACAGCATTGCTGACAGCAGTAGATAGATAGATAGAACAATGTCAGTTTGATAGTATTATATATCAGGTACTGTTACAGCATTGCTAACAGCAGTAGATAGATAGATAGAACAATGGCAGTTTGATAGTATTATATATCAGGTACTGTTACAGCATTGCTAACAGCAGTAGATAGATAGATAGAACAATGGCAGTTTGATAGTATTATATATCAGGTACTGTTACAGCATTGCTAACAGCAGTAGATAGATAGAACAATGGCAGTTTGATAGTATTATATATCAGGTACTGTTACAGCATTGCTAACAGCAGTAGATAGATAGATAGAACAATGTCAGTTTGATAGTATTATATATCAGGTACTGTTACAGCATTGCTAACAGCAGTAGATAGATAGAACAATGGCAGTTTGATAGTATTATATATCAGATACTGTCACAGCATTGCTAACAGCAGTAAATAGATAGATAGAACAATGGCAGTTTGATAGTATTATATATCAGGTACTGTTACAGAATTGCTAACAGCAGTAGATAGATAGAACAATGGCAGTTTGATAGTATTATATATCAGGTACTGTCACAGCATTGCTAACAGCAGTAGATAGATAGATAGAACAATGGCAGTTTGATAGTATTATATATCAGGTACTGTCACAGCATTGCTAACAGCAGTAGATAGATAGATAGAACAATGTCAGTTTGATAGTATTATATATCAGGTACTGTTACAGCATTGCTAACAGCAGTAGATAGATAGATAGAACAATGTCAGTTTGATAGTATTATATATCAGGTACTGTTACAGCATTGCTAACAGCAGTAGATAGATAGATAGAACAATGGCAGTTTGATAGTATTATATATCAGGTACTGTCACAGCATTGCTAACAGCAGTAGATAGATAGATAGAACAATGTCAGTTTTATAGTATTATATATCAGGTACTGTTACAGCATTGCTAACAACAGTAGATAGATAGATAGAACAATGGCAGTTTGATAGTATTATATATCAGGTACTGTCACAGCATTGAAGAAGACAACCTAAACAACTTCCTGACTGAACTTGTTCTGATTTCTGAGGGTGGAGGGGTATGAAAATCCAAACTTCTCACCCACCCTTATCTACGGGCTATAATGCATACCTCACATGTCTGGTATGAGTTAAAATAATACAGAATTTGAAGTAAAGATACTGAGTTGTAGTGGTTTTTTCTTTAAAATAATATGGGATTTGGGGTAAAGATACCAAATTGTTTAGTTTTTTTTCTTTAACCCTTTCAGGACTTGATTATTTTTAGGTTTATTTTTAGATTACACCAAATAAATTTTCAGGTGTAAAAATATTTTCCTACATGTGTTTTTCATTGTATCACTTGACATACTAATATTGATAAATAGTATATGTTTAATATATCATTGGAAAGTGGGATGGATAGAGAATATGAATATATAAGTACATTGACGATATTTGATTACTTCACAAGGTTAGAGTTAGTAAAACACAAAACAAGAAAATGAAAATGTTAATTTATTAGTATAAATATTTTGACTTACGCAAATGTATCCACAGTTTGAGTTGTTGATATCCATTTCTCAAGAATGTTTACACAAGAGTATCCGATTGGCTTCACTATGCAATTTATTTGAATTTATGTAAATAAATGTTAGTTATGTACATTTTTATGAATGACATCAGAAGCAATAAAAATATGAAAATATTTACATCTAGTCACAGTTTTACAAGTTTTTATTTGTTACAAATGAGCTCATCTTGTGTGGTATTACCTAAAGCATGATTTAGCACACAGATGTGGCTTATGTGAACAACCTATGCAGGAGTAGCTACTTCGCTTTTGTATTTGCTTAGTAGCACAATCAGCACATTGCCTGTCTTTTCCACAGAAGTCAATGAGATGGACAGCCTCCTGATACCTCTCAAGTTCTGTGGTTTAGGTTTACTTATACTGTTGCAAACATAGGTGGACCGACTGGAGAAAGTTCAAAACAAGGTCATGAGAGCTGTCCTAGGATGTACAAGAGATATGCCTATCATGGCCATGAGGTTTCTCCTAGACCTACATAGCATCAAATTAAGACATAAAATAGCTCAGGTTAAAGAATACTTCAAGGTCACCAATAATGACCATCACCTCTTACACCAATCTCTAGACAACACAAAAAGAAGGCATATCAAGAGAGGAAGGTCCTAGATGGCAGAAGCAGAATATATACTACTCAGAGTTTGTGAGCTGGAGGAAGTGGGAAGAGGCGTGAATTGGTGACATTTGGCAAAGAGAGAAAGTTATTGATAACAGTTGTGATACAGATGGGAAGAGAGTGCAGTGACTGGGCTGCCAACAGAACAGAGGGAATGTTCCAAGAACTCATTCTGCAGTACTTGAGGCCACATGATACAATAATTTACACAGACGGCTCAATAACACAAGAAACAAACAGGTGTGGTTGGGGTTTCGTGGCCTAACAAAATGGCAAGAAAGTTGAGAAGTCAGCTGCCTACCCCACTACAACATCGAGAATGAGAATTGAAATAGAAGCAGTGACAGCAGCTCTCACTTGGCTGGTGACACAACCACCAGCAGACTCAGTGATTCTATCGGACTCTCAAAGTATGTGCGCAAGATAGAAAAGTGTATGATCAGAATGGAATAGGTTACTCTTCTCAACATTACATGGATCTTGCTGCAGTTTTAATGGCTTACCAACACAGATCTACATAGCAGTTTTAGTGGCTTTATCAACACAATCATTTGATCTCCATAGCAGTTTTAGTGGCTTTATCAACACAATCATTTGATCTACATAGCAGTTTTAGTGGCTTTATCAACACAATCATTTGATCTACACAGCAGTTTTAGTGGCTTTATCAACACAATCATTTGATCTACACAGCAGTTTTAGTGGCTTTATCAACACAATCATTTGATCTACACAGCAGTTTTAGTGGCTTTATCAACACAATCATTTGATCTACATAGCAGTTTTAGTGGCTTTATCAACACAATCATTTGATCTACACAGCAGTTGTAGTGGCTTAGCAGAGATGAAGTGTTCATCCAATTTAAATCATTAAAAAAATTTATTTGCTTTATTTATAGTAAGAGAAATAAGAACTTTATCCAACTGACCTCTCCATAATTTGTTTTCATTATTTTATTTGACAGATTAGATGTTCCTGTGAGTATTTTTTCAGAACCAATACCTCTTCAAACTACAGAGTTAAAAACAGCTGGTGTAGATCTCACAACCAGCTTCTCTGAGATTCTGCAGGAAATATCTAAAGGTAACTACAAAACTGGAATTTTTAGCAGTAATCAGCAGCCATTGGGTGATAATCGGATAGCTGGTGCTGCTAGGGAGGTAACTACAACCTCACAGGCACAGACCTCTATGCCAAAAGCCAATGCTGCTCCATCAGTTCCTTTCAATACAGTTGGATCAACAGATTCTGACTTTCGTTCAAGTTACCCTTATGAATCAGGTAAAGTAGTTGATCATTTTATAAAATAACATTAATTGAAACATACTCATGTACACAACATTGACATTCATCTTCTTCAGCATTCATTCTTAAACTCATGCAGATTAGCAAAGAGAACAGATGTATCCCAGAGAACAGAATACTCAGTGTTATGGTTTACAGCTTTGCTGCAATATCTATGTCTTTCAGCTTGGCACATGGCTTGTGGGTCACTTAACACTATGCAGATGGTTTCGTCTGAAAATACAGTTACCGCCCTCATTTGCAGAGCCTGTGAAATGTGAGATCGCTAACATCTCACACCCCTACGGCATTAATAAATGCTATGGGTTACTTTACTTTTTACAGTGTTTGTGTGAGACCATTGTACATAGAAGACCTCTGTACAGAATTCATTAGGACTTCATTTGTTACGTTTTTGATTATTGTCACTGGTCACTGTTCGAGTCGCATGTCAAAAACAGACAAAGTCGATCAGCGACATGCACGGAAATAATCAAAATAGGCCTTTGCAGTCATGTTTACATTTTTTGTACACGTCTTACAGTACAGTAGACGGTGCACGGTTTGTGCATATTGTAACTTTTGTACTTTTACTGGTACATCGCGACCACATTGTTTAGGGTAGGTAGTATTTCGGACATCATCATCAAGTGCCATGTCCACAATGAAGGTTGGCTGCAACAGACATCCAACATCTCTTGTCTTGGTGGTGCACTCTGCTAGACTGTAACCTGTCCATCTCATGATGTTATTCTCCCACTTGTATCTCTTGCTTGTCTTTACCCCTCATTTCGAACAATGAGGAGGAAATTTGTGGTAGTCCTACTAATTTTGACATCACGGATTTCGCCTAACTGATGTAGTTTTTTCAATAGAATTCTGACTTGGAAGGATTCAAATGACTTTTCTTAAACGCTACACTAGGCCTAGATGATAAATGTAAGTTACTGGCAGATTGGCATAGGCTATTTCATTTGTTTTTTCACAGACATTTATCGTATTTCGGTTAATAAATAAAATCATCTACTGGTATATTATAGCCCTTTGAATATATTGACAAAAACATGTAAATAACTGGGTTGGGGTTGTTTTTTTTTACTGATAAGTTTTTTTCCCTGTTACCAGGATTTGGCATATTTTAAAAAAAAATTTGTTGTGCTAGTTTAAAGCTGAGATCCCTAAATCAATTTCAGATAAATGTCCAATCTTCTTCTTCTGCATTCGTTCTCAAACTCCTGCAGATTAACAAGATGTAGTCCGGAGAATGGAATGCGTTGTGTCATGGTTTACAGCATTGCTGTGATATCTGCGCCTTTCAGCCTGACATATCCGACTTCAGCATGGCTTTGGGTCACTGACCCTATATTGGATGGGACTGCCAACTCCATCCCATAACCTCCTTAGTCGCCTTTTACGACATGCGTGGAAGGTAAACAGTGTTGCTATTCTTTGCTCCCCTTTCGGGCCCCAGCGACACATGGGCGAATGTCCAATAATTCTTGGTTTATACATGGATTTCTACAGTCCGTGTAGCTGAAAATATTTGTTCTACAAAAATCAAAAAAAACGTCATGCGACATATACCATTTTTTGAATGTGTGTTGTTTATACATCTATTGATACATCTGTTCCATTTTTTTAATATGTTATGTATATATGGATCAGATGTGATTAAAAACTAAACTTTGCATGTTTTTCATGTCATATTTTTTTTTATAAGTGTGTCATTTACAAAATTTGACATTAATAATTTATCATGTTTTGTTAAATTCTAAACCAATCACTTCATGTAAGATCGTAATTTTTCTCGGGATACATAGAGCATTGTATCCTACACAAAATGACATATAATGAATTACTGTATCATTTCATTTGCAATTTTTACAAATAAAATAAATACATATATAATATTTTAAAAAAGGGCAGAATGGCCATGTTTGTAGAATGTTAACCCTCTATGGGATGTGTGATATCTATGTCTTTAAGCTTGACACATGACTTCTGGGTCACTTAACCCTCTATGGGATGTGTAATATCTATGTCTTTAAGCTTGACACATGACTTCTGGGTCACTTAACCCTCTATGGGATGTGTAATATCTATGTCTTTAAGCTTGACACATGACTTCTGGGTCACTTAACCCTCTATGGGATGTGTAATATCTATGTCTTTAAGCTTGACACATGACTTCTGGGTCACTTAACCCTCTATGGGATGTGTGATATCTATGTCTTTAAGCTTGACACATGACTTCTGGGTCACTTAACCCTCTATTGGATGGGGCAGCCAAATTGGTTTATTGCTGAACTTGTAGATGAAAGAAAGGAAGGATTTTCGAGAAAGGATTTACTGAGTTGAAAGTCTATAGTCATTGATTACTGAGCTTGTCAAAGATAACAGGAAGGAATGAATATCAAAAAGTATGTGCTGATCTGACAGCCACAAATACTGTAGTTTTTTTGTAAATTAGCAGTACATTGTACTTGGACAGTACACAAGAAGAGAGTGAAGTAGTTTATATTAGGTTGTTGTTTGTCGATCACATGATGATTATGACCATTTATTACATCCACTTTTGAAATTCAGCTAGAGTTATGTACTTGCTTATGAGTTCATAGATGGCTAGGCTAATAAGCCTATTTTGGCTGCAAATATCCTTGGGTAGGTCGGGCATGACCACCATACATGGTTTTTGGTCTAACCACGAATTTCTAGCTACTCTCCACTGTTGAACTGATGCACTTCTCTTTCCACAAGTAGATGCACCCTTTTTGACTAGGGCACTATGCAGCTCTATTTTGTGCAAGTTCTTCCCATGTACATTGGTCTGTTTCACAGGCCTTCAGTGAGATCTTTAATGAATCTTTTAGCGTTTCTCTTGGCCACCTTGCTCGTATACTCTCTAAGGAGAATTATCTTTGGCAGGTGATGATCTGGCATACACACCACATGACCTGAGAATGAATATGTGTCTACATAATAATGGTGTCAATGCTAGGGATACCAGTGGTATGAGGAATCTTCTTCTTGGCATCTGATGTTTATAACTGTACTGAGACAAGTTGTGTGTTGGTGATTGAGTTACCTCGCATGTTGTTTATACACAGTCCATGTTTCACTAGCGTATAACAGAACTGGAAGTACCACTGCTCTGTATACTTTCAGTTTAGTCTGCAAATTAATGCCATTTATATGCCACACATTTATGTACAATCTGCTGAAATTGCTGCTTGCCTTGGTGATCCTTGTATACACTTCATCATCAGTGGTAGCATTTTGTTATAATGTACTACCTAGGTATGTGAATGTATTCACAACTTTCAGTGCTATGCATTGTGGACCATACTAGAGTACTACATTGTACTTGGACTCAGCACATAAGAAGAGAATGAGAAGTGATTGATGACACATTGAGGGTTAATGAGAAATGTTTATAATACTGGGATCAGTGGTAAATAAGAAGTGTATCCTGGTACTGGACATCACCACTCAGTTTATTCTAGTACATGACCACAAAAAGCCCTCCAAACATCTCTATCTTCAGGCATTCAAAGAAGTGTAGAAAAATCATTCCTAGGCCATTCCGTGATGTTAACAATCCAAAATTTTCTTAGTCCATCTCTTCTATTCTCGACTGTTCCTTGTGAAATAATTGTAGAAAGTGAGTCCCATCTTGTTACATGTCTAAACCAAACATGTTTACTCTGTTTCACCACTACCAAAAGTGGTTCTTCATAACATGCAAGTTTGATTATTTGCTGCCAGACAAATATATTTGTCTTGTGTTATATATAATTCATTCTTAACAAATGTCTGTAGCACATGTATTCAAAAGCCTGATTCCTTCTTTCCGTATCTGCATTTAATGTCAAGAAAGGCAATTAAAGGCCTTGAAATACAAATGTTACAGATGAATTCTATGAATCTCCTATAGAGAGCATAAGAGAAATGTTTCAGTAAGAAATCAAATAGAGATGTTATGGTCCACAAAAACCATTGCCTCAATAGTGAAATGACAAAAACTTGCATTGTTTGAACACAAATGCTGACATAATTCCTTGTAAAAACATTACTGCAGAGAGCTGTCGAAGGTAGAAGAAGCAGAGGACAATTAAAAGCATGGACAAACATCAAGGTGAAGTTGTGGACAGGACAAGGTATTTCTTTACTCGTCTGTGTCTTGAAGATACAAAAAAAAAACTCTGGGTGGTGATGTATCCAATGTGGTACCCCTATTTTCTGACAGGTTACAGGTTTATAAATATAGATTGTTGAATCTTGAAAAGCTACTAATAACATCCAGTTGTATCACCAGTACAATATCGATGGTCGGAGTTTGAACTATCTAATCCAACTAGTTGGGTTTTGTGTTGCAAACTCACTATCAACTCTGCTGATGTCAGTGTTACCACTCTTTAACCTTTCTCTCAAGATCTGCGCTTTATTGAATGAAATATGATAACCTGAAATTTTGGTTCCAAATATTCTGGGCTATTTGTTAAAACTGGGCTAGTTTTTAAAAAATGAGAATTTCTTTCAAATTATTTCATAGTATTACTAATTGTTCCACTTGAGCTGGTTGACTTATTTGTTGTGTTTTACTATACTGATGATGAGCAATCAGGGTGCAATAATTAAGACTGAAATTTTAGGTATGTGGAAGAATTGGATACATTTGATTTTGATAGCAGAAAAAATGTATATGCTTGGATTTTTTATGTCTTTGAAAGGATTTTTTTTTCAGTCGTGAGTGGTAACCCTGAGTCTTCTTGTTTGTGCATTCTCAAAATATTCCAGATTAGCAGGATGTAATCCAGATAATGCACTTCATTGTGCCATGATTTACAGCTTAGCTGTGATATCATTGCCTTTTTGCCTGACACTTCCAACTTCATCATGTGGTGATGTGAGATCAGAGGTATAATCAGCATTTATCCTCCTAACATTCTGCTGAAAGAGAAACAAAACCTATACGTCTTTCCAGGGATCATCCAGGGAGAGGTTAATACTGTTAACAAAAATTAATATTTCAACTCATTATCATTATTTGAACATACTTTAATTTTTTTTAAATAAATTTATGTGTTTTTTTTTAATCTGCCAGGAATCACAAACTCATATCCATATGAACCTTCACTTGACACATTTTACATACCAGAAGAATTATATTCGGTTGAGGGAGATACATTACCCAGAGCAGCAGAAGAATTTCTTTCAGTTGAAGGAGATACATTGGCCAGTGATACTGAAAAATTACATTCTGTGGAGGTAAATACATTGACCGGTGTTACAGATACTCATGCCAGTGGACACCATGTGTCTGGAGATGTATTGCCAATGACAGTACCTCAGTACAAATACCGACCATCGAGTGGCAATGGTCAACAGCTTGATTACGACCCATCAACTCTCACTTCACAAGTGAGAGGTCCCATTCATGCTAAGACAAAGTTCACATCAGGTATAGAAATAGTATCTAATTATACTCATCATTTTAATCTGAAATATTATTGAAATGTATCCTGTATAGGATATTCTATTTATTTATCCATCTATCTATCTATCCATCCATTTATCTATCCATATATTGATCTATCCATCCATCCATTTATATATCCATCCATCTTTTTATCCACCCCTCCATCTTTTCATCCATTCATTCATTCATCTATCTATCCATCCATCCATCTATATTTCTTTAGCGCAGATTGCTGTGTATAGTGAAGAAACCAGAGTTCTTCAGTTTGAGCGGTATGATGTTACTGTGTGTAATTCTTGTATGTTGTTGAGACGCATAATCATACCCTCTTTGTTGGTTGTTGTGCATAGAGTTTCTCTTGGTCTTCCTCTCTTTATTTTGCCATCTGGTACCCATTTCAATGCTTGTAGTGGAAGTCTGTTCTCATTTATTCTAAAATTCACATTTAGACTATCATTAATTCTAAGTGCATACCAATCATAAAATCATAGGTAGCACACCAATCATAAAAATGTAGAATATAAAAGGAAAGCAGTCACAGAAAAAAGCCCAGGGACACTACACACATGAAACTTTGAACTTTTAGTTTTCCACAAGATGTCAATAAACCCTTAGGGCATTATCAATGCTCTGACAATAAACAAGAAGGAGTCTTGGCCACTGGTCATTCAAGTGCCATTAGTGCTATTCAAGGGAGATAAGAGAGATTGTTCAATTATCATGGTGTGGTATTCAAAGGGGTGTGGGGAAGCAAGAAATTCCACAGGTAGACAAGAACTGATGAAATAAATTTGTAGTCCTAAATATGAATCTTCTTGCAGGGTTTTCTTTTTCTTCTTTCTGTCCTCATGTACCTTTCGGTGTTGAGGGGAGAGTGAGTAGGGTTTAGATATGGTACATGTAAAATTTCAATCATATTAGAAAAACTGCAATTAGATCTATCTATAAATGATTGCTACATTATTGTAAATTGTGAGATAATGGTTTATTTTGCACATTTATTTGGTCAAATACCCAACATCATCCATATTCATACCACTACCTAGGAAACCCAGGGCTGTGGACTGTACAGAATATAGAACAATAAGTCTAATGAGTCATTTAACTAAAATATTTCTCAAGATAATACATGTAAGAATTAAGAACAAGATAGACATAGAGGTCGGTGAAGCACAATTCGGTTTTAGGAAGAACAAAGGAACCAGAGAAGCTATACTGAGTATCCAACTAGTGATAGATAAATATTTAGAAGTTCAATAAAGTATCTATATTTGCTTCATAGACTACAGCAAGATCTTTGACAGAGTCCAACATGAAAAATTAATCAAATGTCATCAAGAAATAGGCATAGATGAGAAAGTTATCAGAAATATATATCGGAAACAGACTATCAATAAGGTGTAATAACAGCTACTCACCATACATAGAAATAAGAAGATGGGTAAGACAAGGGTGCATTTTATGCCAAGCTTATTTAATATCTACACAGATCAATGGGAAAATAATAAACAACCTGAGATATGTAGATGATACTGTTCTTTTAGCAGAAAGTGAACATGAACTACAAAGACTAATAGATCAAGTCAATAAATCAAGTAAAGAAAGAATATGGACTGGATATAAATATCTAAAAAAAAACAAAAAACAACACAATAATCAGCAAAGTCACAGAAAAACAAGAGCTAAACATAAACATACATGGAGAGAATTATAAAATCTGACATCTATTCTATAATAACATATGGCTCAGAAACAACATGGACAATAAATAAACAATTTTGAGATGTGAATATATACAATAGAGAGAATATCATGGAATGAGAAGAAAACAAAGAGATTCTAACAATGCTTAATATGAAGAGAGAATTATTAAAGGAAATAAAGATCAAGCAAATAAAATATTTTGGACACATTAAAAGACATGACACCTTGTTGAACTTCATGGTAGTTATCCACAGAAGAAAATGTCCCAAAAATAGCCATAGGCATAAAATATGGTTGAGAAATACTGTTCTAGAGTTAAATTGTACAAATATTTGGCTAATAAATACATTTTTATTGTATGAATATTGTAAGCTTACCAGACTAGTACAGAAAGTGGAATTGAAGAAGCACAGACAAAAGAGAGTGAAAGAGTTCATAGTGCAACTAATCATGAATCCAGTCATGATAACAATCTTCCAGAAGAAATGTATCACAAGAACCTTCTGGAAGATGCATTAGTCTCAACAGCTAATAGTAACTTATCTGAGATGTACAAATCACCCATTCAAGATTACATGGACCCAGCCTCTAGGTAACATCTAATACTTTGAAATCATTATAGTAAGCCTATATATTTTATATTCACATTTGGTTTTATGGTACATTACGCTCTAATGGGTCCACACTTTCAGCAAAACAAACCATACAATATTTAGTGAAACAAATTTTAGCTAAAGGCGCATACAATGCAGCATACATCGATCTTTGCATAATGTACTGAGAGGCCCTCCTTCCTCCTCCTCTGGAACACCTTTTTTTTGGGGGGGGGAGGGGCTCTCAGTGCATTATGCGAAGATCGAAATAGCGTTAGCAGACCTTCACGTTTTTATCTCCGCATCACTGCAGCTCAATGAAATGAAAACTACTATTAAAAGATGGACTGTGGTCACATGGGTGAGGACACATTAGACCGTAATGATCCGATTTTACTTTAAACCCATGTATCATTTTTTTAGACATAATAATTAAGTCCATAACCTGTTTTGGTTGTATGGGTACTAGATTAGAAACATCAGCAAAAAAATCAGTTTAAACACTTCTGTCATCAGCCATTCGACTGAGTGGGAAAAAAATCATGCCAGAACCATTTCTTAATGTTAATTCAAAATTTTAATTAGCCACATTTTCTCCTCCCTCTCTCAACTGTTCCTTGCAAAATAGTTATTAAAAATAAACCATGTCTCATTTCAATTTCGAATCCAAGCAAGATTTTGCAGTTTTATTACCACTAAAAGTGGTTCTTGACAACTTGCCAGTTTGTATATTTGTTCCCAAACACATTTTTTTATTCTACACAACTGATTTATAGTAGATGTCTGTGGCACTTACATTAAAAAATCCTCAATCTTCTTTTTTGATGTCAGAATTTAGTGTCCAGCTCTCACATCCATACAAAAGAATAGATTCTTCTTCTTCTGCATTCACTCTCTGATAACCTACATCAAAGTTCATGGGATTTCTGCCGGGGAGCATGAAGTACGATGTGCTGCTGATTTAACACTGGGGCTGTTATCATTTTGCACCTTCTGGCCCAGTACATCCATTTTTTGCATGAAAAAAATAGATTGATCTTTCCCCATGTGTTGCCAGGGCCCAAAATGGCAAAGAATAACAACACTGTTATCTAAGGATATTTTGGCGGTGAAATTGGCTGTCCCTTTCCACAGAGGGTTAAAGTGACCCAGAAGCTATGCTGAAGTCATTCAGGCTACAAGGCACAGTATCACAATTAAGCTGTAAACCATAAACCATGACACAATGCAGTCTGTTCTCTGGATTGATTGGTAACATATCCTTTACAGGATGTAGCTATCAATCCAGCATTTGTTGGCTGTGGTGATTTTCTAAGCAATATAAATACATTCAGTAGTTTGCCATTGCTTTCTGAACGGTCCGGATGCACAATTGCCTGTGGTTGGGATCGAACTCGATACCTTGGCCATTGCAGACGCACTCTGTACCTCTTCGCCACGGAGCATGAATTACATCCTTCTAACCTGCAGGTGTTTGAGAATAAACAAAGGAGACAATTGATCTTTACTGTAATACTAAAGTTTATTTTTCCAAATTGTATCCAGCCTTGTTATGGAAGTGATCACCATCTCAAGTCTGTCGTCATCTCATTCCCCAAATTTCATAATTACATCCGAGGAGGAGCTATACTTTTTTCAGAAAGGCTATGAGCTGTTAAGACCTGCTCACAGCTAAAGGGATTACTTCATCATCATCATGTGTTAAGAGCTACCGGGTACCTGCTCACAGCTAATGGGATTATTTCATCATCATCATGCGTTAAGAGCTACCGGGTACCTGCTCACAGCTAATGGGATTATTTCATCATCATCACCATCTACACTAATTTCCATACCATATTTTTCATTCACATATTCACACATACCATCCCTGTGGCAGACCAGGGTTAATAACCATCAGTGCCGATACCCAGTTACCAAAACCAAGAACTACTATCCTGTGCAGCAGGGCCGCACCAACCTACCGCACGACAAAAGGATTTACTGCAAGATTTAACAGTTGGTCCATCAAGACATCCAAGGACACACTATTGTAAGCATCCTCAAGATCTATTGCGAATGCACATGTCTCCATGTGCGAATAGAACCCCTCAAACGCATCCTGTGCAAATATGGCTGCATTCTGCCATGTCTTCTTTCCTGGGTGATATCCATCCAACAACGTTGGTAAACACTTATTTCTCTCAAGATGATTCGATACCTTCCAGGCTGTGCCCGTTAAAATACATGTCCGCCAACTCTCCCAACTCCTCATTCGTTCTCTGATTACTGTCATCGTATCTAATGCCATCTGGGTCTGTCACAGGGATCATCTCTATCTCCTGTGCTTTTCAATCAAAACCCAGCAATCAAATCACATGTGCTGGCAGAATACACCGATGACATCCAGGTGTATAGGCAGGACAGAAATCGAGAAGAGTGCATCGTGGAACTACAGGGGGAGCTGGACAGACTGATGAACTTGTGTAGTCATGAGAGCAGTGGTAAATACTTCTAAGGCATTCATGACTTGGTTATCCATGAACAATCACATGGTAAAGACACCCATGCCACATGTTTCATTGGCCGGGAACAGTTTAGAAAGAACCAGCACCATGAGATACTTGGATGTTTAGTTTAGATTATAGAGCATAGATTACATTATTGCCATGCATGGGCGTACGTTCAAATACATGCAGATAAGAAACACTCATTGCATTCCAAAATACAGAAAATTTAAGGTAGCAAACTTAAAAGAGGGAAGTTGTGGATGGGATGTGCTGAGGATGTCATATATAGCATGTGCAGATTGCAAGATGTGGCAGCAGATGCAGAATAGATAAGTCTACTCACAGATTTAGAAACTTGTTTGAGAGTAGTAATATCACTTAGCAGGGAATGACGAGAATGATGGTGCAGGGAATGATGGTGTCCTACAGCTGTGGAGCAAGATGTGCAGACTTTCATCAATGAGAATGTCAAAGAGGGGGGATGTGATTATATACACTGATGGATCTTTGATTACACATGTTCACAGTGCTTGGGGCTTCACAGCTCAGTGTGTAGGTAAAACGATCAGGGAGGAGAGTGGGGCCTTTGCTGTGACTACAAGTAGCATAACCATGGAGATTATGGCAGTGACCAGGGCATTTCAGTGGGTAGGCACAAAGAAGGTAACGCAGGTCTGCATCTTGAGTGACTATGAGTATGATTAGGAAGGTACAAGTGGATCTCATTCGCGAACAGTGGATTGAGGCCTTGAGGAAGGTGAGGTTGAAAGTAGTTACATTTGTTTTAGTGCCGGGACATGTGGATGTTTGAGGCAATGGAAGAGCAGATAAACTGGCGTCATGTGCAATTGTGGCACAGGGTGATGGGGCAATGGATCGAGCTGACATTTTGAACTTGATAAAAGATATAGCATGAAATAGTAAGACTAGTTTGGATGATGATTCCTTTTCAATGGCCAGTATTAAACATCAGGGTTTGAAATGAGGTGTTGCTAGAAGTAAACAATTTGGAGGGCCCAGAAGAATGATGGTCAACTGGTACTGTCAGCAGAATGGCAGATAGACTCAGGGAGAGATCGAAGCACTAATGACATATCCAGTTTGCAGTGATGATAATTAGACGACTTACACAGAATCATATTTTTTATTTACATATTGCTAGTTTGATGTGAGTCCCAGGAGTTCAATTTCCGAAATAGCCTTGAGATTGAGTTCATCAGTATAACATAAATTGTAAAGTGATCTACTACCAATACTTTTGATGTTTAGTAAATCTCTAGTATCTCATGCATTATCTGCTTGATGTAATTGTTAAAACATACTGGAGTCAGTATGCAGATCTGACACACTCGTATCTGTCCTGAAATAGTTTCCAATGTCATTATTTATGTTGTTATGTATGTCGTTATATATGTCATATCATTATATATGTCATTATATATGAAATGAGGATACTCTTGACAGGCAGCATGTTGCTCCTGTCTATTGAGATTGAGGTGAGAAAATTTGAGTGCAATGAAGTTGATCCTATGAGTCTTTATTAAGTTTACTAAAAAACAAACAAATTTTTACCCACAGTTCCATTGCTGACATTAAAATTCTGGAAGTCAACAATAAATTCATAAGATTACTTAATGATGGACCAACAGTGAGTCTGTGCATTTGCTTGTTAATTTTAGAATAATTGTGTTTTATATATTCAAAGTTCTGTTTGTTTCAGTTTAGTTGAATCCTCAGGAATTACGAGCTATGCAGCTCTAGCCTTTTGCATAAATTGGAGATTTCTTTGGAGCTTTTATTTCCTCCTACCAAGAAAATGCCAAAGTCTGATGTGTCTGGCAATTGACACAAATAACACTATCACATAGCGCATCTTCATTCTCTAGACTACACCTTGCTGGAAATCTATTATAATGGAAATCTAAAATTGGCCTAATATTTCATAGGCACAAAGAAATATGAGAGATTTAGTGAGATTATTCTCTGCTTTTGTTGTAAGGGGTTGCAAGCTTGAATGATGATCAGTTTTTGGGCCATGGCAAGTTTGGTTTTTTATTGAGATGCAGTAATATTATGACGTCTCAGAATGTTGGTAACTCCTTCAATCCACCTTCTTTTTAGTCTTCCTATGTATCTTGCTGTTTTCATTTTTAAGTTGTATGCTGTTGCAGTTGGCCAATAAAAGTTTGGTAATTATTTTTACTTTTCTTCCTACAATCTGCTATTCCAATTATTAAAATCTCAACTATTTTTGCTTCTGTATTGTTGATGATGCAGACATTCCATGCACCTATTTTAACTTTGTTGTGTAAGTAATGTCCCATTAAATAAGATTGAGGTTTCTGGGAAATATGACATTCAGCTAATATTTTGTGTGACCAATGACAGGCTAGGGGCGATGTGGTCAGTATCATGCCAATTTGGGATGAGGAATACTGAAATTATCGCATCTAGATAAAAAGGAAATCCAAATTGCGCTTTCCATGAAACATACAAAAATTGATAATAAGTGCAACTGCTATTTTTTCATCATTTGTTCACCTGTTGTCTTGTATTTTCTTTTTTAAAAACCTGAATGTTGAACCTGTCTTATATACTATCTGTATTTTTTTCAAACCATAGTCTGATAATAGCCTGTGCTTTCATTATAATGCTTATCAACCTTGTGATTTATATAAGTACTATTGAGCTCCAGGAAGGAGAAGAAGAGGAGGACCATAAAGACTGTGGACCAATGATATCAAAGTGTATGAAGATGTCCCTGGCCAATGAAGACCTGCTTTTCTGTCCTAAGATATACTTAGAATTAATGAAAATAAATTGGTACTAAAAGCATTAAAATGGGTATCAGATGACAAAATAAATATGACCAATAGAAACTGTTCACTAAACAACCATCAAAAATTGTATGACTATGTGTCTCAACATGAAAGAACTACACACAGCAGCATCATGTTGCTCAAACTGGAGAGCACTGGTTTCAGTTCAATGCACTGTTTTTGATAGACAGATAGATAAATAGACAGATTGAGGATAGATAGATGAATGGATAGATCAGATTAGATTACAATAATTAGATTAGATTACTGGATAAGATAGTTTTAATTATTGGATTAGATAAATGCCTATTGACTATTTGACTCTGCCTACAGACCTGTACTTGCTAAGGCATATTGTAGTCTTGCTCGATTGTAGGAGTTCCTGGCCAATTTTATAAACTCCATTTCTGTGGCAAGGATTTGTCCTTGGTGGGGAATGTTACAGTAAAATATTGATTCAATTGCTGGTTTAGTTTTTGGTATAGTTCAAATATGTGTCTCCTTTCTCACATATAATTTGTTATATATAATTTAAATATGTGCCTCTCCCTTCATACAATTTGTGATCTCATAAACACAGTGTTTTGAAGTAGTCAAACTGTTTTATAATCTTTTCTATCATGTAAAACAGGAGTTTGAGGTTGCTGGTTATATGGTCCAGCAAATTGTGGGTGGTCATCCAGTAGCTGTATTCCGCTTCCCTACAGACACCAAGTTCCCACCTGATTCCACTATCACTCTGTGGTCAGCAAACAATGACCCCAATGTACACAACCCACCCACAGACATCTTTTTGAAACATCAGAAGAAGTGGGAAACTGAACCAAAGTGCACCACACTTCTATGCCGCTCTAATGGAGAGGTAAGGTTTCTATAAGAACTGCCATTTTTATGTGGATGTTTAGTACTAGGAAAAAGAAAAGGAAAGTATGATTGTTATGATCACATATGTTTGTGTGTATCAAAGGGGCCTGAAATAGTAACATTGACAATAGTTAGCAACAAAACATAGTAACATTTACTAAAGTTTTACACAGCATAGTAACATTGACAAATGTTTTTAACAAAACATAGTAATATTGATAAAACATAGTAACATTGATAAAACATAGTAACATTGACAAATGTTTTGAACAAGGCAAAGGAGCATTGATAAAACAAGTAACATAGATAAAACATGGTAACATTGACAAAAGCTTTGAACCAAACATAGTAACATTGACAAATGTTTTGAATAAAGCAAAGTAACATTGATAAAACATAGTAACATTGATAAAGGCTTTAAACAAAACATAGTAACATTGACAAAACATAGTAACATTAACAAAACATAGTAACATTGACAAAACACAGTAATATTGACAAATGTTTTGAACAAAACATAGTAAAATTGATAAAACATAGTAACATAGATAAAACATAGTAATATTGACAAACGTTTTGAACAAAATATAGTAAATTGACAAAAGTATTGAAAAAAACACAGGAATATTGACAATATTAATTTTGTCTTCTTCCACATTCATTCTAAATTCCTGCAGATTAACAGACTGTGATTGTGTCATAATTTACAGTTTAGATTAGATATCTGCATAATCTGACAAACACATCAGACTTCATCACAGCTTCTGAGTCATATTAACCTTCTGTGGAATTGAAAATCAACCACTCCTCCAAAATTTCCTTAGTTGCTTCTTATGACATGCATGACAGTGTAGCTATGTTTTTATTCTTACGACATGCGTGACAATGAAACTTTGTTTTATTCCCTTTTGGCTCCACCAACAGGGATAATTTATGTTTTTAACACACACAAAATTACATCAAATACTGGAAGCATTTGTGGTCAAGTCAAAAATGATAGTAAGATTACGGAGATAGTAAGTTTACAGAGATAGTAAGTTTACAGAGATAGTAAGTTTACAGAGATAGTAAGATTACGGAGATAGTAAGTTTACAGAGATAGTAAGTTTACAGAGATAGTAAGATTACAGAGATAGTAAGTTTACAGAGATAGTAAGTTTACAGAGATAGTAAGATTACAGAGATAGTAAGTTTACAGAGATAGTAAGATTACAGAGATAGTAAGATTACAGAGATAGTAAGATTACAGAGATAGTAAGATTAAGCAACAATGACAGTGGTCACAATTCAGATGGGTGACCAAAAAAAAGGTTAGCATGCTCTGTGAGAGCAACACTGATAAAATAGGTTGTGATGCACAGGCTGGTCTACTAGTGATATGACAATAGATGTCCACTGTTCTGTAGATTGGTAAAATACTGATCATAGTTGGATGTGTCAGACCATTGATGTAAAATAAAACAGCAACAGAACACTTCACTGTTATGATGTTATAACTACACTTGCTGGGAATCGAGATGGAATGGTGTCCTGCTACAAGAGATATCCGGTGGGAGTTTGCGAATAAACACTTAAAAATAATCAAATACATGAGAATCTTTATCTTACATGTTAAGACAATCTATTGTATAGATCAGAAACATGGACAGTGGCAACAAACTAACTACAGACTTTCATGAATAGATGCCTGCATAGAATAGATTGTATAGTAATGGGGATCTCCCTAGGTTAGTGGTTAAGCTGCTCTTTGTGTTCAAGCATTTATGGGTTGAATCTCGTTCATGACATCTTGTTTACAAAGTGAATTATTTCAGAGATTCCTGGGAGTTATCATAGAGGTTACATGCTATGTGTGCTACTCTCAGGTGGTATGTTGCTTCATTGAGAGGGATGGAGTACATATGGGGTAACCTGAGTTAAATGAAGTCAAACCTCTATGGCCTTTCAACCTTAAAAGAAAATTTATGTGGTAAATGGCAATCATATTTTCCAGAATTTGACTAATTTATGACCAAATTTAACAAATTATGTAATTTTAAAGTGTCACCGCCAATAAAATTTATATTCTAGTTTTTTGGTGTTTGTTTGTAATTTTTAACATTTAAAAAAAATTGAAGTTAGGAATTTCTCTATTTTTTTACCATATTTTACCTGAAATTTAACTGTAATCACTTTCATCTAGGGATCTGTATTAAATGAATATTAATAACAATAGAAGCATATTTGTATCTCAATCTCTAGTAATGTTATGTTAGGTTTTCTCCAGGGCCATAGGCGGCGCATAGGGCAGAAACCATAGCTTTCCATTTCTGTCTTTGTGTTGCCAGGTCTTTCAATTCTTACGTGTTGTTTACGTTCATTGACATGCCTTCTCTATTAATAGTTCTTTGTACAGTTTATCTAAGTCTCCCTTCTTCCTAAATGGGCCTAATTGTTATACTACTGTTATCACTCGAGCATAACACACCGTCCATTTTGAGTTAGAAAAAGATGAATATGGTAAAACAATGCTAGACAGCAATATCTGGTAATAATGACACTAAATTAACTCTTAAGATCGTGTGTTTTCCCAGTGGCAATATATGGATGGGAGAATTGGACTTTACACAAGACAATATCCAAAAGAATAAATTCATTTGAAATGAAGTGCTACAGAAAGATCCTACGAATATCATGGACAGAGAAAAAGAACATTGAAGTTTTTAAATTACTGAAACTAAACGAAGGGTGGCTTCTAAATACCATTATAAGAAGGAAGATACTGTATTTTTGACACTTAAAGCGGCATGATGGTATCGAAAGACTGATTCCAGAGGGCAGAGTGCCAGGAAAGAGAAAAAGAGGAAGACCAAGAAAACAATAGACCAGCGACATCTCAGAATGTATGCACATGTCTTTGGCCAATGCAGGCCTGCGTGCCTGGAACAGAGAGGCGTTCAGAGTATCCACGACAAAGACAACGTTCTGCAAAGAATATGTCACTTGATATATATTTACATATACTTATCATACAGTGCTCACTGTTTTACTACAGTCTTCTGATCACAGTTTTACTACAGTCTTCTGATCACAGTTTTACTACAGTCTCCTGATCACTGTTTTACTACAGTCTCCTGATCACAGTTTTACTACAGTCTTCTGATCACAGTTTTACAACAGTCTTCTGATCACAGTTTTACTACAGTCTCCTGATCACAGTTTTACAACAGTCTTCTGATCACAGTTTTACTACAGTCTTCTGATCACAGTTTTACTACAGTCTTCTGATCACAGTTTTACTACAGTCTTCTGATCACAGTTTTACTACAGTCTCCTGATCACAGTTTTACTACAGTCTTCTGATCACTGTTTTACTACAGTCTCCTGATCACTGTTTTACTACAGTCTTCTGATCACAGTTTTACTACAGTCTCCTGATCACTGTTTTACTACAGTCTCCTGATCACTGTTTTACTACAGTCTTCTGATCACAGTTTTACTACAGTCTCCTGATCACAGTTTTACTACAGTCTTCTGATCACAGTTTTACTACAGTCTCCTGATCACAGTTTTACTACAGTCTTCTGATCACAGTTTTACTACAGTCTTCTGATCACTGTTTTACTACAGTCTCCTGATCACTGTTTTACTACAGTCTTCTGATCACAGTTTTACTACAGTCTTCTGATCACAGTTTTACTACAGTCTTCTGATCACTGTTTTACTACAGTCTTCTGATCACTGAATTTTTGAATATTTCTGTAAAAGAGAAAATAAGAAGTGGAGACAAACAGACCAAGGTCTGATAAATAACCAGTTAAAGGAGAGAAAATGGAGGGAAATTGGGCACATGATCAGAAAACCAGTTTAAAATATCACTAGAAAAACAGTGACATGGAATTCACAGGAACCGTTGCGGCCTAGGAACACATAGAGATAAGAGTCCATGAAGGGGTTGATAAGGATGGCAGAGTGAGGCTGAGAAAATATTCAAGGAGAGACAAATGGAAAATCATTTTCCATTGCCTATGCACCTAAGGATTGTGCACAAGATTTATTTATTGAATAATTGATGATATTTCTGTACCTTCCAGGTAGTGGCGTGGACAACACCAAACCACAGATTTACTGTGGATGCTTTTCATGATGCATCCACATCTAAAGAGAAAATTGGTCAATGTAAGTATTTCTAGTCAACATTGACACAAAGTTTTTTTTTAGTCAACACTGACATGGCTGAAAATACTTTTGCACTGGGCAAACACTGGAACTAAGGTATGTTTGTTATGTACATATGTGTTCCCAGTGGCAACCTATAGCTGCGAAACATGGACAATAAATAAAACTACAGCCAAGAGAATAGAGGCCTTCGAAATAAAGTGCTATAGAAGAGTCCTGAGAATACCATGGACAGCAAGAAAGACCAACCAAGATGTGATGATCAAAAATCAATATTTTTTATTGAAATAAAAACAAAAAACACCAAATTAAGAAGGAAGTTAGGTTTTTCGGCCATAAGAGATATGATGGCATAGAAAGAGTGTTGTTGGAGAGGGCAATAGAAGGCAGTAGAGGTAGAGGCCAACCAAGACGCCATTCGACAAGAGATATTCAGGAATTCATGCACATGTCGCTAGAGGAAGTGAGACAACTTGCCAGGGACTGCTGGGATTTCAGAAGATTCATAAGGAAGATTACGTTCTGGAAAAAATATGTCACATGACATGACTGACATGAAGTAAGTATTTCTAGTCAACACTGACAGAAAATATTTCTAGTCAACGCTGATGTAACGTAAGTATTTCTGGTCAACACTGACAAGACGTATATATTTCCAGTCAACACTGACATGAAGTAAGTATTTCTAGTCAACACTGACATGAAGTAAGTATTTCTAGTCAACACTGACATGAAGTAAGTATTTCTAGTCAACACTGACATGAAGTAAGTATTTCTGGTCAACACTGACATTTAATCGGATTTCCTTCCCGAAAGAACCAGCTTCCTATGGGAAGAATGTGTCTAGATATATGCATCAGAATTTTGAGTATGCTGAATATAGAGGAAGGATGACTCTTCTTCTTCTTTCTGTCCTAATGTTAACTGAGCATCCTTTTAGTCAAAACATCAAAAATGTAGTAGATTAGTATTTGCATTAGGGGCCAATGTGTTTTTGGGATCAATGAGTACAATGTCTATGAGTTACAAAGTCTATTTAGTAAAATAATTACTGTAAATCCTCCCCACCTCCTGTTTAAATAGTAATTTTTGTATGTCTAGTTGTCCTCTATTGATAATTAACATTGAGCATTTAGTGCACTCAATAGACTCATTTTATTTTACTACATGAAGCATAGACTTGATTATCATAAATCATTTTTTAAAGATAAGAAAAGTAACATCAGTTTGCTAGTTTACACTACTCATTATCTAAATTCTATAGACTAGGTAAAATACTAGGCTTAAGTATTGTAAGACTCATAACTTGTAACTGGAACGCATAGGTCTACTTGCTTTCATGGAGGACACTTTGTCCATAGTACAAATTGATATAGGCCTAATTGTATTAACAAACTACAGCAAATACGTAGATGCAGTATTAATTTTAAGATGCTGACTGCTATTAAAGAAAAATTACTCACCAATTAAGAAATGTAAATATAACTTTTGGCCACAGTTACGACTAGAACTGAGAATATGCTTATTAGTATATTTTAGAAAATTTTGTTGCGCAGAAATGTCAACTAGTCAGGTTACATGATACCATGGTTGCTGGTGCACCTCTCGGCTTGGTATCTCTGACTTAAGTACCTGTGCTTGCTTGGGAAGGGCCGTGGTGCTGCTCGACATTGGGTTGGTCCAACTAATCTTAGTTTCCAGCCTCTGTCGGCTGGACTAAGTCCTATCTCCACTTCAAGGAGTTGGCTTCAATGAGAAGCAACACAGGAATAAAAAGTCTAAGAAATTACCCATCAAGAAAAGAGGACACTCATCAAAGCTATCAGGAAAGTAGACCAACCAAAAGACAACTATCAATATCTTGACAGAGCTGAGCAAGCTATTATCTTCTGCCTCAGAGCAGGATACAACAGATTAAACAGCCACTTAAATAGACTAAGACCGGTTCCATTCTCTGTGTAGATGTAGACCAGCAGCACAGACAGCAGAAAATATCCTGCAAGACTGCAATACACTAAACCAGTTAAGGGAAGAACACTGGCCCACAGAGATGGATATCCACAAAAAGTTGTATGGGAGCACTGAGGTGCTTTCAAGTACAGCAGCATTTATTAAGAAAACAGGACATGTTAAACCAGACTTGCTGTGTAGGAAAATTGAAAATATGTACTCACTGCGCAAAACTTAAATCCAATAGGTAAAGCTTGAAACAAGGAAATAAAGTTTTGCTTGCTAATTGTACGAAACACACATAGGCACACACACAAATCGATGTTTCGACCGAAAGGCCTTTATCAAGGATCACAAACATATAAATCAAAAACAAGTAGGGATGACACAACTTGCGTTCACTTGTAGTAAGTTGGTCGAAGTGATAGAAATTAGGTCAAAGGTGACACAAACAGGAAATGAACAGAAGTAGGAAGTATACAAAAATAAAGCTGAATACATGTTAAAACAAGACCGAGAGATGATGGAACAACCCGATATTATATATATGTCAAGCGCTCATTCATACCCAAGGGTTTCAGAGTACCGAATTCATATATATATAGCAGTTCTCAAGCACCAGACGGGTACGTTAGCCAGAGAAGCATGCTTTGATGGCCGTCACCTGAATATCCTGGGTGCCCTGATGGCCTGTGCTGTTGAAATGAACATCCACAGGATAGCCTGAATGTTTCAGTATCAAACACCATTCAGGCTATCCTGTGGATGTTAATTTCTATCATATATATGGATGTTTTTACTTTTGGTCAAAACATCAATTAGTTGTAAACTCCCTGTAAAACTATTTAACCAATGCTATATTTGTTTGTATATTTATTTACCTATAGGCCTATGGTAGTTTGACTATAGTCTCATATTCATTAAATTGTATGGTTTCTATCCTTACCTACTAGATGATCATAAGAGTAATATGAATTTTGAAAATAATGCAATTGTATGGTTTCTGTTCCCACTTGCAAGATGATCATAACAGTAACATGCGGAATGTTGAAGGTAATGATACAAAGGAGGGTGAGATTTTGCAAAAGCTGCAGGTAGAACTTGTTGGACCAATACCAGAGCCTATTTATTTAAAAAGGTATAACGGTTATTGATGTTCAGTTATTCTTCTTCATTTTCCAGATAGTTTGGCCATGTCTTCTTGTAGTTTTTTTTTATTTATTTCTCTTTGATAAGTGAAGTTTATGACTATATTGATATGAGTGATCCAGTAGTTTTCAAATGAGTGAGAATGTTCAGAGGATGAAATAATATACATGATGACATGCAATCAAAGGAACTATTTTTGGTGACAAATGATTCACTTGGTTCAAGGAGTTGATGGGAAAGATATGTGGAGGCTGGTGTTTCAGTATTTCTTCTCTATTTATGCTGCCCATCTCGAAAGAGAAAAAATATGCTGCCCATATTAAGAAACACGGCGGCATGGAGAGAGTGTTAATGGAGGGGATGATAGAAGGCAACAGGGGCAAAGGCCGACCAAGACGCCATTGGACAAAAGACATTCAAGAATGCCTGCGCATGTCACTGGAAGATGCAGGGCAACTTGCTCAAGACCGTGGAGAATTCAAGAGATCCATAGGAAAGACTACGTTCTGGAAAGAATATGTCACTTGATGATGATCTGGAAAACTGGACCAGGACTTCTGGTTCATGATGGAAAAGAAATTGGATCACTGACATCATTCCAAGCATGTCGTAGGAAGCGATTAACTCTTTCAGGACAAAATTATTCCTGGGGTTAAGACGTAATTAATTTTAGGCTAAATTTATGGACCGCATGATTAAGGCGCAAGCTTCCTAAAGACAAAATATTAGCTATGGAAGGTCATATAAGGTATCAAAAGAAAGATAATTGAATGTGGAATCTAGATATATAATATAAAAATATAAGAATTGTAACAACAAATTTAAAAAGTTACACCATAAACAGGAATGTTAGGTGAACATACATTTTTTTACACATATTTTATTATACTCACTGTCAATTTTACTTGTCTTCAAATGCTGATATCCAATCTCACTAAAGTAGATGCCTTGACTGTCCATTTCCTGATCATAATTAGTTTATTTGAAGTAAATCTATCAACTGCCGAGTGTTTTATGCCATTTTTTGGTTTTATGTCAAATTTCAGAACTGAACAAAATATTGCAAAACTTTACGAAATATTCCGAAGTATTGGATTTCCAAAGTTGAACTTTATTCAACTCAGTATTATCATTAGGACTAACTCTATTTTCTGCATAATATAGTTCAAGATTATCAATGTTGTCACTTTGCCTATCTGATTCTTTAGAAGCAATAGGAGTGGGAACAGTTTTAGAAATTGTTAGTTCTTATTTTCAATAATATTAGCTTTATTTCCTTTTCCAATTTTGAACAAATCGATAACCTTCACTGTCAAAATGAAAAACACTGTTGTTTACCGACACATCAATTGAAATAATATAGAACTCCAATTATAGAACTCTCAAAAATAATATAGCCTGATGTTTGTGAATAATCGTGGATACGTCCAAAATGGATGTTTATCTGCAACGATATATAGGTTTTTTTTGTTGTTTTTTTTTGGGGGGGGGGGGAAGGGACATAAAGAGTTAAGGAAAGTTGGGGAATAGGCCAACAACCTGTTATCTATGAAAAAAAACCATTATTATATTTGCATGTCTTTTCTGGATTTCTTGTTTTTGTCATATAATGGATGACAAAGATATGTAAAACTTGCAACTTAAAGTAAATCTCATAGTATGTAACTCTATAGCTTCAAGCAATAATCCCCAGGGATTAAAAAAAACCCCACTTTATAAACAAGATGATGCAAGCAGGATTCAACCCCACATCCTCTTGAGCATAATGCGAATAATTAACCACTATGCCAGGGAAACTTCCGACAAAACAGCAGATGACAACACCAGTGTTTTGTGTGTCACCTACAGTTTCACTTGAACATTAGATGTATTCATTGTTTTCAATTAGAAGATTGAGTGGTTATGTGTCGTTATTCTCTGACCAGGTGGTTCACTCATTAAGATCTTCGCCAGTGCTAATGGATGCGTGCATCTGAGCTGAAGTCTTTGCAAGTGTAACTGCTATTACACAGTTTTGACAAAAATGGTGACCAAAATACAAAGTCAAGCAGCCTAATCGAGGTGGTTCAAAAAGGAAAGACCATCAAGTGGGAACTAGATGAATAAGATAAAAACCACTAGGCTCGGGATTAAAAACATACGTGTCCACTTTTGGAATGTACATATGTGCACAATGTACATATGTGTAGTCCTGAGTTGAACAAACTAGTGTATTGCGCTGATATTGTGGCGTTGCAGGAAACATGGTTGGGTGAAAGTGGTAATATTAGGTTTTCTTGTGTTTCTACAACAGGCGACACCTTGGACAGGCAAACTTGGTACACAAGGTATTAGTGTATGCAATGTCAATATGTCCAATTTGGATAGTGATATTATCCAGTTAGAGACAGAGAGGGTCCAGCACCCATTAGTGATTGTTAATGTGTATGACTACAACACAAGCATTGATTTGCAGGCCTGGACATTTCTATGGGAGATAATGGAACAGGAAAAGGAGATCCTTTTTTTACGGTGACTTCAATGCGAAAGGTACATCATGGGGAAACAATGCATCTAACAAATAGGGAAGAGAGCTTGAGGAGGTCCTGACAGATATGGACCTGGTGTGCATTAATGATGGTCATATAACAAGAATGGCAAGCAGGGATGTGATGATGATGATAGTTCCATCGACCTGGCATTGTTGTCATCAGCTGCTATGGCTGTCTGCAGATCGAATGTACTGAGGCATCATGGCAGTGACCACCTACCATGTGTTGTGCTTGTGAAAAATGACAAAAGTAATCAGATCATGTCAAAGGTCAGGTCTTTTAAGCATGATCGCAGAGGAGTGGATGTTTTTAGCAGAATTAATTAAGACAAACGTAGGACTCAAGAAGTAGAAAATCAGTTTTGGGATAAGCCCCTGGTGGAACAGAGAGGTGCAAAGGGCATGGAATGAGAAACAGAAAACAGTAGCACTATGGCAGAGAGCAAGGAAACGTGTGGCTGCTCAGCCCATGGAGGTCACACAATAGAAACGGAAGAAAGATAACATAGTTCAAACATTCCAAGATCATTGCAAAGGCATCAAAATGAGATGAATTGTGCCAGATTACACGTGAAAAGTCACTAAAATTGTTCCAGCGCTTACAAAAATTCATGAATGGTCTGCACGATTATTTCCAATTTCCAGAGCAATGATATGACCTGGCAAAAGATGGACGAGACAAAAGGTGCGGTGTTGCTAGCACACTATACGACACAAATTGGTCAGAGAAATGTGATGGAGGCATATCAAGAAATCAGGAAAAATATTAAAGGCATATGTAAGAACTTGAGCACGGAAGAACATATGATAATTACAGTTGAAGAAATTAGGATGTCACTGAAAAGTACAAAAAAAAACAGATCCTAGAGCAGATGGCATTAGATACGATGACATTAGTCGGAGAATGGATGAGGAGTTGGCAGACATGTTCAATAATAGTCTTTTAACGGGCACAGTAAAAGAAGACTGGTTGCATGGCTATTTAGTCCCACTACCCAAACCTGGCCACAGGTAGACCTAGAGTACGCTGGATCGACAACATCAAAGAGACATTACACGAACACCAAATGACATCATCTGAAGCTGCCAGAAAAGCGAGAACAAGAACATTGTATCTCCCTTGACACCCATAGAGGGTAAAAGAGGAAGGAAAGATAGATGGATAGACCCAAACCTGGCAAGGATCACACCAGGATACAAGACTACAGAATAATAACAATGCACAATACAATAGGCAAGCTTTTGGAAAAAATGTTGGCCTGGAAGGTATCGAGTCATCTTGAGAGAAGTGTTTACCAATGTTGTTGGATGGATAAGAAGAGTGCAATAACCAGAAAAGAATAATGCAGTCATCTTTGTGCAGGATGTTTTTGAGGGGTTTGATTCGCGCATGGAGACGCGAAGTTTCAATAGATCTTGAGGATGCTTACAATAGGGTGTCCTTGGATGTCTTGATGGACCAACTGTTAAATCTTGCAGTAAATCCTTTTGTCGTGCATTGGGTTGGTGCAGTCCTGCTGCACAGGATAGTAGTTCTTCAGTGTGGTAACTAGTATCTGCACCAACGGTTATTAGCCTGGGTCTGCCACAGGGATCATCTTTATCTCCTGTGCTTTTTAATGTATACACAGTACACATCACCAGCAATCAAATCTCATGTGCTGGCAGAACAATGTCGTACGCCGATAACATCCTGGTGTATAGGCAGGACAGAAATTGAGAAGAGTGCATCATAGAAATACAGGGGGAGCTGGACAGACTGACCAACTGGTATAGAGATATGGGAGCAGTGGTAAATCCTTCTAAGACATCCATGACTTAGTTTCCTTGAACAATCACATGGTAAAGACACCCATGTCACATGTTTCATTGGCCGGGAACAGATTAGAAAGAACCAGCACATTGAGATACCTGGCTGTGTTGTTTGACAGAAGTCAGAGTTTCAGGGCACATGTTGACTACATTATCCTCAGAGCAGGCAAAGGCTTAACAGCAAAGAAGGTTATGGCTGCTGTGCAGTGTGAGCAGAGGTTGTTATTTCTTTTGTACCAGGGTTTGGTGGTGGCCGTGGTGGAATATGCACTGGCAATTCTGACTCTTAGCCAAACTCAGATCGAAAGACTGGATAGAATCCAGAATGCAGCAATGTGTATCATTCTTGGGTGCACAAGAGACACATCAACAAGAGCTATGCAGTACCTACTTGAATGTCCTACGGAAGAATACATATTACAGTATTGCTGTGCAACTGGTAGAAGTTTAACCTTGAGAAGTTTAAAATGGAGGGAATAATGCCAGGAAGATTAACAAGACGCAGACAAAGAAAAAGATCAAAGCAAGACATCAAAGACCACCTGAACATGACAGTAACAGAAGCAGGAAGACTGGCTCAAGATCGACAGAAGTTTAGAAAGACTGTGTGACTGCTACATCCTGTTCAGGATATGCTACCTGATGATATATCAAGTATAATATTGTTCTCACATGAACTGTTTATTGACACAACTGCCTTATAAAATACTTATACTGCCTTATATATCTTCCTTAGCAAATATTATTTATATTAGTCTATTTGTCACAATTAATATTGTCACATTTAAATTTCATTTTCCTTAGAGCCTGCACATTCCCAGTTGCAATATATGGATGTGAATCTTGGACAGTTACCAATGAGATGAGATACCAAGGACCAAATAGATCACCAATAGGGACATTCTGAGAGAATTGAAAGTAAAGGAAAACTGACTAAACAAGACTCTCTCTAGAAAATTACAATATTTTGACCATATCAAACAACACAACAGCTCAGAAAAAATCATAATGGAGGGGATGATGCCAGGGAAATCAAAAAGAGGTAGTCAATGAAGAAGATGAACGTGAGATATCAAAGACCGCTCAAAGAGGATGCAGGAAAATTGGCTCACAATCACTAGTAGTTTCAAACAGCTGTGATGACTGCTACAACCTGCCCAGGATATGCCACCTGATGATGATATAAAATTCTAGTTCATTTAGCAGATGATAATACAGTTGAATCCCTTTATAACAAATTGGTCCAGACCGACAACAATATGTATGCAATAACAAATTGGTCCAGACCGACAACAATATGTATGCTAGAACAAATTGGTCCAGACCGACAACAATATGTATGCAATAACAAATTGATCCAGACCGACAACAATATGTATGCAATAACAAAAATTTGTTATATATATTTGTAGACATTCAAGAATAAACTAAACTGATATTTAGAAAAAAATTGGTTAAATAGGGAATTTTCTTATAAATGTATGTGCTACAAAAGAATTCTGCAGTATTATAATAATAAGACCCACAACCCATCAGGATCGTAAGAGTACCACACTGGAGGCATCAGCGCTAAAAGCCCTCCAAACACTTCTGTCCTCAGTCAATCGAATGAGTGTAGAAAAATCATGCCCAGATCTTTCCTTGATATTGTCAATCCAGATTTTCTTTACCCGCCTCTTTTCCTTTCAACCTCAACTGTTCTTTGCAAAATAGTTTCAGAGAGTGAGTCTTGTCTCGTTACATGTCAGAAACAAACAATTTTATGCCATTTTACCATTGCTAAATTTATTGTATAAATATAATTGAAACTGTATTAATTGAAATGAAAATAATTTCAAATTTACTTTAGACCAAAGAAGCAGCTACCATCTTTAATTACCTCAAAACACCCTCATGGATTAAATCCAGCATTACCTGTTCATCCACATACTGGACAACCATGGCCACTTTACTTTGGCAATGACAATAGTACTTATAACCGTCAGTCTCGGCAACAGACTATTCGACCAGATTGTACACCTTGTAAGTTTACTCTGTACAAACATTTTTTTTACTGCTTCATACATTTGATTGTACTGTAAATAAAGTAGTTTTATTGCTTTCATTTGTGTGCCTGGCCATGCAGTTGGTAGAAACAATGAAAGGGGCATGCGTTTGGTAGAAGCAATGAGAGACATGCAGTTGGTAGAAGCAATAAGAGACATGCAGTTGGTAGAAGCAGTGAGAGACATGCAGTTGGTAGAAGCAATGAGAGACATGCAGTTTGTAGAAGCAATGAGAGACATGCAGTTGGTAGAAGCAGTGAGAGACATGCAGTTGGTAGAAGCAGTGAGAGACATGCAGTTTGTAGAAGCAATGAGAGACATGCAGTTGGTAGAAGCAGTGAGAGACATGCAGTTTGTAGAAGCAATGAGAGACATGCAGTTGGTAGAAGCAATGAGAGAGATGCAGTTGGTAGAAGCAATGAAAGAGATGAGTTTCCATCGCAGCTACAATGAAAAGTAGTAGTTCAATGGACAGTGCTAATATTTTTAATGCAATCGAGGATTTAGGCCAGTATGAATAACCATCCATCCTGTAAGTGATGAGTGGAATTGCAAAAAACAAACCATTTATAGGAATCAAAAGAATAATTATTAATCAACACATAACAGGAACCATCATTTACCACATACTGATGGGCGTACTGAATAGGAGATCACAACACCTATGGATGTGTCCGGAGAATCATGATGATCAATGAACTACCGAATATTTCTGAATATAAGCCAATCCATTTATCAGTTGAGGATGCAACTATAATATCCAAAATGTGACCAAAGTCAAAAACTCATGTATAGATCGAGGTGTCATCAAAAATTCATGTATAGATCGATGTATCATCAAAAATTCATGTATAGATTGAGGTATTATCAAAAATTCATGTATAGACCAAGGTATCAAAAATAATACAGGTAATACTATGGAATCTTGTTATTAAAAGAAAGAATGGATGGACAAGTGAAATATTGCTAAAAGGAATATAACACAAATTTTAGCAATGGTAAGACACAAGGTCATTTCTTCCATTTTCATCCTACCTGTACTCACAAAACATACGAGGGGAATACAGTGCAACCTTTGCCTGGAGACATTGCCAGCCTCACAAAAATCTGCGAACTAAGTACCAGAGTGTTCTGAGATATCAGATTTATTCAATCATTCAGTGCTATCTCTGCAACAAAAGTTGGCTACAGAATGAAAGAGTCTTGAATGAAATATTCCGCCGAAGACGGATGTGTCGGACCATTGGCGCAAATAAAACGGCGACACAACGCATTTCCATTCTCTGGACTGCATCCTGCTGGAGATCTAGTAGTACTGCTACAGGAGAGATCCAGCAGGAGTTTGAGAATGAACGCTGAAGAAGAAGAAGAAGAATGAAATATGTTGATAGTGACATTTTCAGTGGGATATGTTGGTTGTGACGTCTTGAATGGGATATGTTGATTGTGGAGTCTTGAATGAAATATGTTGATTGTGGAGTCTTGAATGAAATATGTTGATTGTGGAGTCTTGAATGAAATATGTTGATTGTGGAGTCTTGAATGAAATATGTTGATTGTGGAGTCTTGAATGAAATATGTTGATTGTGGAGTCTTGAATGAAATATGTTGATTGTGGAGTCTTGAATGAAATATGCAACAAAGTTTCATTGAGTATGCTCATATTAAATTTTAATATTTACTTATAGTAAAGTACTCTATTTTGTAGATTTTGGAGCAAAATATCGAATTTTAGTCGTTGTTTTGGACTTACGTAATTACTATATTATCCTTCTAGAAGTTGACCTGTAGAGAGATAGCTCCAAGTCTGATGTTTGATACTATTTGTATGTTTTAGGTCTACCATACAAGGACACGCTAGCGCTAAGATCTGGTAGCAATGTCTCAAGGACAATGAGAAGTGGTCAAAGAACACATTTACTGAATACCCAAGAAAATAAAGCAACAGTTATGAAATCTGTAGGTTTATTATTTTGTCAAACTGTGTTTTAAGTAGCGTTAATCTAATTTATAACGGTCATCTAGGTTTGGTTGTTTCTATTTATGAGTAATAACTCTGAAGAATTATGTGTTTACCATTCAAGTTTCCTGTGTCACTGCAGGAAATAAGACAGTTGACAAATTAGCAAAAGTCAACACAAGAAAGGTACAGTTTTATCACTGAAGGAAGCAAAATCATTTATCAAAATAAAACATAAGCATACAGAGTCAGAACAGGAAGCAATTTTCCACAAGGTCCCATCCTCAAGCTGTATGGATCACTTACAGTACAGAGATGGGAGTACCTATAACCACAGTGCACTTAGTGGGAATATTTGTTACAACTGAGACAGAAATTATAGCAATGATAACAGTTATCGAGCTGATCCATCAGAAGATTGAACTTGGTGATATTCATGACAGAACTTGGTGATATACATGACAGAACGTGGTGATATTCATGACAGAACTTGGTGATATTCATGGGCGGACTCACAATCTGCCCCACAAGTCCTAGAAGAGCATAACTAAATTATTTCCAAAGACATCAGATCCTTGCAGTTTATAATCCTCTGACAACATCCATGTCACCTCTCAGGGGATTCCAGGGAGTCTTGATCAAGAGAGCAGATCAACTGGCCAAAGAAGGCTTATTCCTATTGCAAGTAAACTACAAAGTAAAACAGATACTAAGAAAAAATTAAAAAGAAGACTGGATGAACAGCTTGGCTACAAGGACAACTGACAGTGTCATATATTCTAAAATGTATGGACCTATACCAGCAAACAATATCAACTCACTATCAAGAAAACATTTATTTTCCATGTCCAAAATGAAAGAACTGGGCATGAAATATCAGCTGCCAGAAATGAGCGCTAACACAGGTTTAGAAGAATGTTTATCAATCAACAAAGAACTAGGAACTGTCAGTCATTGTGTAATGGTGGATACACACTCAAGTGGAGATTGGAGCACCTATGAATGTGTCCAGAGCATGTTCCATCTAAGATAAGAGTGCTGTGAGCATACATATATCTCCATTGGCAGAAACATTAAATTTAGATATCCTAGGAGTAGCAGAGATGAGATGGAAAGATGCTGGTACACAAGAAAATTTTAGTTTTATACATTCAGGAGATTATCATGAACTGGGAAGTAGGAATACTGATCAAGAAAGAAATAGGAAAATACATCAGCTGGTACTGGACATATAAGGACAGAATGATAATTCTAAAGATCAAAGCAAAACCTTTTGATCTGGCCATTGTACAAACATATGCAACAACTACATACTACACTTAAATTGAAAATTATTAAGAAGACCTACAATAACTACTCAAGGCAGTAAAATAAACAAACATTCTAATAGTCATGGGAGATATAAAATAGGAAAAGAAAGACACAAGCACATTGTAGGGCAATTTAGACTAGGGACAAGAAATGACAGAGGAGAAATACTTATACAGTTCTGTGAGGAGAAAACATGACCATATGTAATATGTTCTTTGAACATGAAAATAGATTATATATACATGAAAAAGTTCTGAAGACAAAGAGGAACCAATTAGATTATATTATGATCAACAACAGATTTAGAAATAGTGTCTAGAACACTAAACCATATCCAGGAGCTGATATTAACTCTGACCATAATCCAGTGCTGTGCAAAATACATGTTAAACTTAAAAAAGATAGACCATAAAATAAATCAATATCCACAGATAGCACTGAAACAACCAGACATACAACAAAAATACCTTGTAGATGTAAGGAATAGATATGAACATCTAAGGATAGAATGCATGGACCAATACAGAAGGGAAAATTCAGAAAAGAAAATAGACAATAAATAGGGCAGCCTAAGGAAAAATATTAAAACATCACATGAAAATTTACGAAAATGAAATGCCAAGAACAAACATGAATGACAGATGAAATATTAGAGAAAATGTCAGAAAGAAAGAAAGCATGCAAGAGTTACACACAGTTGCATCAAATCGCTCAAACTTGAGAGCATTGGCTTCTGTTCTATATAGGACTACCGTAATTAATTATATAGAACATATGTCAAATATGTATGTCCAGCAGCAAATATACAAATCTGCAGGTTATCAAGAATCACTTTTGGCAGTGGTGAAACAGTGTAAACTTGTTTGGTTTGGGCATATAATGAGATATTCACTTTCTAAAATTATTTTACAAGTCAAGGGTGGAAGGAGAAGAGGACAGAGAAAATCCTGGTAAATTGAAAACATCAAGGAATGGTCTGGGCATGATACACTCCTCTGAATGGCTTAGGATAGAGTTGTTTAAAGAGTTTTTTATGCTTATGTCTCCAGTGTGGCAACCCGACAGGTTGTGAATCTTATTATTGTTATTATTATTATACATTGTATTCCGTGCAGAAATAATCTAGATAGATACTAGGAATTCAGAATGATTCATTTTTATTTTCTCATTTATCTAACAAATTCTTCCAAATTTTTTCAGGTCTCACCCAATGTTAAAACATGTGAGGGCCCAAGCCCCTTCATGAGACCACACAATCGTTTTGAGAAAGGATTGGAACAGATCTGCTCCCAGCATCACTCAGGCTTTCTTCCTCCTATGCCTATTCCACAGTCTTCCTGGTGATACCAATACAACAGATGTTGTGAAGAAACAGAAAATATGGTTTAATCATGTTGCTTTTCATCTGCTTCTTTAGTCAGTTATCAGGTTACAGCACCAATACCTTCGATGAATTGTGTAATTCACTTTTTCTTCATTCTTCAGAGATTTATATAAGTTTATAACATTAATAGCTTCAGTCAGTTATCAGGTTACAACACCATTAGCTTCAATGTACTGTATAATTCAATTGTTCTTCATTCTTCAGTCAGTTATCAGGTTACATCAAGAGCTTCAGCTATCAGGTTACAGCACCAATAGCTTCAATGAACTATATAATTCACTTGTTCTTCATTCTTCAGTCAGTTATCAGGTTACAACACCAATAGCTTCAATGAACTGTATAATTCACTTGTTCTTCATTCTTCAGTCAGTTATCAGGTTACATCAAGAGCTTCAGCTATCAGGTTACAGCACCAATAGCTTCAATGAACTATATAATTCACTTGTTCTTCATTCTTCAGTCAGTTATCAGGTTACAACACCAATAGCTTCAATGAACTGTATAATTCACTTGTTCTTCATTCTTCAGTCAGTTATCAGGTTACATCAAGAGCTTCAGCTATCAGGTTACAGCACCAATAGCTTCAATGAACTATATAATTCACTTCTTCAGTCAGTTATCAGGTTACAACGCCAATAGCTTCAGTTATCAGGTAATCAGGTGAAAAACCTGCACCGCCCCAATCTTGGAATATATTAAGAGCCAACAGATCAAATGGTTTGCACACATCAGCAGACTACCACCAGACAGCATACCACAGCAAGCTATGTTACACAAATACAGTGAAGGTAGACCTAGAGGCTGACAAAAAAAACGATGGACCACCGAAATAAAAGAGGAGACAAATTCCCCAATATATTCAGCACACACAAGAGCCATCTCCAAAGAACTGTTCTACCCGTGATGCTGAAAGGCAATAAAGAGTTTAGCGAATAGATAGATAGTTATCAGGTTATAACACCAATAGCTTAAATGAAATTTGTAATTCACTTCAGTCATTGATAGAACCACCCAGGTCTGGAAGAAGTCTCAGTAGCCCATATTTTCTCTCTCTCTTCTTGATAGAGATGACATTACATGAAAGTATTTTCTGCAGTCTCTGGGCTCATAGTTTATTATTTTATTTGGGTAACTTTGATGGTTTATGATTGTTCTTCTGATCTTGACCACCAAAGGATGATACCATAAATTCCTGTAGTGTTGTATAGAGCAGTATTTCCATTACCAATGTTTAGATGTTTAAGGCAAAATCAGTCAATCTTTCTTTTTTTGTGTGTGTTTGCTTTGAGTATAAGTGAGGCATTCTGATTACTTTGATGAGCCCCTTTGCCAGTTACCTCTGTCTTCAGTATTTTACTTGCTTGATTATAGGAGAACCTGGCCAGTCTTAATATTCAGCCTCTGTTGTCAAAGAGATGGCCTAAACTGAGCCTTCTTCTAAATCTTCAGTCCTACCCACCTAGACCACATCCTGCAGGAAATCTCGTGGAACTGTTCTGCTACAAGAGAGATCCAGTGGGAGTTTGTGAACAAATGAGAAACAAAAATATAATTTCACCACCTTGTTTATAAATCATTTCACTACATTATTTATAGTTTTCTGATCTCATCTCTCATTCAAAACTTGACTTTCTCTAGTTTGTCTGACTTAATGATTTGTCTAGTTTTATGGAAATCATGAATTTTTATCGTTTTACTAACATCGTGATTGATTCTTGATGAGGAACAAAAACGTCACAGCACGGGGAGCATTCCCATATATGCTCTGCTTGCCGTTTCGTCAGCCATCTAAAAGTGTATAAGCTCAGTGTCCCAGTCCGTTGCTGATTACTCGTTCTTCTGATCTTTCTAGAGAGGGAGCACTTTCTCCCATCGCCAATAACATGACCTGGTCAGAAGATCTGTGTAATGCTCTGCTCGTTGTTAAGAGGAATGACCCATTCATTTCTGATCATACACTTTTCTATCTTGTGCAGCATACTTTGAGAGTCTGATAGAATCGCTGAGTCTGTTGGTGGTTGCATCACCAGCCAAGTGAGAGCTGCTCTCATGGGCTCGTTTTGAACTCTCTCCAGTCTATCTACCTGTGTTTGCGAGAGTTAAGTAAACCTAAACCATACTCCAACACAGATAATACCACTGCCTGCATCAACTGAAAAAGGGTTAGTTGCTGCATCTCTGCAGATGCCATTATTTTGACTGCACTGACACCCTTCTCAGCTTTCTGAGTGACATTGTCCACATGTTTCATGAAAGATAGACTTCTATCAAAAGTGATTCCTAGATATTTCATAGTCTGCTCCCTGTCAATGTTGATGCCCATGCAGGTGGCTGGTGGTTCTGTGCCTGTGACTAGGTTGTTATTCAGCGAAAATATGATGGTCTTTGCCTTGGTGGGATTGATGATCCTCCTTGGTGAGGGCGTTTTCTAATTAGACGAGAATCTGAGCCTATATCTGATGGAATAGATGACGACTGCAGAGCACGTACTCTGTTGCTCCAGCGACTGCTCCTTTAGCCTTGAGTGCTGTCAATAGTGCTGTCAACGAAATGTGAATTTAAACTATATACTTGTTTAATGTGGTCTAACAATGGTTTAATATAATTTGTGATTATCTGTCATTCTGTTAAAGGGTCATTGATGTTGAAAGTAGTTTTTGTGTTTGGTAGACAACAGTAACTTTTTTTTACTACTCTCCTCATGAATTTTATACAAGTAATGTCAAGTAGGAAGCAAGAGGGTAAATTAAAAATTCTTGAGACCTATGGGAATTGAACCAGTCTGCTCTAACGGCAATGAATCGCCTGGCAACTAGAGTAAACTGGTTTTTCCGTATTCGACTAACCACATCTCCAAAAAAGATGCGATTTTATCAAGACATTCACACTGCGTACTCAAGTCATTAAGAATGGACCAATCGAGACAAGGACTATTACAACAACAACGAACATCCCATACAAGTATTGGAGTATCTTCAGCAACACAAACATATAACAAACATCCGTATTCTGATGAATTTTAGGAAATCTAGGCTGTATGATTGACAAGTCTTGCAGTTAATTGTTCTGAACTCCTGACTTTCTTTGTTATAAAATAGGTCACACATAATAACAATTATTTGCAACAACAGTGACCGATTGGGTATGTCACAGTTCACCGCATCCGCCCCGCCAACAATAAACTGTCCATTTTGTACCAAGGTGGTCGTATGTGTATTGAAATTAATTTTATCACTTTTCACAGCACTTTTAAGACAAGATTTTAGCTTAAACAGCACATCGAGTCATAGTAGCTTGAATGGTGACCACTACAATGTGTTCCAATCCAAGAAAATGAAATCACAATTGACACGAATCCACAGAAATGTAAAAAACAAATTGTCAAGAAGCCACCATGAACCAGAATTATGACATCATAATTTGTCTGGTTTGACTGATTCATGATTTTTCTAGTTTGCATAACTGTCATTTGCCTAATTTAGCCAATTTTTGTCATTTTTTTAGTTTGGGACAGACATCATGGTATGTCTAGTGTAGATATAATTTATCTAGTTTGAATGATTGTATTATTTTTCTAGCGTATATAACTTTGTCATTTGCATAGTTTAGTTGACTGTGATTTTTAGTTGGATAGATATCATGGTTTGCCTGACAATCATTTCTCCAGTGACTGAATTCATGATTTGTCTAGGTTGATGGAAATCACTATTTTCTAGTTGGGCTGGTTTCATAATTTGTTCAGCCCGGCACACACAATGGTGTTTCACACTGCGTCAAATTTCATGTGTTTAATTTGACAGACTTTCCAATTTATTCAGTTTGGCTGATATGATACATCATATTTATTTCAATTAAATTTTACTTGATTTTTCCAGTATGATAAACTCTGTGTGTCCAGTTTTATTACCTGATTTGTTCAGTTTTACTAGCTTCATCACTCGTGTTTGTGATGCCCTAAAGAAGAGCAACACTGTTACCTGCCAAGAGGCGACTAAGAAGTTTCAACTGGAGATAGATGTCCCATCTCATAGGTCAAGTGACCCACAGCCACACTGAAGTCTGATGCTTCAGTCCACTAACTTCATGTTTCCAGTTGATTGCTTACAGTAAACTCCACACTTCAACTAGAAACAGACAAGGAAACATTTGCCAACAACAAAAATAAAACAAAACCGAGGTGAAAAGACACCATGATCAAGTGGATTCTAAAAGCAAAAAGTGAAATTACAATGAATATATGACACAGAAAATAGAGAAAAACAAGAAGCAAATTTCAATGCGTAGATGGTAGTTGATCTGTATTTTTACATAATGCATCAGTTACGTGAAATATTTCAAGTAATATACACTTGTTGTACAGAATAAAATCCATATAAGAATCTTACCATTATATTTTTACAACTTTTAAAATTAAAACAAATTTTTATGATGCATTTGATCGATAATAAACTAGTAACTCAGTTCTCTTTTTTTTCTTCTAATCATCATCATCGCTGTCATCATCATCATCTTTCTGTCTTATCGATGATTTCTTGTTGCCAAATATTGTCTTTCTAGAGGGGTCATCCTGTGTGGAGAGCTTGATAACACCTGTGATGAAATAAATTGTTATGGTAATGTGGGTTGTTAGCTCAAGCACCAAATGAGGGTTGGTAACTCAAGCACTGCCAGGAAGGTTGGTAGCTCAAGTACCCAATGAGGGTTGGTAGCTCAAGTACTCAATTAGGGTAGGTAGTTCAACTACTCAGAAGAGTTAGTAACTTGTACCCAATGAGGGTTGGTAGCTCATGTACCCAATGAGCATTGGTAGCTCAAGTGCCCAATGAGCGTTGGTAGCTCAAGTGCCCAATGAGGGTTGGTAGCTCAAGTACCAAATTAGGGTTGGTAGCTCAAGTACTCAATACTTGTACCCAATTTGGGTTAGTAGCTCAATTATCCTGCAGGGTTGATAGCTAGAGTACCCTGGAGGTTTTTACCTCAAACAGCCAATGTAAACAAAAGATGTTTGTACCAAGTATGACAATATAACGGGGAGGGGGGGGGATATAAAACGATGTGATTGTTAGTCATTGCTCATAGAAAATGAAAAGTGCTCAGAAGAAGACCAAATGAAAAACCATCAAATTTGTATCCATTAACATCTGCAGATTAAAGAACAAAGCTGAAGATCTAATAGTAGAGATGGAAAAATGAACATCAATACTAGGACTAGCAGATGCAAGAATTAAGGGCCAAGACAACAAAAAATTAAACAAAGACTACACATTAATCTACTGTAGTGAAAACTGGAATATGAAAGCAAAACATGGTGTAGCTTTCATCACTGACCCGGTGGTGTCTAAATATATCATAAACATGACCTTTTTGAGCGGAAGGTTGATATCGATAACGGTTACAATAAACAATGAAAACATATCATTTGATCAAACTTACGCACCCTGTAATCCACACAACAACACAACGGAAAAGGAAGAATTTTAAATAACATCAAGGCTATAATAACAACACAACATAAAACTTATATGTAATAGGAGATACAATGCACACTTGGGACCAGAAAGGTATGAAATAGAAGAATACATAGGACAGTTCAGAGACAAAACAAATAAGATAACACCAGCACAGATTAATTTAAATTTGCATTCAGCACAACCTATTTATAACTAACACATTCTTCAAGCACAGAGAATCCCACATACACACCCGGTAGAAGTGGAATTATTTAAACTGTAAAAGTCAGATAGACCTTATATTAACAAGAAAAAAACAACAGAAAGTAAATAACAGAGGCAAGTGCGATTCAAGACGTGTAGACACCGACCATAAAACAGTAATAGTATCTGTAAAAACAAACAGAAAGAGAAAGCAGAAAGACAACAACAAAGATAAAAAACCAACACAAATGTGAATCCCATTGCAATTATTACTGCAAGAAATTTCAAAAACTCTGCTCAGCTCAATGTTTACCATTCATAAAATGTAGATCTCTTTATCATTGGTATGTTCTTTTTTATTTTCACCTCTGCATACACATTTATATTTTCTATCAGACTATCAATAATTTCAGTTATCAGCAGTACAAAAAACAGTCCAGTGCTGGTGCATTTTCATTTAAAGGTGCTTGGACACCAGATGCAGTCGATCTAAATAGAGATGACTCAATAGAAACATTCTCATTCTGTTTGAGTTCTTTCCACTAAATATCAATATCATCATTAGGTCTATTGTCTGTAAGAGCTAAAGTATCATTTTTGTCACTAAATGATTCATCAGAAACAGCAATAGTAGGAACACTTCTAGATTTTGTATCCATTTTTCCTTTGCCCTTACCATTATTTGGTATATTTTGTTTCCGACTCTTACCAGACGTGACTGGTCTTCTTTCAACAACAATAAAATCTCTAACCAGACATGGCTAGTCTCCTCTCAACAACAATAAATTCTCTTACCAGACATGACTAGTCTCCTCTCAACAACAATAAATTCTCTTACCAGACATGACTAGTCTCCTCTCAACAACAATAAATTCTCTTACCAGACATGGTTAGTCTCCTCTCAGCAACAACAAATTCCCTTACCAGACATGACTAGTCTCCTCTCAACAACAATAAATTCTCTTACTAGACATGGCTAGTCTCCTCTCAACAACAACAAATTCTCTTACCAGACATGATTTGTCTCCTATCAACAACAACAACTTCTCTTTCTAGACATGGCTAGTTTCCTCTCAACAACAACAACAAATTCCCTTACCAGACATGGCTAATCTCCTCTCAACAACAACAAAACAAATTCTCTTACCAGATATGACTAGTCTCCTCTCAGCTACAACAAATTCCCTTACCAGATATGGCTAGTCTCCTCTCAACAACAATGTCTCTTTCTAGACATGGCTAATCTCCTCTCAACAACAACAACAAATTCCCTTACCAGACATGGCTAGTTTCCTCTCAACAACAACAACAAATTCCCTTACCAGATATGGCTAATCTCCTCTCAACAACAACAAAACAAATTCTCTTACCAGATATGACTAGTCTCCTCTCAGCTACAACAAATTCCCTTACCAGACATGGCTAGTCTCCTCTCAACAACAATGTCTCTTTCTAGACATGGCTAATCTCCTCTCAACAACAACAACAAATTCCCTTACCAGACATGGCTAGTTTCCTCTCAACAACAACAACAAATTCCCTTACCAGACATGGCTAATCTCCTCTCAACAACAACAAAACAAATTCTCTTACCAGATATGACTAGTCTCCTCTCAGCTACAACAAATTCCCTTACCAGACATGGCTAGTCTCCTCTCAACAACAATGTCTCTTTCTAGACATGGCTAGTCTCCTCTCAACAACAATAAATTCCCTTACCAGATATGGCTAGTCTCCTCTCAACAACAACAACAAATTCCCTTACCAGACATGGCTAATCTCCTCTCAACAACAACAACAAATTCCCTTACCAGACATGGCTAATCTCCTCTCAACAACAACAACAAATTCCCTTACCAGACATGGCTAATCTCCTCTCAACAACAACAACAAATTCCCTTACCAGACATGGCTAATCTCCTCTCAACAACAACAACAAATTCCCTTACCAGACATGGCTAATCTCCTCTCAACAACAACAACAAATTCCCTTACCAGACATGGCTAATCTCCTCTCAACAACAACAACAAATTCCCTTACCAGACATGGCTAATCTCCTCTCAAGAACTATAAGCGGAAAGTCATCAGAGTTACCCAATTCTTCAAAACCAATGATCCTGTAGAAATACATAGGTTAAAGAGTGATTATACAGGTGGTCATGTATAGGGAGCAGTTTGTTTTAGGATGTTGTTGGATCCCCACCAATGTTCATTCTAAATTTCTTACCATTTGAGCAAATCTAAAGATGTGTGAGCAGTAAATATTTCCATGTGAAGGTTTCTCCTACCTAATAATTTTAAAAAAAGGTCATTCGTCTGTACTTTATGAACATTGGTTACATATTTCATAAGTACCTTTTAATTATGTGAGCAGCGACGCTTCCGCGTATGTTGGAAACAATATTAGTTCCCACCGCTTGACTAGCAGAGATGCCCTTCTATAGTTTGATTGTGACTGTTGTGTGAACAAAGAAGTAGGAATAGCTCTGTAGTGTATGCTCTCTCTGGTATATCTTATATTATCTCTGAAATCTTGCAATGGATAATCAGACACAGAGAAGATTTGGCATGATTTTTTGTCAAAAACAACACTGTAGGGAGCCGTCGACGGTGAAAAAAGCAGAAGAGGACAAATAAAGCATGGACAGACATCAAGAACTGAACACGACAAGATTTTTCCTCACTCACCGCATCGCTGAAGATAGAAATCACTGGAGGACTGTGTGTGTCGATGCATCAAATGTGGTACCTCTATGACTCTTACAGGTTACAGGTTTATAGATGGATGTTCTCTGGTATCTGTATTATTTCTCTGCAGATGCAGTCTGTCATGTTCTATGATGCTGATTCTATGTACCTTTATATGACAGCAGGTACTGGTATAATTGAGGTGATACTCTGGCACATTTACAAGGTCACCTCAAAGGCATGGATGGTATGAGGTTGGGTTGCATGCATATTTAGTCCCCAAAAGGAGGCATTCCAGTGCTCCAGTATCATCATGCCTTGCCAGGATGACAGCACACACTTCTGGGCCATCTATCTCATCATTCATCTGACTATAGACATATGAAGCAATCAATGGTGACCATTGTTAATGGTGTCCTTTGAGATCAGCAACAACTGTTGCGTTGTTCTCTTTTCAGTTTCAACAGTTCTCCATCAAGTTATCATTGACCTTGGTCAAAAATTATGTACCATAGAATTCACCTTTTTGTCCTGTTTGTTTTACTTTTCAACAGCTGATTTCAAAGGGTGCTCTTGACATGGCTCTAATGTGTGTATAGAATGTGCCTGTTACCACATTAGCCCCACAAAGTAAAAGTTGTATCTGCCTCATGATCTTTTCCTACTATATCTGAGTGTCATTATTCTTTGCCTGGGCTGCTTCGAGGTTGTTCCTGCTACATATCCTAAACATTGAATTCTCTGCTTCATTAATGAAATTTATAACAGCTATAACACTAGGTTCTGAATACAATTCACTTTTTTTTCCATCTAACACATAGGTTACCAAACTGGTCTATATGAAACCCCTAAGGGTTGATTTTGACGTAATGGGGTCCATATCAGCGAGAGAGAAAATTTGGAGTGCAAGAGATGTAAATCGCCCGTGTGTTGTCTGAGACTGAAAGGGGAGCAAAGAATAGCAACACTGTTTACCTTCCATGCATGTCGTACGAGGCGACTAAGGAGGTTATGGAATGGAGTTAGCTGTCCCATCCCATATAGGGTCAGTGACCCAAAGCCATGCTGAAGTTGGATGTGTCAGGCCAAAAGGCGCATATATCACAGCAATGCTGTAAACCATGGCACAACGTATTCCGTTCTCCGAACTACATCCTGCTGATCTGCAGGAGTTTGAGAACGAGCACAGAAGAAGAAGAGATGTAAATGGTAGTCCACGAGAGACGAGCCCATTTAGTATTAAAAACAAACAGTCCGACAAGGTGGGGAGTGCGGAAGTAACAAAACTAAGAAGTGATTATGATAATGTATTATTGCTAAACTCATAACTATTATTACAAATACACATAGATGTCTCACTAACCATCTCTCTGTATCATTAATGACAAAAACATTGGTTGATGAGACAACTCTGTGTATCATTAACGACAAAAACATTGGTTTTGAGACTCTGTGTATCATTAATGACAAAAGCATTGGTTGATGAGACATCTCTGTGTATCATTAATGTCAAAAACATTGGTTGATGATACACCTCTGTGTATCATTAATGACAAAAACATTGGTTGATTAGACACCTCTGTGTATCATTAATGGCAAAAACATTGGTTGATGAGACATCTCTGTGTATCATTAATGACAAAAACATTGGTTGATGATACACCTCTGTGTATTATTAATGACAAAAAACATTGGTTCAGGAGACACCTCTGTGTATCATTAATGGCAAAAATATTGGTTGATGAGACATCTCTGTGTATCATTAATGACAAAAAATTTGGTTGATGAGACATCTCTGTGTATCATTAATGGCAAAAACATTGGTTGATGAGACAACTCTGTGTATCATTAATGACAAAAACATTGGTTGATGAGACATCTCTGTGTATCATTAATGGCAAAAACATTGGTTGATGAGACATCTCTGTGTATCATTAATGTCAAAAACATTGGTTGATGATACACCTCTGTGTATCATTAATGACAAAAACATTGGTTGATGAGACATCTCTGTGTATCATTAATGACAAAAACATTGGTTGATGATACACCTCTGTGTATTATTAATGACAAAAAACATTGGTTCAGGAGACACCTCTGTGTATCATTAATGGCAAAAATATTGGTTGATGAGACATCTCTGTGTATCATTAATGACAAAAAATTTGGTTGATGAGACATCTCTGTGTATCATTAATGGCAAAAACATTGGTTGATGAGACAACTCTGTGTATCATTAATGACAAAAACATTGGTTGATGAGACAACTCTGTGTATCATTAATGACAGAAACATTGGTTGATGAGACAACTCTGTGGGAAAATTCAATATTAGGCAGGGTTGATAGCTCATACTCAATAATAGTTGGTAGCTCAATATAAATCTATGGAAATAAAACACTCGGCGAGTGGTCAATGAGGCAAATATGTTTGGGATTCGCTGGTCTAACAGATATCTACAGTACTCACCGATCCACCACAATTCCTTTCTTGAAACAGAAAATAGCAGGCAGCGTTTGAAGTTTCAATTTTGTCACAAGAAAATTTGATTTTTCCACATTCAACTTGGAAAATTTGGTTTCAAAATATTTCTTGCAAAGTTTCTGTAGAATAAAAACCATAACAGCACTTGCAAACATCAAAATTGTAACAAAAATAGCACTTGAAAACATCAAAACTGTAACCAGAACAACCAGAAAACATAGAAATGTAACCAGAACTAAAAATTGTAACCACAACAGATCTTGAAAACATAAAAGCTGTAACACGAATAGCACTTGAAAACATAAAAGCTGTAACACGAATAGCACTTGAAAACATAAAAGCTGTAACACGAATAGCACTTGAAAACATAAAAGCTGTAACACGAATAGCACTTGAAAACATCATAAATGTAAGTGTGCATTTGATGATTAAAGTAAAGATTCAAAAATTAAAGTAATGATTCAAAATTTAAAGTAATGATTCAAATATTAATGTATACTGGTGAATCATTTTCTAGAATGGAGAAACACTTCGCCATGCTCTGTCTCCTTTAATGAAAAAAACTGGGGCACTGCTCGGAGTCTGAGCTGACTGCTACCATTGTCAGAGTCAACAATGTGGAAATCTGAAAGTGAATGAAGAAAAAGAAACACTTTCCTAATTCTGCCCTTCAGATGCCCAGTCCAACTCATACCACATCTAATTCTGCCCTTCAGATGTCCAGAACGGCTCAACAGCACACAAATGGGCTTTTGGAAAAATAAAAGCTGTACAGATGCAATCTTTGCTATCAAACAACTTTCAGAAAGAGCGATAGAACATAATAAAGATTTATATTTGGCTTTCGCGAACCAAGAGAAAGTTTTTGACAGAGTGGATAGAGCACAACTATGGATAACACTACAGACATATGGAGTTCCCCAACATCTGATAAGCCTATGTCAGAGCATATACGCCAATAGTCAATACTCAGTAAGGACAAGCACAGGTACATCCGATAAATTTCAATTTCACTCGAGTGTGAGACAGGGATATGTACTATCCCGCTATTGTTCATAACATACATAGACCATATCTGCAAAGTAGCAAAGGCAACGGAAGAAAACAATCTGAAGGATAACTTAAATGAACTACTATTTGCAGATGACCAAGCACTAGTGGCATCATCAGAAGAAGAACTACAAAGACAAATAGATAGATTACATCAAACATACCAAACCTTTAACATGAAGATAAATATAGAAAAGACCGAAGTAATGAAGATAGGAAGAACAGAAAGAAACACTAATATATATATTGAAAACAAAAGACTTAACCAAGTGACAGAATTCACATATCTAGGAAGTAATATAACAACAGACAGCAAGAGCAACAAAGAAATACACAATAGATGTAGTAAAGCATGCCAAGACCTAGGGCAAATGACACCAATCTTCAGAAACAAAAACGTAGATTTAAACACCAAAATAACACTATTCAAAATGATTATTATGCCAATGCTGTGCTACCAAAGCCAAACATGGACAATGACAGCACAAGTACTAACATAAACTTGTGACAGCTGAAATGGCTTGCTTATGCAGAATCCTAGGAATATAGCTAAGAGACAGGAATGAGGACATCCAACAAAAAACCGGCACCACCCCAAACTTAGAATATATCAAGAGACAACAGATAAAATGGTTTGCACTACCAAACTATCAGCAGACTACCATCAGACAGCATACCACAGCAAGCTATGCTACACAGTTACAGCGAAGGCAGACCTAGAGGTTGACCACGAATATGTTGGACTACTGAAATAAAAGACGCATCAAATTCCACAATATACTCAGCGCACAAGAGGGCTGTCTCCAGAAAACTCTTCTACCCCTGACATCGAAAGGCAACAAAGGGTTTCAGGGAATAGATAGATAGATAGATGTCCATTCCAACTCATGCCACACCTAATTCTACCCTGCAGATGCCCAGTCTAAATGCCATATTAAATTTTCCCAATAACATTCTAGTTGTGTAGTGTGGCCCTCAAGTCTACAATTGTAAGTCTAAAGATGTGATCATGAAACAGCTGATATGTTATAGCATTGAAAACATTTATACTTATAATATTTCTTCTATGTTCACCACAAGATGTTCCTGCTATTGGCTGAAATATTTAGCACTTATCTTGAGGCTAAAGATCTCCTTAAAAGAAGACAAAACATGATAATGGGCATCTCTGTTCACTTTTATTTGTCTGGCAAATCTTCAATATGTATTCATCATAAAGTGATTGTGTGAGTCACTATACTCTGATGAATTTACTGTACGGTGTGGCATTGGGCTGAGAGGCTACAGCATAGATTTAACAATAATGTCTAGTGTTCATCCCCCTGTAAAGACTGGTTTCTATCTGTCAGAGGGTAAATAAAAAAACGTACCCTGTACATCAAAATAAAAATGTATAATTGTGAAGTAGAGGATATAACACATTTCCAGTGTTTGGGCACAAACATAAATAGCTCAGGAGACTGTTGGAAAAATCAAGAGAAAAATTGCAATGGCAACTTCAAAATATGCCCAAATGAAAAATCTTCGGCGAGGTACAAGCATCATAGTCAAACTATGTATGATCAGGACATGTTTATTTTCAGTGGCAACATATGGCTGTGAGGCATTGACATTAAATAAAATAGTGAAGAAAATCACTGCTTTTGAAATGCTACATAAGAATTTTATGTATACCATGGACAGCTAAAAAGACAAATCAAGAAGTGTTAAGATAATAAATGTCGAAGAGGGCTGGCTCCTTAACAACATCATAACAAGAAGAAATCTGAGTGTTTATTTTGTTCATATAAAGCGGCATAACAGGATGGTTGATGATCCAGCGGTCCATGGGCTCATGCCATTTGACCTAATGCCATTTTATTGCTGGGAAGACATAACGGCATGGAAAGATTAATAGCTGAAGGCAGAGTTAACAGCAACAGAGGAAAAGGGCACCAAGATGTTAATGGTGCAGTGATATATTAGATTGTTTAAACATGTCACTCACTAGCTGTGGCAGGTCAACTCGTTTCAGATTTCTGGAGTCTTCAGAGAATACATAGAGAAGACTATGTTCTGGAAAGTATATGTGGTATAGATAGTTAGTCATCTGATCATTACCATTGTGCAGCATAGATGATTAGTTAGTAGTCGTCTTATCATCACCATTGCACAAAGCAGCAGTCTATAGGTACTCCAATCTTCCCATGAGTGTACCTGCCATTAGATGAAGTTTGACAGCTCAAGTTCTCTGTTGGTTGATGTACATTCTTCTAGTCCTAAGGTGGCACTCATTTCTGGCATAAACAGTAGTTAGAACAACTAGCAAACTACAAACGCAAATCATTCCTAAAGTAACGATGAAGTCGGATGTGACGGATCATTGCTGAAAATAAAACAGAAACACAATGCACTTTTTCATTGTCTGGACTACATCCCATTGGAAAATCTAGTAAGGCCATTGTCCGTTAGATGAGAGAGATCCAACAGGAGTTTGAAAATGAACACCCAAAAAAGTCATGAAATGATACTTGAGGACCTTTCTAGATCAGATTTTATGTGAGTACAGTTAAATTTTGTGTGCACCACAATCTATAAAAGTACAAAGTAGAGCAGGTTAGAGAACATATTTGTGCCAATTCAGTTTCAGAAAATGGGTACTATAATGATTGAACAAATAAGAAAACAGCTATTGTCTCTTCCCAGGTGAATGATGGTTGATCATATCCATAGCTGTAGTTAACTTTTAGTACTCTGGGTCAAATAACACAATCTTTCCCCTGGCACTGGCTTTTTTTCATAAAATTTGCATAATTTTTGGTGGTTGTTTGGAAAATGCAATAACTTGGGATTTTGGAGATTTCAAAATAATTTTTGCATATTTACATAAGGAATTGCATACTGCAAAGTGTGTGTCATTTGTTATTTATACGTGTGATATATTTTCAGATCGCAATGGCTCCCGGGTCGACCCTGCCTTAAATGGATACCGGATTAATCCGGGAAGTAAAGACTGCGAGGGAGAGGAGATGGCTACTGCCCTCATTTGCAGAGCCTCTGAAATGTGAGATAGCTAACATCTCACACCCTACGGCATTAAAAATGCTATGGGTTACTTTACTTTTTTTTATGTGTGAAATGAGAGGTGTGAGGGAGTGATGAGGTTGTTTTTTCACCAAAAACAATCAACCAAACATGGATGTTTGGACAAAACAATAACTTTTTTGTTATTAGAGATTTTGCGTTCAGGTCACACATCTGCCTAACATAACGATTAGTTTCAGTCAATGTTTTGAAAAATAATCATCTGTCATAAACAAATGAAACATGCCTACCTCACTAACGTTATCAACAAGGTACAGCAACTTGAGAAAAGTCATTAATCTAATCATGACTGTAACCTGAAGGTCCGGATTCACTTGAAATTTCTCCCTCAAAACATATCAGTCAACAAGCATGAAACAGAACTAGTATCCATGTCCCTAGTCATATCAGGTAATGGAGCTTGATCTAAGTCTGTAAAACCTGAGAATTCCTCATCATCTGAGTCACAATCCATAAACTTTTCTTGAAAGAAGGAGTCAATTTTTAGGATTATTGGAGATTCCAAGCATTGATCGCGTACATTCCTGATCACATGACATTAAAATCATGTGATTTCCATATAATTAAATATAGCCATAGCAACAGTCGAAAGCTTTATTTGCGGTCGCCACCATTTTTGCTGATATATAGCGACCATAGAGTGCTAAAGGTTAAGCACATCATGGGAGTCTCAGTTATCATTCCAAGGCCAGATGTGTTGCATGGAGTCCATACTTTTCCAAGGCTATCTTGATGTTTTCTATCAACAATTTTCTTGGTCTACCTTTGGCTCTATATCCAGCCATTCTTGTGTTATATGCTCTTATTGGTATACAACACTGACTGCCCCTGTATATAAACTGCTGAGGTGGAAAAAGCTACACAGCACTTGAAATACAATGAATCTCCTGGACCAGATAATATCACAAAGGAAGAATTAGAAGTACTGGGTAAGTATGGCATAGAAATAATCACCAAAATGCTAAATGACATCTATAACATCAGTGATATAGCACCTCATTTACTGCAATCAATATTTATAGCCTTACCGAAAAAACCTGGTGCAGTAGAATGTGAAGACCACCGAACAATCAGCCTTATGAGCCAGATGACCTACTTCATATAATCATGAGACAAATAAGAGGAAAATTAAAACCAGAAATTGCAGAAGAGAAATGTGGATTTGTGGACGGAAAATTCACTATAAATTACCTATATATAATACGAACATTGATGGAGAGGGCAATAGAAGTACAAAATGATCTGTACTTGTGCTTCATAGATTATAGTAAAGCATTTGACGTGGTGAAACATTCAGAAATTATAAACATATTAGAAAAACTCAATGTTGATGGGAAAGATCTAAAAATTATAATAAATATGTATTGGAAAACAGTTGCGATAAGGGTTGACAATAAGGTAGGTGAATTCCAAAAGATAGAGATGGATGTCAGACAATGATGTGTAATGTCACCAGATCTTTTCTCCCTGTATACAGAGGATATTATGTGAAGCAGAAAGCATGCTAGGAATAGCAGTTGGAGGTTTCAATCTGAATAATTCAAGATGTGCTGACAATACTAATCTGATTGCAGAGAGCGAACAAGAACTTCAAGCACTGTTAGACGCAGTAGTACAAGAAAGTGAAAACAAAGGCCTCAGTCTAAACATGAAGAAAACAGAAGTAATGGTTGTTTCAAAGAAATACACATCGCCAAAATGCAGTATTACTATCAATTATGAAAAATTAAATCAAACGGATAAAGTAAAGTATCTTGCCACCATTTTAACATCAGATGGCAGGTGCTCCAATGAGATCAATAACAGGATAGGATGTTACATTGATACAATCCTTCTTTATATGGAAGCAAAGCATGGACAGTAAACAAAAGTGCCCAAAATAAGCTAGGTGTATCTGAGATGTGGTTTTTAAGAAGAATGATGAAAATTCCATGGACAGCCAAGAAAACTAATATAGAAGTTCTGAGATTCTGGAGTAAAACGACAAATTATAGCAAAAATTTGAAGCAGACAATCAAGTATTTTAGGACATGTTATGGAGAAAGTAAAACTTCAACATTTAGTAACCACTGGAAAGATTAAGGGGACAAGAAACAGAGGACAACAAAGAGAGAAACTTCTGGATGGGTTGTCAGTGTGGCACAAAAAGAAGTCACCAACTGAACTTATTAACAACACACGAGACAGATAGTTGTGGAGAAGCATGATCGCCTATGCCACTCGTCATGGCACTTGATTGATTGATATTTGGTTTGGATTAATTCTCATAAGGTGACAGAACCATTTTACTTTTTGTTATAACAGCAACATACTTGAATTAAATCATTGAAAAATATTTCCAATTTGATAAAATCATAATTTTACCTCTAGATGCACATCAACAATTGCACAGCGTCGAAAATCTGGATGAAAGAAGTGAACAACACAGTTCTCCACAGAAGGAGATGTTGTTAATTCGAGAAAACTTTTCTCATCTGGAATCAGCCTGGAAGTATAACAAATACACATCACCAAAATGAAGTATTACTATCAATGATGCAAAATTAAATCAAACGGATAAAGTAAAGCATCTTGACACCATTTTAACATCAGATGGCAGGTGCTCCAATGAGATCAAGAACAGGATAGCACAGGCCAAATCAACATTTAAAAAAATGAGAAGCAATCTATGCAATGGAGTAATATCAATGCATATGCGAGTTCTAGAGGTAGGATGTTACATTGATACAATCCTTCTTTATATAGAAAGCAAAGCATAGACAGTAAACAAAAGTGCCCAAAATAAGCTAGGTGTATCTGAGATGTGGTTTTTAAGAAGAATGATGAAAATTCCATGGACAGCCAAGAAAACTAATATAGATGTTTGGGGATGTGGTTGGTCAAGTACGGAAAACCTGTTTACTTATGTTGCGAAGCGATTCGGTGCTGCTAGAATGGACCTGGTTCAATTCCTGTCATCTGTAAGAATTATTTTCATTTATCCTCATGCTTCCTTCTTGAATTTACTTGGAAGTATAACAAATATCTGTTACTATTAACTCTACAAATTAAAAAAACCCACAATAAAGACATTCATATCCATCAGCACAGAAACAAGCTTATTTATAGAATATAACAAAGCCATCTTTGGAGCACCTTTATACCCTGACACCCTACAAGGCACAAATAGATAATATTACATAAATAGATTAGACTTCAACATACAGATAAGATAAAATAAGATGATAAGACAAGATTTAGAGTAGAATTAGATTTTGGCTAGATTTATATTAGATTACATTAGAATAGATAGATAGGTAGTGGAGTGTGTGGCTAGAATGCCGGTCTCAGAAACCTGAGGTCCAGGGTTCAATTCATGGTTGGGATAAGAATATTAAAAAATTCTTGCTGTACATGTCACGGTGACAGCTATGGCAAAGCGGACTTAATTTCTACAGCTAAGAAAATCTTCCCTGCACTCCTTAACAGGAAAATATGCAGTAATGAAAAAGTTATTTTTTTTAAGACAGAGACAGAAAGACAGATAGATCAGTGAAACTCATCTTGTATCAGAGCACACACACAGATATATACATATACACACAGGATCTGTTACTCACGTGTACAGTCCAAAAGATAGTTCTCGTAACTGTCGAAACTGGTTTGACTGCTGCTTCAGTGCTTCCCATCTGGCTTCTCTAATATAGGTTGGAATATCTTCAGTTTCTAGCTCTGTTAGCTGGCAGAAGACAGGTAAATTAATAATAAACATATCTGGAATCTCAATGTTGAATGTTGTATACTTTATAAAATATAATATTTTCATTCAGCTTACTTAAACAAGGTATAGGGATTTATTTCCTGGTATGGTTGATTCACAAGGCTACCCAAATGAAAATGCACACCAATTTTCAGACTCGAGTAAACAAAAATTCAGAATTGCTGCAGCTATAGAGTATCTATAAAGTTGCTGTGCACTGAATATGAAATATATGAAAGTTGTGTATTTCCATTGTCCAATGTCACTCAGGAAATTGCTGTTAGCTGTCAAGTTCACTTTTATTCACTAACCAAGAATGGTGCTAACCACTGAACAAAGAATGTTTTTGGTGGAACAAGTGGTTAATAACTGGAGGTCAGTATATGGAGGTGACGTATTCCTTCCAGAACGTTGTCTTCCCAATGAACTCTGATCGTCTCTCTGTCTTGGGCGATGTGGCTTGCATTTTCTAGCGATGTATTCATGTTATCTTTAATGTCGTCAGTCCATCGTCTATGGTCAGTATATGGCAGACGTTATTACAAAATTTGTGAATTATTTTTCTGATTTACAATTTTCTCACAATGTTGTTAGAAATTAACAAACAAGTTTTTTATAACAACAAGGTTATCCATGCAGTCATGTACAATTTACCATTTCTAGACCCCAGATATTAACAAATAGTCAACAATAAACATAAAAACTACCGGGTAACTCAAAGTTACTAACTACAAATAAGACTAGAGAGAGTCAAGCCTATTTAATATATACACAGAGAATATCTTTGAAAATATTGAAGACATGCCAGGACTCAAGATTAATGGGAAAATAATAAATAACCTTAGATATACAGATGACACTGTTCTTTTAGCAGACAGTGAACATGAACTACAAAGACTAATAGATCAAGTCAATAAATCAAGTAATGAATTTGGACTGGATATAAATATCAAAAAAAAATAAAAACCATGATAATTAGCAAGGACACAGAAGAACAAGAGCTAAACATAAACATACAAGGAGAGAAACTACAACAAGTAAAACATTAACAATATCTTGGACACACAGTCACAAATGATGGCAGATGTGAAATAAAAGTTAAAAAGGAGAATAGGAATAGCCAAAAGTACCTTCAATGACATGAGGAAAATAGTGACAACTAAAAAAATTACAAGCAAGTTAAAAATGAGAATTATAAAATGCTACATCTATTCTTTTTATTTGAACTCTCTGTGGTTGGGAGAGAGCCAGAGGGAAGAAGGGCTATCCAACGACAACATAGAAATTCAAAATGTTCCATTATTAAAAGTCAACAATTTTACATATTTAGGCACCAATCTAGCATTGGATGGAGACTCATCAAAAGAAATTTTACACCGTATTGCCCTTGCAGCGGGTGCTTTCAATAAACTACGTAACATCTGGACGTCAAACACACTAAGAAACACCACAAAACTCAAGTTGTTTAACTCCAACATCATCCCTATTCTATCATTTGGGTGCGAAAGTTGGAAAGCCACAAATAAAAGACTCGACTCCTTTGAAAACAAATGCCTACGTACCATTCTGAATGTTAAGTGGAGTGACTTTAAATCTAACACTACTATAAGAGAGGAAAGCAAACAAACCTATATATCTTCCTTCATTAGACAAAGGCATTGGACTTACATCGGCCATGTTCTCAGAATGAACAGCCTAAGAATTCCCCAGCAGTCACTATATTGGGTGCCACCTGGAGTAAGAAGAAGAGGGAGACCTAGAGAAACTCTACGAAGAATCATTAATAGAGAAGGCATGTCAATGAACCTAAACAACGCGCAACAATTGAAAGACCTGGCAACACAAAGACAGAAATGGAAGGCTATGGTTTCTGCCCTATGCGCCGCCTATGGCCCTGGAGGAACATAACATAACATTCTGTTAATAATGTATGGATCAGAAACATGGACACTAAATAAACAATTAGAAGACAGAATTGATGCCTTTGAGATGGTATATAGAAGAATAGTGAGAATATCATGGAAAGAGAAGAAAACAAATAAAGAGGTGCTAAAACACTTAAAATGAAGAAAGAATTACTAAGAGAAATAAAGATCAGGCAAATAAAATATATTGGACACATGATTAAAAAACATGACAGGTTTATGAAGACCTTAGGGAAGCGAGCAAGAGGTAGACAGAGGTGCAAGTGGGATAGTAACATCACAAGATGGACAGGTTAAAGTCTAGCAGAGTGCACCACCAAAACGAGACAGTGGATGTTGGAGATTGTTGCAGCGAACCTTCGTTGCGGAGACGGTACTTGATGATGAGAGAGAACCTACGTCTCTTCAACGGCTGGGCATACCAAACCGAAAAATTAGAATATTGAGTTCATCTTTTGAGAAAAACATATTTTAAAAACTATTCTAAAATGTATTCAACACAAGGAAAAAAGGGAAACATGCTAACTTCTTGCTCTAGTGCATTATCATCGATAATCTGACCAGCCTTATCTGCTGTTATCGGAGCCGCCATTGTGAAACAAACTAAGAAGAACGACAATCCGCATTCTTAATCAGAAATACAATAAAGATTCCAGAGTTACATTCCCGTGAGCTTTGACGTCTGCTACACTTGAAACCAGTTTTTGAACCGTCCACGCTTTTAGTTGAAATGCCGAGATCTAAGAAGTTAGAGGACAATCAACCACAGATGAAACGAAATCGAGATGACTTAGACTATGATTTGAATGTTCCAAGCGAAGGAAGCAGTCCTATTGTTCGACAAGATCAACAGAGAGGTCCTCACATTCAAATTATAATTATAAATTATAAATATGTGCATTCTGACTGCATTTAAATATTATAATATAATAATTTAATTAATATTTATATAATATATATATATATTTTTGTAAAGAATATTTAAATTAGCATTAGGCCTATATAGTTTAAACCACTGGCATCTGCATATCCGCATGTAGATATACATCCATGTAGAAGATCTCACAATTTGCATATCAGGCCACATTCATCCTAGGCCATATGCTGACATGATTATATGAAGGGTCGGTCGAAGGGGAAAGAAGCAGAGCAGGACAAATAAAAGCATAGACAGACAACATCAATGACTGGATAAGACGAAATTTTTCCTTACAGGTCTGTTCGTTGAAGATAGAAATTGCTCTCTAGAGGATTCTGTGTAGATGCATCCAATGTCGTGCCCAGGCAGTGCTGTAGATTTTCTCAGTATGATGCGAGTCTTCGAAATGCCACCCTCCTTAAATGGTATTTCTTCTAAATGACGCACCGGACAATGTTTTTTATATTGGTGCCGCTTGATGAGACCGCTTCTCTGCGCCATACCACGGTACGGTCCAGGTAGTAACTCTACGACACTGACAGGTTACGAGTTTATAGATAGATCAGACCATCCATTATGCAATTGTAAACTCTCAGTAGCTTATGATTGAATAGATGATGTGCCAATATTATACGCTTATCACGCTGGGGGAACCAGATGTGCTTCTGTCCTGAATATAGCACTAATTGCCAATATGTGGCCTACACTGTGCCCTACAAATGAGTTCATGACACATGGGGGGTCTGATAAAAAACAACTCTGTGTAGAATGTGACAATTCCATGGAAGAACCAAGTCAACCCTGCATAATTGGAGAGTTCCATTTGATTGTGGGCAATGCACAGCTGGCTGCTCCACCCATACCAATGACCATGGTCCAGAACTGGATTGCTATGGATACCTTACAGGAAAGGATGATTGGAAGAGGAGCTGAAGCTTATGACTTCGACTCTGCATAGAAAGTTAGAAAAGCCACAAAATCCCTAGAATTTACCCTTTCTAAGTAGGAGACACTTTCTCTCAAATCATTGCACACTGCTGATAGACAGAATATTCTAGGTTAGAAGTAAAACTCTACTGAAACTACCCCAATGCACAAATAAAATAAGAGCTAATTGCTTATAATTCCTGAGTATTTAAACACCCCTGGCTTCAAGGACAGCAACACAAGCACATCATTGCCTACTTTGTCGAGTGTGCTACGACTGTTGTTCATTATTTCAATGTATGTTTTTCTGTTTATTTCCCTTGCCCGTTTATCTTAGAGCAGTTCTTGGGACAGGGCTAGTGTCTACGTGTAAGCCTATCACTTGTCCAATCAAACACCACCACCTTTATCTGATGATGACATTCATGTCATGGCATTGTCATTTAATAAGTGTGTGGTTAGAAACAATATCATTTAGAATTTACTTATTTTGTTTTACTTGCTTTATTACTTTTCCTTTTTATACTATCTTCTGTTCTTGCCTTCTTTGTCTTTTCTCCCACTTTTCTTCCCTTGCTTCTTTCTCTACTTGTCTCCTGTGTCATGTTTTTGTTCCTTTCTTGCATTATGACTCTCTGTTTGTAGTGGTCTTTTCTGTTTGTTTTTGTCCTGACAAAGACGTTTTAGTCAAAACATTGTTTGTTTCTGGCGAGTTTGATTATGTTGATTTTAGTGTGTTTTTGTAAATTACTGCAATACTCCCTACATATTTTTGTTTTCCCCCTCATTACTTGTTTTTGCACCACCCCTCACATCTTTAGTGTGTTAGGTTATTTCCTGATACTTTGGATTTATCCTTTTATGATTAATATTGAATCTTGTGCTGTATTGATATTGAACAAGTGTGATTAATCTTGAATCTTATCATCTGTGTCCCAAATGTGGCAGGGGATTCTATGTCAGGATTGGACTTTTCAGTCATCTCCGCACACACCAGAGAGATGCAACAACACAAGTATGAAACTGTTGTCATCATCACCTGCGATGGACAGCTATTACATTTCCTACTTGACTAATTTTTTTTTAATACAGTGGAATTCCTTTATAGCGAAATTTTTTATAACAAATTTCCCTAAATAACAAAACTTTTTGAAATCTCCAATTATATTTATTCTATATTGTTTGTGCTGTAAATAGCAAATTTCCATTATTATGTATATATTTTGTTCGTCTGGACCAAGTTGTTGTAACAGGATTTCACTGGACTTGTATATCTGATCTAGCTTCTTCTTTATGGTTGATAGCAATAATAAGATATATGAAAGAAGTTGTATTTTGTCATGTGTTCTTCTTCTCATTTACAGTTTAGCATGTCTACACAGCAAGTCCAGTTTTCTTGATAAATATCACTTGTAGCCACACACAAAGTCTGCATGGTCAATTCATCATCATGTGACATAGGCCTATTCTTTTCAAAACGTGATCTTCCTTATAGATTTCCTGAACACTCCATGACTGGGCGAGTTTACCTGCTGCAGCTAGAGACATATTGAAGCAGTCTGATATATCACTGCACATCGTCATCTTGGGTGCTCTCTTCTCCTATTGTTGTTAATTCTGCCTTTATTTTTATTCTAAAATAAAGCTATTAATCTTTCTGTGATATTATGTCTTTTTATATGGCCAAACAAAACATAACTTTCTTGTTAAGATGTTAAGGAGCCAGTCCTCTTTGACAATTATTTATCTTAACATGTCTTGATTTGTCTTTTTAGCTGTCTATGGTATACATAAAATTCTTCTGTAGCATCTCATTTCGAAAACAGCAATATACTGATAATTATATGAGATACCAACTTTCACCATTACTTCTTCACCCAAAGATCAAGATGAAAATTTAAAAAACAGATAATATATACAATTTTTATACCAACACTCTGCTACCAATGTCAAACATGGTCTTTAACAGCCTCACAATATATATATAGGCCTATATATATATATATATATATATAATAGCTCTTTTTACATTTCAGACACAGAAGTGCCTCTAGTGACACCTGCAGCATCTGGAAAGAAGAGAGTTGCAGATCTTGAATGTGATCCTGCAGATTTCAGGTTCTCCTTTTTTGGTATTGTCTATTGTCTTGATCCAGGTGATGGTGACTATACTTCTCCAAACTTTCTGTTAAGTGTAGGGGGGAGCTTTCAATCAAGGCCAGATATGCTGCCTCTGTTGTACTATATCCATGTTTGTTCAAAATGTCTTTGATATTATCTGTTTATTTCTTTCTCGGTCTTCCTGTGACTTTGTAACCTGATCATGTTTTAATGCTTGGTTGGTTGCTGAACCAGCAGTCCACGGGCTCATGTCCTTTGACTCAGTACCTTTAAAATGGCATTATATTGCTCAGAAGTCTGTAGATTTTCGGTCTACTCTGGAGCCAGAGAAGAACGGTAGGTTTCAATCTATGCACTGCTCAGAGCCACTGAACCAAGAAAGGGCTCACTGTGCCAATTCACCTGCCACTAATTGACTACCAGTTATGCTGAACTTCTCTATTGCTCTATTAAACCAAATGTTCAAGTCAAAAGGTTTATCACATCCTGATTCACTGTGCATCTATGATGGATCTCAGCCATAGGAAAAAAACAGTGCTCTCAGTTTCCTCCTCCCCAGTGTTGCGCAATACATCTCTAGATCCCTCCCAACCACAGATGGTGCATACATATATAAAAATAACATAGCATAAAACAGATTGTAACAACAAAATAGAAGCATGAGAAGCATAATTGTACAGATGATGTGCCATGAAGTTTCTTTAAGAAGATAACCTCAATATAATGACATGTCATCTACTAAGGTTTTCTGTTGCATGAGTGATTTGTCTAGCAGACCATTGGTGAGACCCACAGACGCAACCGCATGCGTTTCATGTTTTAATAAATACCTCTTCTTGTTCTACGTTCAGGAATCTTTAGGTCTTACTATATATTCAGGACAGTCGCCCGGATGAAGCTCCCAGTCTTCTCCAGGTCAGAGCAGATGCCCAAAAATTTTTTCCTCAGTTCAGTCCATTTTTGCCATGTCTTACCTTGCAGCAGCTTTTGGGTGGGCCCTTTTGAGGCTAAGTTGAAGGGCCTGGCTCTGCTCCTCCCCAGTTTTTACTGATAGATGCCACATCAATAGACTAGATTGTCACAAGACCATATTCCTGATGGTGCAAAGTGTACTAATTTTCCCTGATACCTGCGCTGTAGGCTGACTCTCTCCATCTTCGACAGGTAATAAATACTATAATGAAGTAGTAATGCTACTGAATTAACTAATTATAAAGTATTTAACAAATAAATAACAATAAACAAAAGGGCACTGACTATTTCCACATTATGGTCTATTTTAATGTATACACACTTCAGATATAGGTACATTCCAAGTGAACAAAAGAGGAATATGTTCACTTTTAGAGAGTTAGGTTATTTCATTCTCATATCCAAACCATTGTATTTGCTGTCTCTGAATATATTCAAGTCTATCATGTTTAATTATAAAAAAATTCATGTTTAATAAACTGAAACACTAAACAAAACAAATATTCATAGCACTGTCAATGGAAAGTGGCAATGGTGCAGCTGCCACAAAATTGAAAATTCTGCATGTTTCCCATTAAGGAGTTGCAGGGAGGGATTTTGTAACTGTGTGATAAAGGTCGCATGCTATTTATGTCACTATGTCATGTACAGGGTGAGTTTTGTTAATTTACCCTCCAACAGAAAAAAAAAACAGTCCTTACAGGGGATTGAAATCTAGACCTCACTAGTAGGAGACCAATGCTCTCTACACTCTCAAAAGACAACATTTACGCAGCTGCTAATTCTAACTAGTAGCAGGCCAGATACAGAAAACAATGACGTATACACATCAAGAGTACACAGGGTTTTTTATGTGTACACACAACACTAAGCACATCACAACATTTAGCACTACGGAAACCTGTGTACACACAACATTAAGCACAACATTTAGCACAATGGAAGCCTGTGTATACACATGTTCAAAGTTAGATATACTTTTAGAATCCCATACCAAATGAACTTTATGGCATAGCTACAAGCCTAAGACAAAGCATTATCTTTGTAAGAGAGAATAATATAGTCACATGAGCTAACAATGACGAATTGTCTCACCATTATCTCCACTGAACACTGTATTATCTATTAATAATTATTCTTATTTTTAGTTTATAATATTTCTTTCTCCAGCCATGAGATGCATAAAATGCTGGAAGGATTTGGAGGTAATTTCATATTTAAAATAGTCACAGATCATAGATTTTGGTTTAACATTAGAAAGTAGTAGACGGGACTTGAACCAGTTTCATTCAGCTGGCACCTATTTGCTGTGTAACTTGAGCCAACACTTTTTCCAAATCTGATCACACCTCATTTCTGAAAGGACATATTTCAAATCTCTTCTACTGCTTTCTTATTTTTTTTTCCAACTCTTTAATAATTGATATTTATAGATTTGTGTTAGTCGATATTTAGTAGCGGAACATATATCTGGGGATAATATGATATCATAGACGCAAGCGTGTTTTGTAATGTAATCAAATGTTATTTCCTACCTTCAAGTGCTCATGCAATTCTAGTCAAATGTAAAATAATGTCAGAAAATATACATTACATATATTCTTCTATGAGTTATGACTGCAGGTTGTCATTAGCACACACCAGACAAGTCCTTATGCTCTCAGATTCCTGTCTCACTAAATCCCTCAGAGTGTAGTGGTTGACAGTTCCAGTTTGTTGTTGATTTAAAAGTCTCTTCATATTTCTATTATGTTTCTCTTTATGGGCTGTTCTTCTAATATTTCCCCAATCTTACACAGTTTTGAGAGCAACCATGATTCACACTTGTGGAAATTTTCTGCGCGGATGAGATCCCTTAATACATTAACTATGTCAGATTGATCCATTGATGCACCTATTGAAACTTTGGCCATTCTTACCCATGTATCCCCATTGAGGCCAACTCCTTGAAGTAGAGAGCGAGCTTAGTCCAGTCAACAGAGGCTAAAAACTAAAATTGGTCGGGACATCCCTGACATCGAGGATCACAGTCCTGTCCAAGCAATCACTGGTGTTGAAGTCAGAGATACCAAGCTGAGAGGTGCAACAGTAACCATGGTATTACACAATATGACTAGACAACATGTCTTCACAACAACAACACAACTAGATAACATTTCTTCACAACAAAAACAGAAACCATAGTATCACTCAACATGACTAGAAAACATGCCTTTAGAACAACACAAGCAAATAGGATATCATGCAACATGACTTGATAACATGTCTTCACAACAACAACATGACTAGATTACATGTCTTCACTATAACAAAATGACTAGATAACATGTCTTCACTATAACAACACCACTAGATAACATGTCTTCACTATAACAACACCACTAGATAACATGTCTTCACAACAACAACAACATGACTAGATTACATGTCTTCACTATAACAAAATGACTAGATAACATGTCTTCACTATAACAACACCACTAGATAACGTGTCTTCACTATAACAACACCACTAGATAACATGTCTTCACAACAACAACATGACTAGATTACGTGTCTTCACTATAACAAAATGACTAGATAACATGTCTTCACTATAACAACACCACTAGATAACATGTCTTCACAACAACAACATGACTAGATTTCATGTCTTCACAACAACACCAGCAACCATGGTATCACGTAACATGACTAGATTACATGTCTTCACAACAACAAAAACCAGTGTATCTGCTCATTCATTATCCACAACGCCCACGTCTGAGCATGAATATAAACGTAATCTTTATTATATTTTTTTATTGGCCTTGAATATGGCATTTGTTATGTTGTATAGCATTTTACAGGAGACTGCATCTTTCAATCCAGCACTTTCATTTTCAATGTGAATGTTTTAGGTAGTCATACAGTAGAATCCCTCTATATCACATTGACTTCCCTATTTAACAGCTTTTTTCCAAATCTCTAATTATACTTATGCTTATAATTATACTTATTGTGTATACCATATACAACAAATTTATGTTATAAATATTTTGGCAGTCCAGTCCAAGTTGTAATATTGGCATTTGACTGTATAAGGATAATTAAATGTTGAAAAGCGTAGAAGAGGTCTAGAGGGTTGAATTCATTGTACTCAGGTTAGCTTTAAGTTTTTACTGTTGGACAGCCCATGCCAGTTTGTAAAATCTGTATATTGTCTTGACTTGTGATAGGTTTTCATATAAAGTGTTTTGAATAGCTTGATGTAGTCCTAATATGAAACTGGACATTCGGTAATGTTTATAAAAGATTTTAATTAACTTGAGATCTGGATTGATTGTTGTGACATTGTCATCCCAAACAAGCTATAGGACTTAGAAACTACATGATCTCATGCTATTACTGGTCATGTAGTTATCTAGAACATGTATAGATGGCAGGATTTAGGCTAGTGGAGGCAGTCATTTTGTACTACTTGCACAATCTCCACTAATCATAGGTGCACATTATTTGCAGAATATTGGCATGGATTCTAATTCTTTATTATATTTCTATTGCAGTCTTATCATGTGCTTAGTTGCTTTTTTAAGACTCCTACTTTCAACCTTTCACCCATCACACTGCATCTACTGGATCAGTTCAATGTCAGCTATCTCACAGTCAGTTGTCATAGTTGAGTAATCTTGAATTCCCTTTGAACTAGTCTTTACTTGCTAAGGAAGATAGTGGTCTTTCTCAGATGTTTGTGAGCTTGACCAGACTTAGTTTTTCAGCCACTAATGGTGCATTTAATCTTTATTATATGGTGCTGGAATTAATGGGTGTAACTATATGATGATGATGTAGTAATCCCTTTAACAGTGAGCAGGTAGCTCTCGACAGCCCATAGCCTTTCTGGAAAAAGCACATGTTCTCATTTGAGTAACTGAGGCGACACCTGAGCTTGTATAAGGTTTGTTGTGTCAAAGGCATGGTTGTGTTGAGGGGAGGGGGAACGAATGCAAGAGTATAGTCCCTGAATAAAGACATTTCAGTGTGGCAGTATCCCCAGATAATCAAGTCTTGCCAAGAGCATAACATACTTCTGGGCCAACAAGTTCTTCCATCAGATTTGTTGACCCATCTGCAGTGATGGTGCATATTGTATTCCTCACTAGCTAGGAGTCTGTGGCAAGAGGACAAAGGTGCAATGTCCACTGGCCTGCATCTCTTCGTTATCCATGGGAATCATTTGATAAAAAACAAAAGTAAGAAATTGTGACAAGACATGCAGTTTCATGTGACAAGACATGTTTTTTCACATGACTGGTTGTCAGCCTACCCCCAAACTTTCCTTAGTCTCCTCCAACAACATGTCTGGAAAGAGTACAATGGTCCAACTCTTGGCACCCTAAACTAGAAGTCCAGACCCCAGTAGCCACATGAGCAGTAACTCTATATATAATTCAGACATGACCATGTGCTGTACCCATATAACACAATAGCAATGAGTTGTTGACATTGTTTCAGCGGACATCTCTAAAACACTGAGCAATAAAAGGAAAAGAATGGAACAACTGACACAAGCCTCTTTAAAGAACACAAATAAAAAAGTGGAGGAAGTATGGAAAGCTCAACAAACTGCAAGGTAAAATTCTTTAATAGGATACTCCATCAGAAATACTAGTGTTTATTTGTTTTAATTTTCAGGAATTACAAACAATAGAGCTTTTGTTTCTTTTTGTGCAATGATCTTCTTTTGTTCACTTGAAGCATGTCTATATCTGTAATTCTGTCTCCTTAATAAAACTCACTGTCTTTTGTAGTTCATACAGTGTCCCATAGAGTTTTGATATCAGTATTGTTTCCTCTGGCCAATATGTCTGCCTCAGCGTTTCATGCTCAGAACACTCTTGAAGTATATGTTTGTTGTGCAATGATAAAGGGAGGTTCTCCAATGCTTTATTTCATACACAGAAAACTGCACCTCTCACTGGTGAGAAATGTTTTAATAAACATACAACTCATGGGTAGTTACAAGATAATTGTCAAGATGAAATGCTGTGTGGCTTTCACAAGAGATAAATCTCCCTATACAGGCATGTTATCTGCTAAATGTTTGCTGTTGTATAGTGTTTGATCTGGTAGCATCTGGAGAGATTCACATCTTCCACATATGGTGAATAGTGATATATTGTTTATAGCAGAGGTGGGCAAACTTTTTGTGCAGAGGGCCACATTGAAAATTGTAAAGCTATTGGAGGGCCGTATATAATATTATGTATGTTTTTGTTTAAAATTCTCGGTAAGTAATCAATTAAATATTTTTATTGTAAAGAAAGGTAGTTTTACATAATGTAGATAACTTCTGAAATAAATTACATTTCTAACAGACTTACACTATAACAATATATTTTCTAATATGGATAAAAGGTTTTGCAAATATTTTTAAAATGTTTGTGTATTTAAAAATGTGTTTTAGGGCTGCAAAATATCCAATGGTGGGCCACATGCGGCCCGCGGGCCGTAGTTGCCCACCCCCTGGTTTATAGCCTCTATTCTTGACCTGTATCCCAGACTAGGGGCAACCTACCATAGTTCGTCAGGTGAAATATTCTTTCCAGAATATATTATTTTTTTATGGATCTTCTCATGAAACTAGGGGTGAGTTGACCTGCCCTCAGCCAGGGGCATGTTTAAACATTCTGAGATGTTTCTTATCCATCATCTTTGATGGCCCTTGCCCCTTTTACCAACAATCATATCATCCATTATTTATTTTTCCATGATATTGTCTCTTTATATCAGCTTTTATCATAGTTATGAGTATCAAAAGCAACATTCCCCAGGTATGTTGAGACATGCATGGATTATGAAGAGATGCAGGCCAGTGTACATTGCACCTTTGTCCTTTTGTTACAGACTTTTAGGTAATGATGAATACAATATGCACCATCACTACATATGGGTCAACAAATCTGATGGAAGAATTATGAACTAGTTGGTCCAGAAGTGTATGTTATGCTCCTGGCAGGACGTGATAATCCTGGGATACTGCCACACTGGAGTGCCTCCCTTCAGAGACTGATCATGCATTCATAAGCGCTCACCCTCCCAGCGCAACCATGCCTTTGAGATAACTGAAAATAAATTGATTTTATTTAAAGAGGATAGTGCCAAAAGCAGCGTATGCCATGGACCAAAATGCTTAGTTTCTGCATTTCCTATACCCTACCTACCTCAGGAAATGTGCAGAGGGAAAACAGACAATTGTCACCTAGAATGATTTGTTCAGAATTTGTATTGTATTGTTGCTAATTTCAGTGATATACCTGATTTGTCTGCTTCTTTTGATAGTCATATGTCATTTTTGTCTTATTCCTGTGATATACAGACATTGTCATTGTTGTTTGGTTTAGGTAATATGTCACATGTCAGTTTTATCTAGTTTTCTGTTGCATTAAAAATTCTGGAAATGCACAGAGGATTGATTTGATAGTACTCAGGTTTCCCCTTTTGTATTCCATCCTTCTCAACAGAGTAGCACAACAGTTTGCTGAAAGTACTGCTGATATTATGTAACTTCATAGCTCAAACAGTAATACTCAGTAAACTCTGAAAATATACACTGTATACAGGATGACTTTTCTCCATAATGATCCCACAATCTCGTCAACACAAGGCAAATGAGTTAGACATTAAGTTAGACATCTGTTGCCTTATTTCTTGGAATACATCCTTCTTCTCTGTTCATTCTCAAACTCCTGCAGATTAGCAAGATGTAGTCCAGAGAATGTGTTGTATCATGGTTTACAGCTTAGTTGTGGTATCCGCACCTTTCGGTCTGACACATCCGACTTCAGCATGGCATCTGGGTCACTTCGACCCTATATGGAATGGGACTCGATTCCACTCAACTCCACCCCATAACCTCCATATTCGGATCTTACGATATGCATCGAAGGTAAACATTATTGCTATTCTGTGCTACCCTGTCAACACACGGATACTTGGAATACATACTTTTTACTTTATTATCAAAAAAATGTTTACTTCACCAGCATCTGTCCTACAAGGCCTTGACAGAGATAAACTGCCAGACCTGAAGGAAGCCATACAAGAAGTGAGCACCCAAAGAATGGTAGTACTACAGTAGATACCATACCTCTGTGACATACCAGAAAATTAAAAAGCAGATGTGCTAGTAAAAGATGGAGCAACAAAAAAGACCAAGAAATCACCTACTAAGAAAATAGGACACTCATCAAATTAGGAAAGTCGACTACCTAAAAGAGAACTATCACTATCTTGACTTCTTCTTCATGAAGAAGAAGAAGAACTATCTTGACAGAACTGAACAGGTTATTATCTTCTGCTTCAGGACAGGACATAACAGACTAAGCAGCCAGTTAAATAGACTAAGGCTAGTTTCGTCAACTCTGTGTCCATGTGGGCACGTAGCACATATGGCAGAACATATCCTACAAGACTGTATTATATACAGATAAATCCAATGATGTATATAATATGTGTTACATTGCCACACAATATACTTAGTGCTAAAAGTTCTCATTTCTTTAAATGTAAACAGTATACACAGAATAATTAGTACTTTGAAATGTAAATCTATATCTATCTATAAATCCGTAACCTGTCATGGTTGTAAGGGTACCACAATGGATGCTTCAACACACAGAGTCCTCCAGTAATTTCTATCTTCAACAATGCGGATGAATGGGGGAAAATCTTGTCCTGTCCATATCTTAATGTTGTTTGTCAATGTCTTTATTTGCACTCCTCAGCTTCTCTCTCTTTGACAGTTCCCCATAGTATTGTTTTTGATAAGGAATTGTGTCTGCATACATGTCTAAGCCATGCTTGTCTTTGTCGTTTCACTATTTCTTCTTCTTCTTTCGTTCACTTGAAACATGTCTATATCTGTAATTCTGTCTCCTTAATAAAACTCAGTCTTTTGTAGTTCATACAGTGTCCCATAGAGCTTTGATTCCAGTGTTGTTTCCTCTGGCCAATATGTCTGCCTCAGCGTTTCATGCTCAGAACACTCTTGAAGTATATGTTTGGCACTTTGTGCTGCCTGTCCACATGTACACATGGCCGTGTTGCCAATCTTGAACTTTGTATACATGTGACTGCGGAGTCGGTTGTGTCCTGTTCTGAGACGTAGAATTATAACTTGTTCTGATCTGTTCATATTGTGATAGTCATCTTGTGTTGGTGTTTGTGGCTTTCTTATTGACTTTATCATCTGTTTTTTCTGATGGTAGGTGATTGGTATATCTGGTTGGTCTTCGGCAGCACCTTCCTTAGCCAGTTGGTCTGCTTTTTCATTTCCTGGTATTCCACAGTGAGAGGGTATCCACTGCATGGTTACCCTATACTGGTAAGACAATTCGCTAAGTAGTTTTTTTAAGTCTGTTAGTTTTCCAAACTGGAGAGCTTGAAGCACTGACCTTGCATCTGTCAGGAATACAACAAGCTGTAGGTCAGAGTTGGAGTTCAGCAGTTTTTTAGCTGCCACACTAATTGCCTGGATTTCTGCATCATAATTATTGCAGAATTTTCCTGTCGGTGTTCTGATTGTATCTCTAGGCTTGTGTGGATATTCTATATATACACCTGCACCTCCATTCCTCACAGCATTCTGTGCTGACCCATCTGTGTACACTCTGACCCATATATCTTGTGGATATTCCTCATCCAGGAAACTGAGGGTGACTGTCATTCGCTGCACACTGTTCTGTTCGTCCTCGCTTAGTATTCCTTTCACATGGGTCTGAATGTATATTGGCATTCCATGGCTTTCACTCCACGGGGTTTGCTCTGGTACAGACCTTAAGGGGCTGTCAACTTCAGGTAGGTCTGTAAGTTGTCTACGGAGTCGTTTAGCTTGATGGATAAAGCTGCTCCTTTTCAGTCGTCCCATTGCTAGATTTTGAAATCTTTCCTTCATTGGATGACTTGGCATACACTGAAACTTTTCTGCTTGAATTAGCACTTTTGTGTCTCTGCGTTCGCCAAGTGTTTGCATTCTTCCCATTTTCTGCATCTCTGCTATGGGTGTTGATTTCATTGCTCCCAACATTATTCTAAATGCCTGGTTTTGCACTTTATCTAGATCTTGTAATGTGGTGTTTGATGCAGGACACCATGCAGCTGAACCGTATTCCAGGTGTGGTCTTATGCCTTGCTGGTAAACTTTACTGAGTATATTTCCACTGGCTCCCCATGTGGTTCCACTTAGTTTTCTCAGGATAGCTAGCTTCCTCCTGGCTTTTGTTGTTGCTTTGTTTATGTGCTGCTTCCATGTCAGCTTATCATCAAAAGTAACTCCGAGGTATGTGGGTTGTTTGTCTTCTTTCAAGAGCTCTCCATCTATCTTGATATGACCAGCTTTTTGTTTTGGTGAGAGGGTAAAGAGTGTAGTGCTGCACTTATCTGTGTTAATGCTGACGCACCATCTATTAGCCCATAAGGTTAGGGCATCGATAGCTCTCTGTATTTGTTTAGTGGCCACTGTTGCATGTTCTTCCGTGCACCAGATCACCAGGTCGTCAGCATACATTGCCACTTTGATCCCGTGTGGTAGTTCAGCAACTAGGTCATTGATGTAAACCAAGAAAAGTGTGGGTGACAGGACTCCTCCCTGGGGGACTCCATGACGCAGTAGAACTTTCTTGCTCTTGCGACCATCTAATTGTACCCTGGCTCTTCTATTATGCAGGTATGCTTTTACCCATTTGTACATTCTTGAGCTAACCCTGCAATTTCGCAATTTCTTTAGGAGCCCTTCTTTCCAGACCTTATCAAATGCTTTCCTGAGGTCTATCCATGCTGCTAGTACCAGTTTCTTTTCTTGGAAGGCATCCTCAATCTCTTGGGAGAGGTAGGTTGCCTGATCTTCAGTAGAGTAGCACTGTCTGAAACCTGCTTGCTGTGATACCAGAAGGTTTTCACTTTCAAGGTACCACTGCATCCTAAGATTGATAATGCGTTCCATTGTTTTACATAGACAGCTTGTGAGGCTGATGGGCCTGTAGTTGGAGACTGTGTTGCCATCTTTTCCTGATTTGAGGAGTGGTATCATTATTGCTTCTCTCCACGCCTGTGGTACATTACCTGTGGACCAGCTTGTGTTAAAGATCTGCAGTAGCTTTGCTCTTGCTGCACTTCCCAGGTTTCTAATCATTTCATTGGACACTCCATCAGCTCCAGGGGACTTTTTCATTTTCAATTTGGATATTGCATGCTCCAGTTCTCTCATTGTGATTGGTGCCTCCATGACTTCAGGTATAGGTTCACCTTGTCCAATGTTTTGCTGGTTCTCTCGAACCTCCTGTTGTTTGTCTGGGCTGACTTTGACGTTATTGTCTTCTGCAAAGGAATCTGCAAAATAATCAGCTGCATGTTTACCTGTTAAAAAGTTTCTATCTTTATAAAGTGTGATCCTGGTATTTCTCCCTGTACCTTCATCATTTAGTTGTTTTACAAGTTTCCATAATTTCCTAGTATCTCTTTCTAGGTTCAGCGACTCTGTTTTTTCTTTCCAGCTGCTCCGTCTGGCTTGTAACTTGGCTCTTTGAAATTTAGCCTTTGTTTGCTGATATTTGTTGTGATGTTCTTGGCTAGGTCTGTTCTCAGCCTGCTGTCTAGATGTTTCCATCTCATTTTGCAGCTTTTCCAGTTCATCATTCCAGTAGGGTTTGTAGTTTTTGCGTGCCCCCCTGGGTATGGTTTTACTAGCAGCATGTAGTATACATCTATTAAATTCACTCACTGCTCTATTGATGTCTTTGTCCAAGTTCATGTCCTTAGCTAGAACACTGGTTAAATGCTGGTACATTTTCCAGTCTGCCCTTTTATAGTTCCACCTAGTGAGCGTGCTGCTGTCCGTGGTAAATTCATTGTGGATTTCCAAGCTGCTTTCCAACAACACGTGTGATGTTCCATTCCAAGCCTGGTGAGTGGAATGCTAGGTCTGGTGTAGAGGTGGTGTGCCATGCTCTCGAGTAGAAGGTTGGCGAGTCTGCTGGCTGGTTAATAAGGATGAGATTATTTTCATCCTGCCAGCTCTCAAGTTCCTCACCTCTCTTGTCGATATGATCGTAGCCCCAGCTCTGAGAGTGGCTGTTGAAATCACCACACACCATAAGTCTCTCTTTGTCTGGAATTGTGTCTAGTGCCAATGGTTTATCATTTGGGCAGTAGTAGTTCAGGAGATGGAATTCTGCACTGTCTGTTTTTAGGTGGAGCATCTGGTATTCTGCCCCTTCCATATATACTTCAAGCTGACATGCGCTGATATTGTTTTTAACAAGTGTCAGAATTCCACCCTTTCGCCTGTCCTTTCGGTCAGATCGGTAGCACTGGTAGCCTCTGATTTTGAAGGCTATGTCGCTGCTGAGGTGTGTTTCTTGGATACAGCATATGTTAACTTGTTCTTCACTGAGGACATTTTCAAGTTCCAATTTTTTGCTGTATCCATCTCTTTTACTGTTGACACCCTCAGCATTCCAGTGCATTATTTTTATTGGTCGTTTGTTTGTTTGGCCAGTAGCTCTATTCCCTTGCCTCCTGGCTCCTCGGGGCAATTGAGAAGGACTTCCAGTAACTGAGGTTGGGCCCTTTCGAGGTATAGGGCCCGGCACCGTCCCTGCCTGAACGTCCGTCACAGGGCAGGCACCATAACTATTTATAGATGTAGACATGTTTCCATTGTGTTTTGTGCATGGCATCCTGATTATCTGTGCGCCTTTTGGCTGGATGCCTCCGTCTTCAGCACTCTGCTTACTAGGGCAGGACTATGGTCCTGCTCGAGTGGGACTGCCCAACCAGTCTTAGTTTCCAGCCCCTGATGGCTGAACTAAGCCCCATCACCTCTGCACGGTGCTGGTCTCGATGGAGGCTTCACTATTGAAAGCAATGGTTCTTATAAACCTGCTTACATCTCTATTTTATTTCTTATGTACACATTTGTCTTATGCTCTCTATAGGAGATTCATATAATTTATCTGTAACATTTGTATTCGAAAGCCTGTAATCATCTCTCCATGTCCACAGTGAGTGTCCAATTCTCACAACGATATAACACAACAGAAACCACTAGTGAGATATACAGTTTGACTTTCACTCCAACACCGATGTTACTTTTCCAAATCAACATTAGCCTTGACATAGATGCTAAAGCCAACTTCAGCCTTATTTTTAATTATGCTTTGCATTTTCCATTGCTGCATATGCTAGATCCAAGGTATTTGAAAGTATTCACCTCCTCAAGCTTATATCCATTCATCATGATGTTGGTCTGTTCCACCACATAAAGAGGTATAAAGCAAAAAGAAAGAAAGAAAGGTGTTGATCTGTTCTTTTGTGTCTCTGCTGTTAACCAAGATCTTACTCTTTTCTGTGTTGATTTCCATTTCGTACTTGCTAGTAACTTTTTCTAACTTTGTTGTTAACTCTTAGAAGTCTTGTTTTGACCCAGCTATGAAATCAATATCATCAACAAAATGCAAATAGGATGACCTCCGAGCGATGTACACATGTTGTAATCAAGTAGTGTCTTCTGTAGAATGTGCTGAAAAGAATATGTTGAAAAGTACTGGAGACTCAAAAAGTACTGGAAAAGTAAAGTCTCATTATGAGCTACTGACCATAATGCCAAACATGGTCAAAGGCCTTTGTAAAATCAATGAAACTGTGGTATTTAGCTGGTGCTGAATATGTTTTCAATTAATGTTTGGATGTTAAATATTTATTCAAAAGAGCTTCCGTTTGCTCTGAAGCCAGCTTGTTCTTCTCTATGTAAAAGAATAACTAGTACTTTGAAATGTCAACTAATAATCAATGACATAATTGTATTGTAGTAAAAACATAGGCCCTACAATTAGATAGTCTCTGCTGCAGTGAATGGAATAACTATTACTAGCTGATTTCAGACTCCTGTCAAGAATCATGCGAACTCATATTTTGCATTGTACCTTTAATTAAACAGCAACATTATACATGTAATTAATAATATGAAAATATGAAAAGTCAAGTTATGAGTGATCTGGTCAAGTTCATAGATACTCCAATCCCCATCCAATAATCTCAATTCATCAACCAGAGTGTAGAGGCTCACAGTTCTGGTTTACTGTTGATTTATTAATCTATGTTCCTCTCTACAATATTACAATCACCAAAGTCTTGAGAGCGACCATGATTCACACATTGAATATCCTTGCACTTGACATGATCTCTCAGCACATTGACTGTGTCAGCATGATGTATTTATCTACCTCCTAATACAATATTCAGGCTCGCCACTCTGTTAGCTTGCTCATTACCATTTACACCAGCTCCTAAAAAGTGAAAATTGTGGGTCAAACTTTATTAGTTGACAGGAATAACAAGTCTTCTAAATATTGCTTAGTCTAGAGTAGCAGTGGGCAACCTTTGTCGATAAGCAGGCCAGATTGAGTTGTTTTTTAAAATGTAATATGGGGCCAAAAAGTTTTTTAAAGATTTATTTTTATAGCTCAAGTTGTGTTTTCTGGACTCTGGGGGCAAGCGTGTATAGTACTTTTAGATCAGCCAGTCCGGTCATTAAAAAATGTCTTGGTGGATCGTATTGTTCCCCACCCACTTATCTAAAGTGAAGTAAGTTATGAACTGATACACAGTGAACCCACATCATTCTCACAACACAAAACATAATGTTTATGTCTCATTTATGTTACTGAAAATTGTGTTTGTTGATAGAACCAAACTGCAAGAGGAGTTCAGTAAACAAGTTAATTGTGTGTACCAACAGTGGGAATTGGATATCGACAAGACAAAAGAACAAGAAGAAAAATTGAATGTGAGTACCAGTAGGAAAGTTTGTGAAAGAAACATTTAAAATATGAGTCAAAATTACATAATTTTGAGATATATAGTTGGTGAACTAAAGAGGGCTCAGCAGGATGTTCTGACATTGATGAGTGTTATGATGTTCTGAAGTTGATTAAGGCTAAGCAGGATGTTCTGAGGTGTATATTTTGCCAGTATATGAATTGTGAGTATATGAAAAATAACATAGTATGCACAGGTTCATTTCAAGTTTGTTAGGTGCACACTGTTTTTGTGCCATCAAGGAAATTACATCATTTTAGACAGTGTAGCAAGAAACCAAAAATTTCTAATAATATTTTGAGTACACATCGGAAGGAAAAGGATAATACTAGAGTTTAGGATGGGGGACGGTGGTAAGGGATAGGGTTACAACTAATTCTAATCCTACCCCGATCCACTTCCTAAACTATATACGTCTGTGTAGGGGGGAGGCTTGTAATGTTACAATTACTTGTACACTTATTTGTCGTTTCTTGATTCTTGTTACTTTGCCACTTGTCAAACTGCAAGCGATGTCCTACAGTATAATGGCTTTAACTTCCTATTCTCTTGTTGTTTTTGCTATTCTGCTTTTTGTTGACTTACACAGTCATCATAGTCTTTCTTATAGTTTCATAAACAGATTCTGCATATCTGTCTATTTACTTCTGGTGGCCTGTGGTTCTCTCTCTTATAATGTTATAACATAAAGATGTAGATTGTACTCCTTTTGATGGCGTTGTTTTGTTTCCTGTGAACTATTAGGATTGTCCCCACCTGAAGCCTTAGACAATAAAACTCTATTCTACATAAATCTTTTAATCATGACTCTTTACACTGACATATGAACCATAACTCATGACTCTCATTATGACATATGACACATGAGTTATGACTCTCTTTACAACAACATATGACCCATCTGGACACTTTACTTCTACGACATATACATATCCTCATTCATGCTATACTCATAGATGCAATTTAATCTCTGGACATTAGGTTGACCTCCTAACTTTCAATTATAGATTTGCCCGCCTATTTAATCGGACCATCCAATTCTATAGCAACATTAGCTGTCTGTCTTGTTTATCTTGTTCTGATTGGCTTGTTCAATATTCAATAACCAGTCTTATATCCTTGAGACAATGAATTTGTTAAGTTCACTACTAATTGATCCAATTAGTCCAACAGTTCAAAAGATGGTGACAAACCATAAAGCATGGTTTGTTAATTGTATTTTCACTGTTCATTTGCTAAGCTAGGTTAATTGTCAATTTACTTTCATTGATTTGTATAAGACAACTATTCTCAGAGTTCTTGATTAGGGCTGGTCTTTGTTTACAGCTTGATTCTGCCTCCTTGTAAAATCTTCAGCATAGGTCATCAGGCAGTCATCAGTGAAGACTTCAGTAGTCACAGCTCTCTTGGTACAGCAGGGACATCAGTTAGGCTCCAGGGCTGACTTCAAACAGTAAACAATAGAGGTTTGGACAAACCTCCCAGGTAAAAAGAAATGCTACAAAATAAACCTTCAGAACTGCAACTCTCCTCACACAGTGGAGACACAAGACTACTTCTGGTACGACTTCAAAATTGTGAAATCTCAAAATATTCCTGCGTTGCAGAGATAAAATAACTTTCTGTGCTTCTAATAACTAAATTATTTTTAAGTTGTAAGGGTGCAGAGATCTACACAACATATTCTGTGATGGTACAAACTGCTTCAACGTAGCAGATATCAACAACCTCTGTGACCCTATTAACCTTTAGCACACTACGTTCACAATTACGTAATATCTTTCCTGCAGCCGGATTCTTTTTGGAAATGTTGAGTAATGGTGGCTGTTTTGTTGTTAGAAATATTTAAATAATATTTGTACATATAAATAAAATAATAATAAATCATATTGATATAAGTTTTGTTTGTCTGTGCGTGATACGAGACGTGTGAGAAAGTTGTAAAGACGTTTTTTTTCATATAAAACAAATTATAACCAAAAAAAATATTGACATTTTTTTAAATTGAGTGGCAACAGTGTGATAAAGAATTAATTATATAGTATTTATAGTCACACTGTCATAATTTCACTGAGGAAAATTAATAATTCTTATAGATTTGTTATAAAAATCATTCTCTAAAGCTAGATGTAGTTTAAAACTGATTCTCTCTAAAATAGATGATGTCTGGTCTCAAAATATACAAACTAACGTCTAATGTATTATCGACTGTGCAAACAACTTACCTCTCAAGAATTCATTATCCGAATCACAATCCATAATGATTTTACTGAAAATACAATAAAACAAAAGTCTGTAAAACCCAATTCACTTCCATGGCGCTTCGCTGGTTTGAAGATGTGGACGGATTGTAAAAATTTTAATATTTAAACGACATTTGGTTTATCATGTCCACTCATCATCATCATCAGGTGCCATGCTGTGTGGCGTAGGCGGTCATGGCTCTCCACAGCTCTCTGTCCACAGTATTATGTATCAAAGTCGTTGTTGTTTCTTTGCCATGCCAGGTTGTCAAACTGTCTAATATTTTCTCACGTTGTCGCCCTCTGTCTCTGGTGCCTTCAATCTTGCCTGTTGTGATTATGTTCTCTAAACCTGCCTGTCTCATGAGGTGGCCAAAAAAAGAAGATTGCCTTTTTCTTATATTGTTGATTAAGGTTCGTTTTGCATTTAACTTTTTTAACACCTCTACATTAGTTTTTCTGGTAGTCCATGGTATTCTCAGCATTCTTCTGTAGAACCACATCTCTGTTGCCTCCAATCTCCCACTTTCCAGTTTGTTTATTGTCCAAGACTCGCACCCATATGTTAGTATAGGGGTTATATAGCACTGCAGAACTCTCTTTCACACCTCTAATGACAAGGTCATATTACACAGTATATTTTTCATTTTTCTGAATGTTGTTTTTGCCTGTCCTATTCTGCATCTTATTTCTGTTGAACTTCTTCCATCTGCTGTAATAATTGTACCTAGATATTTGAATTGGTGGACCTATTTTAATACTATATCATTCACTATGATCTTGCAAGGTGTTATTTTCTTTCTTTGAAATAACCATTACTTCTGTTTTCTTGATATTTAGGAAGAGGCCTTTCTCTTTGTTTTCTGTGACTACTACTTTAATTAAGTTTTGAAGGTCTTCCTCACTTTTTACAATCAGAACAGTGTCATCCACATATCTCAAATTATTTATGTTATGTCCTCCCATTGATATTCCTGGGATATCTACTATTGCACGCAATATGTTTTCATTGTATAAAGAGAACAGGTCTGGTGAAAGCATGTATCCCTGTCTGACTCCTTGTTTTATTTGTTGAAAAGGGCCAAATTGATTTCCTACTCTTATTGCTGCTGTTTGTTGCCAATACATGTTCTTGATTATTCTTAAATCCTTGCTGTCAATGTTCAGATTCTCTAGCATGTGTATAATTTCGCTATGTTTAACTTTGTCAAAAGCTTTAGTGTAGTCTATAAAACAGAGGTACAGATCTGTTTTTACCTCTATTAGTGTTCTCAATATATAAATAGCATTGTTGGTGCCTTTGCCTTCTACAAAACCACATTGTTCTGGACTTATTTCTGATCATGGCCACTAAACTTGCAGAAAAAGGAAGTCAAATTGAATAACTTGCCAGATTTCAAATAATCTGGTAATCAAAATTGTTTTAATTTGCCGTCTTTTATTGATTACAGGGGACATAGCATTGGGGCTTTTGTGGGGCCTGTACACTCAAACTCGGCTATCTTATACAGTGTAAATTGTTGTTGAACGCACTCTACAAAAGAGTCCTTAAGGTTAAACTTCTAAGACGATGTTTCAACATAGCAGAGATCAAACACTTTCTGTGGTCCTATTAAACTTCTAAGACGATGTTTCAACATAGCAGAGATCAAACACTTTCTGTGGTCCTATTAAACTTCTAAGACGATGTTTCAACATAGCAGAGATCAAACATTTTCTGTGGTCCTATTAAACTTCTAAGATGATGCTTCAATGTAGCAGAAAACTGACAATCTCTGTGGTTCAAATCATTTCTATGCCTTTTAATTCACAGGCTATAGGCAACAAGAATACATTCCCAACTCTTTAAAGATTTATATATTTCTTCAACAACTCACAAGAGTGATCCTTGGAGGGATATCTATCTAGTAAATCCAAGGTCTCGAGGGATCTTCTAGAGTTATAAACATATTTTCACTACAACTTTTGTCATAAGATACATAGCTATTCTCTTAGTCAAAATATCTATTGTATTTTCTCCCTTTGACTGTCTCTTTACCCAACTCTGTCACATGTGTCTCAAGTGTATTGCATCTATATAATTTGTGTTCAACATTGATATTAATAGAAAAATGAACCGGCAGAGTGACGTCTCTTACTACTAAACAATTGCATTCAGTGATGACATCACAAACTACTTAAAAATTACAGTCAGGCAATTATTTAAAAACTATGAGCGGTGTAAACATTGGTAGGCTTGAGTTCTAAATAAGGACCCTAAAATGTACTTCGCTGGAGACAGAAATATTGCAACTACTCTGTCAACTAGAGTTAACCCCTTAGCTGCAGAGGTATCCTTAAGGATATGATGAGGAGTTGCAGCTATTTTCTTGAGATCTTCTTATTTCCCAGAGAAACAATTCGTCTGCATACTTTATTATAAGCTTCGAGACAGATTTTTTTTCTCTGGGAAGATAAGAAGATCTCTGCAAAATAATGGTGACTTTCATCATATCCTTAAGAATATGTCCACAGCTAAGGGGTTAATATAGATAAATATGTGTACAATATATCCATGACAACAATGTTCTATTTTTACCACTTCAGAATCTTTTCAAACAACAACAGAAACTGTTCCAGCAGTCAAGAATTGTTCAGAGCCAGAGATTGAAAACTGTCAGAGAACTGTGTGAGCAGTTTGTCAGGGTAGGCAGCACTGATGTTTAACACACTGTTTGTCTCCAAAGTATGAGTAATTGCTTACACTAATAGCTTGTATAAATACATATTGTTGTGTCTCCTGTCCTGTTTTATCTATTGCTAAGTACAACCTTTTAATTTAGCGGGAAAAAAATTGGGAGCTGCAATAGTGCAATGTTAAGTCATTCACCCGCTAACCAGCAAACTCGACTTTTGAGTCCACCTTTTATTCATAATTTGAAATAAAATTATTACCAAGCTACCAAAAAGTATGGTACCAAGGCTCCATTTTGTCATTGCTCTGAGCAAGTGCAGTAGGTGATACTAGTCAGGCAGTTTCTGGTCAACCACAGACTAGGCATGTGAACACTTATGGGAAACTGTGTGCTATGATGTTGGTTAATAACTCAGCTTACTGTTACCTTTTTTAATATAACAATCTTCTTATCAGAGTCTCCTCAACACACTTGCCATTCATAATCCAGCACAATGCTGTTTCTTTCTATTATTCAGCATTTCTTTTCATTTCACAATCAAAATTTACAGAGAACTGACTTCATTTTAACCAGGTTTTCCCATATGTACACCACCCCTCTCAGCAGAATAGCCCCATCTTCTATGGAGAGTACGTAACACAAGCTTCAAGCAATAATCCCCAGGGATCTCCTAAACATGCAATTGTTAATAATGCATTGTGGTCAAGTAGAGTCTTACAGACATGGAAAGAAGGATTCTGGATTTTTTAATAAAAGTGCTGTAGATATTTGTTAACAATTAATTATATAGAACTTTTATACAAATTATAATAGGGTCTTATTATTTTTATTATTATATAATATTTTTATCCATTCTCCTGAATTATCTTATCCATTACCATGAATCACATAAACAGGACTGAGTTTATTAATGCATTCAAGGATACACTAAAAAAAGGGTGTTGAGCATGCTAACAAGAGACACTGTACATACTCAAAGAATTATCAAAATGGGAGGGATCAGGGAAGAAAGATGGAAAGATTTGATTAACTCACACCAACCCTTCCCTCTCCTCCTTTCCCCAACAAACATCTAAAACATTGGGTATACTCAGACTGGCTAGCTGAACACTTATATGAATATCCTCAGTGCTGTGATGCTGTTTCCTAATTTCAGCAGAAAATAACATTGTTATTGGTTGTAACCAACTTTATTGTCTGTCTTTTACCATCTGGGTTGCATTTGCTATGGTCAGCACGTCTCTTGAAGGTTTCTTTGATTGTCTCCACTTATCTAGTTCGTGGTCATCCTCGTGCTGTGTAGTCTGATCTTCTGCTGTTATATGCACAAAGAGCTGGTTGCATTGGTTTCATTCTTAAGATCTGGCATATGTACCACATGACCTGCCCAATGAATTTGTGCCTTCATCAGAATAGTGTCAATGCTAGGGATATAAGATCTGTCAAGAACAGTGGTATCCGAGATCTTGTCTTGTCATCTGATGTTCACAACTTTTCTGAGACAAGTTGTACATTTTCATGGAAAAGAAAATGACTGCAGAAGCACACTTTCCACAACAGCATCCAAAATTGTTCTCATGTGTGTTCACAATTTAGTCTTGAAACATTATACAAGGTAATGCTGTTGAAGCAATGTTAATCTCATTTACACACTTGTACATTTGATCTTCATTCAGGGTCTTGAAGAGTTAGAAAGCACTCGTCAAAGCCAGCAGAGCTCTTTACAAGCAGAGTTGAAGAAGGAGATGCAGCTACTCCAGAAACGCATCTTAATGGACACAGTAAGTATTTGCCACAGTTGATGGTATAGAAGTTAATGGTACAATCAGCCCTACAGATTTTAACTGTAGCAATTTCCTAGGCATGTTCTTATGTTAAGTAGTTTTCCATTGCTGTTGAACAGTCCAGAAAAAAAATGTCCATTTGTTTGTGGCAAGTTTTGAACCTGTTACCTTAGCCATCTGAGATGCTCTTTCTACCACTCCGCAATGAGAGCCTGCACAGAAGAGTAGGGTCTAAATTAGAGAATGCAAGATGATGTATTAGGTATGTTGATTATCATCTTCGCATACCAGACATGTCCATAGGTGCTCCGATCTCCACTTCAGTAAATCTCTCAGGGTATGATGGCTGATGGTTCCGGTTCTATGTTGGTTCACTACTCTTTTTGAAATCTTTGTTAAGGGTTCTCTTCGAGCCACGTCCATCCTCACTCTCAATTCTTGCATTCTTGATATTGACTCATGCTTATTCATCTCAAAATCCTCTGATCGTGAGGACTCACGAAGTGCAGTGAGTATGTCTGCTCGGTCCATAGGCTGACCATCTGTTGTGGTGGCGAGACTATCTAATTTGTCAGCACGTTCGTTTCCCTCCACGCCTGTATGTCCGGGGACAAAAATAAGCGTTAGTTTTCGTAGTGATGCCCGCATTTTAGCTCCTTCATTACCACACCTCAATACTCCCTCTGATATTCCTACTTCTCACCTGACCACCAATGCAAATGTTCATCTTCCTGGTAATTCCAATGCCCAGGTGATTTTTCTGCAGTTCATTGGTGTCCATTTTTATTAATATATTTAAAAAATTGTAAATATATCAGTGATTCTAAAAATTTGAAGAGGATGATGTATATAATATTTATTAGTTTATTATTTAGGTAGTATTTATAGGAATCCCCATCATTCCTAATACTCCGGTGTCTTTTACAAAAATAGTGTGAAGTGTAGAGGGAAAATTCTTGTTATTTTTATTTTTTTTAAACAACAAGAAAATACACTAAATGTGCAAACTGACATACCCCCAATTTTTTTTTGAATGGAAACATTTTTTTAATGTTGATTTTTTTCTAGGGGGTAAACCAACCCTTTTTTTTTTATGAGGATGAGCATACACGCAAATATAGTATACTACTAGTGTGTTCTTTGTGGCCAATAGCATTGATTTTCACACTTGATAGTTGTATATAGCTGGCCTGGTGTGTTCATTTGGCTAATGGCATTGCATTTTCACATTTCTATCTATCTATAAGCTTTGGCCCTTGTTTACCTTACTGCTTCAGGAGTAGAAGAGTTCTCTGGAGATGGCCTTCTTTTGTGCTGTTTGTAAGCTTGCTCCTGTGGCTTCTTTGATTTCTGTGATCCATCTTCGACATGGCCTGCCTCTGCCTCTATAGCCATGATATCTATGCATCATGGGCATCTGTGGCATGCTATCTGTTGGTAGTCTGGAAGTGTGTGAAAACCACTTGATCTTTTGATGCATTCTAATACTGGTATTGTTTTGGTTATCTGTCTGATGTTATCGTTTCTAATTCTATCTCTTAATGGCACTCCAAGTATTCTTCGTAGACGTCATTTCTGCTGTCACTATTTTTCTTTTGTTTTGTGCTATCATTGACCAGGTTTTGCACTGGGAGCACAGTTATGGGATAATAATAGTCTGTCTTGTTTAATGCAACTTTAGTGTTTATGTTTACATTTTTGTTCTTGAAAATCTGTCCTAGGATCTGGTATGTTACATCTGGTATGTTTTGTTGCATCTATTTTATATCTCTTTGCTGTTTTTTCCTTCACTCAATATAATGCTTCCTAAGTAAGTGAACTCCTTTACCTGTTTACAGAGTTTATTATCAATGGAGATAATACATCTTTTTCCACGCTCCACCTTACCTTGAAGAACATCTTTTGTCATAGAGGAATGTCTCATCACATGCCCTAAACACTGGAGTTTATGAAGTTTCACAATTGTTAAAAGTGGTTCTTGTTGGCCCATTAATACATTTATTCTATCATGCACAAACAGATTGGTCTTATTTTCTCAAACTTATTACAATGGTATTTAAATTACAAAGATATATGTCACTGATTATGTTAGAGCAAATGAAGATGAGGGTGAATTAAATCAGGTAAAACTAGAGGTGGGAAACAATTTCAGGTGGTGGACCAAATTCAAGTTATTCAGGAAGGGATGGGGACCACAACTAACAGCTAGAATATCCACATAGTTTTTTTAAGTTCCAATGCTATCACTAATATTAAAGTAATAACTTTTTTCACCTTTTATATAAATTATTCCAGCCAAAGACGGATGTGTCTGGCCATTGGCGCAAATAAAACGGCAACACAACACATTCCCATTCTCTGGACTACATCCTGCTGGAAATCTAATAGGACCATGGTCCTGCTATAAGAGATCCAGCGGGAGTTTGAGAATGAACGCTGAAGAAGAAGAAGAATATAAATTATTAAAGTGTGCTGAAAGATACTCTCTCCACAAGTCTCTTTCATTCTAAGCAATTGTTGCACTCTAACATCACAGATTTAATGGCAAAATCATGTTCTCTTTATTACTGTTTAACACAATGGTTTATTTATGCATGAGTTCCAAGGCCAAAGTATATAGTAATTTTATATGAACTGGTGGTCCACATTCAGCCCAAGAACCATATTTTGCTGACTCCTGGGCTAAAGAAACAAAGTATCTGATAGAATTGCAGGTAAATTTCTCTAATCTATTTGAATACCTCAAAATAAAGTACTAGTTTGCTGGGACAGAAAGGGGAGAAAAGATTAGCAACACTGTTACTTACCACATATGTCATAGGAGATGATTAAGAAACATTTGGGGTGGTATTGGTTGTCCTATTCCATAAAGGATCAAAGTGACCCAGAAACCATACTGAAGTTGGATGTGTGGCCAGCCAAAAGCACAGACATCACATCTAAGCTATAAACCATGACACAAAGCATTCTGTTCTCCAGACTATGTACTACTAGTCTGCAGAAGTCTGAGAACAAATGCAGGAGAAGAATGAGAAGAAAAACTAGTGAATAGTTCATTTTATAAAAATGTGAAAACAAGGAACTACTTGATATATTGTATTATTTTTTTCCAGCAACAACAGGAGATGGCCAATGTCAGAAAATCTCTCCATTCTATGCTATTTTAATCCAGCTGCTCCTTCCAATGAATCTTCAGTCATGTTTCCATTTGTTATAGTTATTGCAGCTATTATCTGCTCGGTTCATTTTTGTGTGAATAAATTATTCTAACATATTCAGAAAATTTTGTTTTGTGGTTGATTTTACTGTACATGTTAGTTAGTTAGTTTGCTAGCAAGTTTGTTAGTTCGCCAGCTAGTTAGTTTACTAGCTAGTTAGTTTGTTAGTTTATTTCACTAGCTAGTGAGTTAGTTCGCTGGCTTATTTAGCTTGTTATTTTGCTAGCTAGTTAGTCAGTTAGTTTGCTAGCTAGTTAGTTCATGAACTAGTTAGCTGTTAGTTCGCTGTGTAGTTAGTTAGTTTGCTAGCTAGTTAGTTAACTCGCTAGCTAGTTAGTTCGATCACTGCACTATGAAATATGCATATGGGTTCCGATCTCCACTTGACTGTAACCACCATTATACGATGACTGACAGTTCCAACAGTAGTGCTCATTTTATGGTGAACCTCATTTCAAGATGAATTCCTTTATTCTGGACATGGAATAGGAATTCATGACCCTCGTTCATTTTATTTGTCTAAGTTGTTTCAAAGAAGGAGTTGAAAATATCAGCAATAATATCAATAGCAATGAATTCAATAAAATAGCAATAAACTCATTGCTTTACTATCTGACATAGTAGCAGGGAAAGCCAGCCGATCTGCTCTGTTTTGTTTTGTATTTTATAGTTAATGTTTTGTATTTACTGTGTTTCTGTATGATACTGAGTTACTCAACTGTTTATTCTTCTGCCTGATTTCAATAGATAATCACGGAGCAAAGAGTAGCAACACTGTTTACTTTCCATGCATGTTGTAAGAGGTGACTAAGGAGGCTATGGGGTGGAGTTGGCTGTCCCATCCCATATAGGGTCAAAGTGACCCAAAACATTGCTGAAGTTGGATGTGTCAGGATGAAAGGTGCAGATATCACAGAAGTGCTGTAAAACATTACAACACATTCCATTCACTGGTCTACATCCTGCTAATCTGCAGGAGTTTGAGAACAAACGCAGAAGAAGAATAGATCATCAGTAATGCCATTCCATGATAAGTTAATCACCAGGAAATGATCTTTAATTTTCTTTTTAAATAGATTGTTAAGCTCAAATCTTATGTGCATACTATGTAGTCAGTTGATTTAAGATTTCAATATTTGAGATTTTGATTGTTAGGGATACACAGCCACATATTTCATTGTTCTGGTAGTGTCCACACACAAAGTAACACTCTGCATTGATGTATTTACAATTAGATTTTTGCTAGATCTCCACATTATTAGAGTACAACATCAAGTAGCACAAGTGAAGTCATATCTAAAAGTAAGATAATATATTCACCACCATTTACACCAATGTATGAATGAGACAAAGGAAAACGTATCAAGTGGGGTTGGTCATGGATGGCAGAAGCTGAAGACACACTGCGAAGAGTATGTGAAGTAGGAAATGGCAGTGAATGGGAGGAGGTGGACATTGAGAAAAAAATCAATGACTAAAGTAATAATTCAACTACATAAATCGTGTCGGAAATGGACTAGTATCATGGCAGAAGTTATAGTACAAGAGCTCGTCCAGATACACTCAAAACCACAAGACATAATTATATACAAAGATGGCTTAGTCAACAGAAATACACATAAATGCAGTTGGGGTTTTGTTGCCTACAGAAACGGCTTGAAGTTGATTGAAAGAACATCTGCATACACTATCACATCGAGCATGAGGATGGAGATACAGCAGCACTGTGTTGGTTGATAAATGATACATCAACCCACTTGGTAATACTCACAGACTATAAAAGCATGTTGTGCAAGATAGAAAACAACATGAGAAATTAATGGGTTGCGTTATTCAACAACTCAATTGTACAGAGAATTACATGAATATACTTCCTGGTTCACGTTAGAGTCAGAGGAAACGAAAGAGCTGACTCATAGGCAGATAATGTTGCGATAGTAATAACAATTCCCAAGAAAGGAAATTTGAAAGTATATACGATTTACAGAACAATTAGCCTTATAACGCACCCCAGTAAAGTGATGCTCAAAATACTACTAAACAGAATAAAGCACAAGTTGGAAGAATTAATTGCAGAAGAACAAGTTGGCTTCAGAGCAAACAGAAGCAATGTTAACAAATATTTAACATCCGAACACTAATAGAAAAACATATTCAGCACCAACTTGATCTATACCACAATTTCATCGATTTTACAAAGGCTTTTGACCATGTTTGATCATCTGTTTTTTCTGATGGTAGGTGATTGGTATATCTGGTTAGTCTTCGGCAGCACCTTCCTTATCCAGTTGGTCTGCTTTTTCATTTCCTGGTATTCCACAGTGAGAGGGTATCCACTGCATGGTTACCCTATAGTGGTATGACAATTCACTAAGTAGTTTTTTCAAGTCTGTTAGTTTTCCAGACTGGAGAGCTTGAAGCACTGACCTTGCATTTGTCAGGAATACCACAGGCTGTAGGCCAGAGTTGGAGTTCAGCAGTTTTTTTAGCTGCCACACTAATTGCCTGGATTTCTGCATCATAATTATTGCAGAATTTTTCTGTCAGTGTTCTGATTGTATCTCTAGGCTTGTGTGGATATTCTATATATACATCTGCACCTCCATTCCTCACAGCATTATGTGCTGACCCATCTGTGTATACTCTGACCCATATATCTTGTGGATATTCCACATCCAGGAAACTGAGGGTGACTGTCCTTCGCTGCACACTGTTCTGTTCGTCCTCGCTTAGTATTCCTTTCACGTGGGTCTGAATGTATATTGACATTCCATGCCTTTCACTCCACGGGGTTTGTTCTGGTACAGACCTTAAGGGGCTGTCAACTTCAGGTAGGTCTGTAAGTTGTCTACGGAGTCATTAAGCTTGATGGATAAAGCTGCTTCTTTTCAGTCGCCCCATTGCTAGATTTTGGAATATTTCCTTCATTGGATGACTTGGCATACACTGAAACTTTTCTGCTTGAATTAGTACTTTTGTGTCTCTACGTTCGCCAAGTGTTTGCATTCTTCCCATTTTCTGCATCTCTGCTATGGGTGTTGATTTCATTGCTCCCAACATTATTACATACTGAGACAATTTAATTTTGACACCACAATCATAGACATTGTTGAATCACGGAACAAAAATGCAAATAATGCTGAGTTCTTTCAAACAAATGTAGGAGTTCGGCAAGGGTGCATAATGTCTGCGGTACTTCTCAACATATACTTAGAGCACATCATACGGAAGACATTACATGATTACAACACGTCTATATCGATCGGAGGTCGCCCTATTTGCAACTTGCGTATCGCTGATGATATTGATCTTATAGCTGGGTCAGAACATGAATTGCAAAAATTAATGGCAAAGTTGGAAAAAGTTACCAGCAAGTACGGAATGGAAATCAACACAGAAAAGAGCAAAATCTTGGTAAACAGCAGAGACACAGAAAAACAGACTTACATCATGATGAATGGACATAAGCTTGAGGAGGTGAATACCTTCAAATACCTCGGATCCAGAATATGCAGCGATGGAAAATGCAAAGAAGAACTAAAAATAAGGCTGGAGATGGCTTTAGCGTCTTTGTCAAGGCTAACTGTGATTTGGAAAGTAACATCAGTGTTGGAGTAAAAATCAGACTGTATAAGTCGCTGGTGATTTCTGTTGTGCTGTATGGTTGTGAGAGTTGGAAACTCGCTGCGGACATGGAGAGAAGATTAGAGGCTTTTGAGTACAAATGCTACAGTCGAATTTTCTTTAGGGAACATAAGACAAACTGTACATAATAAATAAAATAGAAACGTATGCATGTGTACAAGAACCATTGCTTTCAATAGTGAAACGACGAAAACTATCATGGTTTGGACATGTATGCAGACATGATTACTTGTCAAAAACAATACTGCAGGGAACTATCGAGGATGGAAGAAGAGGAGGACAAATAAAGGCATGGACAGACAACATCAAGGAATGGACAGGACAAGATATTTCCACACTCATCTGCATCGCTGAGTATAGAAATTGCTTGAGGACTATGTGCTGAAGCATCCAATGTGGTACCACTACGACCCTGAAAGGTTACGGGTTTATTGATTGAATAAACAATTAGAAGACAAAATTGATGCCTTTGAGATGTGGGTATATAGAAGAATAGGAAGAACATCATGGAAAGAGAAGAAAACAAATAAAGAGGTGCTAAAGACACTTAATATGAAGAAAGAACTACTAAGAGAAATAAAGATCAGGCAAATAAAATACTTTGGACACATTAAAAGACATGACACCCTATTGAAGACCTTACTTGAGGGTAAAGTCAAAGGGAAGCGAGCAAGAGGTAGGCAGAGATACAAGTGGGAGAGTAACATTACACGATGGACAGGTTACAGTCTAGCAGCGTGCACCACCAAGACAAGAGACCGGAGATGTTGGAGATACGTTGCAGCCAACCTTCGTTGCGGAGACGGCACTTGATGATGATGATGATTGAATGAATGTTGCGATTGACGGTACAATACTGAAAAGAGATCAAGCTGACTTAATTAAAGCAGTCATAAATTCATTACAAAATGAAGATGTTAACAATGAGACTGACAACATACACATGCAAAGGGTGACAATAATAGAAGGGATTAGAGGATAGAGAAGAAAATGTAATCTTTTGGAAAGAACCGAAGGTCATGTAATCAAGACCTGACTGAAACGTGAGTCTACATACACTCGAATGGCTGCTGAAACGGATAGTGTAGCACTTATGGGAATGTCCCATGTGCTAGTTTCTATTCAAGTAGAAAAAACTTTCTAGTACATCCTGTGTTATTTAGTAGGATAGTCGTTGAGCGTTGGTGGTAAGAACTTGTTACTTACTAGATCATACCTGCCGAGCGTTGATCGTAACAGCTTGTTACTTTCAAGTTAAGACAATTTCTAGGAAACAACCTTCTCCATTAATCAACCAACTGTGTTCTGCATTGTTATCATCATGTATCCCTGCACCTTCGTGTGATCTTTACTAGGCTTGGGTAATGGAATAAAGTAACTGTGCAACCAGTCTGCTTCGTTGCCGTTCAACAATTATTAAACAATTCAATTCCCGTTAGTCTCAAGAATTTTTAAAAATTGTCCTCTGGCTTCCTACTTAAAAAAACTATTATTTGAAGCAAAATTGTATTGTCTATATATGTTATCCATGTTTACAAGAAGACCTATCGGCCCTTGTATAACTAATACGGATATTATGTTATGTGTTTGTTGTTACTGAGGATATTTCAATACCTGTACAGGATGTTTGTTGTTGTTGTAATAGTCCTTGTCTCGATTGGTCCGTTCGGGTGACTTTGTGTGCACGGTTTGAATGGCTTGATGAAATCGCATCTTTTTTTGAAGATGCGGTTAGTCAAGTACTGAAAAACGCGTGTGCAATTGTTGCTAGGCGATTTGGTGCCGTAGAACGGACTGGTTCAATTCCCGTTAGTCTCGAGAATTTTTAACAATTATTAAACATGTTTCCCAGCTCTCAATTTCTCCATCTGTTCTGTTTAGATCCTTGTATACCTAATGCAATCACATCTTGGTGCTGTATTTTTATCTTCTAAGTGCAGTTTTGATCTGTTCAACAGTAATTGTTGCTTCATCCATAGTTTGACCCATGCACATTTCTGTAACAATTTTCTTAATTTCATAATAGTTTTGACCAGAGTATCATCTTCAAGCTTCGCACATAACATGTACAGATTGACGTCAGGAAAATGTTTTGGAACACAAAAACAGCTCACAAATACATGCATATATCACATAATGGTATTGGGTCAAAAGAATTGAACCCAGAGACCGCCGGATCATCAACCAACCAACCAAAACAAAGGAAGCTCATAGTTTATACATAGTAGGACTGTATCAATAAAGACATCTTTAAGCGGTCTCCTCTGTTTATTGCAAGCTGTGTTGTCTCATGATGTGCACTTTTTATTCAAATTACAACAGAGAATAATCTGCCTCTCTAGCTTTAGTATCTTCCCACGACATTGCTAACCCTGCACGTCCTATGATACATTACATGCATAGACATTAACCAGTACAAGTGAATGTTTGACACAATGAGTTATTTCTGCCTGCAGTTGAAGCACGGCAGTGTCGTAATGTGATGCGGCACAACTCAAAATACATTGTATGGGTTACATTTCGTCGAAAAACCATTTAAAGGTGGGCGGCGACATTCCTAAAACGTGCATCTGAGAAAATCCTGTGTTGGAGAACAGCATTATTCCATCTGAACATATCTATCTCTAGCACATCAACTTCTCTCACAAGAATAGACTGCCCGATGTGTCGTCTGTTGACTTTGAATCAGACGATCTTCAGCGTACGATGTGCTCCCGCCCACTTGGTTCCTGTAGAGTACTGTTACCACAACATCAGCGCTTTAAATAAGCTTGGATTATTCATACCGAGGAGGGTAAACTTGGCTATTTTTCTTCGAAAACACCCCTTCTCCCCCCTCCTTGTTTCCCTTTTTAGTTTTTTTCCCTTCAAGTCTACGATGTATAATCGTTTGTAGTGAGCGCACTTTTTCTTTTCTATGATATAGGCCTATTATCACTTGTAGTTACGCGCTATGAGTTTTACAGCAGCGTGCGGTCTCCTCGTGAGAGAGGGGTGCACATGGAGTAATACAAGTACAATCCTCTATACCTTTTGATCCCTTTTTTTTTACTCGTGGGAATTTCAGCAAAGGATGTTTGTACTCCGTACGCACATGCGATCTCAGTAAGTGGACTTCCTACTCAGTGAACTTATAACAACTTACTTCCTTGATGGGAATGTGGGGAAAATCCATTTGTTCTTCAAGTAAAGTTTTGGATGAATCACTTGAACGCGTGTTTCTATCTTCCTGTCAAAAAGATTACTACGCTGCGTTTAAGTGCGCGAGGTCAGCGTTACACTGATAATTTCTAAATAACCCCAGATAGCTTTTCACAAATCTCCAGATTATATAAATCAATAGAAATAAGATCAGGATAAGAAAGATTTACTCGCATGAGTTTTTCGTCAACAATACTGATCACCAGCACCAATTATGAAAGGGTTATATTCAGGACTGATGTTGTTCGTCCATCACAAGTGATGATGACTATTTGTTACATCCACTTTTGAAAATTCAATTTTAGTTATGTCCTTGATTATGAGTTCGTATATGGCTAATGAGCCCTATTCGAGCTGTAAATGTCCTTGGACAGTTTGGACATGGAATAACGACTGTAGACGGATCTTGGTCTATCCGTGACTTTCTAGCTGCTCTCCGCTGTTGAGCTGCTGCATTTCTCTTCTTTTCACAAGATGATGCGCTCTTTTTTATTTTAGAACGCCATGTAGATCTATTTTGTGCAATTCTTCCCATGTATCGTGGTCTATTTCAAAGGCCTTCAGTGAGTTATTTAACGAGTCCTTCGGGTGAATTTTCGTGAATGTGAAAATGACTTGCACTGGGAATTTTGATTAAAGTGAGGAAGAGTTGTGCAAAGCGTCGCCCTCACTCTCTTGTCGGACCTCATTTGAAACCAGTGGCAAGACGAATCGAGACGACTGGAAGTGAAGTACGATGCAGTGGACTGATATGTTATACTGGTCACCGGGACCATTATGAAAGGGTTAGAATCAACTCCAGAGAATTCTGGTCGTAGGCGTTATTGTGAATGTTATACGCTCACACAGAGGCATACGTATTGCCAGAAACAATGTGAACGTTAGAATTGCAACTTCCATAGAATCATATTTCCTTACTTTATAGTGGATTAAATATTTATATTGAAAGAAGTCACAACAGATGCAAGAGAATAATCCAACCACTGACTTGACAAAATATTTACTCTCACGGCAGCGTGCTGATCTTAATATAATGGTGTGTTTTTTTTATGAAGTGGATTAGGTGTAGCAGGAAACCAATGTCTTTCATGATATTTCTAAGTTTTTGAAGTAGTCTATAAAGCATGTGTACATCTCGACATTAAACTCTCTAAATTTTTCTATGATGTTCTGCATATTAAAATGTGGTCTCTATGCTTCTGCTCTGTATGAAACATGCCTGTGTTTCATTTAACTCTTCTTCCAGCTTATGTTGTAGTCCTTTCATGATGATACAAAGTAATAGTTTGCTGGCTGATCAGTGCAATGCGACGATTATCATCATCAGGTGCCATGCCGGCCAGCGTAGGTGATCATGATTCTCCACAGCTTTCTCTCTGTCCCCAGCATTATGTATCAAGATCGTTTTTTCCTGCCTTGCCAGGTTGTCAAACTGTATAATATTTTATCACGTTTTCGCTCTCTGTCTCTGTTGCCTTCAATCTTGCCTGTTGTGACTATGTTCTCCAAACCTCCATGACTCATGAAGTGACAAAAAAATTGAAGAATGTCTTTTTCTTATATTATTGATTAAGGTCCGTTTCACATTTGACTCTTTCAACACCTCCACATTAGTTTTTTCTGGCACTCCATTGTATTCTCAGCATTCTTCTGTAGAACCACATCTCTATCGCGTCTCATTTCCCACTTTCCTATTTTGGTTTATTGTACAAGACTCGCATCCATAACGATTATACGAAATTATAATAGCACGAATAGAAACCACCGACAACACATCACGTGATGTTTTGTTCGGATTTTGCCAGAAAAGGGTAAATAGTAACAGTATGGATGAGTATGGAGGATGGCCGAGATGTACATAACTGTGCTGATTATTTCTAAAATATCTTGGTTATTTGCAATACAATATTCAATATACTACAAATTATAAGGCCTACTTGTCTTGTGTTCTGTAGGACAATACGCATCTGTTGATTACAACATTATTATACATACTAACTTAAAAGTATGTTAACTTAAAGTAAGTAACTAAGTAAAGTGAAAGTATTATTTATATATATATAATCATCATCATCAAGTGCCGTCTCCGCAACGAAGGTTGGCTGCAACGTATCTCCAACATCTCCTGTCTCTTGTCTTGGTGGTGCACTCTGCTGTAACCTGTCCATCGTGTAATGTTACTCTCCCACTTGTATCTCTGCCTACCTCTTGCTCGCTTCCCTTTGACTTTACCCTCAAGTAAGGCTTCAAAAGGGTGTCATGTCTTTTAATGTGCCCAAAGTATTTTATTTGCCTGATCTTTATTTCTCTTAGTAGTTCTTTCTTCATATTAAGTGTCTTTAGCACCTCTTTATTTGTTTTCTTCTCTTTCCATGATGTTCTCCCTATTCTTCTATATACCCACATCTCAAAGGCATCAATTTTCTCTTCTAATTGTATATTTAGTGTCCATGTTTCTGAGCCATACATTAATATGGAATAGATGTAGCATTTTATAATTCTCATTTTTAACTTATTTGTAATTTGTTTTGATATTAATAATTTCCTCATGCCATTGAAGGTACTTTTAGCCATTCCTATTCTCCTTTTAACTTCTGTTTCACATCTGCCATCATTTGTGACCATGTGTCCAAGATATTGATACTGATATATATAATATATTATTATAATAATTATATAATATATTGATTGATTGTTAAGCTAAAACTAACTATGTGTGTAGAGTGTAGTGTATGCATGTTGTTATGTAGTATAATAACTTATTTGTTTTGTATGACAACAATCAACAATGTATAGTATATATATTTATATTATATCTATGAATGATGGTGATGAAATAATACCTGTTTAGCTGTGAGTGTGAGCAGGTAGTACTTTACACATGATGTCTATTGTGTATCCCCAGGTGGCATTTTATCCACTCTTGCCGTTAAACATAGGTGGTGATGGGAACTCGAGCTTGTGATCCAAGGCTAGATGTGTAGGCTCGGCTGTGCTATGACCGTGTTTGCTCAAGAACCCCCTGACGATTTCTATCTTTTTCGTGGTCTTCCTCTGGCTTTGTATCCTGATCTCATTTGGTTATATGCCTTCACGCATAACTTATCATGCTGAATTCTCATAATATGGTCAAACCACTTCATCTGCTGCCTTTCTATGTATTCTATGCAAGAATTTTATACCTATTCTTTCCCTTATGTCTTAATTTCATAATCTGTCGAGCCTGGTGACCCCTACAGCCTTCCTTAAATATTTCATCTCACATGTCTCTATCTTTCTGTAATGTGAAGATGAGAAATACCAGGTTTGGCACAGGTAACTCAGTGTTGGTAGGAATATGCTGTAAATCATGTGGATGAAGAAGTAGTGGTGACAGTTGGTATGTCACTGCATTTGTCTTTTGACACTTTATCTCTATCTCTCTGTAAAGGCTTCCATTCTCTGAAAAAATACTACCGAGATATTTGAACTCTGATACCTGTCTTACTCTTATGTTGTTATCTGTATGTTTAATGGGCTTGGTGTTTTGCATATTTTCATGGTTTACGTCTTTTGTGTATTGATCTTCATGTTGTATTTTCTGCATGTTGCGGATAGTGAGTTAATATGATTCTGCAATTGTTCCTCATTTTCGTGTATGAGGCTGTTGTCATCTTTGAAAAGCAGTTCATTGTTTAGTTGCTCTTGAGTTATCTTGTTCTGAGTCATTGTGTTGTCCTCAGCAATGTATATATTGAAAAGCAAGGGTGAGCATGCAACCCTGACGCATGTCCGTTTTTATTCTCAAATGTGTCTGTAATACCATCTTATGTTCTTACCACGCATTGGCAGTTTTTATACAAAGCTCTTATGCTTTCTAACAATTGTCCTATAATACAATACATTTCTAGTTTCCCATAATGTTTCTGTTGATTCATATTTTTTTGGATCCATCCACACAGTGATGGTACATCTAGCATTTTCCATCACCTAGGAGTCTATCAGAAAAAGACAAAAAGTGCAATGTTTGCTTGCCTGCTACTCTTTGCCATCCATGGGGGACAGGTGACACAAGACGCAAATAAGAAAGTGAGGCAAGACATGCAGTGACAGTGATTATTTTTTTTCACAGGTGACAGGTTGGCAGACTATCCTTTAACTTTCCTCTTTTACCTCCTTACTGCCATGCCTGGACAGTGATCTTATTCTTAGCACCCTGAGCTAGAAGTCAAGGCCCTGATTGCCACATCGGCAAAATAATCTATGAAATATAACATTTTTCTTGCTCATTATCTCCTGTCAAATGCTTTCATTATAAGTACTGGATGTTGTATCATCACGTGCCGTCTTCACACAGAAGGGCAGCTGCAACAAATCTCTTGTATCTTGCTGTGATGATGTACTATGTTAGACATGTCCATCTCATGATGTTTCTCTCCCACTTTTATCTCTGTCTACCTCTTACTCACATTCCCTCGACTCTATGCTCAAGTAAGGCCTTCAACAAGGTGTCATGTTTTTAAAATATTCAAAATACTTTATTTGTTTGATCATTGTCTCCAGTAGTAGTTTTCTTGTCATACCAAGTGTCGTTAGAACCTCTTTGTTTGTTCTCTTCAGTTTCCATGAAGTTCTCCCTATTCTTCTATATATCCACATCTCAAAGGCATAAATTCTGTCTTCTAGTTGTTTGTTAATTGTATTGTGCCCCATGCATTAATATTTAGATGTAGCATGTTGTATACAACAGTGTTAATTATCCAGGTTTCTGCCCTGTACATTAAAATAGATTAGATGTTGTAGCATATTGTATACAACAGTGTTATTTGATCAGGTTTCTGCCCCATACATTAGTATATATTAGATGTAGAATATTGTGTTAATTCTTGTACTTTTTTTGCAGACAATATGAAATATAATCCAGCCACAGGTGATCACTGTGATAACTGAAGTATACTGGCATAAAGACTGCACAAATTCCTTGGATATACTAAACAAAAACTTGTAGAATGAGTGGGAACAATGCTGAGTATGAAAAGGAGACAAGATACCCACCAAGTATGATTTGTTATAATAGGATGGGGAGGGATTCCTTCTATAATATCCTGGTCATGGCACCAATTATAATAGAGTATCATTCAGGACAGGGGTGGGCAAACTTTTTGTGCAGAGGGCCGCATTGAAAATTGTAAAGCTATTGGAGGGCTGCATATAATATTATGTATATTTGGCAATATATATATATATATATTTAAATGATGTCAAATTGGGAAACAAATATTGTATATATAATATATAAGAAAGTCAAATAAAAATTCCAATGGATTTCTGTGTAATATTAATGGTAAAAAAATCAATTTTGACGATCGTCCGTTTATTTAAAAATGTGTTTGAGGACCACAAAATATCAAATGGCGGGCCGCATGCGGTCCACAGGCCGTAGTTTGCCCACCCCTGATTCAAGACATTCTTCACACTTTGACTAACATTAACACACTTTATTAATTAAGTTATGAAATTAAAACTAAAGCTAATGGTAATACGTTTATTGGTGGGCCTCAATATGCCTCTTTTCAAATATGAACAATAAAATAAATAATTTAATCATACATACATGATGTTAGCCATGAATATCATCAGCATAGATAATTCAATTATACAGAATACTTTATAATCATTTGTTCATTTTCTGAACCTTCTATCCTTAGAAATCTATAGCTGTATGGCTAACATGTTGTGAAACTTTTGTAAGACAACCTTCCACTCATATGGGATCTATTGCTTTATACCTACCGCAATGCCTATCTAAGGAGACTTCTAACTATAGGGAATCTACAGCTGTATAGATGACATGTTGTGAAGCTTTCATAAGACAGCCTCAATATCATGACACATCATCTACTGAAGTTTTCTGTTGCATAAGTGCTTGTCTAGTGGGTCACTGGTGAGACCTATAGACCCAACCTCATGCGTGAACTATAAACATCATTCAAAAAGTGGCTATTATTTAAATTCTAATTACCACATCTATAAGACAATGCATATCTTTAAGTTTGTTCCTCCTGTTGTGTCAGTCTTCTCCCTGTAGTAAACGTTCGCACATGTACCTGGTTGTACTTATACTGCACCGCCATCCCTCAGTTTTCAGCATTCTGTCAATTTAAGGATAAAGCTTGGTAATTAAATTACTGCATAATGATTGTCTCTTTGTAGTATCAGAGACTGTACACCCGTTGTTAACTTTTTGTCTCCGTACGGTTTTTCTGCTATGCCGAACACGATAGTAAATTCATATTAAAATGTAGATTTGAGCGGCTTTTCGGCATAGGGGGTCTCCAAAATGTAGATATTAGCGGCTCAGTGGACATAGAGAGTTAAACAAGATAGATGTTTCCAGTTAATATACATGGATATTTTCAAGATTTTACATTTGTTACTGTTCTTCAGTTAATATACATGGATATTTTCAAGATTTTACATTTGTTACTGTTTTTCAGTTAATCCATTCATACATTGAATAAATAGATAATTTGTGTGTGAAAGAAAACACATCAGACCATATGACTTGTTGGTGTGTTACATTGTGATCTTTACATCTAAATATAGATTACTTGAGGGAGTATCCCTGTCACTAACTACACTTATACCTTTACATCTAAATATAGATAGTAGTGCCAGAGATACTCCTCAAGTAATCTATATTTAGATGTAAAGGACACACAGACTGAATTTCACAGTTATTTATTTCAGTAAGAGCAAAGTTAGTTGTCAGATCATCATCATGAGACTCCAGACCATGTTTATTAGTGCTTCCATGTCTCAAATTCAGTATGTCTTTCAGCATGTGGCAACTGACCTCTTGTTCTGTGGTGGTTGATAGCTCTCTCTTCAGCATGTGGTAACTGACCTGTAGAGGTTGATAACTCTCCCTTCAGAATGTGGTAACTGACTTGTGATTCTGTGGTGGTTGATAACTATTTTTAAAATGTATATTTGCTTCTCATTTCTTGCAACGTTTCTTTCACGCTGCACTTCCACTTCCTGCATTCTAGCCATAGATAGAATAAGAAATACATCCCATATCATTAATCAGATCCAACTCCTTGTTTACATTCAAAATATCAGAACGGTCCATTGAACTACCACCATTAACTGTATCCACACTGACAAGTCTGTCTGCTCTTTAATATCCCCATACACTCATGTGTCCAGCTACAAAAATGGAGGTAACTCTTCAGCACAGATTGCATCATCAACTCTGGCATAGATAGCCCACCTGAATCGTTTGAAGCTTACAATAATAAAATCAATAAGAAAACCCACCCTTGGCACTTAGCTATATCATTGCCCTGGTCACTGCCATCACCTCCATCGTTATACTACTTGAGGTTGTATAAAAAACATAACTTTCATCCCTAATATCTCTGGATTAAGCTGTGAATCCAGCTAGCATAACTGACATCAATCAGTGAATTCATGTGACAAAAGAAGTTATTTGTTTGCTAATCAACATGGCTTGCTGTAACAAAATAAATTCATTGTCTTCAGTCCCAATGACTGGCTGTAACAAAATAATTTCCTTATTTTTCAGTCCACAGAAGTGCCTTTAACTACCAGTAATCAAATTATTTGGGTTTTTTCAATCACATATGTTGTTATTATTGTCTATATCCAATAGCTGCTTAGTAGTTTTACTAATGGCAGCACAATGTCATTCTTAGAAAAGTGCAGGTCTTCTGAAGTTGAATTTTGATCCATACAGTGAGTTAGTGACTGTTAAGGGTGTCTGTAGAAGTATTTTCCTGGTAATTGAGATTGAAGGACGGTCATTAAGGAGGTTTGTATGTTTCGTTGGGATCAGAACTGTGTCTATACAAGGGTACTTGCTGCAGTCTGATAAGTTCAAATGGCTATTGACTCTCATGTCCTGTTCAAAACTGACAGAGATTGGTTATCCTGCAGTTTTTTTTTATGTTGTCATTGTCGTTTGGTCTTGTCATTTCACTAAATACATTTCAACCAGTCAGCCAGATTTCCCTGGTGTTATTTCTGAGTCTTGTTTCAATGTGTGTGGTATCATTATATCTATAATGTGTTTTTTGTAGGGAAAGTTATTTTTACAAAAACTGAATGCAGAAATAAGCTCAAGTCGTATCAATACTGAATATTTTATTTGAGAAAACTTAATTAAAGTGAAAATATACCATGCAAGTATGCACATATTTTAAAAATATTTTTATTTTGTGACAAAAAATGCATTAACAAATGTAAATACTTGCACAATATCATAAAAACTATGTATGATTTTGAAAGTTTCAAGAATCCATGGAAAATTATCTGGTTTTAAAGAGAAAAACTTTTAAAATTCGAACACAAAAATGACCAAGATAGATGAGTCGAATTGGTTTGTTATAACAAAAATATAAAGTATAATATAGAGTCATGCTGAAGTCGGATGTATCAGGCCGAAAGGCTCCTGACTACATCCTGCTAATCTGCAGGAGTGTGAGAATGAACACAGAAGAAGAAGAATATAGAGTTAAAAGTTGTTCACTGTGCTTATAAAATACATATTTTTGTTTTCAGTCCGCACATTTGACCTTAACAATGGTATTGTGAGAGTTGAATTGCTCATTGACAGATTGGAGCCTGGCAGAGACAAGTACCATCCCAAAGGAGGAAAAATTTATTTTGATTTTCTAAACAAGTATGCTTATATCTTAGTGTTAGATATAGGAAATATGTGTCAGTACATGGGAACATTGTGTGTCAACAAGGAGACTTTGTGTGGGGGAACATGGGGACTATGTGAGAACTTGGGGACTTTGTGTAAGAACATGGGGATAATTTACTAGTTGTTACTAATAAATACTAAGTGTAAAATGTTGCAAATGAAAAATAGCAAACAAAGACTTATTAAATAGCAAACAAACAAAGACTTATTAAATAGCAAACAAACAAGTACTTATTAAATAGCAAACAAACAAGGACTTATTAAATAGCAAACAAACAAAGACTTATTAAATAGCAAACACACAATTACTTATTAAATAGCAAACAAACAAGGACTTATTAAATAGCAAACAAACAAGGACTTATTAAATAGCAAACAAACAAGGACTTATTAAATAGCAAACAACCAAAGACTTATTAAATAGCAAACAAACAAGGACTTATTAAATAACAAACAAACAAGGACTTATTAACCTTTAGAGCCCTGGCTTAAAATTACAAAACTTCCCCCAGGGCCTGACTTATTTTTTGGAAAATTTGCGTTATTGATGGTGGGTGTTTTGAAAACGTCATAACTTTTTTGTTTTAAAAGATATCAAAATAATTTTTGCACATCTAAATAAAGGAGTGAATAGTGAATATTATCGTGTTTTTGTTGTTGTTGTATGTGTGATATGACAGTTGTGAGCACGTTTTGAAGTTGAAAATTCTGGCGAAAAACGCAAAACGTCATTTTCAAAATCGCAAATATATCTTCATGACGACCCTAATACATGAGCAATGTGTGGCAACATTGATAAAATCCTCATAAATACCTATACTTATTGTATATGTATTGTTTTATATCAAAACTACTATAATATGAACTAAAAAGACTAATAAAACGTGAAGAAATTGCATATAACGTCCGTCCGGTCAACACTAGGTCTATGCCGACACGCAGCGTAATTATTGTCCATGCACACACGTGTCACCCCTGATACATATTATTTTTGTGCTTTTTAATTAATACACACACATTCTTATCAAATAACAACATATTAAACACAAAAAACAACAATTAGAACATGTAGTCACGATCACTTACCCATGCCACGCGGTACTCAATTTGATAGTAAAATACGGCCGAAAATGGCTAAAGTCGCTCTAGAAATGCGTTGACAAATTCAACCGGCTTTCTCTCTCTTACAATCGTAATGAGTAAAGGAATTTGACCTTTACACTGTGACGTATTCCTAGCTTCGTGTTGCGGGAATTCTACGTCATATAAGCTTTAACTTCGTGAAGTTACGTACTCGGGAATTGAGTGATATCGTATGTTGCGTGATTGCGACCACAGGCACTACGGGATGCACACGCAAGGCGCAATGTTGCGACCGTAGGGGCCTAAAGGTTAAATAGCAAACACACAAGGACTTATTAAATAGCAAACAAACAAGGACTTATTAAATAGCAAACAAAGATTAAATTGCAAACAAACAAGGACTTATTAAATAGCAAACAATGATTAAATTGCAAACAAACAAGGACTTATTAAATAGCAAACAAAGATTAAATTGCAAACAAACAAGGACTTATTAAATAGCAAACAAAGATTAAATTGCAAACAAACAAGGACTTATTAAATAGCAAACAAACAAGGACTTATTAAATAGCAAACAAAGATTAAATTGCAAACAAACAAGGACTTATTAAATAGCAAACAAACAAGGACTTATTAAATAGCAAACAAAGATTAAATTGCAAACAAACAAGGACTTATTAAAATCTTCCCTTGCTCATATATCCTATGACACTTTAGTTATTATAATAGGTAACAACTGCAGGAAAACTGTAATCCCACAAATTTATTTTGTTATGATGACGTTATCTGATCATGTTGCATAATTCTATGGTTTCTGGTGCACCTCTCTGGTATTTTCGACCAGCAGCTGTACTTGCTTCAGCAGGACTGTGAACCTACTCGATATAGGGGATGGAACGACCAATCTTAGTTTCCAGCCTCTGTTGGCTGGACTAAGTCCCATATCCACTTCAAGGAGTTGGTCTTGATGGAGAATCCCACAGATGAAACTTGGAAACAGGGTGAAGAGGTTTTTATCATCACTGGGAACACACAGAATAACACACAACAAAAATCAATGCTTCAATCAAAAGGCCTTTATCAAGAATTTAACATAACGCACAACTACCAGTAGTATGAATATTCTCCTAGACTTCTGACATTCATACTTTCATGGCTGACATATCTGTGCCTTTTGGTCAGATACATCTGAGATCAGCATGCGCAAGGCTCTAGGATCATTTTGACTTACAATGCCACCCCCAAACTCCTTAGTAACCTCTTACAACATGTTTAACAGGTGACAGGGTTAGGGTTATTCGCTGTTTCCTTTTCAGACCCCAAATCAACATATACAAGCTTGTTGTTACCCCCACCCACATCAACATATACAAGCTTGTTGTTACCCCCACCCATCAACATATACAATCTTGTTCTTACCCCCTCCCCCCCCCCCAATAAAAAACATAGACAAGCTTGTTGCCATCAACATATACAAGCTTGTTACACTCCCCACCAACATATACAAGCTTGTTACACCCCCCCTCACACCATATACAGGCTTGTTGTTACCTCCCACCAACATATACAAGTTTGGTGCCATCACCATCAACATATATAAGCTTGTTACACTCCCCACCAACATATACAAGCTTGTTGTTACCCCCCCCCCCCCCCCCAACAATATATACAAGCGTGTTGTTACCCCCCACCAATATATACAATCTTGTCTGTCAATGGAAGCAGTAACATTAGTAAATAAAACGGTTTGTCAGAACTATCTATCTATATGATGTAGAAGAGTTCTCTGGAGGTGGCCTTCTTGTGTGCTGTTTGTAAGCTTGTTCCTGTGGCTCTTTGATTTCTGTGATTCATCTTTTACACAGTCTGACTTTATAGCCATGATGTCTATGTGTCATGGCCATGTGTCATGCTTTCTGTTGGTAGTCTAGAAATGTGTGAAAACCACTTGATCTGTAGTCCTTTGATGTGTTCCAATACTAGTTTTGTTTTGATTATCTGTCTGATGTTATAATTTCTAATTCTATCTCTTAATGACACTCCAAGTATTCTTCATAGACATTGTCATTTCTGTTGTCACTATTTTTCTTTTGTCTTGTGCTGTCATTGTCCAAGTTTGGAACTGGTAGCACAGTGATGGGATAATAATAGTCTTGTATAATGCTACTTTGTTTACATTTTTGTTCTAAAACATATGTGTCATCTGTTCTAGGATCTGGTATGTTTTGTTGCAACTATTGCTGTCAGAAACTAGCGCTATAAAATGTCATATATTATTCAGATTACAGAATGACCATATGGGAGATCTCTATGAAACAGGTTGTGGGAAGCCTACAATTACCTTGAACAAATTACTTTATACATTTACTAATATCAGACTAGATACCTAGTCATTGATCGCAGAAGAAGAATAAGATAGATTATTTAATATAGACTAACTGCTGTGACTGTCCCATGCTCCAGCTGACTCTTGCACATATTTTTCTCTGCAGAGGAAACTCATTTGACATGAAAGCCATATTCAAAGACAAAGTTAACAAAAAAATAACAACATTTATAGTTTACGTGAAACAAATGCCAGGACAAATAGTCATCAGAGAGTCTAAATGGGGTGTAAGTTGTTCTTCTTTTTTGTGCTAGTTAGTGGTCATGATGATGAAATAATCCTTTTAGCTGTGAAAAAGTAGTTCTTAACAGATGATGCTGATGAAATAATCCCTTTAGCTGTGAGCAGATACCTCTTGACACATGATGATGATTCTTTAGCTGTGAGCAGGTAGCTCTTGACACATGATGATGATCCTTTTGCTGTGAGCAGGTAGCTCTTGACACATGATGATGATCCTTTAGCTGTGAGCAGGTAGCTCTTGACACATGATGATGATCCTTTAGCTGTGAGCAGATAGCTCTTGACACATGATGATGATCCTTTAGCTGTGAGCAGGTAGTTCTTAACAGCCTATAGCCTTCCTGACAAACTCACAGGTTCTTCTCAGTTTTGTAACTGGGGCAACATCCCGATTCATTTGTGGTCTCTGTCTTTGTGTTGCTGGACCTAAAAGGGGAGCAAAGAATTGCAACACTGTTTACCTTCCATGTATATCATAACAGGTGTCTAAGACAGTTGTATGTGTGGTTGACTGTCCCATTCCTTATAGAGTTAAAATTGCCCAGAAAAACATGTTGAAGTCAGATGTTTCAGACAGAGAGACGCAGATATTCCAACAAAGCTGTAAACAACACATTCCGTTCTTCAGACTACATCCTGTTAATTGTATGTGTTTGAGTGCGAACACAGAAGAAGAAGACAGGTCTCAAAGGTATGGTTGCATAAAGGGAGGTTTATAGACGTATGTTTAGTCCCCGAAGGGAGGAAATCTAGTGCACCAGTATTGCAGGATTACTATGTACTGCCAGAAGCACAGCAAGCACTTCTGGGTCAATTATTACATCATTTCTCTGTCAGATTTGTTGACCCATCTGCAGTAATTGCACATCTAGTATTTCCCATCATATAGGAATCTGCCACAAAACAATAAAGGTGCAATTTCTGCTGACCTGCATCTCTTTGTCATCCATAGACGTTATTTTATAGAAGACAAAAGTTAGAAATTTAGACGTGACAATGATTTTTTCATAGATGACAGGTTGTCAGCCTATCCCCCAACTTTCCATAGTCACCTCCTATGACATGACTGGAAAGAGGAAAATAAGACAGAGGTCCTAATCTTTGTACCTTGAACTAGAAGTCCAGACCAAGGTTGCCTCACAGGTGATGTTAGTAAACTTCTTGATGTGTGTAAGATTTAAGACATCAAATTAATGGTCAGTTGGTTGGTTGCTGATCCAGATCCATGAGCTCATGCCCTTTGACCCAACATCAAATTAATAAAATAATTATTTGTCATACTTCTGCAATCATTCTCAATCTTCTGCAGGTTAGTAGGATGTAGTTTTCAGAACGGAATATGTTGTGTCATATTTTACAGCTGTGGTATCTCAGCTTTGTTGAAGACTTGTATCTCATCTGTGTATGAGATCCTTGGTCGTAAAGGTGACCCAACAGTCTGCAGTGGCCTGTTCTAAGACAAAATAGTGTGTGGTCAGTTGGTATCTTTGGAGGTGATGTATTGCATCAGGTTTATCTTTTAGGCAAGAGATATCCAACTTCAATATAGCTTCTTGACTACTTTCAATCTCTATTGGATTAGATAGCCATCTCTACTCCTCAAAACCTCCATACTTACGCATTGCTGCCAGATACATTTGACTTCAGCGTGGCTTCTGTGTTGATTTGAACCTCTATTTGATGGGATCAACAACTCTACTCCCCAAAATCTCCTCTTACAACATGCATGGCAGATTACAATGTTGCTATTATTTGCTCCCATTTTGGTCTTACAGGTCATGCTAAGTGTACATTAACTTCATAGCTGTCTATCTGTTGACATTTTAAAGTTATTTCTTTAGCTGACCCATCTCACAAACACAACTTGGTCAAATTTGCTTGTGGTTCTAAAGCTGATCGAGAACTCAAGAAGTGGCACTGGAGTAGGGCAATAAGGCATACTCTAAGAAGATCAAACAGAAAGCATCTAAAATAGACATTGTTTTGATACTAGCAAAAACAGATCACAGCTTGTGAAATGAGATTTTTAAAGAAAGAAACGAGACGTAAAACATTACCAGACGAGACCAATGGAGAAATGAAGATATCAGGAAATAAATAAAGACCATCTCATCAATACTACATAGAAAGACAGCAAACCAGGTGGTTTGGTCACCTCTTGAGAATTGAACCATAGAAACTAGCCCTTTGTGCATACAACAGCAGAAGATCATGTTACAGGGCACAAGCAAGACTAAGAACTAGATGGGCGAAGATAATCAACAAAACCTTAAAGAGACATATGGCCAATGCGACCCAAATGGCCAAAGACTGACAACCCCAACTTTACCAGGATGCTTAAGGACATGTGCGGAAATCGCACGGACACCCGTGATGGTTACAATGGAGCGAACGCAAAACAAAACAAACAAATATCCTTCTACTCAACCCTCAGACATTTAAAATGGCTTGGCCGTGTGAAAAGAATGTCAAACAATCACATTCCGAAGTAAATTCTATTATGTAAGCTTTCATCTGTTAGATGGCAAAGAGGCAGACCAAAGCTGAGATATAAGGACACCTGAATAACAGCTTTGAATGATTTTATGATCAATTTAAATTCTTAAAAAATAATTAGCTGTTGAACGTGGACTACAGCATGGTGTACAGAGTCAAGTCGAGGCATACAATCATTTGAGGAAGAAGTCTGAAATGTCACGAAGATGAAAGACACCTGTATCTTTATATACAAACTTGTTATGTAAAGTTTGTTCTCGCTCCTGCAAATCAATAACAGTCATGAGAGACACTGCTATATCAGACGAGAGAAGCTACAATAACAGTGCCACGAGAGAAGCTGCAATTTAAGGGCTTTCTAGTCCATTTGTAACTTGCTGACCTGCTTCCATGGAGGACGTCTTTAGAGACGTAAAAGGCCATCACATTTGTAACTTATGCTAACCTGCTTCCACGGAGGATGTCTTTAGAGACATAAAAGGCCATCATCTTCTTTCATTCGCTAATAATGTCTATATCTGCAGTGTCGATTCTTGTATAAATTGAACAATGTTTTCCATTTCTTGTTTTGTTCCATAGAGTTTAACATTTATAGGTGTATCAGAAGGCCAGTATATGCATCTTAATGTGTCATAGTATGTACATTCTTGAAGATTATGGTCTGAAGTTTGTTTGACTTGCCCACATGTACACTTTGTTTGGGAATGTAGGCCTACCATTATTATTAATATTACTATTATTATTATTACCATTTTTATTATTATTAATATTAGTATTATTATCCCTTTGTTTGATTTCCAGGTTGAGGAAGAAAAAATAGTTATTATTATGGAGAAAGCTGTGGATGGAAGAAATGTTGATTGGGAGAAAATTGCTAATAACAGGGGCCTTGAACAATATACCAGCAGCTGTAGTGATGATGATGGTGCATTCAGTTGATGTTCTTTTTCTATCTCTCAATACTAAATATTAAATGCAGTCCAATTCTGTAATTGATTCTGCCTTGTTTTATTGTTATTGCTTGCACAGTTCTGTCAAGATAGTGATAGTTGTCTTTTGTGTGGTCAACTTTCCTGATAGCTTTGATAAAGGTCCTCTTTTCTTGGTAGGTGATTTTTGGTCTCCCTGTTTCTCTGTTGCTCCATCTTTTGCCAGCATATCTGCCTTCATGCCAGTATATCTGCCTCATCATTTCCTGATATGACACAGTGGGATGGTATCCACTGTAGTACTGAACTTCTTTGGTTGCACACTTCACATATGGCTTCCTTCAGGTCTGGCAGTTTATCGCTGTCAAGGGCTTGTAGACCAGACATTGCATCAGTAAGAAACACCACTTGTTGACATTGGCTGGTTGTGTTTTTAATTAGTTATGCAGCAATGTTTAGGGTCTGTACTTCTGTAGGGTAGTTGTAGCAGAAGATTCCAGTTGATCAAAAAGTGTTCATTGAAAGAAATACCAAAAACATCATTATAACTTCCAACTATCTGCACTAAATCTATCTCATCAAGGAGGGGGGTAACCATATTGAATGACAGTTTTAATAGTTGGGAAGTGCCATACAAAATAATAACAACCTATGAAGGTTTGCAATATTTCTGATGACAAGTCATATTCTAGATAATAAAAGCCATCTGTAGCAGTGAAATGATTTTGTGTTCGTAACGACTTGTCGTCCAAAGCACTGAAAGTGTTAAAAGAATATTTTCAGAAAAATATATTCAAAGTTTTGAACAGATATTTATAATAATTGATCTGTTTATTCCTAAATTTCATTTTTTTTTAAATAATTTATAAATATATGTCTGATTTATAAAGTTTCTTCTGTTTTTGTGAGGATTTTAAAAATGAATTATGTTAGTATTTTGCTCACTTTTTTTTATCTTAATAGGGTGCATATATTTCAAGCAATACCTACCAGCCAAACCCACAAAGTGGGAATTTAAACTATTTGTGTTTGCCGATTCCAGCACACAATATTGCCTAAAATTAATTATATATACTGGCAAAAGTAATGATGAGCCTTCTGTTGGAGCAACTTCTAGAGTTGTGAAGCAGCTTCTGTATGGGTATACTAACAAAGGGCATATTCTGTACTGTGACAGCTTTTATTCTTCTCTTGCATTATTTCAAGAACTAATAGGAATTCAGATTTGTGCATGTGGGACAGTAGTGGAGAACAAAAAGCAATTTCCTGAAGAACTAAAGAAAAAGAATCTGAAACTGAAAAAAAGCAGATGATGCTGTCTTTTGTGTCAAAGAAGATAAAAATATGTTGGCCCTCACTTGGCATGATACAAAAACATTGTTAACTTTATATCAATAACCAAAATATCAGAGGATGTCCGACAAAATGGAAAGTTCCGCAGTAACCAGACAAATAAGTGGTCAATACGAAGTTAAGTACACAGGTTACTGAAGATAACTATCTATTAATATAAAATAATCAGAAATAACAATAAAACATAGAACAAAGACAATTATCCTCATGTTGGTCCTATTGGGATCTTTATCAAGAAACAAAAACCAAGACAACACAACAGTATAAAAAACTAAAAAAACAACCAAAACCTAGACAATGCCTTCCTTACAAAAGGACATTGCCCTAGTCATGGTTTTGGCACATCATTTAGATAAAGTGCAAAATTACACATTCAATATTGGCAGACAGAAATGATTTCATGAAAACTCAAAGTATAAGATGAAATATGCAAAAATAAAGAAATGGGACACTTATTCACGATGCCATAAATTTGGGGGGGGGTGTAGGGGCGGGAGATAAAATGGGAAAGGATAGAGAAAGAAATTAGTACGCACGGGGGGGGGGGGGGGGGGGCTACAAATAAATACAGAGAACATAGAAATGTGCACGGAAGAGTAGCAATTGATAGCATGTCAGATATATTTACATGAAAATATATACACATCAACAAAACAATCATACAAACTAAACGAATGTACATATATATTCCATTTGAATAAACATAAATACCTAAATATATATATGCACATATACATGCAAATATATAAACATATATAGAAAAGTACATACTGATATGAAAGCATACATGTGAGTACAAACTGGTACAGATACTGCCCTGATTGCAATATACCATGCCTTGCTTCAGATTATATCCTGATGAGGATTATCAGCGGCATCAAAGGAGACTCTTGCAGAGACGCATGCCTACAACTTCAACCACCACTAATGAAGAAAGCAGTTCAGACTAGCCAGAGTTTCAGAACTATTCAAAACATTCACAATTATTCATTACTAGAATCCACAGACACATACTGGTAATTTACTCAAGAAATTAAAATACAATAAAAACAACAATTTCTTTTTTTATCACCAAATTTTAATGTTTATTTCATAATGAAATATATGATCATTTGTTGAATGTGTATGTAAATAATGTACATTTTATTGATTACTGCCCACATTCTTAACATTTTAGTGCAATGACTATGAGCACATTGATAGAAAATGATTTTGAAAAGCACCTGCAAATATCTATAAATAGCCTAATAATTTCAATATGGCCACAATGATCACATGACTAAGTTGCATAAATTAAGTTTATTGTGCATAAGAAACATCTGTTGTGATTCTGAAAATTTCATTTTGATATGATGTGTTTTCAATTTTTATGAATTTTCAAACACAACACTCAAAATTATTCTAAGATTTACAAACTCTCTTGGTAATGAGAGATAGAAATGCTCAGGATTGTTGGTCAACAAAGTGTTAAGTAATAGTGTTACTGGATAGGATTGTTGGTCAACAAAGTGTTACAGTAAAAGTGTTACTGGATAGGATTGTTGGTCAACAAAGTGTTACAGTAATAGTGTTACTGGATATTCTAACTATCAATTAGTCAAACTAATGTCAAAAATAAATCACAATAAACAAAGATTTTTTCTATGTTCCGGATCAACATGGACCTTTTTCAAGAATGAAAACAAATTGCTAACAGAAACACAAACTTATTTAATTATTTTGAACATTTTTTTTAAATGCACAAAGATATCTCACCACCATCTCTGTGCATTAGAAATGATTAAAATGTGAAAGAATTTAATCATTTCCTATGCACAGAGATGGCGGTGAGTCATCATTGTGCATTTAAAAAAATAATTAAATATGTTTGTGTTAGTTTCCTGTTTGTTTTCATTCTTGAAATGGTCCCAGTTGGACCACAATGTAGAAAAATTCCTTGTTCTTTTGTTTATTATTATTTATTTTTGATATTAGTTTCACTATATGATAGTTATAATATCCAGTTGCATTATTACAATAATATAGTATTTATTGCTTCTTTTTTGTGTTACTTGTGTACCCGCCACTTTGTCAGACATCCTTTGTCAGTTTGCTTATTTATAATAGGTTAGAGTATAAAGTTACTATTATTATTATACAGAGCATGCCTGTAATGGCCAAGGTGCCAAATTCATAACCCACCTCAGGCAATTGTATATTCGGACTGTTCAGAAAGCAATGGCAAACTCATGAATGTAAATACTGCCAAGAAAATCACTGCAACCAAAAAATTACATTATGGGTTGATGGCTACATCCTGATTGTCTTCAATTGTTTATTATTATTTTTACCATTATTATAAAATACTAAGACTAGCAGACACGAGGATTAAAGACAGGGGATGTAAAAAAAACTATATCAAAATTACACATTACTATACAGTGGAGTTGACCTAGTTTCAAGCCAAAGCATGGAGTGGGCTTTTTAATAGACCCGACATACGCCACGAACATAGCTCAGGTCACACATCAGAATGAACGATCAATGTAGGTCACCATTACAATAGACCATGTAAACACAGCATTTATACATGCCTATGCCTATGCCCCATGTAACACACTAAACAACAAAAGAGAGGAATTTTTTAGGATATAAACAGACTAATAAATAACAACAGTAATGATGATGACCTATATATTTTAGGAGACTTTAGCTCACATCTTGGCGCAAATAAAGAAGGAATAGAGGAATATAAAGGACCTTTTGGTGACACTAGAAACAAGATTAACGACAACGGTTATAAACTAATAGATACATGCATCCAGCAAAATCTCTTTATAACAAATGCCTTCTTTAAACATAGACAGTCACAAGTATAAACACATGGTATAAATGGAACAGCTTGGAATGCAAGAGCCAGATAGACTTTATACTCATAAAAAGAAACAATAGATGAAAAATAACAGACACACGAGTAATACCTAACATGTGCAGACACTGACCATAAGACAGTAATGATAACAAACAGTGAAAATTAGAAAGCACAAGAAAAGTTCTAAGGACAACTAAATATAAAGAAATTGGAAAAACTAAACATGCGTGAAAAATATATCCAGGAAATTAACAAAGAATTTGCAAAGTTACCAGAAAACTCCCAGCACATAGAAGAATGGAAATATTTTTAAAATATCATCATACAAACAGGAAACATATGCGGATATAAAAACCATAAAGGCTTGAAACAAAAAATAACAGCTTGGTGGACAGAAGAGGTAAAGAACGCAACTAAAGATAAAAAACAAATATACAAGAAATGGGCAACAAGCAAAATGCATGAAGATTACTTGCAGGAATAGACTGCATACCTATACAACTAATACAAATTCTCACAGGGACAGGTATAAAGTGGCCACACAGACTGCTCAGTTATAAAAATAAAAGACCCCACAGGAATAGAATACAGTGGTGATTTTTCCCATCTGGAAGAAAAAAGGCAGTAGAACTGCACAAAGTATAGAGGCATATCACTCTTAACCCACATAATAAAAATCTTTAGCAAGATACTAGAGAGAAGGATGCGGGCATATATAGAACCACAGCTCAACAACAAACAATTAGGCTTTCGGAGAAATAAAAGCTGTACAGACGCAATCTTCGCCCTCAAACAACTTTCAGTTAGAGCAACAGAACATAACCAAGACTTATGTCTGGCTTTTGTGGATCAAGAGAAAGCTTTTGACAGAGTGGATAGAGCACAACTATGGGTAACACTACAGACATACGGAGTCCCACAACATCTGATAAACCCCAAACCTATGTCAGAGCATATACACCAATAGTCAATGTGCAATAAGAACGAGCGCAGGTACATCCGATAATTTCCAAATTCACACAGGAGTGAGACAGGGATGCGTACTATCCCCCCCCCCCCATTGTACATAACATACATAGATCACATTTGCAAAGACAACGGAAGAAAACAATTTGAAGGATAGCTTAAACAAATTGCTATTTGCAGATGATCAAGTATTAGTAGAATCATCAGAAAAACAACTACAAAGACAAATAGATAGATTACATCAAACATGCCAAACCTTTAACATGAAGATAAATATAGAGAAGACCGAAGTAATGAAGATAGGAAGAACAGAAAGAAACACCAACACATATTGGAAACAACAGACTTAAACAAGTAACAGAATTCACATACCTAGGAAGCAATCTAACAACTGCCGGCAGGAGCAGCAAAGAAATACACAATAGATGCAGTAAAGCATACCAAGTCCTAGGACAAATGACACCAATCTTCAGAAACAAAAATGTAGATTTAAACACCAAAAACACTATTCAAAACAATTATTATACTAATGCTGTGTTACCAAAGCCAAACATGGACAACGACAGCACAAGACAAACATAAACTTGTGACAGCTGAAATGGCATGCCTGTGCAGAATCCTAGGAATATAGCTAAGAGACAGAGTGTGAAATAAGACATTAGACAAAGAACTGGTACCGCCCGAATCTTGGAATATATTAAGAGACAACAGATAAAATTATTTGCACACATCAGCAGACTACCATCAGACAGCATACCACAGCAAGCTATGCTACACAGATACACTGAAGGCAGATCTAGAGGCTGACTACGAAAACGATGGACCACCAAAATAAAAGAGGCGACAAACTCTAAAATATACTCAGCACAGGAGAGCCATCTCCAGAAAATTCTTCTACCCCTGATGCTGAAAGACAAAAAAGGGTTTAGCGAATAGATAGATAGATTATTATTATTACCATTATTATGATTATTATTTTTACCATTATTATTATTATTATCCCTTTGTTTGATTTCCAGGTTGAAAAAGGAAAGATAGTTATTACGATGGAGAAAGCTGAGAGTGGAAGAAATGTCGATTGGGGTAAAATTGTTCAAAGCAGGGGCTTTGAGCAATATTCTAGCAGCAGTAGTGATGATGATGATGCATACCGTTGATGTTTTTTTCCCTTTTCAATCGCTTTTAATGTTGTTTAATTCAGCCCATGTTTACTTTTATATTGTGTATATATATTAACAGAAAGCCAGAGAAGATCGGGCTTGGGCCATAGCATTACAAATATGCAAATTAATATTATAAATAAGTATTGATGTTACAAGAAATAAAATAATAGTTTTCATTGATTGTTATTGTACCTTTATTGTTTTTAACAAAGGTATTAGACATTAATTTGTTTTTAACAAAGGTATTAGACATTAATTTGTTTTTAACAAAGGTATTAGACATTAATTTGTTTTTAACAAAGGTATTAGACATTAATTCATTTTTAACAAAAGTATTAGACATTAGTTTGTTTTTAACAAAGTATTAGACATAATTTGTATTATCCTTTTTCTGGCTTTTTTTTGGTTCTCAAACTCCCACTGGATTTCTCTTTTAACAGGACAATAGTCTTACTAGATTTTCAGCAGGATGTAGTCCAGAGTATGGAAATGCATTGTCTCAATGTTTTATTTCTTGTAATAGCCCAACACAGCCTACTTTGTTATGGTAACTAATACATTCATTATTTTAATTCATCTGAATGATGGGTGTCTGTAACCATATGGCTAGTAGACCAGTCATGTGGAGAGAACTGATTCCCGTACTATACACCAAACATCAACCTGAATGCTGACTACAGTCAAACTTGCTTGATCTTTTCACCACTGTAGGTATCTCCATTTCCATTCTCTGGACTACATCCTGCTAGAAATCTAGTAGGACAATGGTCTTGCTACAAGGGAGATCCAGCAGGAGTTTGAGAATGAACAATGAAGAAGAAGAAGATACTCAACACAAGTTTTGTAAAATTTCACGTCATACTCAACACAAGCTTTGTAAAATTTTATACAAGTCATACACAACACAAGGTCTGCAAAATTTCACACATCCTACTCAACATGGCAAAAGTCATCTGTAGCGGTGACAAGGATTTTATGTTCTTTAGCAACTTGTCATCAATAAGATTTTAACAGATATTTTTAATCTTTCATTTGTGTTTCCTATATTGAATTTTCAAATAAATTTATAAATATATTTATCTAATTTGTAAAGTTTGTTTTTATGACAATGTGATTATTTTGTACACATTTTATTTTAATAGGTGCACATGTATGACCATCCATGTCATTCTTGACATCTTCCTATTAAAAGGTTAGAATATGTTTGGGTTTTTTGACATCCGTTGATCGTTTCCCGGTTATGTGTACCAGTAAATGTTGTACAATTTCTTGTAAATTTCAATCATCCACATGAAATTAGGGGGTTTATCTATATGCTGTGGTCCTTGTTTGCCTTGTGGCATCAGGGATGGAAGAGTTCTCTGGAGATGGGGGTATGAATAGAAATAGATAAATTAAAATGCTACTGATTGTAATTTCAAGTTACATATTTCTGTTGATACTCACATTAGCCGCTTGTTAGCGAAGCCTTTACATTTTCGGTGTGTCAGGTTGTCCCTGACACTATGGTGATTTATCTCACCAGCTGAAAAAAGTATAGAGTCTATGTTGAATTGAGAGTCAGTGCTGTGTTGTTGAGACTTTAATCTTATCAAAAGAAGTTGTGCAAACTTTCTTTTGTTCGCAACTTTATGTCTACACTTTCAGACAAGTTTTATGTTTGCTACTTGATATGTACACCTTCAGACAAGTCTTATGTTAACTACTTGATGTCTACACCGTCAGACAAGTCTTATGTTAACTACTTGATGTCTACACCGTCAGACAAGTCTTATGTTAACTACTTGATGTCTACACCGTCAGACAAGTCTTATGTTAACTACTTGATGTCTACACCGTCAGACAAGTCTTATGTTAACTACTTGGTGTCTACACTCTCAGACAAGTCTTATGTTAACTACTTGATGTCTACACCGTCAGACAAGTCTTATGTTAACTACTTGATGTCTATACCGTCAGGCAAGTCTTATGTTAACTACTTGATGTCTACACCGTCAGACAAGTCTTATGTTAACTACTTGATGTCTACACCGTCAGACAAGTCTTATGTTAACTACTTGGTGTCTACACTCTCAGACAAGTCTTATGTTAACTACTTGATATCTACAACCTCAGACAAGTCTTATGTTTGCTACTTGATATGTAGAAAATACAACATGAAAATCAATACACAAAAGACGGAAACTATGAAAATATGCAGAACACTGAGCCCATTAAACATACATATAGATAACATAGAATTAAAACAAGTAACAAAGTTCAAATATCTCAGTAGTATTTTTACAGATAATGGAAGCCTCGATAGAAATATAGAGACGAGATGTCAAAAGGCAAATGCAGTAACATACCAACTGTCAACATTACTTCATCCCAAGATTGAGATGAAGTTAAAAGACAAATGATGTACAGTATATTCCAACCAACACTCTGCTACCAGTGCCAAACCTGGTCTCTCTCATCTTCACATTACAGAAAGATAGTGACATGTGAGATGAAAAGTTGAGGAAAGCCGCAGGGGTCACCAGGCTCAATAGATTACGAAATGAAGACATCAGGGAAAGAATATGTTTAATACCTTGCACAGAAAACATAGAATGGCAACAGATCAAGTGGTTTGGCGACATGAGAATGCATCACGACAAGTTGCCCGTACAGGCATATAACCAATTGAGATCAGGGTACAAAGTCAGAAGAAGACCACGAAAAAGATGGATAGAAAATGTCAGGGACATCCTGAACAAAGACAGTCATAGCACAGCCAAGGCCACACATCTTGCTCTAAAACACAAGCTCGAGCTGCAAAGTGTATGTACACCTTCAGATAAATCATATGTTTGCTACTTAATGTCTACACTGTCGGACAAGTCTTAATTTTGCTACATTTTGTCTACAACCTCAGACAAGTTTTATGTTTGCTGCTCGATATGTACACCTTTAGACAAGTCTTAATTTCGCTACCTGATGTCTAAACTTGGTAGGTCCCATGGCAGCAACCTGCTGTTAGGGATAAAGATAATTCTTCATGTACTAGATTCCTGATTAAAAACTGGCATTACAGCACGCGAGACACTCCCATAAATGCACCACTCTCCATTCCAGTGTATGTAGACTCAGTCAGCTGTTCATTATATGATCTCGGGTCTTTCAAAAAAACTACTTTACTTTTCCTTCTCTCACCTCTAGAACTCCCTTTTCTGACATTCTTTTTATGTGTACATTCTCAGCCTCATTGACATCATCTTCATCTTGAAATGAATTTATTACTGCCTTAATCAAGTCTGCTTTATCTATTCTCAGCATTGTGCCATGTATATCTGCATTTCCTGCCAATAAGCCGGCTCGAGAGATTTCCTCAGACTCCAGCATAAACAGGGCAGTATATCCATGTAATGCTCTGGACATTTGAGTTATTCAATAAATCAAACCATTTCTTTCTCAGCATGCATTTTTATATCTTGTGCAGCATTCTTTGAGAGTTTGTTAGTGTTAAGGAGTGTGTTAATGTATCAGTTATCAACCAATTTAGTGCTGCTGTAACTCCCTCTATCTCCATCCTCTTGCTGAAATTGACAGTGGAGCATGCAGATGATTTCTCAACCAACTTCACAATGTTTCTGTAGGTTCAAAACCCGACCTGCTTTTATTTGTATTTCTGTTGTATGAGCCATCTGCATATATAATTATGTCTTATGGTTTCTGCAAACTGGGTGAGCTTATGGACCCTGACACCAGTCCATTTCCGACATGCTTTATCTAGTTATATTATTCCATTGGTAAGTGATTTTTTTCTCAGTGTCTACCTCCACCCATTCACTGCTCTTTCTTATAACTGTCAACTTAGTTTTCCATAAATCCGTATATTTAACAATTTATTTCCGTACTTCAATAAACACATCTGTATTTAGCACTCAGAATACTCAACACCCACCTCCCCCCCCCCCCCAAAAAAAGAACCACACAAATAATAATAATTTTTTTTGGTGTGGTCCATCCATACGTTCAATATGTGCAAAATGACTAGTATTTACTGAATATGTAACACCAAATGATCTTTTAAAAAAACAAAACAATTGTGAGTTGTTGTTTTTGGATCCAAAATCAGTATTAATACAGGAAATTCGTACTAGATAACACCCATTTCTTCTAATTCACATACTCTTCGCAGTTTGTCCTCAGCCTCTGCAATCCATGATCTGCAGCGCTTGATTCATTGTCCCTTGGACTCATCTAGAGGTTAGAGTAATGGATGGTGATTATATTCTGTCACTTTAAGGTACAATCTAACCTGCGGTACCTGGAGATGCACTCTAATTCTAGAGAGATCAAGCAAAGATCTCATAGCACAGATTGGTGTATTCCTAGTACCCCCAGTACTGCTCTCATTGCCTCATTTTGGACTTTTTCCAATCTATCGACTTGTGTCTGTGACAGTGTTAGTAGGCCGTGGCCATAATCTATGACAGATAGCACCATCACTTGTAGAAGTATAAAAAGTACCCATTGCTGCATGTCGAATGTCACCATAACCTTGATATTTCAGGTCATGTACCTTCATGTACTAACTTGCAGCAACTATTAGGTGAGGTGGCCAGTTTCCTTTCACGCTGTGTTTTTCTTTCCCTAACCTCCGCATGGTTTGCGTCTGTGGGTCTCACCATTAGCCCACTAGACAAACCACCCATGTAACAGAAAACTTTAGTAGATGACATGCCGTTTATATTGAGGTTATCTTCTTATAGAAGCTCATGACACGCCATCTATACTGAGATGTAAGCTGACAATGTCTTGTTTTGTAGATGTATTAGCTGAGATGTAAGCTGACAATGTCTTGTTTTGTAGATGTATTAGCTGAGATGTAAGCTGACAATGTCTTGTTTTGTAGATGTATTAGCTGAGATGTAAGCTGACAATGTCTTGTTTTGTAGATGTATTAGCTGAGATGTAAGCTGACAATGTCTTGTTTTGTAGATGTATTAGCTGAGATGTAAGCTGACAATGTCTTGTTTTGTAGATGTATTAGCTGAGATGTAAGCTGACAATGTCTTGTTTTGTAGATGTATTAGCTGAGATGTAAGCTGACAATGTCTTGTTTTGTAGATGTATTAGCTGAGATGTAAGCTGACAATGTCTTGTTTTGTAGATGTATTAGCTGAGATGTAAGCTGACAATGTCTTGTTTTGTAGATGTATTAGCTGAGATGTAAGCTGACAATGTCTTGTTTTGTAGATGTATTAGCTGAGATGTAAGCTGACAATGTCTTGTTTTGTAGATGTATTAGCTGAGATGTAAGCTGACAATGTCTTGTTTTGTAGATGTATTAGCTGAGATGTAAGCTGACAATGTCTTGTTTTGTAGATGTATTAGCTGAGATGTAAGCTGACAATGTCTTGTTTTGTAGATGTATTAGCTGAGATGTAAGCTGACAATGTCTTGTTTTGTAGATGTATTAGCTGAGATGTAAGCTGACAATATAAACATTTGTTCTTCTTCCGCATTCATCTCAAACTCCTTCAGATTAGCAGGATATACTACAGAGAACAGAACTTGTTGTGTCATGGTTTACAGCTTAGCTGTGATATCTGCACCTTTTGAACTGACACATCGCCCGTGTGTTGCCGGGGCCCAAAAGGGGAGCAAAGAATAGCAACACTGTTTACCTTCCACGCATGTCGTAAAAGGCGACTAAGGAGGTTATGGGATGGAGTTGGCTGTCCCATCCCATATAGGGTCAGTGACCCAAAGCCATGCTGAAGTCGGATGTGTTAGGCCGAAAGGCGCAGATATCGCAGAAATGCTGTAAACCATGACACAACGCATTCCGTTCTCCGGACTACATCCTGCTAATCTGCAGGAGTTTGAAAACGAACGCAGAAGAAGAAGAAGAACTGACACATCTGACTTCAGCATGACTACTTTGTCACTTTGACCCTATATGAGATGGGATAGCCAAGTACGCCCAAAAATCTCCTTAAGTCCTAAAATCTCCTTACAACATGCATGGAAGGTAAACAGTATTGCTATTCTTTGCTCCCCTTTTAGACATTGGCACCACACAAGCGAGCATTTGTTCATTTCTAAGATCATGTTTTTCAAAATTGTATATATATATTGATCTGGTTCTGTGGCTACGTGATGCAGTGCATGCCTGTGACTGCCATGATACCAAGTTCGAATCGTTCTGCATCCAACTGTGCATCTGGACCATTCATAAATCAATGGCAAACTACTGTGCATATTCATATTGTATAGAAAATCACTACAGTCAAACAGATGCTTTGTTGATGGTTAAATCCTGAATAGTATATACTAACTTTGAACCACAAGGTGCAAAACTTATTGTTCATGTCAACCACAAGGTGCCAAACTTATTGTTCATGTCAACCACAAGGTGCCAAACTTATTGTTCATTTCAACCACAAGGTGCCAAACTTATTGTTCATTTCAACCACAAGGTGTCAAACTTATTGTTCATTTCAACCACAAGGTGCCAAACTTATTGTTCATTTCAACCACAAGGTGCCAAACTTATTGTTCATTTCAACCACAAGGTGCCAAACTTATTGTTCATGTCAACCACAAGGTGCCAAACTTATTGTTCATTTCAACCACAAGGTGCCAAACTTATTGTTCATTTCAACCACAAGGTGCCAAACTTATTGTTCATTTCAACCACAAGGTGCCAAACTTATTGTTCATTTATGAACGTTTCATTCTTCTTTTATGAACTTGTCATTGTTCGTTGATGATTTCAATTTAAAACAATGAAACAAATATGGAGAAAATATATACCAGATTTTTAATGCTACATATGAACAAATATCATTTGGAAAAACTGACTTGCTATGAAAAAAAAGTATACAAAGGATAATACAAACATATTTAAGCACCAAACATGAGAAATGCACACCAGAATATTTGAAATCAGACTCTTCCAACAATGTGAAAGTACAGATGAAAGTACCGATTTATAACAAATTTGTCCAGATTGACAAAATATGTATGTAATAATAGAAATACTCTGGGGTACAGTAAAGAATAAATATAATTGAGAATTTTGAAAAGTTAAATTTGAATTTCTTTTTATTAAAAAAAATGAGCTATAGAGGGAGGGGGGGACTATACACATTCTGGTTAGGGGGAGGGGGATTACATAATTTAAAAAAAGTTAATTTGTGCGTTTACATATATCAGATGTACTATTTGATGCATTATTGGATGTCCTTTTTGTGAAAGAGTGCTAATGTGGGGGCGGGGTTAGGTTTTGGCATTCTACCAAGTTTCTAGCACTAAAAGGCATGTTTGGATTTCCTGGGGGGAGGGGGGTGTACATCCATAAACCCATAACAATCAGGGTTATAGGGGTACCACATTGGATGTGGTACTGTATTACATGTGTGTCAAACTACTGAACATATTTATGTTGTCTAGAAAATCACCACAGCCAAAAAATGCAGGGTTGATGCCTACATTCTGAATAGGATACGTTATCAATTTATCAATTTACATTGGATATATCAACAATGAGTCAGGATGTATCAACAGACTCAGGGTTATAAGGGTACCACATTGGATGTATCAACACTGAGTCAGGATGTATAAACAGACACAGGGTTATAAGGGTACCACATTGGATATATCAACACTGTGTAAGGGTTATACGGGTACTGCATTGGATGTATCAACACTGAGTCAGGATGTATCAACATCTAGGAATCACCTGACTCCTCAGGTGATTTCTATCGTAAGCAATGCGGATGAGTCAGAAACAATCGTGGATTATCCAGCTATTGACGATGTCTGTCCATTATTTTCAGTGACCTCCTCTGCTTCTTGAACACATTGAAATATCCATATTCTAACAATGCAACGAGAGCTCCCACGCCCAAGGGTCTTACAGGGAAAGGAGCCTCTCATTGCGTTGCGCGCAGTGTAAGCTGCATTGTATGTACCTTTAGCGAAAGTTCGTTTTGTTAAATAATGTATGATTTGTTTCGTAAACAATGTGGACACATCATTCCGTAATGAATCAAATAGTTTTATGTGAAATAATACACAGACTCAACGTAAAACCAATTAGGGTATTTACAATCTTGTTTATATGCCTATGTGTAAAAAATTCGCTTATCATATGGGGCACAGTTTTAATACAATCTGCAGGCCATTGAATCCTATGCTGAAGTTGGATGTGTCAGGTTGAAATATACAAATATCGCAGTCAAGCTGTAAACTTTGACATAACGCATTCTGTTCTCCTGACTATATCCTACTCACTGTAGGAGGTTGAAAATGAACGTAGAAGATGAACACACAAAATTCCACCTTTCCTGCATGTCAGAAGAGTTAGTAAAATCCAATATTTTGTGAAATCAAATATATATAAATAAAGTAGCACAGTAAACAATCGATAATTTTACACTCGACTAACGTCCATCGTCAATGATTCTTTCAGCATCCTTTTCTCGATTTTTGTACGTACGCAGGCCATACATCGTGTAATGTTTGCTGGGCGTAGATTCCGTACAGAATGGAATACACCTTGCAGTTCAATTGCCCAAGTGTCCTAAATGGAAGAAGTAAAAATGTTAGAATATTGATTTTCTATTTCTCTAAGCTGTGTCAATCTACAAGAAAAGCTTACAATGAATGCACAGACTCAATTTTTATTGTGTATTGTCTTTCCCTAGGTGGCCTGTTATCCACTCTTGCCGTTACGCGTTGGGGGGGGGGGGGGTGATGAGAGCTCGAGCTTGTGATCTAAGGGCCAGATGTGTCGCCTCAGCTGTGCTATGTCCGTGTTTGTTCAAGATTTCCCTGGCGTTTTCTATCCATCTTTTTCGTGGTTTTCCTCTAGCCTTGTACCCTGATCTCATTTGGTTGTATACCTTCACTTAGGTAACTTGTGATTCATTCTCACAATGTGGCCTAACTACTTAATCTGCTGCCTTTCTATGTAATTTAATCAATGTGTTAGGCCTATACCTATTCTTTCCCTGAAGTCTTCATTTCGTAATTTCCCATGACATTCAGGGGCGCCCAGGACATTCAGGTTACGGCCATTAAATCGTGCTTCTCTGATGACCGGACCCGGCTTGCGCTTGAGAACCGCTACATTTACCACTATGACACTCTTATACACGATGGAATCAATGAGTGCCTGTCTAATTCATGATTCCAGTTGTTCCACAGTTTCTTTTTCTGTTTGTTTCGTGTCACATGTATGTAGTCATTTTTTAATATATTACTTGCCCGGTGTCGTTTCACCTCTTCCGGTCAATCTACATTACACATGCCAATGAGAACGTTCATATCCTTACTGTCCGTTTTCTGTTGTATGTGCAAATCATCTAGAAGTGAACCTTCTTTATTCTCTGTATCTCCATAACAGTTTTCATATCTTGCTGTAATATATTTAGAAGTAACTATACAAATGAAACTTTTAGCGGTTTACTGGCAGAATGGTCTGCTTAACATTGCGGATTTAGCAGCTTATCAGATATAAGGAATGTGGGTGTGTTAAATCTGATGTGACTTTCAGACCAGTAGGCATATGTATCATGTGGTTATATAATTCTCAATCAGCAGATAATAATGTATCTGTTGTCATATTACTTGTGCCGTTAAGCGACATGGGGGGGGGGGGGGGGTTAAGTTAGTTCCACCCGTCTAGTTCCTGCTCTTCATTGTGCCTTCTTGCCCGATATTGTTCTGCTGTGTGCACGAAGGGTTGGTTGCGTTGGTTCCATTCTCATGACGTGTCCAAACCACCCGTTTTGCTATCTCTCGATGTAGTCTTGACTTGAGAAGGTATTAATTTTTGTACCTGATATCTTCATTTCTCCGTCTGTCTCTTCTGGTGACATTATAGCTTTCCTCAAACATCTCATTTCAGACACTGTGATCTTTTTCACTAGTGTCATGATCAGGTGCCATGTTTGAGATTGGTAACACAGAGTTGGTATAAAAATACTATTTATCAATTGTATTTTTGTAGCAATGCAGATTGTTGGGTGTTTGAGTTTTATCGATAGTTGGTAAGCCATGGCAATGGCTTTCTAACATCTTGTTTAGATCTCTCTATCGAGTTTGCCATCCTCTGTGAAGAACTGCAGGAAATAATTATGGATGTAACAATAGATATAAGCATATGTACATAATCATCACAGACTTACAGGAAGTTCTGAATTGTCGGGCGTTTCCCCAGCGATGATGTATACAATCCCACCATGCAATAGTGCTCCGTGCCAATAACGAGCAAAGTCCCATAACTGCGACTTCTGGTGAATACTTGAACTCCTGTCATTCAACTTCATTTTCCACACGCTTCCTTCCTGATGAAATTTGACATATATGAATGAATTTTAATGTGTAAGATATCCGGCACTCAAACATGTTAATAGTTGATACTAATTGGCACTGATGGATGAAATGTATGTAATGTTGTATTGGGAAAAGGAAGGGGTGAAGGGTGATATCGAGATGTTGATTTCTAATAGAACTATATGCAAAATTGAGCAGCATACAGCTTATATGGTAACAACCGCTAGCATGAGAATAAAGAACAAGATAATTATAATTAAGAGCTGCCAGAACTTGAATGTGAATAAAGATCAAGCTAATTGATGATATTCCTCCTTCGCAAGCGAAGATGAGCATGGCATGAAAAACAATAAATGTGATGAACAAGTAGAAAAAACTACAAAACATTTGTGATTGTCTAATTTGGTTACTGAGTTCGTAGATGCTCGATGAGTCTGATTTGTGCCAGGAAAGTTATATCGCAGTGCACGCAGGAGTGTAGAAAAGTTGGGGTAGGACAGTTTTTGGGTTTGTCCTTCTGTTTCCGTCGCTTGTAAATTACCCACAGTGTTCTTTATTTTTCAAATTTAGTGATGCCAGCAGTGATCTGGTTGTGCCAAGCTGAGCGATCAAGGACTGTAGTGTCCCAGGAGCTACGATCAATGCTGCAGTGCTTGAGATAGTTGTTTTTTTAAGGTGATCCTTGAAGCGCGTTTTTATGCCCTCCGCTTGAACGTTTACCATCGCACAGCTCCCCATATAATAATCTCTTTTGAAGGAGCTTTTCCAGCATTAGAACGATGTTGCCAGTCCAGCGGAGTTGAGACCTAGTCAGCAGGGCATGGATGCTTTGCATACAGGATCTTTGAAAGATTTCCGTTTTTTGGTACTCGATCCTGCCAACGTATTCCCATGAGGTTTCGTAGACACCGAAGATGGAAAAAATTAAGCTGTCAAGAGTGTCTCGCATAGACAGTCCAGGATGATGCAACATAAAGCAGTGTTGGTAAACTACTGCGCGGTACACGTCCAACTTAGTTGTCATACTGTGATCACACATGATCCAGACGTTAGCTCAAAGGTTCCCGAATGCAGCACTGGTGCGAACAATACACAGGGCAACACTCGTGTCAATTGTCGCAGTTTGCGATAGGGTACTACTGAGATATACAAACTTATTGTCAGTATTTCGTTTTTGTCTCTTTACTGTTATTACTGGTTCTGTGTAGGGGACACCTGGCGCTTGTTTAAACATTACTATTGTCTTCGCGGTGCTAATGGTGAGACCGAACACATCATAGGCTAAAGAAAAGAGGTCCATGGTGTCCTGCATGTCTTTCAGACTGGTGGAATTTAGTGCACAATAACCGGCGAAAAAGAGGTCGCGAACAATGTCCGTCTTAGTTTTGGTCTTGGTCTTCAATGCACTAAGATTTAATAGCCCTCCATCAACTCGGAAGCAAATTTCTGCAGCTTATTCCGGAAAGCATCATTTAACATGACAGAGAACACCACGCTGAAGAGCGTCGGAGCCAGGACGCAACCCTGTTTGACACCGTTAGTTACTGGAAACGGGTTTGAGTGTGCGTCGTTATCTTGCACACCGGCAGTCATACCATTTTGGAACAGGCCAACCATGTTGTTGAATTTTTCGGGACATCCAAATTTGACCATGATCGTATAATCCTTCATGATTTACTGTGTCGAATGCCTTAGTTAGGTCGACAAATGTGACTTAGACGCCGATGTTCTGTTCGCGATATTTTTCCTGTAGTCTGGCAGTGAATATCATGACAACCGTACCTACAAGATAATTATGCACCACGTGTGCTACCAGAGCTTGAATGAGAATAGCGAACAGGGCAGTTGTGCACCTCGTGTGCTGCCTGGGCTTGAGAGGAAGAAGAAGAATGCCAACATCATAACTTGCCATGCATGTTACAATAAAGTTCTTTTGTTTGCTTGTACGATATGCATAATGTATGACATTCAAGTTGTTACAGTGTACTTGGCCAAATGGCTCGTATTTCCGCACCTTAAATTGCTAGTGAGGACTTAGGTCCCGCCCGAATTTAGGAGTTTCCAGACATAATCTCAACACTCTGCTGGCTGGCATAGCAGAGAGGGTTGGCCTAGCAGGGAGGGTTGGCCTAGCCTAGCTTAGCCAGCATAGGATTGAGACTATGACTGTCTAGCCTCATCTTCTCGCCAACGAGCTGGCCAAGATGGGAGTCATAAGAAACAACTATAGAGGTTTTTAGGAGGGTGTGGACTGTACCACCTCGTAGAGCAATTCTTCTCAACCTTTGCAAGATCGCAGAGTGGTTAAAAGAAGACATCGGACATTGCACCTTTGTCTTTTTGTGGCAGACATCCAGATGACGGTGAATGCTACTTGTGTTATCTCCGGGGATGGGTCAGCAAATCTGAAAGAACAATGATGAGATGATTGGTCCAGATGTGTGTGCTGTTCCTTTGGCAGGAAGTGATGATCATGGGGTACTAGCGGCACACTGGAATGTCTTCCTTCGGGGACTGAACGTGCATCCATAAACCCACTTAACACAACCGTCTTAACTTCGGTTACTCAACTGAGGAAGACCTACACTTTGATCAGAAAGTCTATGGTCTGTTAAGAGCCACCTGCTCACGGCTAACAAGATTATTTCATCATCATTATGTGTAAGAGCTACCTGCTCACGGCTAAAGAGATTACTACATCATCATCATCATCGCCATCATCGTATGTGCTACAAAATACAGTGAGATAAAATTACAAGAGATAAAACTACAGATATAGACATAGTTCAAGCCAGAGACAGAAGGTAAAGAAGATAATAATATTCTTCTTCTTCTTCATCTTCTGCGTTCGCTCTCATATAATCACAACAAATATTTCGTGTGATTTCCGCCGGGGAGCGTGAAGTACGTTGTGCTGCAAGTTCCACAGTAGAACTGTGATTATTTGCACCCCGATTTGCCACTTGTGGTCAGGACGTCCGAGGTCCAGCACATCCGTTTTCGTCATTCCTTTATTTTGGGTTTGGTCCCTAGTCCGTGACAGCCTGTCTATCTGTCGCCGGGCACGCTGGTGTATAGTGCCTCTTCGCCAAGACGCATGTCGAGCGCGTCTATCTGGCACGAGGTGCTCAACCGTCCATGAATCCATCTCGTGCAATTGGACAAACTCTGCCTGTGTCCATCTGGTACTGAACCGTTTCTCATCCGCGAGCCTGGTTCCGTATGAGGAAGAACTCACCAGAAGAGTTGGACCCTGGCTCGTTCGCCCTCCTACCCGAGGCGTCATTCATAGATATCGTGAACCTCTCGCACAAGTTTGAGTCTCACACCACGCGTTTAAGAGCAAGGCGTTCTCAAGCTGAGCGACCTTGTCCCAATAGCGCCTGAGCCCATCAGGTACTGAACCCTTTCTCTCTGTAAGTGTATTTCCGGTATAGGAAAGCTTGAAAGTAGAGTTGGGCCAGGGCTAAAATCGTTGTCCCTTTTCTGCCTGAGCCCATCAAGTACTGAACCCTTTCTCTCTGCACGTGTATTTCCGGTATTGGAAACTTTGACAGTAGAGTTGGGCCAGGACTGCCATCTTTGTCCCTTTCTTGCCTAAGCCCATCGGGTTCGGAACCCTTTCTCTTCGCGAGAATATTTCCGGTATAGTAAGGCTCGACATTAGAGTTGGTTTAGGTCTTCTTGCTTTTCTGAAAGCCCACGATTGGGTCTGGGTCTCTTCCTATAAGGATCACAGGTAACTAGAAGCTCGTCTCGAGCTAACAGAACTTATAGTTACCTTTTCCTAGGAACTTTTCACTTTTCATTTGCAGTTCGCGCTGCCCTCTGGCGCTGTTCTGCCCTTTCATTATGTCATTGTACTCATTATGACATATATTTGTTTCTTTCCATGCATCCACCTTTACGTGCCTTTTACATTGGTCGCCCTTCCGATGTTCGGACTGGACTAACAGGCGTCACTGTATGTCGACAGTGTCACTCTATGTGGTGATGCAAATGGTGTCGGAGATATTGTCTGTCTCTTTTGCAGTTTAGGTTTGGTTTAGGGTTTCCGTTAGAAGTTTTTCTACGTAACTAATCCTAACCCTAAAACTAAATAAATTTATATAAAATGTATAAACATAAACTGATAAACATTGCCAATGCAAATAATCACATCAGGGTCGGGGGTACACGATCCAAACAAGAACCAAATTTTTCAAAATCGGACCACGGTCTCATGCAGGTTGAGAAGCATTGTCCAATTGCATATGCAAATGATTTTTCAACCCTTATTGAAGCTAGCCTTATGAAGTGGATACGGGGTTTAGTTCAGCCAAAAGATGCTGAACACTAAGACTGGTTGAAAAATCCCTTACTTCGAGTAGTCCCACAGTCTTGCCCAAGCAAGCACAGGTGCTTAAATCAGAGATGCCATATCAAAACGAGCAATAGCAACCATGGCACCATGCAACCGTCTAAGATAACTTGTGGTTAAGATAGCATATTTCAGTGGCACTTGATGATTTTGTTTCTACATATTCCATATCCTATTTTATATTTTGGTTAAGGTTAGAGCTGGCTGAGTACAATCTTGCACCAGCCGCTCATACATTGAGGGGGAACATTTGCTATCTATATACATATATCGAACATATCAGCTGTAATAGTGTACACACCTGAGTAATAAGGTAAATTTTTCCAGCAGAGATAACTGTCCTCGGCAGACACGTCTCTGATGGCATTTCTCCCAGCATGTACGAGGTGTTGGTTGTTGTATTGAAACACTGAACTGTCCGTGAGGTGATGGTGTCACTCTCCTTACCCCCACAAATTATAATTTTGTTCGCTGAAAACATAACCAGCTAATTCAATTATTGAAAGTTAACTGAATTCTTGGTTTGCTCATCTGGAAAGAATACCGTGTGATTCATTAGTTTATAAAGCATATATGAAGAGAGGAGAAGCAGAAAAAAGAGCCAGGTGAAGACCTAGAGTACGCTGGATTGACAGCATCAAAGAGATATTACACGAACACCAAATAACATTATCTCAAACTGCCAGAAAAGCGAGAACAAGAACATTGTATCTCCCTCGACACCCGTAAAGGGTAAAAGAGGAAGGAAAGAAGAACTGAATTTTGAAGAAAGTGATTAATTTGGTTATCTATCCTCGTAAGGGTTTATCCTGCCCCTGTCGTAAAAGATGTAGAAGTCACTATAAAGTGAAAGTGTTTAATGACTTACCAGCACAGAGGGGTTAGCGGCGATAGTTTATCAGATTGATGGAGATGGGTATCATATTGGTAAAGCAATTCGTATTCGTTCTTCTCTTCATCACATTTCTTTATTATTGAAGTCATTGATTCTTGATCAGGAACCAGCATATCACAGCACACAAGGGGGTATTCCATGTATACAATCTCAGTGTTACTGCACACAAGGGGGTATTCCATGTAGGGGCCTATACAATCTCAGTGTTACTGCACACAAGGGGTATTCCATGTATACAATCTCAGTGTTACTGCACACAAGGGGTTTTTCCATACATATTTACAAGTCACTGCACAAGGGGAATTGCCATAAATGATCAGCTTGCCATGCCGTCAGCTATCTAAAAGTATATAAGCTTCAGTGTCCCAATCAGTTTTTGGTTGTGGGTTCATCTGGTCTTTCCAGTGAGGAAGCATTTTCTTCGCTGGTCAACCCCATCTCTATCATCATCTGAAAGTGTACATTTTTTTCAGCATCCTCTTCATCATTTTGCAGTGTATGCATGACTACTCTAATTAATTCAGCCTAATATAATCTCATCACTTTTCCATCCATTATAGCTTTACCCGCCAATGTCAACTCAATCGTTGCCCCGAACTCCCACATGGCCAGCACAGTAGATCCATGTTATGTTCTGGCGATGTTGAAAAAAGTGTCCCACTCTTTTCCTATGTAAGAACTATTAGTAAGAACAATTAGCAAGAACAATTAGTAAGAACTATTAGTAAGGTTGATTAGTAAAAACAATTAATAAATACAATTAGTAAGAACTATTGGTAAGAACAATTAGTAAGAACAATTAGTGAGAACAATTAGTGAGAACTATTTGAAACAACAATGACTTGACCCACGACCGTCTCAAGTATAGTAATCTTGTGCACAGAAAAGGTTAACATGACATAAAAGGTCCATGTTGATTATTTCCGTGGATTTCGTTGGTCGGCCTTGACTATGCATGTGACTTCAAGTATATAAATAGTGACCTGCAAACCCACGACAATAATAAAAAATTTAACGAATGAAGTCTTCATTAATTCTTCACAGAGGTCTTACAGTACTCTCCAAGATCATGCTTGGCCCCTCAGTGTCGTATATACTTTTTCCGTATGGAGGGGTTTTTAACTAAAAGAAAAAAAAGGTCATTCTCCTATTCTCATGTGAAACCCATCAATTTATTTTATGGGTAATTTTATGACCTTTGTGCAAAAAAATTGCCCATGGGAAGGTTTTACTCACACTTTCGCTAAATTCCTAGCACTCCCAACCTTCCCCTAGGTCTGAAAGTCATTTTCTAGATTTCCAAGGGAGAACTTCAGGTGAACACCCTAACCGTACCCTAAGACTAAAATCCTTTTTCTAGATTGCTACAGGGCAACTTGGGGTGAACACTCCCTTGGGACTTAAATTCATTTTCTAGACTGCTAAAGGAAGAAACTTGGGATGAACATTCCAAGCCTCCCCCTATATCTATGGGCTTGAGGTCCCTACGGTAATGCTCCTACTTCGTTCATTCTCAAAATCCTGCAGATCAGCAGAATGTAGTCCAGTGATCAGATTGCATTATATCGTGGTTTACAGCCTAGCCCTGATATCTGCGTCTTTCAGCCTGACACATCCGTTTTCAGGATAGTGTATGAGTTCTTTTTACCCTCTTTAGGATTTCACAATCAAATCCACCCCTAAAACCTCATTAGCCGCCTCCTACGACATGCCTGACAGGTAAGAGTATTGCTATTATTGTCTCTTATTTTCGTGACCACGAATGTAATGCTTCTAATTTTAAGACATTACTTATATGATACACATTTTTGTACACATCAGCAGATTTCAAACTAACACAAAATGAACAGAATCTATATTTCTGCTACATACCAAGGACAGCTGATCCACTCGACCGAACAGCTTTGTGGAGAAATCCAACATCTGTCCATACAGCTCTGTTTATGTCGTAACACTCGACACTGTTGAGAGTTGTGACCTGTTGAAATGTCACAAAACGTCAGATCAAAGTTAAAAATATTGATCCATCTATTGTCATTTACACTTGTGCTGTTCAGTGGCTTAGGAGGCGGGGGGAGGGAATGGGATCGAAGTAGTTTCCGTTTGGTCATTTAGGGTGCATTGGCCATGGTCAGCCCGTGTCTTTAGGGTTTTTTGTTTATTTTCTACCTATCTAGTTAGCCCGATCATCTGCTATTGTATGCACGAAGAGCTGGCTGTGTTACCTGACGTCACGTGACTCATTCTTATGACGTAATCAGACCTTTTGGTTTGCTGTCTCTGGATATAGTCTTGACTTGAGATAGTCTTTACTTCTTTCCTGATATGTTCATTTCTCCGTCGGTCTCTTCTGGTGACATTTATAGCTTGCCTCACACATCTTATTTCACACAATGTGATCTTTTTCGCAAACGTCTTTAACAAAATTTTGATAATTGAAATATAGCAAGTGTTTCAATTGGGTTTCCGTAAATGACGTGAATGCAGTAAACATCGTTTATAGTGATGCATTACTGTTTTACTTCTGATGCTTGACAAGTGATAGTTGATTGTGTGGAAGAAAAAACAAACTCTTGCAATATATTACAGATGATAGTTAATTTTATGGATGTGCATGAGAGCAAACTCGTGGATGTAAATGTAATTTTTTTCAGTTTTAGCGTCGGTTTGAATGAAAAGGTGGGTTCCAAAGTTCTCTGCGATCAAACAGACAGTTTCTGAAATATTCGCTTGAATGTGTGATTACGAGTTTTAAACGGACTATAGACATGATCGTGGCAATTATCAAAAACATTGCGCAATGTTAGCCACTCATTAAAAAATTTCATTAACTATTTTCTACAGAAACCTAATGGAACACTTTTTATGTCTTATATACAAACCCCTTGCGTGTGTCCAAATGTAATTGAATTTTATTTTATGACTATGAGATTAAAGTTTCTTTTTCAGTGGCGAGACGTCCACATAAGCAATGCTTACCAATTTTAATTTGGTTAAATACCTTACAAAATAACACAATATAGTATACGGTTCTATCAGAATGCAGTCACAAAAATCTGACCTATATGATTAGATGCATTATTTACATGCTAACAACTGGATACTCTCAACAGAAAAAAACTATCGCGTATAAATTGAAGTAATGTATCGATTAAATTGTAATATTTAAGCTTAGAATTCAGTGAGTTCATGACCGCGAGGTTAGATAGCTGGTCTTCGAAATGAAAGGTCCAGTGTTCGATCGACTCTGATAAGGAGATTTTTTGGGGGGCAGTCTATATTTGTATGGTGCATAGATATTTTTTTATTAAAAAATAATGGTAGCATTTGTAGCTAACCCTAACCACCTATCTATCTACCTATTACTCTGTCTATCCGTCTACCTACCTATCAGTCTGTCTATCCATCTACCTCTATCAGTCTGTCTATCCATCTACTTCTATCAGTATGTCTGTCCGTCTAGCTACCTGTCTGTCCGTCTAGCTACCTGTCTGTCCATCTAGCTACCTGTCTGTCCATCTAGCTACCTGTCTGTCCGTATGTCTGTCTACCTATCGGTCCGTCTGTCTACCTGACTGTCTTTCTATCAGTCCGTCTGTCTACCTGTCTGTCCGTCAGTCTACCTGTCTGTCCGTCTGTCTACCTGTCTGTCCGTCTGTCTACCTGTCTGTCCGTCTGTCTACCTGTCGGTCCGTATCGGTCTGTCCGTCTACCTGTCGGTCCATACGTCTACCTGTCGGTCCGTGCCGATTCGTCCGTCTACCTGTCGGTCCGTGCCGATTCGTCCGTCTACCTGTCGGTCCGTATCGGTCTGTCCGTCTACCTGTCGGTCCATACGTCTACCTGTCGGTCCGTGCCGATTCGTCCGTCTATCTGTCGGTTCGTGTGTGGGTCAGTCAGCCAGTCTGCCTGCCAGTCAGTCTGTCTCTCTGTCTATCAAACTATATATTAATCAATCAATATATCTATCAATTTATCTACCTACCTATCACTATATCTATCTATCTGTTTATCAATATATCTATCAATTTATCTACCTACCTATCACTATATCTATCTATCTGTTTATCAATATATCTATCAATCTATATAACATTATATGTATGAATCTATCTACCTACTTATCTATCTATCACCCTATATACCTACCTATCTATCCATCTGTCTATCTATCCATCTGTCTATCTATCCATCTGTCTATCTATCCATCTGTCTATCTATCTATCTGTCTTTCCATCCATATACTACTACAACTACTATTACTATCCATCCATCGATCTATCTATCTATTTATCTATCTATCTATCTGCTAGGAGTGCAGAATATACGTCTCGGCCAACCTGTTCATGATGTTACATCTAATAGTGCACACCGCTAGGACTCCGCCACAAAAGGAGAAAAGTATAATGTCCACTAATCTGCATCTCCCCATCACACATGGGAACCACTTTACATAAGACAAAAGTAATAAATCTACTCAAGACAAGACTGTTGGAACAAACAAGAAGGTTTCGGCAACCTATCAATCATAATTTCATTTCCAAATATGGATTTTTTAAAATCACTTTGTGATGTAAAAAATCTAGGTAGGTAGGTAGTTAATGAGTTTGTCTCTTTTGTGGATAGGTGTGCCTCTTTCAACCAGCAACAACAAAGTCCAATTAGGTTATATCAGGACACACTAACATAAAATATGAGAGGTAACAAAGACCCCAAGTATTACATGTAAATATCTACTGGCTGATGATATATGGTAATAGTGAATTATATTACTCAATAGAAAAAATAAAACTCACCTCATTGTTGAGACCACCAAGAACATACAAACAGTGGCCAACAGCAACATTGACATGATTCCTTCGTCCCACGTTCATTGGGGATAGCTTAAGCCAAGAATGTTTGTGCGTTTCGTACTGTGAAACGAGAAACATTGCAACAATAAATCAGTTGGTTCTTTTATTGGGGGTTAATATTATTATTACAATTATAACTACATGTTGGCCTACTGTATTAACTGGTACTGCTGCTACCGCTAACTCTGCCATTACGATATTTCTGTAGAAGTTGGTACTGCTAGTAGAACATAATTGAAAATAATACTCACGTGGTAGACATGTAATGAAGTCCTACTTGATGACGACTAACACACTATCACTAGCGGATGTTAACATGAATAAATATGGTACATACAACAAAACAAAACACAGAATATAATCATACAAATAACAATACACAGGAAAAAGTCGACGTTTCGGACCAATAGGCCTTTTTAAAGATACGCACATAACATACAAACATAAAAATACCACAAGTAGAAATGGGTATACTTGTGGTATTTTTATGTTTGTATGTTATGTGCGTATCTTGAAAAAGGCCTATTGGTCCGAAACGTCGACTTTGTCCTGTGTATTGTCATCTGTAGATTATATTCTGTGATTTGTTTTGTTGTATGTACCATATTTATTCATGTTAACATCCGCTAGTGATAGTATGTTAGTCGTCATCAAGTAGGACTTCATTACCTATCTTCCACGTGAGTATTATTTTCGATATTTCTGTAACCGTTAATACATACAACTACAAGTAGGTTTATAATAGGCCTAACTGTTACTGCTGATACTACCAATTCTGCTATTACACTTACGGAACCGTTACTACAACTGTTATTACTGCTACTAATACTACAGATGTACATACGCAAACGCACGCACACACACACTTATATACACACACACACAGGTATGTTATATCAAATACCATGACAAGACGATGTTAGTCAAAAATAAAGGTTCTCAACCTGGTACAAGGAGGTCATAGTGTTTTTACCACCAGCAATAAAGATGTCGTCTCCATAAGAACATGCTGAGCTGCCGAGGCCCATGTCTTCAGGTATCGGTGGCAGTTGGAACCATTCATCTGTTTTAAATCTGTATAATAATCAAGAGTGTTTCGTTATGCTAGAAAGTCTGAGAGTTGTAGAGCGAGAGCGAGTGCTTATTGGAGGTAGCTGTGTTGAGAGTGGTAATTGGAGATATAGTTGTACGGAGAGTGGTAACTGAAAATAGGAATAGGTGTATGGAGAGTGGTAATTGGAGATATAGTTTAACAGGGAGTGGTAATTGGAGATAGAAAGAGTTGTATGGAAAGTGGTAATTGAAGATATAGTTGTATGGAGAATGGCAATTGGAGATAGAGTTGCATAAAGACTGGTAACAAGAGCAAGAGCTAAACATAAACATACAGGGAGAGAAACTACAACAAGTAAAACAGTATCAATATCTTGGACATATAGTCACAAATGATGGCAGATGTGAAACAGAAGTTAAAAGGAGAATAGGAATGGCTAAAAGTACCTTCAATGACATGAGGAAATTATTAATATCTAAACAAATTACAAACAAGTTAAAAATGAGAATTATAAAATGCTACATCTATTCCATATTAATGTATGGCTCAAAAACATGGACACTAAATAAACAATTAGAAGACAAAATTGATGCCTTTGAGATGTGGGTATATAGAAGAATAGGGAGAACATCATGGAAAGAGAAAAAAACAAATAAAGAGGTGCTAAAGACACTTAATATGAAGAAAGAACTAATAAGAGAAATAAAGATCAGGCAAATAAAATACTTTGGGCACATTAAAAGACATGACACCCTATTGAAGACCTTACTTGAGGGTAAAGTCAAAGGGAAGCGAGCAAGAGGTAGGCAGAGATACAAGTGGGAGAGTAACATTACACGATGGACAGGTTACAGTCTAGCAGAGTGTACCACCAAGACAAGAGACAGGAGATGTTGGAGATACGTTGCAGCCAACCTTCGTTGCTGAGACGGCACTTGATGATGATGATGAAAGTGGTAAAGGAGGATGAAAAGAATTGTAAGGACAGTGGTAATTGAGATAGAGGTTATATGAAGAGTGGTAATTGAAGATATAATTGTATGGAGAGTGATAACTGGAGATAGAAAAAGTTGTACGGAGAGTGGTAATTGGAGAAAGTTGTATGAAGAGTGATAATTGGAGATAGAAATAATTTTACGGAGAGTGGTATTTGAAGATAGAGTTGTATGGAGAGTGGTAATTTCAGATTGAAAGTGTTGTACTACGAAAACTCACGCTTATTTTTGTCCCCGGACACGCGGGCGTGTGGAGGGAAACGAACGGGCAGACAAATTAGCTAGTCTCGCCACCACAACAGACGGTCAGTCTATGGACCGAGCAGACATACTCACTACTCTTCGTGAGTTCTCACGATCAGAGGATTTTGAGATGAATAAGCATGTCATATCAAGAATGCAAGAATTGGGAGTGATGATGGGCGTGGCCCGAAGAGAACCCCTGACAAATATTTCAAAAAGAGTAGTGAACCAACAAAGAACCAGAACAATCAGCTGTCATACCCTGCGAGATTTACTAAAGCGGAGATCGGAGCACCTATTGACGTGTCCGGTGTGCGAAGATGATAGTCAACATACCTAATACCTAATGTTACAGATGAATTCTACGAATTTCCTATAGGGAATATAAGACCAACTTGTACGTAAAAAATAAAATACAAATGTATGCAGGTGTAGAAGAACCATTGCTTTCAATAGTGAAATGACGAAAACTAGCATGGTTTGGACATGTATGCAGACATGATTCCTTGTCAAAAACAATACTGCAAGGAATTGTCGAAGGGGGATGAAGCAGAAGAGGTAAAATAAAGGCATGGACAGACAACATCAAGGAATGAACAGGATAAGATTTTTCCTAGCTCATTCGCATTGCTGAGGATAGACATTATTGGAGCATGTGTGCTGAAGTATTCAATATGGTAATCCTACGACCCTGAAGGGTTACGGGTTTATTGATGAATGTTAAACTCGTGGTAAACTTGGAAAGTCCCGAATATCACACAACACCTGACCGGAACTATGAGTCTACATACACTGAGATGGCTGCTGGAGCGTTGGGCGAAGCACTTATGAGAATGTCCCACGTGCTGTGAAGCCATTTTCTAATCAAGAATCAAGAAGAAACTCGTGGTACAAAACATGAAATGAAATACTGTCCCATTTATACGTGAAACAGGAAAAGACTTTACAAACATCCTTAACTTACTGTATGGATCACTAAGTCAACTTCAGAAGACCTGCACTTTTTTAAGAATGGCTTTGTGATTACAAGAGTAGAATGATTACTACTCAGCAACAATTAGGTATTTACAACTACATACAAGAAACCACCCTGCAGATATAGACGTTATCCGCGAACGAAAGGGGAAGAAAGCAGACTTGAAATATGTACCTGTAAGCATAGAAGTTGTCTTTTCCTTCCCCAAGTACCAACATAAAATTATCATAAGCACTCGCCCGTCTGTACATGGCGCTTGGTGTGCACTCATCATGACGTCGTGCAACAATTATGTGATATTCCAGACTTCGTCGAACCATCTCCAAGACCTGCAAGAGAAAGCACCAAGCACATTTTATGCAGCTATTATTGAATAATCGTTCAGAATTTGTTGGACACATCGTGAGATGTAGATAAAACATGTTGTAGCAATAGGCAAGTTAAAGAGCAAGATGGATAGAGGGGTAGGCCAAGAAAGAAGATGCTTGATAACCTAGCGTTGTTACATGGGAGAATATCGGTATTGGAGATGATTGACAGCACGCGAAGTAGAAAGCTGTAGAAGGACATGATAACCAACGCCACATGGCATGGGCTATAAGAATGAGATTAAATAATCATGTCTCTCCTTTTGTTACACCTGCATGATGTGACTTTGATAATTTTGCCTAAGTCTGACTTGGGTCAAAGGGCATGAGCCCATAGACCGCTGGATCAGCAACCAACCCTAAGTCTGACTGGATCAGCAACCAACCAACAAACCAACCCTAAGTCTGACTGGATCAGCAACCAACCAACAAACTAACCCTAAGTCTGACTGGATCAGCAACCAACCAACCAACCAACCCTAAGTCTGACTGGATCAGCAACCAACCAACCAACCAACCCTAAGTCTGACTGGATCAGCAACCAACCAACCCTAAGTCTGACTGGATCAGCAACCAACCAACCAACTCTAAGTCTGACTGGAGTTCATGGAATATAAGAGATTAAAGAACAAATTTTAGATCAGATGACATGGGGAATATTTGAATATCTATGTATGCTTGTGGCTATCGACAATAAATTACTACAATCAGAATCGAAACAAGTCTTCATGCGTTTATTGCCTTTCTCCAAGGTGAATCATGATTGACAGTATCCTCGCTTTTCATTAAGAGCAGGGGTGGAATCTTCAGTTGTCGCTCCAAGACCTTGGTTGCTGAGAGTCCATATTTTTCTCAAGGTTATCTTGATGTTTTCTACGCACCGTTTTCTTGTTCTGCTTTTGTCTCTATATCCGGATATTAGTTTGTTATATGCTCTTATTGATATTTGGTTTTGGTTCATTCTCATAAGGTGACCGAACCATTTTACATGTTGTCTTTCGATATGTTCAATGCATGATATTAAACCAACTTTTTTCCTAATTTCTTTATTTCTTATTTTATCCAGTTTAGTAACTATTGCAAATTTTCTCAGACACTACTCCACATGTAACGATTTTGTTTTGCTGCGAGACTGTTAAAGACCAGGTTTGACATGGGTAGTAAAATTTTAGTATAAAAATGGTAGATATCTGTCTTTTGATTTTGATCTTTAAAAGGTAATACTGCTGTAAAACTGAATAACAATAGTACTTACGAAGAACACAGATTTTATAAGTTTCACTTGATGACAACTGACAGACTATCACTAAAGGCTATGGTGTGTAAAAACGAAAAAAAAAATACAAAAAAAAAAAAACACAAGATGTTTTCAACGTTTCGAACCGTTAGGTCTTTATCAAGAATATACAAAACAAACAGTGAGAAAATCATAAAAACAGTAACAACAGTACCACCACAGAGGCAATAGAATGCAGACATGCAAAACAATACAAAGTTCAAGGTAGCAATGACGTACGTGTAAACATGTAGTCATGAAAGCTGGTTTTGTAGGAAAAAGGGAACGGGATATGAGAACAGATGGGAAAAAAATTTATTACCCAAAAGAACATGGACAGCAATACAACAAGAACAAAAACAACACCAATTTCAACAAATGAATGTTCGGAATTAAGTCCGAACTTTTGGTGGAGAAGTAGTAATGAAAGTTGCTAATTCACTGTGTTTGGTTTCTTACACCTTGTTTCTTACACCTTGTTTCTTACACCTCTGTCTAATCTTCCATTTTCGGAAAAATATTGCCTAAATGTTTAAATTATTTGGCTTGTTTCCCTTTGGTAATGTCTACTGTTATATCCATTGGTGTTGCAGACTTGTTAATTTGCATATCTTCTGTTTATTGTACGTTAATGTTCATGTTGTTTTTCTTCGTCCTACTTGATTTCCAGCAGGATGTGGATGTAGTTTCAGAGAATGGTAATGCGTTGTATCGCCGTTTTATTTGCACCAATGTCCTGACACATTCGACTTCGGTTGTGTTACAAGATGCTACAGCCTGTGGAGTTTTAGAATGAGCGCAGAAGAAGAAGAGCCCCCCCCCCCCCCTAAAATAAAAAATAAAATAATCAACAAGAATCGTCTAGATAAATTTTCTGACTAAAGAACAAGACAGAAACGTTGACTTGGAACATACCTCTTGATTTTCCAGTACCATCTGTTCTGTAAGAAGTCTTCTGAGAATAAAGTCTTCAGACACCAAGTTCAGTCTGGATAGAGAGAAGAGTCGAGGGAGGTGTCTACGTCGTGTTTCTTCGTGTCCAACCCACAGCAAAATGGCGTCAACAACCTGAATATATAATCATTGTATTAATATTTCTAAAGTGCATCTACAGCAAGACCCTACTACTTAGAAGGTTAGTAAGGGATTGTCCGACGCTAAGGGAGTAAACCCCTACAGAAAATCATGAGAGAGACTAAGGCATTCGACGGTATATTACATAATTTTCTGATATCTTTTCCAGTTCTGCTTGTTTTTTCCTTGGAACAGATCAGCAGAGCCGAGATGGTGGGCAAGACACTGTCCCTATAAATTCTTCCCGAGATGGTGGCTAGTGCAAATGGGCAAATATCTTTATAAGCAAAAGAATATCAGCTTTCTTTTTATATTGTTGCAAGGATTTTTGTCTTTCGGAGGTGCAACAAAAAATTCTTCATGTATACATCGCGGCGACAGCTTTGGCAAAGCGGCCTTTATTTCCACAGCCTTAAAAGCCTCTCTGCAATCCTTAACAGGAAAAGATGCAGTAATGAAAGAAACGAAAAGTTTCTAGAAAATCACTACAGCTCATTGTTATTAGAAAATTACTATAGCTCATTGTTTAATCTTCTTTTGCGTTCATGAACAAACTCCTGCAGGTTAGCAGGATGTAATCCAGAAAACTGAATACGTTGTGCCATGGTTTCCAGCTTATTTCAACCTGATACATCCGACTTCATCATTGCTTATGTGTAACTTTGATCCTGTACTGGACGGGAGAGCCAACTCCACGACCTGACACATCCGACTTCAACATGGCTTCTAAGTCACTTTGATCCTATACTGGAGAGCCAACTCCACGACCTGACACATCCGACTTCAACATGGCTTCTAAGTCACTTTGATCCTATACTGGATGGAAGAGCCAACTCCACGACCTGACACATCCGACTTCAACATGGCTTCTAAGTCACTTTGATCCTATACTGGATGGAAGAGCCAACTCCACGACCTGACACATCCGACTTCAACATGGCTTCTAAGTCACTTTGATCCTATACTGGGATGGAAGAGTCAACTTCACCCCAAAAGCTCCTTAGTCTCCTCCTACGACATGAGTAGGAGTTAACAGTGATGTTATTCTTTATTCAAACGTCGGGCAACACATGAGCGTCGTTATACCTGGGGTTCACAGCAAACATGGTTCTTTGATACAGGAATATAATTTTTTTTTAACCATTCACCTTTTAGTTGTGGTCCTCAAAACAGCTTCTTACTTGGTTATGCCACATTTGTGTCTAAAATGGACTACCATAGATTACTGTCAGGCAGTAAAACATTATTTCCTGTCAATCTGCATTTCTGCATGTGTTCAATTTTGTAACAAAAAGTATAATTAATTTTCAAGTACTTTTGAAACATGGGCGACGGAGCCCCAATTTAATAATAAATTAGAAACAACAAATAAAATGTGTTTCTTTAAAGACAAGTATCCACCTCCTCGGAGCAAAAGTGCTCATTAAACCTCGTCAATCGTGTTTTATCTTTAGCTCTTGCTGCAAGTTATTTTAACTCCCTGTCCATTCTTTTATATTTATTTCTAATTCGTTCCTCCAGATATTTCTTGATATTATTCTTTTCTTGTGGATTCTACGAAAATGCCTGTTCTACAATGATTGATCTTCATTGATCTTCATTGATCTTCATTGATCTTCTGAATGTATATCCTATCCACTGATATTCTATCTGTACTGGTCACACTAAGATGACTCCCTTCATATTGCGTCACTAGGAAGCGTCCCTTCGGGAGCTAAACATGCATCATAACCCCCCGCCCCTTCTATTCCTCAACACGACGATGCCTATGCGACGGCACACTTTATGTGTTTCAGTATCACCCCAATTACTCAATAGAGGAGTGTCTGTCCTTTTGTCAGAAAGATATGGGGGCTGCTAAGGATATGGGGGGGGGGGCTACTAAGAGACATATACTCACAACTATTCATCATCATGAACATCTTAGCTTTTTATTCTTGATTCTTGATTGTTGATTCTTGATTAGAAACTGGCCTCACAGCACGTGGGGCATTCCCATAAGTGCTCCGCCTTTTGTTCCAGTAGCCATCCGACTCGATGGTGTTTCAAGTCTAATGTCGCCGAAACAGACGTCGACATCGGGGCAGAACTCTGGCCCTTGCGACAGGTTTCTTTGTTGTTCCGCCCACCCACGCCGTGCTCGTAACTAGTTCAAGCACAACGTCGGCCTGTCGGAACAACATGGTAACTGTTATTGAAGGTTACGACTACGGTATTGTGTAAATGACGTGCCCTGAAGCTTCTATAAGAAGATAACCTCAATATAAAGGCATGTTATCTACTAAAGTTGTTTTTTTTCTGTTGCATGGGTGGTGTGTCTAGTGATCCATTGGTGAGACCCACAGACGCAACCGCATGCGCAGCTTTTTATTATGTTCTATCAATTATTCAGGGCCAATTATCCTTATCTGCCTACTATGTCAATATATTTTAACCACCACACCCCCGCCATTCAGTTCCCCATTGTCTGCTTATTATGTCAAGAGATTTTTAACCCAATCCTCCTCTTTAACAAATGTTTAAGTAGAAAAGGGACGAAACATACTTCAAGCAATTTAAGTCATGAGAAAAGGAAAGATGGAATACATTCTAACAACAGACAAGTTGAAGAGTGAGTTCTATTTAAAGTGCTGTAGGAAAAAGTATTATTGTTAACGTTAAAGTTTGTCAACACCCGCCCCCCACCTTAATCTCATCTGTTGACATGATATATGGCACCACGCCCCCTATCTGTTGACATGATTTAAGGCACGCCGCCCCCACATCTGTTGACATAATTTAAGGCACCCCACTCCCACATATTTTGACATGATATATGGTACACCGCCTCCCCTCCCCCCCCAAGGTTACATCACAAGTATTATCATATTCATAGTCATTATTGTCATCTTCATCATTATTTGACATCTACGTCAGTACTTCTGCCAAAATGGCCGACTAGAATGAATGTGTTCTCTTTACTGTGCTCGATTAACGGTTGTTCCTTCCCGAAAGTAATGGCAACCTACGGGAAAATTGTACCTAGAATATTTCAATAGATTAATCTAACTTTTAAAGGCGACACTTCAGATTTGCTCTAACTACCGAACTATAGCCCTTATAAGTCAAGCAAGTAAAATAATGTTCAGCACCATAATGCAAAGAATTTTTAAAAAATAGAGATGAAATAAACAAAACAAAGGCCGGCTTCAGATCGGGAAGAGAAACAAGAGATCACATCCTTAACACGAGATTAATAATAGAAAAGTGTAGGGAATTCTCAACTGATCTGCACATGTTCTTCGTAGATTACGCAAAAGCGTTCGACTGCACACTCTCCCCATACCTGTTCAACATCTACGCAGAAAATATAATGAGGAATGTGAGAGAAGACATACACAACGCTGACTATCACGCTTTAAATATCGGTAGATTCGTAATCCCTGGACTACGCAGACGATACAGTGCTTCTTTCAAATGATATAAACGGTCTGGAACAACTAATCAAGAACACAAAGAAATATAGCACATCACAAAACTTGTATTTGAACACGCCAAAAAAAAAATCACGTCAACAGATATAACAACACAACAACCAAAAATCAGAATAGATAATACCGAGATAGACTGTTTGGATGCATTCGAATACTTAGGCATCAACGGTACAGGAGACTGCATGGCAGAAATAAGGAAGAGATCGGCAATGGCATATTGTAAAAAAAACACGGTTGAAAAACATATCGAAAAAAACAATAAAATAGAAGCGAAATTGCTATGTAACGAAATTTTATTTTTCCGGTTGCAACATACGGCTGTGAAACATGGACCCTAAGTAAAACAGCGGTAAAGAAGATCAACACATTGGAAATGAAATGCTACAGAAAGATACTTAGAATATCATGGAATGAAAAAAAAAAGAGAAACTCAGATATTATAAACACATTGAAGATTCCAGAGTGTTGGTTACTAAATACAATAACAAAAAGAAAACTACACCTGTTCGGTCATATAAAGAGACACAGTTATTTAGAAAGACAAATAATGAAGGGCAGGGTGCCTGGGGGAGGAGAAAGGGCAGACCAAGAAGACGATGGATTGACGACATTAAAGATAACATGAATTCATCGCTAGAAAATGCAAGCCGCATCGCCCAAGACAGAGAGGGGTTCAGATAGTTATTTGGGAAGACAACGTTCTGGGAGGAATACAGCGCATGACAGACAAGGGTTTCAGATAGTTCATAGGGAAGACGACGTTCTGGAAGGAATACGTCACATGACACACATCAGACCACATACCTCCTCCTCGTGTGGTACATTTAAGTCCTCGCTGGCCACCATAAGACAAATATCATCCAGCTCACATGCTAGAAAATCTGCTGTTGTTTTGATGGATGGAAACTCTCGATGAACAAAGTTCCAGGCTTCGTTAGCTAGCACCTGAAAGTAAATATACAAACAACTACAACAATGTTCTCGATTTTGCATCCAAATATTACATTTGTGAGATAAGGTGTTTGAGAAACGTTCGGAGTCCTCCTTATCGCCACCCGTACTACAAGGGCGTGACCTTTTAGAGGGGTGTTAAGTAAAGTGAAAAGTAGGTCATTATTTGTTCAACTGTGACAAATTTTCGCCAAATCCAATGTCACATTCATGACAGTGCATTTGTTGATGTGTTTCATCCTGTCAGATCAGTGAATTTAATTTAAAAACGGAAGTGTATCTTATCAATAATTACCACCCCTTTAAGGACCAGCTGTCATGTTGTATTGGTGTTAACAGGGAAAATTCCAAGCCCATAGATACAGAATTCAGGACATAACCTTTAGCACTAGGAATTTAACCAAAAGGCTGGTACGGCCTTCTAATGATTTTGAGTGACTATGTTACAATTAGATTGAAAAAGTATCCAGAAGAATTATGGAAATAATTTAAAGAACATTTGATGAGCAAGTATGTCAATTGAAAGACAGTCAATGCGCATTTATATAATTACGAATATTAAAACAAGAGATAACAGAAGGCATCCAGACCTACAGTATTCGAGTGATGAACATAGCAGAAGAAGCGATTGATAATGAAGTGCACGGTAACAACTATGTAGAACGGCAGCTATATGCAATCTTCACAGATTGATTGAAAGAGATAAACCTAAAATGTAGCTTCTTAGACAGAAACAAACAAATCTGCAAGAGATAATACATTCAGCCATTAGGAAAGAGATTTCACTTAAGAGATAAGTATAGAGAACTAGAATATATATAAATGGAAGTTGATTTTTCAAGTACACAAAAAACAGGTTAGGAGAAAACGAACAAAATCAGTTTAGTAGTGTATCCAGACAGAATATAAAGACTGAAAAACGCAGGTCGGATATAAGATGTAGTGAATGTGGAAATAGGGGATATATTGCAAGGTATTGTAGAACCTTCTTTTTTTGAAAAATTGGGAAGGAAACATGATAGGAGATACTTCCAGGGAAACTAGATCCGTTCTTTGACAAACAAGAATTCAAAGCGCGGGAGATAGGGTTTTGTACAAGAAGCATATCCGAAACCTCGAACTTAGATAACAAATGGGAGCAAGGTTATACAAGTATTAAAACAAATAGGAAGAGTGAACTATCAAATAAAACATCAGCTGCAAGAAAAAATAGTACAATCTCATATTAGATATCTGAGATTTGAGGATAGCTTACCAGAGCTTGGAGAATTAGTTGAAACAGAACCGACCAACTAGGAGCAATAGATATATTCATTGGTCTGACTCACAATTATCAGGGGAAACGACTGAGACGTGAATTTGAAGAATTCTTTCATCAGATGCCTATCCGCAAACAAACCCTCAATGGGATATGCCCTGTTGTTCGAGAAATCTACTACAAGAAGGCGAAAGTCTAAAACCAAACCTAGGTAGTGTTATAGAAGATGCAAGATCAGATGAGGAACCTAATGAAAAACAGAAACATAATAGAGAATCTGAAGATTAAAAACGTTATCTAACTAATTCGGGACTTGTAGAAAATTCTGATGTGGAACCAGAAAGCTTATCAGATACAGAGCCATACCTAAACACCAGAGCTAAATTGAGAGAAAGAAAAAGAAATAGTTAGAAATCATAAATATCATTGATGGGGATACGATAGTTGAAACTGAATCTGCTTCTGACGCAGCAGTTAGAAATCAGAAAGGAATAAACAAATGTAAATTAAAAGACACAATCGATATGGTGGATAAACTTGATAGAAATAAGAAAATAAGCGAAGAAATGCTATTAGAATTGATTAGGTTGCTGAAATTTTTCCAATGTGACACATATTGTATCCTGACTTTTGAAACCAATGTGACACATATTGTATCCTGACTTTTGAAACCAATGTGACACATATTGTATCCTGACTGATGTCTCCAATGTGACACATATTGTTTCCTGACTGATGTCTCCAATGTGACACATATTGTATCCTGACTTTTGAAACCAATGTGACACATATTGTATCCTGACTTTTGAAACCAATGTGACACATATTGTATCCTGACTGTGATGTCTCCAATGTGACACATATTGTATCATGACTGATGTCTCCAATGTGACACATATTGTATCCTGACTTTTGAAACCAATGTGACACATATTGTATCCTGACTGATGTCTCCAATGTGACACATATTGTTTCCTGACTGATGTCTCCAATGTGACACATATTGTATCATGACTGTGATGTCTCCAATGTGACACATATTGTATCATTACTGATGTCTCCAATGTGACACATATTGTATCCTGACTTTTGAAACCAATGTGACACATATTGTATCCTGACTGTGATGTCTCCAATGTGACACATATTGTTTCCTGACTGTGATGTCTCCAATGTGACACATATTGAATACTGAGTTATGACATGACTGATCAGTGCAGTTGTTCTATAATTCGTGCAGAATTTCAAATTGCCCTTCTTTGGAACTGGTATATATACTGATATTTGTCAATCTTTTTGCCACATTACATTTTTCCAGATCTTAACACATAAAGCATATGGTACTGGGTTCTCCTCCTGCTTGTATCAATTCAGCTAACAATTTGTCGCATCTTGGTGACTTGTCAGATTTTATGTTCTAAATTGCCCAACATACGTCTTCTAATAATGGTTATGGCTCAAGTTCTATGTTTCTATATGTGTTTGAATCTGTCTCCCGCCGAAGACGGATGTGTTGTGCCATTGGCGCAAATAAAACGGCAACACAACGCATTTCCATTCTCTGGACTACATCCGACTGGAAATCTTGTAGGATCATTGTCCTGTTACAAGAGAAATCCAGTGGGAATTTGAGAATGAACGCTGAAGAAGAAGAAGAATCTGTCTATGTTTGGATCTTCGTAAATTTCCTCACAGAAACTCATTTTTAGAGTAGGAAGTTAAAAATAGTCCCTGAATTTGGGACATATTTGAGCATTGGTAGTTCCAAAATTTGTGACGGTTGTTTTGACGGGGGGGGGGGGTATAGGGGGCAATATCTTTCTTTCGATACAGCACCGATGTACCAATCTAGTAAATATAACAATCTAGAAAATGTAACAATCTAGTAAATATAACAATCTAGAAAATGTAACAATCTAGTAAATATAACAATCTAGAAAATGTAACAATCTGGTAAATATAACAATCTAGAAAATGTAACAATCTAGAAAATGTAACAATCTAGTAAATATAACAATCTAGAAAATGTAACAATCTAGTAAATATAACAATCTAGAAAATGTAACAATCTGGTAAATATAACAATCTAGAAAATGTAACAATCTAGAAAATGTAACAATCTAGTAAATATAACAATCTGGTAAATATAACAATCTAGAAAATATAACAATCTAGTAAATATAACAATCTAGTAAATATAACAATCTAGAAAATATAACAATCTAGAAAATGTAACAATCTAGAAAATGTAACAATCTGGTAAATATAACAATCTAGAAAATGTAACAATCTAGAAAATATAACAATCTAGAAAATATAACAATCTAGAAAATATAACAATCTAGTAAATATAACAATCTAGAAAATATAACAATCTAGTAAATATAACAATCTAGAAAATATAACAATCTAGAAAATATAACAATCTAGAAAATATAACAATCTAGAAAATATAACAATCTAGACGTTGATCAATTTGTCTCTCCACTGAATCTCCAATGGACTTTTATGGGTCTTCGTATGGCGGGTGAATATTTATGAATTTGTATAGTTCTTCTTCTTCTTCTTTCGTTCACTTGAAACATGTCTATATCTGTAATTCTGTCTCCTTAATAAAACTCACTGTCTTTTGTAGTTCATACAGTGTCCCATAGAGTTTTGATTCCAGTGTTGTTTCCTCTGGCCAATATGTCTGCCTCAGCGTTTCATGCTCAGAACACTCTTGAAGTATATGTTTGGCACTCTGTGCTGCCTGTCCATATGTACACATGGCCGTGTTGCCAATCTTGAACTTTGTATACATGTGACTGCGGAGTCGGTTGTGTCCTGTTCTGAGACGTAGAATTATAACTTTTTTCTGGTCTGTTCATAATATGATAGTCATATTGTGTTGGTGTTTGTGGCTTTCTTATTGGCTTGATCATCTGTTTTTTCTGATGGTAGGTGATTGGTACATCTGGTTGGTCTTCGGCAGCACCTTCCTTAGCCAGTTGGTCTGCTTTTTCATTTCCTGGTATTCCACAGTGAGAGGGTATCCACTGCATGGTTACCCTATACTGGTAAGACAATTCATTAAGTAGTTTTTGCAAGTCTGTTAGTTTTCCAGACTGGAGAGCTTGAAGCACTGACCTCGCATCTGTCAGGAATACCACAGGCTGTAGGTCAGAGTTGGAGTTCAGCAGTTTTTTAGCTGCCACACTAATTGCCTGGATTTCAGAATAATAATTATTGCAGAATTTTCCTGTTGGTGTTCTGATGGTATCTCTAGGCTTGTGTGGATATTCTATATATACACCTGCACCTCCATTCCTCACGGCATTCTGTGCTGACCCATCTGTGTATACTCTGACCCATATATCTTGTGGATATTCCTCATCCAGGAAACTGAGGGTGACTGTCCTTCGCTGCACACTGTTCTGTTCGTCCTCGCTTAGTATTCCTTTCACATGGGTCTGAATGTATATTGGCATTCCATGCCTTTCACTCCACGGGGTTTGTTCTGGTACAGGCCTTAAGGGGCTGTCAACTTCAGGTAGGTCTGTAAGATGCCTGCGGAGTCGTTTAGCTTGATGGATAAAGCTGCTTCTTTTCAGTCGCCCCATTGCTAGATTTTGGAATCTTTCCTTCATTGGATGACTTGGCATACACTGAAACCTTTCTGCCTGAATTAGTACTTTTGTGTCTCTGCGTTCGCCAAGTGTTTGCATTCTTCCCATTTTCTGCATCTCTGCTATGGGTGTTGATTTCATTGCTCCCAACATTATTCTAAGTGCCTGGTTTTGCACTTTATCTAGATCTTGTAATGTGGTGTTTGATGCAGAACACCATGCAGCTGAACCATATTCCAGATGTGGTCTTATGCCTTGCTGGTAAACTTTACTGAGTATATTCCCACTGGCTCCCTATGTGGTTCCACTTAGTTTTCTCAGGATAGCTAACTTCCTCCTGGCTTTTGTTGTTGCTTTGTTTATGTGCTGCTTCCATATCAGTTTATCATCAAAAGTAACTCAGAGGTATGTGGGTTGTTTGTCTTCTTTCAAGAGTTCTCCATCTATTTTGATATGACCGGATTTTTGTTTTGGTGAGAGGGTAAAGAGTGTAGTGCTGCACTTATCTGTGTTAATGCTGACGCACCATCTATTAGCCCATAAGGTTAGAGCATCGATAGCTCTTTGTATTTGTTTAGTGGCCACTGTCGCATGTTCTTCCGTGCACCATATCACCAGGTCGTCAGCATACATTGCCACTTTGATCCCATGTGGTAGTTCAGCAACTAGGTTATTGATGTAAACCAAGAAAAGTGTGGGTGACAGGACTCCTCCCTGGGGGACTCCATGACGCAGTAGAACTTTCTTGCTCTTGCGACCATCTAATTGTACCCTGGCTCTTCTATTATGCAGGTATGCTTTTACCCATTTGTACATTCTTGAGCTAATCCTGCAATTTCGCAATTTCTTTAGGAGCCCTTCTTTCCAGACCTTATCAAATGCTTTTCTGAGGTCTATCCATGCTGCTAGTACCAGTTTCTTATCTTAGAAGGCATCCTCAATCTCTTGGGAGAAGTAAGTTGCCTGATCTTCAGTAGAGTAGCACTGTCTGAAACCTGCTTGCTGTGATACCAGAAGGTTTTCACTTTCAAGGTACCACTGCATCCTAAGATTGATAATGCGTTCCATTGTTTTGCATAGACAGCTTGTGAGGCTGATGGGCCTGTAGTTGGAGACTGTGTTGCCATCTTTTCCTGATTTGAGGAGTGGTATCATTATTGCTTCTCTCCACGCCTGTGGTACATTACCCGTGGACCAGCTTGTGTTAAAGATCTGCAGTAGCTTTGCTCTTGCTGCAATTCCCAGGTTTCTAATAATTTCATTGGACACTCCATCAGCTCCAGGGGACTTTTTCATTTTCAATTTGGATATTGCATGCTCCAGTTCTCTCATTGTGATTGGTGCCTCCATGACTTCAGGTATAGGTTCTCCTTGTCCAATGTTTTGCTGGTTCGCTCGAACCTCCTGTTGTTTGTCTGGGCTGACTTTGATGTTATTGTCTTCTGCAAAGGAATCTGCAAAATAATCAGCTTTCTAGGTTCAGCGACTCTGTTTTTTCTTTCCAGTTGCTCCGTCTGGCTTGTAACTTGGCTCTTTGAAATTTAGCCTTTGTTTGCTGATATTTGTTGTGATGTTCTTGGCTAGGTCTGTTCTCGGCCTGCTGTCTATATGTTTCCATCTCATTTTGCAGCTTTTCCAGTTCATTACTCCAGTAGGGTTTGTAGTTCTTGCGTGCCCCCCTGGGTATGGTTTTACTAGCAGCATGTAGTATACATCTATTAAATTCACTCACTGCTCTATTGATGTCTTTGTCCAAGTTCATGTCCTTAGCTAGAACACTGATTAAATGCTGGTACATTTTCCAGTCTGCCCTCTTATTGTTCCACCTAGTGAGCGTGCTGCTGTCCTTGGTAAATTCATTGTGGATTTCCAGAAATACTGGTCTGTGGTCACTACCCCCAAGCTGCTTTCCAACGACACGTGTGATGTTCCATTCCAGGCCTGGTGAGTGAAATGCCAGGTCTGGTGTAGAGGTGGTGTGCCATGCTCTCGAGTAGAAGGTTGGTGAGTCTGCTGGCTGGTTAATAAGGATGAGATTATTTTCATCCTGCCAGCTCTCAAGTTCCTCACCTCTCTTATCGATATGATCGTAGCCCCAGCTCTGAGAGTGGCTGTTGATGTCACCATAAGTCTCTCTTTATCTGGAATTGTGTCTAGTGCCAATGGTTTATCATTTGGGCAGTAGTAGTTCAGAATATGGAATTCTGCACTGTCTGTTTTTAGGTGGAGCATCTGGTATTCTGCCCCTTCCATATATACTTCCAGCTGACATGCGCTGATATTGTTTTTAACAAGTGTCAGAATTCCACCCTTTCGCCTGTCCTGTCGGTCAGATCGGTAGCACTGGTAGCCTCTGATTTTGAAGGCTATGTCGCTGCTGAGGTGTGTTTCTTGGATACAGCATATATTAACTTGTTCTTCACTGAGGACATTTTCAAGTTCCAATTTTTTGCTGTATCCATCTCTTTTACTGTTGACACCCTCAGCATTCCAGTGCATTATTTTTATTGGTCGTTTGTTTGTTTGGCCAGTAGCTCTATTCCCTTGCCTCCTGGCTCCTCGAGGCAATTGAGAAGGACTTTCAGTAACTGAGGCTGGGCCCTTTCGAGGTATAGGCCCCGGCACCGTCCCTGCCTGAACGTCCGCCACAGGGCAGGCACCATAACTTTTTATAGATACAGACATGCTTCCATTGTGTTTTGTGCGTGGCATCCTGATTATCTGTGCGCCTTTTGGCTGGATGCCTCCGTCTTCAGCACTCTGCTTACTTGGGCAGGACTATGGTCCTGCTCGAATGGTACTGCCCGACCAGTCTTAGTTTCCAGCCCCTGATGGCTGAACTAAGCCTCATCACCACTGCACGGTGCTGGCCTTGATGGGGAATTTGTATAGTGTATGGGTTGCTTTGACATCGTATATTTGGAGAGATAGAAAAGCTACTAACCAACTTAAGAGTCAATATAAGCCAAAGTTAGGAACAACTCACAATTTCTTTTAATCTTTTTCCCACACGTTACACAGTTTTCATCGTGTTATGATCTTACACAAACATTTACTATTATCTGAAGTAACAATGAAACTCCGACAAAAGTGACACCACAACAATAATGACTTACATATGTCGATTCAATTACTCTACTATCCCCATTGATTCAATTACTCTACTATCCCCCATTGACAGGATCACAAAATAGGATGCGTTATACAATTCCTCCTCTTGTCTTATCACCATAGAAAAAAGTCACAATCTAAACTAAAGGTTGTTCATCAGCGAAGTTCCCCCAGATGAGTTAGTCTGGAGGGACATAAAGTCGTCGAACTATGTCTTCTGAAAATTGTTTATCAAAACAAATTTCCCCTTTGACGAGTTCTCATGTATCTCTCGAAAATTCGTGGCGACAATATTCATAAAACGAAAAGTACAGTTTCTATAAGCGATCCAACGATGATAACACAACAGGCTGAGACGCTGCTGGCACAATCCAATGATAGCATAATAGGTGTTTTTTTTTTAAAACTACTAATTTAAGCCTGTCTTTTCTCCACTATTTTCTTTTGAACTCGATCGAGATTAGCCTATAGCTTTATTCATAAAACTCTGAGAATATCACATAGGAAATAAGATTCGAACATCATCCTTTTCCTATTAAGCTCAGTTGTCGACTCCACATCTCATTTCACTCTAATATTCTACTGTTTCACTTGACAAACTCCTGCATTGTTCGGATCCGCCTCTGTCAGTTTTCCTCCAATACTTCTTCTCTTTGTATTGTATCCTTGTTGACATTTCTAGTTTGTTGACTCTAACGTTCATGGGCGAGTAACTTGATTGAAATTATTAGTTAATATATAATTTACAACAGTCAATCACTAATATATTTCAGTGCTTCTCAGACGCGCTTAAATAGGTAACTTCATGATGGAAGTTATTGGACCATATATATTTATAACTGCCAATCATTAAATATATTACAGTGCTTCTACGAGGGCAACCTCTAGACTCAATGATGAATTACAAAGCATATCCCTAAATGTCTATTACTCACATAAAAGCAAACAAGCAGCTTGATGGGAATGATTCTGAAAGAGTTCTCTAATTACTTCACAATGTCAATATCACACATGGGATGAATCCTAGTTTGATTCTCCACTGTGACCTTTGTTCTACTTTCGAGGTATTACCTGACCTTTGCAGCGTGATTAGTAGAATTTGTATTTAAAATTAAAGTATATTAATTGAAAAGGCATATTAATTTCGTATTAGTATTTACATTAGGGATGGGGGTAAGGGTTAGGATCAGTTATAAATGAAATAATAAAGTAGTTATCAAAATTGTGATTATAAGTGTGCTTGCTTGATGTCGTTTGTGTCGGTAGATGTGACATCACGGCATCCATTACTTCCAATAATTTCATTGGTGTACACAGAAATCCGTGACAACAGTGTGCTATTTATAGCACAGAACGGTGACTTGAACTAAGATTCAACCCACACAAGTTTTTATGAATTGTTCCAACATTCACATTCTAAACTATACATTCAGGTGTTTTTTTTTGGTCAGCGAAAACAAACAACATCCAGTAGTTCCCTTCCTAACTATATTTTCTTGTCTTAGTTGATACGTCTTATCCTAGACGTGGCAGTTCTCAGAATCAAATCTAAGTTGAAATTTGTCAGCTGCGTTAGTTCTTTAAAAACGGCACTCAACCTCGCTCAGAAAATAGTTAATTTACACGTTTTCCCCCTAATCATTTGTCCACATCGGTTAGTTCAAGACAAATTATGATCCGCTTTGTTTGTCTAGACGTTGGAACTACTCAATAACAAGTTATTTTCGTATCTAGTTTCTTTGTTCTGTCAAGGCAAACCTACTTGTCACGAGATAATTGTCGTTATATATTTATTTCCTTCAATCTTTACTTCGTCAATTTTGTCCGGCATTTAATCTCGTGTTAATGGACAACCTAAGTTATTGTAAAATAATTGAACCCCTTTTACAGTCCCTTGTCTCAACTAGTCAATTGTATTTATCAATTATGTCCCTTTGGTCCATGTTTAAGTCATATTTTCCTCAAGTTAATTACTCTTTGATCAACGTAATTAATCATATCAAACATTAGGGACAGACAAACTTTCTAGGGCATGTGCTGAGAAGAACACAGTTTAAACACTTAATAACCACTGAAAAAATCAAGGGGAGAAGAGATATAGGACGACAAAGAGAAAAGTTACTAGATGGACTTGTATCGTGGCACGGTAGAAGCTCACCAACCGAGGTTATTGACAACACAAGAGACAGAGAGTCGTGGAGAAACATGATCGTCTGCGCCATTCGGCATGGCACTTGATTGATTGATTGATTGAATTACTCTTTCCCCTTTAGTTTGGAAAAAAACTACTTCTTGAAACTTGTAACTCTGTTATAATGCGGAGTTGCCAGAAATCTGGAATGGCCAGAAATGTGGAGTGGTCAGAAATGTAAAGTAGCCAGAAATGTGGAGTGGTCAGAAATCTGTAATATCCATAAACACGGGGTGGCCAGAAATGCGGTGTAGCCAAAAATGTTTTATGGAAGAAATGCTGAGTTGTCAGAAATGTGAAGTGTCCAGAAATGTGGAGTAGCAATAATTATGGATTGTCCAGGAATGTGGAATTGCCGAAAATGTGCAGTGATCAGAAATGTGGAATTGCCAGAAATGTGGAGTGGTCAGAAATGTGGAGCAGTCAGAAATGTAAAGTAGCCAGAAATGTGGAGTGGTCAGAAATCTGTAATATCCATAAACACGGGGTGGCCAGAAATGCGGTGTAGCCAAAAATGTTTTATGGAAGAAATGCTGAGTTGTCAGAAATGTGAAGTGTCCAGAAATGTGGAGTAGCAATAATTATGGATTGTCCAGGAATGTGGAATTGCCGAAAATGTGCAGTGATCAGAAATGTGGAATTGCCAGAAATGTGGAGTGGTCAGAAATGTGGAGCAGTCAGAAATGTGGAGTAGTCAGAAATGTGGTGTAGTCAGAAATGTGGAGTGGCTAAAAATTTATGGTAGCCATATATGTGGGAATGGCCAGAAATGTGGAGTGTCCAGAAATTTGGAGTGGCCAGATATTTTAATTGGCCAGAAATATGAAGTGGACATAAATGAGGAATAGCTAGTAATTAGTGTCATTATGGACTTAAAAGAATGTTTGTTAACCAACCGAAAATTGGAATTGTCAGTCGTGTAAATGTGGATATATTCGGCGGAGATCGAAACATATATGGATGTGTCTTGCGACCCTTAGGCTATCTTTCCTGCACTTTGGTAAATATAGTCAAGACAGATAACTCCCCAAACATGCAGCAACAACTCTTACCTTGCAATTGGTCACTCTGGCTTCCCTCCAGATGGTCAAGCAATTCTCATTAGAAATGTGATCTGCTAGAAAATCCTCACAGTATTGTCTCAAACAAACTATCTGCAGCATGGAGGCTACACGCCACACTTCTATGACATTTCGTTCATCGAGGATATCCTTACCATTGTAGATTGCATCCAGGATGGATGAAAATGTCTAATTAAGGAATAAATAAGCATCATGTCATGTGATGAATATGCATCGTGTGTCACGTGATGAATATATATTGTGTCATGTGATGAATAGGCATCGTGTCATGTGATGAACTTAATATAAACTGTGAAACAAGTATTTTTTTTTCTTCGTTCACGCTCTTCTTCTTCATTGTTACTCGTCTTGTTCTTCAGTCAGTTATTAGGTTAAAATACCAATAGCTTCAGTCAGTTATTAGGTTAAAATACCAATAGCTTCAGTCAGTTATTAGGTTACAATACCAATAGCTTCAGTCAGTTATTAGGTTACAATACCAATAGCTTCAGTCAGTTGTCAGGTTAAAATACCAATAGCTTCAGTCAGTTATTAGGTTACAATACCAATAGCTTCAGTCAGTTATTAGGTTAAAATACCAATAGCTTCAGTCAGTTATTAGGTTACAATACCAATAGCTTCAGTCAGTTATTAGGTTAAAATACCAATAGCTTCAGTCAGTTATTAGGTTACAATACCAATAGCTTCAGTCAGTTATTAGGTTACAATACCAATAGCTTCAGTCAGTTATTAGGTTAAAATGCCAATAGCTTCAGTCAGTTATTAGGTTAAAATGCCAATAGCTTCAGTCAGTTATCAGGTTAAAATACCAATAGCTTCAGTCAGTTATCAGGTTAAAATACCAATATCTTCAGTCAGTTATTAGGTTAAAATACCAATAGCTTCAGTCAGCTATTAGGTTAAAATACCAATACCTTCAGTCAGTTATTAGCTTAAAATACCTTAGCTTCAGTCAGTTATTAGGTTAAAATACCAATAGCTTCAGTCAGTTATTAGGTTAAAATACCAATAGCTTCAGTCAGTTATTAGGTTACAATACCAATAGCTTCAGTCAGTTATTAGGTTAAAATACCAATAGCTTCAGTCAGTTATTAGGTTAAAATACCAATAGCTTCAGTCAGTTATCAGGTTACAATACCAATAGCTTCAGTCAGTTATTAGATTAAAATACCAATAGCTTCAGTCAGTTATTAGGTTAAAATACCAATAGCTTCAGTCAGTTATTAGGTTACAATACCAATAGCTTCGGTCAGTTATCAGGTTACAGTACCTATAGCTTCAATGAACTATCTAATTAGCTTCATTCTGGTCGTCTATGGAAGCCTTCAGGTTTAGAAGTGGTGCCGTCTCAGTAATCTATATTTTCTTCCTATCTTCATGGTACAATTGACATGCATGAAGAATGTGTTGTGCAGTCTCTTGGCACAGTCCACAGTTGCACGGGTCTGTCTCACCAATTCTGAGCTGAAGGAACATGTAAATTCTCAGTTCGTTGTGGCCAGTTTGTAGTCTGAAGATAATAGTTTGCTCATTGTGTGACATTTGATGGTAGAGATCATTTGGTTCTGTAGTTTGGTGCACCTGCTTTTAATTTTATTTATTCCATTTTTTTTATCATAATCTTACATTTGTAGTATGCAATATCACTTTCTATTTGTTCTAGTGATCCCCCCCCCCTTCCCATGCAGGAGATCAGTGTTTTCATTTCTTCCGTTGTTACACAGGCGACTCTTTCTCCCAGTCCGAGAAACATATGGGCGAGCACCCTAATAATATACAATCTGAAATTGTGTGCATATTTCACCTGCTGGATTCTAGTAGGAGCATTGTCCTGCTACAAGAGAGATCCAGCGGCGGGAGTTTGAGAATGACCGCTGAAGAAGTACATATTTCAATTACTTATTAACACCCAAAGTACCTGCGGAGAACAGGTCTTCATCAAATATCTTCCATCTTTTCCTGTCATTAAGCTATTATTACCAGCTCTTACTATGTGGAAAAATGTCCCAATATCTTTTTATGTCTCCTTCTTTACCAGCCTAATCTAGAGAAATTCCTGCTTTGCTATGCTCTCCGCTTGTTTATTAATGTGTGCCCATATCCATCCTCCATTCCTCCCACCGCTCTCTCTCTCTCTCTCTCTCTCTCTCTCTCTACTAGTGTCTATGTCTGAAAATGTGTTCTTCATTGTTGGTACCATAATATTGTACCACTGAAAAACTATAATATATAGACATCTACTTATGACAGTATGAAGTTTGAGGGTACATTTCGGTTCTACACATACAAATACCAGAAGTCAAATATCAGCCTGACACCAGAATCTTTCAATTAATATAACCAGTTTATTTATTTACAAAGTCCTGGTTTACAACATTAAGATTACGACTTCCAGTGTTACAATATCTATAATTGAATGTTCAACATATTAAGCATATCACACATTTCCTGATATTCTGAACGACATCTAATACATTCGTCTATCCTGTTCTGCTAGCTAATATTCTTCTTCTACCTAACTTTCGAACTCCCCGCCCGTGATGGTAAACGGCTAAAATTTACAACCGGGGTCCATATATCTCAATACTTGTCTTCTCGAGATGGCTGTATGGCGATCGTAATGGCAATAGTTGGATCTTACCTGCCTGTAGAGGATACATAATTTCTAAGTACAAGTCCCGCGATTGTACGTTACTATTTTGACGTCCTGGAATTTTTGGTTCCCAATGTCGGTTCAACTCCTGGAAACTGTCTGTTTCGATTATCCGTTATTCAACGAGAATCATGCCTTACTTGGAGAAATTCCATCGTCCCCCATCTTAGAGCTATTTCAGTTATCACTCTAAGAACTATAAAAAACAGTATAGCCACTTCTACTAACACTTCTAATTCAAATCTATATATGCGGGAATTATTTCTCGTCCTGCGCTATTCGGTTCACAGCCGACACTTTTGCGACCTATCTCGTCGCTCTAACTTCTCAAATGTCCCCAATGAATCTCTCATCCTCTGAATTTCCAAGTTCTCTCTAACGTCGCGAAAAAATCATCTCACATGCCCCTATCTGTCCTCACCCGCGCCCATAAGTACATTCCACACAAAGGTGTGACAAGTCATTAAAGAAACCCTCGTTGCACATTCATACTTTCTTTGGACATCCTAAAACCTTCAGACCAATCAAAATGCTTATACATCTCGCATGCTCCCATCTGTTTTTACCTGTGCCCATATGTACACAAAGGGTGACACGTCTTTAAATAAACACACGTTTGCGCATTACTAATGAGTCTGGCTTCGGACTGGGTCCGAAGAACAATATTATTACACCTGAGCTATATGGGCTAGCCACACAACGTATCGTCGCACTCCAAATCGTCAATCTTTCGCTGTCGGGGAAGGGTTCTCACTATTTAATATGAAGTCCCCAGCTTGTGAAGGGTTCTCTCTTCTTGCTTAAATGTGCCTACCAAACTCTGGCAAACAGAGTAAAATGAGGATCGTATTCAACGAGCGAGTCACATGAACATTTAGCATGCATTTACCTCTACTGATCTCTTTTTTAATATATACTTATATACTTGTAAATGTCTGACACAACCAACAACTGACTGAGACACTGAGCTTGTATACTTGCTTAAATGTGCCTATCAAACTCTGGCAAACAGAGTAAAATGAGGATCGTATTCAACGAGCGAGTCACATGAACATTTAGCATGCATACTCTTCGACATATGCTTGGGGAGAATGCGAACCGATGTGTTTAGACAAAGTGCAATAATGTCGGCTCGCCACTCATAACCATTTTTGGATGATCATTTTTTGGGGTTATATTTCATGTTTTTAAGCTACACTGCCATGCAAATTTAACATTTTAATAGAAGACTCCAAGTTTTTTAACAAGCTAAACCTCTACTGATCTCTTTTTTAATATATACTTATATACTTGTAAATGTCTGACACAACCAACAACTAACTGAGACACTGAACTTGTATACTTGTAGATGTCTGACACAGCCAACAACTGACTGAGACACTGAGCTTGTATACTTGTAGATGTCTGACACAGCCAACAACTGATTGAGACACTTAGCTTGTATACTTGTAGATGTCTGACACAGCCAACAACTGACTGAGACACTGAGCTTGTATACTTGTAGATGTCTGACACAGCCAACAACTGACTGAGACACTGAGCTTGTATACTTGTAGATGTCTGACACAACCAACAACTGACTGAGACACTGAGCTTGTATACTTGTAGATGTCTGACACAGCCAACAAATGACTGAGACACTTAGCTTGTATACTTGTAGATGTCTGACACAGCCAACAACTGACTGAGACACTGAGCTTGTATACTTGTAGATGTCTGGCGGAGTGGCAAGCACAACATTTATGGGAATACTCCTTGTGTAGTGATGCTGGTTTTTAACCAGGAATAAAATACTCCTGATAAACCGGACAATGTCTTGGACACGGTGACACAGATAAACCGGACAATGTCTTGGACACGGTGACACAGATAAACCGGACAATGTCTTGGACACGGGGACACAGATAAACCGGACAATGTCTTGGACACGGGGACACAGATAAACCGGACAATGTCTTGGACACGGTGACACAGATAAACTGGACAATGTCTTGGACACGGGGACACAGATAAACCAGACAATGTCTTGAACACGGGGACACAGATAAACCGGACAATGTCTTGGACACGGGGACACAGATAAACCGGACAATGTCTTGGACACGGGGATACAGATAAACCGGACAATGTCTTGGACACGGGGATACAGATAAACCGGACAATGTCTTGGACACGGGGAGAATGCAGAATATTCCGATGGCCTAGTTTAAATGTAAAATATGTGAAATTATGAACTAACAAGATATGACATGATGTACACACCTGATGTGAAACATCATTGAGTTTGACGCTCTGTGTGATGGCCTCCTGCATGCCGCTTGTGAACATGGCCTGGAAGTAGTCGGAGTAAGCACACAAAATGATGCGATGACATGGAAACTCGACATCATCAACATAAATCATGACGTCACAGAACTGGTTGTTCTCTAGCCGGCCATGTATCCCTTGAAGCAAGTTCATAGCTGCTACTTGGGCCCACGTCATCGTTCTCTGTTATGCTTACAGATGTGAGTTCTTGAAGCGAACGAAAACAAAGGCACATTAAAAAAATACAATTGTGTACCATTTTATTAGTAGACTTTAAAACAGTTGAAAACAATTACCTAAGCACGCCTTTTTGGCAACATGGTTAAAACTTATGATAGCACAGATAGGTTACCAATGTATGGGAGCACAGATAGGCTACCAATGTATGGGAGCACAGATAGGCTACCAATGTATGGGAGCACAGATAGGCTACCAATGTATGGAAGCACAGATAGGCTACCAATGTATGGAAGCACAGATAGGCTACCAATGTATGGGAGCACAGATAGGCTACCAATGTATGGGAGCACAGATAGGCTACCATTGTATGGAAGCACAGATAGGCTACCAATGTATGGGAGCACAGATAGGCTACCAATGTATGGAAGCACAGATAGGCTACCAATGTATGGAAGCACAGATAGGCTACCAATGTATAGGAGCACAGATAGGCTACCAATGTATGGGAGCACAGATAGGCTACCAATGTATGGGAGCACAGATAGGCTACTAATGTATGGAAGCACAGATAGGCTACCAATGTATGGGAGCACAGATAGGCTACCAATGTATGGGAGCACAGATAGGCTACCAATGTATGGAAGCACAGATAGGCTACCAATGTATGGAAGCACATATATGCTACCAATGTATGGGAGCACAGATAGGCTACCAATGTATGGGAGCACAGATAGGCTACCAATGTATGGAAGCACAGATAGGCTACCAATGTATGGAAGCACAGATAGGCTACCAATGTATGGGAGCACAGATAGGCTACCAATGTATGGGAGCACAGATAGGCTACCAATGTATGGAAGCACAGATAGGCTACCAATGTATGGGAGCACAGATAGGCTACCAATGTATGGGAGCACAGATAGGCTACCAATGTATGGAAGCACAGATAGGCTACCAATGTATGGAAGCACAGATAGGCTACCAATTTATGGGAGCACAGATAGGCTACCAATGTATGGGAGCACAGATAGGCTACCAATGTATGGAAGCACAGATAGGCTACCAATGTATGGGAGCACAGATAGGCTACCAATGTATGGAAGCACAGATAGGCTACCAATGTATGGAAGCACAGATAGGCTATAATGTATAGAAGCACAGATAAGCTATAATGTATAGGAGCACAGATAGGCTACCAATGTATGGAAGCACAGATAGGCTACCAATGTATGGAAGCACAGATAGGCTACCAATGTATGGGAGCACAGATAGGCTACCAATGTATGGGAGCACAGATAGGCTACCAATGTATGGGAGCACAGATAGGCTACCAATGTATGGGAGCACAGATAGGCTACCAATGTATGGGAGCACAGATAGGCTACCAATGTATGGAAGCACAGATAGGCTATAATGTATAGAAGCACAGATAAGCTATAATGTATAGAAGCACAGATAAGCTATAATGTATAGGAGCACAGATAGGCTACCAATGTATAGAAGCACAGATAGGCTATAATGTATGGAAGCACAGATAAGCTATAATGTATAGAAGCACAGATAAGCTATAATGTATAGGAGCACAGATAGGCTACAAATGTATGGGAGCACAGATAGGCTACAAATGTATGGGAGCACAGATAGGCTATAATGTATGGAAGCACATATAAGCTATAATGTATGGAAGCACAGATAAGCTATAATGTATGGAAGCACAGATAGGCTACCAATGTATGGAAGCACAGATAGGCTACCAATGTATGGAAGCACAGATAGTATGGAAGCACAGATAGGCTACTAATGCACTTTTTATATTGCCAATAAATACTATGTAAATGTAATATTGTTACTAAATAATTTAACTATCAAATAGTAATACCAATGTCTTACTAAATTATTTAACTATGAAATAGTAAGACAAATGTCTTACTACATTATTTAACTATCAAATAGTAAAACCAATGTCTTACCAAAAAAGACCAAGAGAAATAATAAAACACACTGGAACGAAGACTTATTTTACCGTACGTTCAAACAGTGACATTTATCAAGATACAAATCCAGACAGATAGGTCTGGAGAACATAGTTACAACAGGCAAGATAGATGGTAAGAGAGATCGAGGAGGACAACGTGAGAATATATTAGATATTCTGACATCGTGTCATGCACAAAGTCAACAATGATCGTGATAAAAGTACTGGAAATAGAAAATTGTGGAGATTCATTATAGTCTATATGCCAGTTGGCACGGTACCTGATGATGACGAAAAAAGAATTTATTGCAGTATAACTAAATTTCTTGCAGCTTCTGAAACATTAAAAAACATTAACTAAACTTTCTTATGTAACATATCTCGTGTAGTTTTCGTACGTAACAACTACGTCACAGGAAGGTCGTCTGAGAACAGCTGTGTATTAGTAGAATGTGTGTATAAATCGGAATAAAAATTGCGAACGAAACGAAGCAAAATGATTTCTGTGAGGTTGGAAGGAAGAGAAAGAACACAGACTGTAGTGTTCTATCATTTGTCCACAACAATTAGAAATGTTTCCCATGTAATTTGTTCTGAAGATTATTCTAGGACAAAAATATCGAATGTTGAAAATTAAGACAAAATGTCCTCGGGCGCTGTAACGGAGTGCATTCATTGTACGGAAGGGTTGGAATGGTTCTCTCGTACAGTGTTGGGTTATAGAATGTATTGTGTGAACAGCACCTGAGGCAGGCGTGTTGCTAAGACTACATAAAAAGGGGGGGGGGGATCAGGCAGAATCACTTGGTTTATAATAAACCATATAAAAATTGTTCTGAAGAAACAAAGAAATAAATTGGCAGATACAGAAGGTTAGACAGAATGAAACAAAGTTATATAGTGACAGGTACAGAAGGTTAGACAGAATGAAACAAAGTTATATAGTGACAGATACAGAAGGTTAGACAGAATGAAACAAAGTTATATAGTGACAGGTACAGAAGGTTAGACAGAATGAAACAAAGTTATATAGTGACAGATACAGAAGGTTAGACAGAATGAAACAAAGTTATATAGTGACAGGTACAGAAGGTTAGACAGAATGAAATAAAGTTATATAGTGACAGATACAGAAGGTTAGACAGAATGAAACAAAGTTATATAGTGACAGGTACAGAAGACAAGACAGAATGAAACAAAGTTATATAGTGACAGATACAGAAGACAAGACAGAATGAAACAAAGTTATATAGTGACAGGTACAGAAGGCAAGACAGAATGAAACAAAGTTATATAGTGACAGATACAGAAGGCAAGACAGAATGAAACAACGCTAAATAGCTTACAAGGGAGGAAGTATTTGAGTAAGACTGCAGCATACATTGAATGTCAATTCTGCACATCCTGAGGCCACAACTGGCAAGAATACAAGTACTACTAAGTACAAGAAGTAATGTCGCTAAACACAAGGAGAAATATCGTAAGGTAACAAGAGGAAATGTAAAACACAAGACATGATATTTTAAAACACAAGAGGGGATGTAATACACAAGAGGACATATTGTAAAACACAAGAAGAAATGTCGTAAAACACAAGAAGGAATGCCGCGAAACACAACTAAGAACGTTCCAACTGTGTCACAACTGTTTTTTGTATGATTCCTTGCCAAAAACAATACTGCAGGGGACTGTCGAAGGTGGAAGAAGAAGATGAGAACAAATAAAAACATGGACAGACAACATCAAGGACTGGACAGGACAAGATATTTCCTCACGCATCCGCATCGTTGGGAATAGAGGTCGTTGGAGGATTATGTATGCTGAGGCAACCCTGACGTGTTACCTGTTTATAGACAGATCACAAAGTTCACGATCTTGTTTAACGATATCTTCCGTTAAAACAGGTACACCTACTCACAGGTACACCTACTCACAGGTACACCTACTCACAGTTACACCTACTCACAGGTACACCTACTCACAGGTACACCTACTCACAGTTACACCTACTCACAGTTACACCTACCCACAGTTACATCTACCTAAAGTTACACCTACCCACAGTTACAACTTACAGTTACATCTACCCACAGTGCAGGAAAGCCCAAATATCATCCATCCTTTTATATTGGCCTTCAGCATATATTATGGCTTGATAGGAGAACCTTAGTTGTCAAAATGTTAATTTAAACAGTTTAGTACAGTAAACTGTAGTGTTTAATTCAACTACAAAATTAAACTATTGTAGTATTTAATTAAAACGTTATAATAAGGGCGCGATAATATAGGATGTTTGAAGTCTTTGCGACATAAATGTTTTGTTTAGTTTTGTATCATGTCTTTGAAACATTAATATTTAGTTTAGCTTAGTCTCATGTTTTTGAAACAGTAATGTTTTGTTTAGTTAAGTTTTATGTCTTTGAAACATTTATGTTTTTTTTAATTTTTGACACATGTCTTTGAAACATTAATGTTTAGTTTAGTTTAGTCTCATGTCTTTGAAACATTAATGTTTAGTTTAGTTTAGTCTCATGTCTTTGAAACATTAATGTTTAGTTTAGTTTAGTCTTATGTCTTTGAATCATTAATATTTAGTTTAGTTTTTCTGAATCGACGTCGGGGCCCTCTGTATAAACCTATAGGTGCTTGGTCTTTTTCAGTACATGACAAGGAGTATGCATGATGATGGTTCTTGTGGCTCGATGTTCACATACTCACGCGCACACACACTAGTCGCCTCCTCAATCACTGTTCTGATCTTCTTGGGGAGGAAGGGGGGGGGGTAGTTCCTAATTCTTAAAGTCGCATTATCATACAGATAACGATAATCTACACAGATGTTTTCCAGTACACACCTGTACTCCTCAAACCTGAAATTTAAAAAAAGGTGTGAAGTATAGCAAAATGTTAATGACTACGCCTCTATTTGTTCAACTGTAGCAAATATTTTTGCCATATAAGTTTATATATATATATATATATATATATATATATATGTCGCGTGTAAGTGTACATGAGTGTCATTTTATCAGATCAGTGACGGTAGTAAACACGGGAGTTTTCCCGCATCAACACACAACTATCGTGTCACGTTCATACATTACAGATGTCAACATGGAACGTGACCGTCGATTATGTTTGACCTATTGGCTAATGGAAAATCGTCATCAATAGGTATCCCCGCAACGAAGGTTGGCTGTAAAAGACCTCCAACATCCTATCTCTTTCTTCGGTGGTGCTCTCTGCAATAGATCCTGATCAATACCTTCTGTAGAAATATTCCAGTTAAAATCTGACAGAATCTGCACTAGATTAACTCTAGAAAATATTATAATGTTAATTATTCCAGTTAAAATCTGACAGAATCTGCACTAGATTAACTCTAGAAAATATTATTTTAATTAGTTAGACACACGTGTGAGCACACAAACACGGACCTACCATTATGTTCAAGAACATCGCACTGACATTGGGATTCTTATAACCTGGGTTAATATCTGTACAACTTATCGATTGACATACCTTCCACCAAAGATTCCTTAGCTCGTGTCGCCTGCAAGAATCATTTGATACAAACTTACCTTTCACGACTAAAGCAAACATGACAAGAGAATATTATTACTTGTCATTCCAAGAACCGAATCAATAGTTAAAACGGTTGAATGCCCTGAGCAAAGAATCGACTTCACTAAACAACAGACTAGTTAACTGAAGACAGGTATTATCTATATCGAATATACACTTTAGGCTTGTTACACCAGCACATGTGGCGTGGAACACGGTGCTACTAGATTTCATTCTGAAAGTGCTACCGTGTGTTGCATGTGGTCTGACAGGGGAACGAAATATATCAACACTGTGTACCTTCCATGCGTGTCGTCAGAAGCGAATAAGATTTTGAGAATTAGCCTAATTGTATAGATGAAGTGATGTGGAACCTTCCAGGATAGGACAGCCTCACCATATGGGTATGTCATCTAGTTGGGGTTGGGGGAGAGCTTTCTATTACATGTATATAGTGGTTGGACTGCTAGACCATGGTCAGCTTCAATCCTTCGCATTCAGGAAGCATATATATATATAATCACCCGTGTAGCAATGAGGTTCTGGACTTCTAGTTCATGTTTCAAAGAATTAAGCATTGTATTTTTTCATGCATGTCGTAGGATGCGACTAAGGAAGGTTGGCTGACAACCTGTCTCCTGTGACAAAAATCAGTGTCCTTTTATTTATTATCTCCGTTTCTCACGTGTGTCTTCTCTGAGAAAATTGTCCCTATCGATGAGGAAATGATTCATGCTAGAGAACACTACACCATTGTCATTTTGTGGCAGGCTCCTAGTTAGCAGGGAACTCTAGATGTAACATTATCACAGGTTGGTCAGCAGATCTAACAGAGGAATGATGAACTAGTTGAACCAGAGGTGTATACTATATACCTGGCAAAACAGGATGTTCATGACAAGACATGATGTTCCTGACAAGACTTGATGTTCCTGACAAGACTTGATGTTCCTGACAAGACTTGATGTTCCTGACAAGACATGATGTTCCTGGTAAGACATGATGTTCCTGGCACGACATAATGTTCCTGGTAAGACACTGTGTTCCTGGTAAGACATGATGTTCCCGACAAGACTTGATGTTCCTGACAAGACTTGATGTTCCTGACAAGACATGATGTTCCTGACAAGACATGATGTTTCTGACAAGACATGATGTTCCTGACAAGACTTGATGTTCCTGACAAGACATGATGTTCCTGACAAGACATGATGTTCCTGACAAGACATGATGTTCCTGACAAGACATGATGTTCCTGACAAGACATGATGTTCCCGACAAGACTTGATGTTCCTGACAAGACTTGATGTTCCTGACAAGACATGATGTTCCTGACAAGACATGATGTTCCTGACAAGACATGATGTTCCTGACAAGACTTGATGTTCCTGACAAGACATGATGTTCCTGACAAGACTTGATGTTCCTGACAAGACTTGATGTTCCTGACAAGACATGATGTTCCTGACAAGACTTGATGTTCCTGGCAAGATATGATGTTCCTGACAAGACATGATGTTCCTGGTATACTGTCTCACTATGTGCCTCTCTTCTGGTGATAAACATAACCCACCCCACCCACCCCTTACACACGCATTACTTTAAGACATGTATCCATAACCCACCCCACCCACCCCTTACACACGCATTACTTTAAGACAATAAACCTTAAACTAGTTCAGGTGTTATCTCAGTTACTAAGGAGGAACTATGCTTTTCTCAGAAAGTTAACTCGGTTACTAAGGAGGAACTATGCTTTTCTCAGAAAGTTAACTCGGTTACTAAGGAGGAACTATGCTTTTCTCAGAAAGTTAACTCGGTTACTAAGGAGGAACTATGCTTTTCTCAGAAAGTTAACTCGGTTACTAAGGAGGAACTATGCTTTTCTCAGAAAGTTAACTCGGTTACTAAGGAGGAACACCTCACCGGTACAAAAAGGAAATTTCACTATTATGTCTCCCCTATTGTCGGGCTCGAAAAGGGAGCTAGAATGACGTTACTGCTACCTGCCATTCATGTCGTAGAATACGACTAAGGAGGATTTTATATGAAGTTTGCTATCCCTTCCCATATAGGATAAACGTGACCTAGAAGATACGCATAGATGTGTTGAGCCGAAAGTTGAAATTATCGCAATTACGCTATAAACCATGGTACAACCGTGGTTTAGCCACCACGACCTCTCGAACGAATATAATTAAGTGTGAGAATAAAGGCAGAAGAAGATTGTTCTATGCGTTATGTAGAACTCTCACGAATGTATCTCTATGATTCTGCCCTCTCCGTAAATTACATCAAAAATTCTTTACCAATTTGTTGACACTTTCCCCACTTGTCAACAATTTCTTGACACTTTCCCCACTTGTCAACAATTTGTTGACACTTTCCTCACTTGTCAACAATTTGTTGACACTTTCCCCACTTGTCAATAACCGTTAAGTATTCAGATATTCCCTCCCCTTTTCTTCCTTCTGCTTAATTATGTCACCAATATTTTACCCTCCCCATCCTCTTTTCCTAAAGCTTGTAAGCAGTACAAATAAAATACAACATTGTGCATGTTTTGTTTCACAATTTTAGACAAAATATCAAATTCTAACAATTTCATTGCTGTAAACAAAATTGTATTGTTGACGTAAACTTTTATCAAGCTCCCCCTCTTTCGTGGCAGCAACTATCCATTATTTCAGGCCCCCTTTTCACCCCTCGCCAAAATCTTGAAGTAATTTGATATATTTAGCAATATTGACATGCCAAACTTTATTTAGCAATACTGATATGCCAAACTTTATTTAGCAATACTGACATACATGCCAAACTTTATTTAGCAATACTGACATACATGCCAAACTTTATTTAGCAATACTGACATACATGCCAAACTTTATTTAGCAATACTGACATGCCAAACTTTATTTAGCAATACTGACATACATGCCAAACTTTATTTAGCAATACTGACATACATGCCAAACTTTATTTGACAAATACACTGATATTTTGGTTGATGTAGTCTTTAATGCTAACTTATTCATATTTTAGTATTGATAGCACTGCGACGATAATTGTATATAATAATATTATCAAAGTATATCTGATATTTTAGTCGTCCTAACAAATGTCTTAAGTAAATACCTGAATTTCCAGGGATTGAACCGGACTAGATCAACTTCTCCAGATGAGAATTATTGCGAAGTGGGAGAAAACAGAAGCACAATGTATCCATCATCTGGGAAATGTCACACAAGGAATGATAAAAACGAACCCTGAACTTGAAGTTATTGTGTTTCAGCGGTTCACGATGTATACAGCGGATCACGTGATTCTGGAGTCTGGAATATTGAATATTTTAAAATAGAATGGGGGGTCTAAGGGGCACAATTTATGAACGAAGTGAATTTTATATTAATATGGTTATCGTCCTTGTATTGTTCAAACTACTTTCATTCAGCAATGAATACTGTAAATAGAGAGGGTGAAGAAATGGCTGCCGCCCTCATATATATCAGTGACATTGAAATGTGAGATCACTAAAATTTCACACCCCTACAGCAGTTAACTGTAATGGGTTAACTTTACTGTACATACGACAGAAACCAAAGTTCTCCAGTTTGAGCGATGTCATGCTACTCTTTGTAATTCCTGCATATTGTTGACACTTATAGTCATATCACTTTTTGATGCATGTTCTGCGAAGAGTTTTTCTTGGTCTTTCTCTTCTCCTTTTGCCATCTGGTACCCATGTTAATGATTGTAGTGGCAGTCTGTTTTCATTCATTCTAAGCACATGTCCGATATCAGTACATCGTTCTCTTTTTATTGTTGTAAAAACTCTGTGCTGTTTTCCACCGAAGAAGGATGTGTTGGGCAATTGTCACAAATAAAACGGCGATACAACGCATTTCAATTCTCTGAACTGCATCCTGATGGACGTCTAGTAGGACCATTGTCCTGCTACAAGAGAGATCCAGTGGGAGTTTGAGAACGAACGATGAAGAAGAAGAAGAATATTGTTGTTTTGTGTCTTATCTTACTTGCTTGTTTGATTTGAATTCTTTCCAACCAATATTGAACACTGAACAATAGTTGTTCTAGATCTCTCGTGTAAACCTCTACTATAGTTTTCTAAAACATTTATTTTCAAATGAATTTAATTTCTCCTCCAGTACTTTTGTTATTTTCCAACTTTCGCAACCATATGTTAATGCAGATATTACATTGGAGTTAATTAAACAGTCCTAGTTTGGTATATTTACTTGGTTACGATTTCCTGATGTTTGTTAGGGATTTAACACACTTGATGGCAAAGCAATTTTGTGTTTATTAAAGTTATTGTTATTATTATTGTGTTAATTAAGTCTTGGAAATGTTGACTGGAAGGTTATTGTGTTAATTAAGTCTTGGAAATGTAGACATAAAGGTTATTGTGTTAATTAAGTCTTGGAAATGTTGACTGAAAGGTTATAGTGTTAATTAAGTCTTGGAAATGTAGACATAAAGGTTATTGTGTTAATTAAGTCTTTGAAATGTAGACATAAAGGTTATTGTGTTAATTAAGTCTTGGAAATGTTGACTGAAAGGTTATAGTGTTAATTAAGTCTTGGAAATGTTGACTGAAAGGTTATAGTGTTAATTAAGTCTTGGAAATGTTGACTGAAAGGTTATTGTGTTAATTAAGTCTTGGAAATGTTGACTAGAAGGTTATTGTGTTAATTAAGTCTTGGAAATGTTGACTGAAAGGTTATTGTGTTATTAGTAGATGTTGACTGGAAATGTTGACTGGAAATGTTGACTGGAAATGTTGACTGGAATGTTATTGTGTTATTAGTAGATGTAATAGGATGAACTAAAATTCGACCTCTACTATTTGGTTAACAATGAAGCTATCTAACATAATCCAGATAAATTAGTGACTATCACAGATATGAAATAGAGAAAAGAAAAGAAATAGAGAGCAGACATAATAATAGCAGTCGTTGATTTACTACAGATGGAAGAAGACGACGCGGGAGTGGATAACTTGCATATACAAAGAATGTTGGAAATTGGGGAGGGTGACTGTTATGGAAGAAAGTCCTAGACGTGGAAAAAGAAATACTTCCCCCATATCTTCCAACTGGTCTAACTTCTTTATTTCATTCCAAATATCAGCGTGATCCATTGAACTACCACTAGTCACTATGGCCACGTAGGCAAGTCTGTTTGTTCTTTTATTTCCCATAACGCCTATGTGTCCAAACACAAAAATTAAGGTAAATCTCTTTAGCACAGACTTCATCATGGACTCTAGCTACTGATGGCGTGATCTTTCGAAGCTCACTCATAGATTCAGTAAGAAAACACACATGTGTCACATGACTCTGTGTCACCAGTCATGTCATTGCCCTGGTGACTGCAATCACCTCCATCCTCACACTACTAGTGGTTGTATAGAAAACACAATTATCTTCCCTAATACACTTCCATCTTCATTACGATATGAATGTCCACGCAATGCGTGCGCATCGAACCATCGATCCATCAGTGTAGAGCACTGCTTCTCATCCCACTAGATACCCGTGTGTTGCCGGGACCCGGGAGGGGAATAAAGAATAGCAACAGTATTTACCTTCCATGCATGGCGTAAGAGGCGACTAATGACGTCGTGGAATGGAGTCGGCTCCCTTAGGATCCATTATAGCGCCAAAGTGACCCAAAGCGATGCTAAATACAGATGTGTCAGACGGAAAGGCGCAGATATTGAAGCAATGTTGTAAACGATGACACAACCCATTCCATTCTCCGGGGTACATGCTGTGAATCTGCAGGAGTTTTAGAACGAACGCAGAAGACGAAAGAGACGATCTCGCTAGCCATGTAATATCCAAGCATTGCTTCTCATTACGCTAGTTAGATCCTTTTTTATGAAGTCGAACTCTTCAGATATTTCTGTGGATTTCTTTAGATATTCCTGTGTGGATTATCATACGACGCTATAGAGTTACGTGCTGTTAGTGGTACTCTCGGCAGGCGGCGTGTCGCGTCGTTTCGAGGGACGAAGTACATATGTAATAATCCGAGTACAATGAAGTCAATCCTTTACATTCCCATTTGAGCCCCTTTTTTAGCTTCTCAATCTTAGCAAGACCAAGATCTGATAAAAACATGTTTTGTGTAAGACCAAAGACGAACCAAACAAATTCTAAACACTCATAAATAGTTGTATACACTTCTAGTGTAACTGTGTACACTTCTATTGTAACTGTGTACACTTCTACTGTAACCGTGTACACTTCCATTGTAACTGTGTACACTTCTACTGTAACTGTATACACTTCTACTGTAACCGTGTACACTTCTACTGTAACTGTGTACACTTCTATTGTAACTGTGTACACTTCTACTGTAACTGTGTACACTTCCATTGTAACTGTGTACACTTCTATTGTAACTGTATACACTTCTATTGTAACTGTGTACACTTCTACTGTAACTGTGTACACTTCTATTGTAACTGTGTACACTTCTACTGTAACTGTATACACTTCTACTGTAACTGTGTACACTTCTATTGTAACTGTACACTTCTACTGTAACTGTGTACACTTCTACTGTAACAGTGTACACTTCTACTGTAACTGTGTACACTTTTACTGTAACTGTGTACACTTCTATTGTAACTGTAAACACTTTTCATCTTCTGAGATCAGTTTCCTATACTCAGAAGTCTATACATGAAGAAGGTCCTCAGGCGGTCTACATGAGGTTCTGGCAATTGCTCCACGGCCTCACTTCTATACTCAAAAGTCTATCCATGAAGAAGGTCCTCTTTCATGAGCTCTGTCATCAGCAGGCGGTCCTCACAGTTGCCCCACAGTTTCCCTTCCAGAGCTATCTCTTGTGGCTAGGTTTTAGTCAACAAGTCGTTGAAGCGCGGACATATCTGCAGAATATGTTCTGGAGTCTGGGGATACTTTTGACACGGATATTGGTCAGTTTGGATAGCCTTTATTTTGTGGAGCTGTACTTGTAGTCAACTCGATATTCCTGTGCTGTCTAACAATGGTAAGTTCCTGTGTTCTGTTCAGATTTAGGATTGGTTCCTGTGCAAAGTTGCTGCCTGTTCTCTAACGCCATGTGTGCATTTTCTTGCGATGATAGTTTTTGCTTGTCAGTGATATGCAACTTTACATTTTCTTGCAATGATAGTTTTTGCTTCAGTCAGTGATATACAACTTTACATTTTCTTGCAATGATAGTTTTTGCTTCAGTCAGTGATATGCAACTTTACATTTTCTTGCAATGATAGTTTTTGCTTCAGTCAGTGATATGCAACTTTACATTTTCTTGCAATGATAGTTTTTGCTTCAGTCAGTGATATACAACTTTACATTTTCTTGCAATGATAGTTTTTGCTTCAGTCAGTGATATACAACTTTAAATTTTCTTGCAATGATAGTTTTTGCTTCAGTCAGTGATATGCAACTTTACATTTTCTTGCAATGATAGTTTTTGCTTCAGTCAGTGATATACAACTTTACATTTTCTTGCAATGATAGTTTTTGCTTCAGTCAGTGATATGCAACTTTACATTTTCTTGCAATGATAGTTTTTGCTTCAGTCAGTGATAAGCAACTTTACATTTTCTTGCAATGATAGTTTTTGCTTCAGTCAGTGATATACAACTTTACATTTTCTTGCAATGATAGTTTTTGCTTCAGTCAGTGATATGCAACTTTACATTTTCTTGCGAGGAAAGTTTTTACGTCAACATGCGACATTACAATTAGAGAAGCAGACATGTTGCCACGACCAGCCGGTTGAAAACACTGTCCTAGATAATAAAATCTCCATCTAATGAGCTTAGAATAGTTTAACAGTAGATCTTCAAATAATGTTTGATTCTTTTGTTTGCCCATATTAAAAGAAAAACATTGCTAGCAGGGCCGTGGACAAGATTTCATTTTTAAATATTGTGCTACCAGGGCCGTAGACAAGATTTCATTAAGGAGAGGGACTTTTACACACACAAATATTGCTAGTAGGGACGCAGATAAGATTTAATTAAGAAGTTGTTTTTTTAACCTAAACAAAATAGGTCATACACAGTTTTTGTGTGTAATTCTTTATGATGATAAATATAATGACATTTCTTGTGTAAAATCGTTAAGGGGGGATGTTACTCACATTTTATTAAGTGATGGGTTTTATCAACATTGTGTTAAGTGATGGGTTATATCAACATTTGTTCATTGATGGGTTATATCAACATTATGTTAAGTGATGGGTTATATCAACATTGTGTTAAGTGATGGGTTTTATCAACATTATGTTAAGTGATGGGTTATATCAACATTATGTTAAGTGATGGGTTATATCAACATTTGTTCATTGATGGGTTATATCAACATTATGTTAAGTGATGGGTTATATCAACATTGTGTTAAGTGATGGGTTTTATCAACATTATGTTAAGTGATGGGTTATATCAACATTATGTTAAGTGATGGGTTATATCAACATTATGTTAAGTAATGGGTTATATCATCATTATGTTAAGTAATGGGTTATATCAACATTTGTTCATTGATGGGTTATATCAACATTTGTTCATTGATGGGTTATATCAACATTTGTTCATTGGTGGGTTATATCAACATTGTGTTAAGTGATGGGTTATATCAACATTGTGTTAAGTGATGGGTTATATCAACATTGTGTTAAGTGATGGGTTATATCAACATTGCGTTCTGTTTTGCCAAACTTTTGGCTACATTCCTAGTTTTAAAAATCTTCTCATCTGTTTCGTTTGGGGGGGGGTGGAACCATTAAAACCCACCTCATCTACTGGTTAGGTTGCTAGCATATTATCTTCAGGAAGTAGCGCAGCAAACTACTGCAGCAGTAAGTTATTCGTTGTGCGCGTCATAGATGGCAAATAGGGAGCTGCCCAATACATTACGTCGTCTACAATATCCTTCCCCCCCCCCTCCCCAAATAATCGTTTGTCAACAGCTTGTCAGGAATTCAAAGATTAATTTAACCACGTAGTATGTTAAAACACTTAAACCACCGCCCCTTTTTTTCAGGCAGTTTTCACATGAACGACATAATTTACTCCAATTTTTAGACCGTATTTTTTCCACATTCAAAAATTTAACTGATGTATAAAACAAAACCATTTTCTTGTCGTCAACACTTGTGAAATCCCGACTCCCTTGTCAATAGCTGTTAACATCATTACACACCCACCCTCCCTAACTAATTGTTGTCGTAATTCATAGCCAGACCCATATGGCAGTAGTCATTTTTGTCCAAGTTGAGTGTCTGGTTGCAAGTTGCTTCCGTATTGAGTGTCTGGTTACAAGTTGCTTCCGTATTGAGTGTCTGGTTACGTTGCTTCCATGGTGAGTACCTGGTTACAAGTTGCTTTCGTATTGAGTACCTGGTTACAAGTTGCATCCTTGTTGAATGTCTGGTTACAAGTTGCTTCCATGTTGAGTGTCTGGTTACAAGCTGCTTCCTTGTTGAGTACCTGGTTACAAGTTGCTTTCGTATTGAGTGTCTGGTTGCAAGTTGCTTCCGTATTGAGTACCTGGTTACAAGTTGCTTCCGTATTGAGTGTCTGGTTGCAAGTTGCTTCCGTATTGAGTACCTGGTTACAAGTTGCATCCTTGTTGAATGTCTGGTTACAAGTTGCTTCCATGTTGAGTGTCTGGTTACAAGTTGCTTCCATGTTGAGTACCTGGTTACAAGTTGCATCCTTGTTGAATGTCTGGTTACAAGTTGCTTCCATGTTGAGTGTCTGGTTACAAGTTGCTTCCATGTTTAGTACCTGGTTACAAGTTGCTTCCGTATTGAGTACCTGGTTACAAGTTACATCCTTGTTGAATGTCTGGTTACAAGTTGCTTCTATGTTGAGTGCCTGGTTACAAGTTGCTTACATGTTGAGTACCTGGTTACAAGTTGCTTCCGTATTGAGTGGCTGGTTACAAGTTGCTTCTGTATTGAGTGTCTGGTTACAATTTGCTTCCGTATTGAGTACCTGGTTACAAGTTGCCTCCTTGTTGAATGTCTGGTTACAAGTTGCTTCCATGTTGAGTGCCTGGTTACAAGTTGCTTCCATGTTGAGTGTCTGGTTACAAGTTGCTTCCATGTTGAGTACCTGGTTACAAGTTGCATCCTTGTTGAATGTCTGGTTACAAGTTGCTTCCATGTTGAGTGTCTGGTTACAAGTTGCTTCCATGTTTAGTACCTGGTTACAAGTTGCTTCCGTATTGAGTACCTGGTTACAAGTTACATCCTTGTTGAATGTCTGGTTACAAGTTGCTTCTATGTTGAGTGCCTGGTTACAAGTTGCTTCCATGTTGAGTACCTGGTTACAAGTTGCTTCCGTATTGAGTGGCTGGTTACACGTTGCTTCTGTATTGAGTGTCTGGTTACAAGTTGCTTCCGTATTGAGTACCTGGTTACAAGTTGCTTCCTTGTTGAATGTCTGGTTACAAGTTGCTTCCATGTTGAGTGCCTGGTTACAAGTTGCTCCCATGGTGAGTGCCTAGCTGCAAGTTGCTGCAGTACTTATTCAGTATTGCTTATATCCCTCTACTTCTGCATTTGTTCTCTCCTTCAGATAACAGGATGTAGACTGGAGATTAGAATGCATTGTAACATGACGTACAGCTTAATTGCGACATCTGCCCCTTTCGTCTTGACACATCCGACTTCATCATGACTTCTGTGCCAATTTGACCCTCTGTGGGGTGGGTAGACAACTCCACCTCCCCCCACCTAAAAATACCTCCTTAGTCGCCTATTACGACATTGTTGGCAGGTAACAGTATCGCTATTCATTGGTTCACTATAAGGCCCTGGCAAGACCCTATCTATTACACTCTGCCACAATGTCGGACACTCATATACACTTAAATTTTTTTAAAAATACTAACATATATACCTCGGAGGTTGCGGTCCGGTAAATTACAATCTCCATGATTTTTGATGGTCAAAAATCTCTGATACAACCAAATTGCACTCACGTCCACGGTTGAAGGCAGCGCTTCTCATCACAACGGATACAAATTAAATGGCCTAAGTTAATTTGATTTGTTTACAGTTACAGAAATGACAAAATGTACACGAACGCAAAACTTTGGCAGTTTATGGAACCCCCAACCCATGAATAACTCCTCAGTATATAGACTTACACTCTACACACATGATTAGCACATAAACAACACTCAATGTTTTCAGTACACTCAACTGTCACTTGACATAACGAAGATCACGGAAGTGAGTTCACATGACCTAATGACAGTAACCTTTAAATGTGACTGTCAACTGTAAAGACCTCTGTGCAGAAAATAAATATAACCTGAAAAGCTGAGTTTTTAAAATTATTTTCGTGATTTTCTTTGGTCGGCATTGGCAATTTTGGCATGCGACTTCAAAGTTGTAGGGGAAGTGAAGTACCAGCACTGACGGCTCTAGATCAGCTGAGTCGCTTATATAAACTATATATAACAAGCTCAGATCAGCAACTCACCAGGTCACCAAGCGGGGCCGGTCGGGTATCGGGAGGATCGGTGACAGGGAGCTGGATATCGGATAAGGGTATCGGGAGCCGAAATGCGGGGGGATGCCGGGCCGAATAATGGAGCCACCCCGATCGGCGATATAAATATATAATATGATGTCTATATAGCAGGAAAACAAATGTGGCTGGTGAGTCATGCACCCCTGTGACATAGATACAGCAGACAAGTTTGAGCTTTCTCTGATGAGTCATCCGTCTTTGAGGACTGTGTGACCTAGACACTGTCTAGGCTTGCGTATATCTATTTATGGTGTTTCTAAACATAACGAATTTCAATAATTTTTTGCCCATTACGAAAAACTCAGGTGAAAGAGTAACCAATGTTCAAACGTTCCCGCCAGTTACCATACAAAAGGAAATAATGTCAGGTTGTGAGTAATAAGGATACTGAAGGGGGTTGCCTTTCATCAGCATAGATCGATATCACTGTTTGTTTTCTTCGTACTTACGTTTTACACAGGTTAATATATTTGTTTCAATCAGACATGACAGACTATATCTATAACTAATGGGAAATTATGTGCACACAAAAAACATACACATTACAATATACAAATCATATTCAACGTTTCAACCAAAAGGTCTTTATCAAGATACACAAAAAACATCAAAGACGACGAATGGAAAAAATTATAATTATATATTAACCTGTGTAATACGTAAGTACGATTGTTGTTACGTTTCACGCAGTTACCTTGTATTGTTTGTTTTCTTCGGTAAGTTTCGCAGTGAATTCTAGGTCAACGCATTCGTAGGTAGTTAATGAGCTTTCCTCATTAACTACAAATGAACCACAAACCTTATTAAATGGTTGTGGTTTATATAAGGAAATACTAGGACTATTTGTCAGGATACACAGGATGAAACTTTGGAAGAATCACATTCTGTCTTTTCTGTCTCTTTGCCTTGGTGTGGATACGTGCTGATAAATAACTGTTGGAATGATGAATACATTGTTATCATCATAAGCAAGCTATATGTTTCCACTATAAACGTGGTCTGATAATACCTCGCCAGAAGCAGCATACATATGATCTGCTAAAATTCCATGTCACAGGGTTATCCCTGCTATCCCCCGCTATGATCTGTCACTCCCTGTCAAAATTACCTATTACAAGACTATTCCCTGTTATAATATGTCAGCACCTACTAACATCCCCTGCTATGATCTGGTATTCCTGTTATGATCTGTTAACCCTTGCTAAAGATGAATTCTTTGTCGCTTTAGACGATGAAACACACTTTCCATAACGTTTCTAAATTTTTAATGTCAGTTTTCTAAGTTTTCATGTTATAACAACTCACTTTTCTCTACCAACCAGCGTCATACTGACATATTTCTATCTTCAAACGTAACCTTTTGTTATTTTTCTAGACGATGCATTATATTTTGTCACATTTCTACGTTTTCGAGTACACTTTTTGCTCTTCATACTGTTCGTGCCATACCAATGCACTCTTCTCTACCAACATATCCATATTTTATGTTTCCAAGTGTCATACGTCACTCTTTGTCACTTTTCTAGACTATGAACCACACTTTTTCGTCACATTTCTATGTTTTCAAATTCAAGTTTTGTCAGTTTTTTAAGTTTTCTTATCACAGCAACTAACATTTCACTAGCAGTATATAACATGGTATGTTTCCGTGTGTCGAACTTCGCATTTTATTAATTTTCTGTGGGGTTGAGAGGTAGGTTTGACCGGTACGAAATTCGATAAAAATGAAGTTCCATACCTAGAAGCATATCAAAATAATCTACTGTCACACGAGTGTTTACAGGGAACATAATCTATGATATCCTGTCAACCAAGTGTTGCTGGGGATGTAAATAATTTCCTGTCACCCGAGTGTTGCAGGGGACATAAATAATATCTTGTCACCCGAGTATTGCTGGGGACGTCAATAATCTGTTGTCATCCGAGTGTTGCAGGGAACATAAATAATATCCTCAATAATCTCCTATCATCCGAGTGTTACAAGTTTTGCAAGAGTCATAGTCAAAAATATTCTGTCTACAGAGTATTGCAAATGATACAAATAATCTTTTGTAATCCGAGTGATGAAGAGGATATAGTCAATAGTATCACCCGAGTGTTGCAGGGAACATAAACAATATGTCACCAGAGTACTGCAAGAACCATTAATATTATCATATCACTAGATTGTTGCAGTGGACATTGTCAACAATCTCCTGTCACCCGAAAGTTGCAGGGGACAAAAATAATATCCTGGCTACCGAGTGTTGCAGGGGACTCAAATATTCTATTGTCATTGAATGTTGCATGTGACATAAATAATTTGTCACCCGAGTGTTGCAGTGGACAGAGTCAACAATATCCTGTCACCCATGTGTTGCAGGCTTTGCAGGAGACATTGCTAATAATATGTCACCCGAGTGTTGCAGAGGATATAAATGATCTCTTGTTACCCGAGTGTTGCAGGTGACTATAGTCAATAATCTCCTGTCATCCAATTGTTGTAGATGTCATAGTCAATAATATCTTGTCACCTGAGTTTTGCAGGCTTCGCTAGGGGCATAGTTAATAATATCCTCTCACCCTAGTGTTGCATGGGACACAAATAATATCATGTAACCCGAGTGTTTCAGGTGACATAGTCAATAATATCCTGTCAACCGAGTGTTACAGGGGACATAAATAATATCCTGTCACTCGAGTATAGGATTATTTGCAGGGGATATAACCAATAAGCTCATGTCACACGATTGTTGCAGGAGCCATAAATAATCTCGTGTCACTCAAGTGTTGCAGTATCCATAAACTCCTGTCATCCGATTGTTGCAGTGGACACAATTTATAGATAATAAATTATTCTACTTTAAGGAAATGCGTGTCAGTCACAGTGTTTCTAGTCTTTGCTTCTTTTCTGGTCTCGGTAACACAGGTCATAGATGCATGACCGATCCGATTATACAAAACCTCTGTACAATTTCTTAGGACTTCAGTGAGAGTTTGAGAATGAACGCTGAAGAAGATGAAGAAGACCTTTTATGTCATGGTTACATTTTCTGTTGAAAGGTCTTATGGTAATGTCGAGGGTCACGATAGATGAGACTTGAACATGGAAATACCTGCACATAATAAGATGCGTATGTGCAGCACAGACCCTTCAGACGTATAATTTAGCTTAGTTAGTGTACCATTACTCGCTTCATCTACCACTGTTCCCTCCCATCTCAAGTCAATTTGTGAAGTATGCAGTCTTCTAATAGTGCCTCTTAATTTCACCAAGTTAAGATAAGCGTAAAGTACGTCAGAACAGGTTATTGCTAGTTTTCATTGTTACCACTGCTATTTTTCTAAATAACCCCAGATCGTCCTGGAAAAAACCTCAGATAACCCCCAGACTACATAATGCATCTTCTTCTTCTTCTGCGTTTGTTCTCAAACTCTTGCAGATTAGCAGGATGTAGTCCGGAGAACAGAATGCGTTGTGTCATGGTTTACAATTTTAAAAAATGCATCTAAATATGACGACTGTTTGGAAATATCTTCAGTGAAGAAGTGGTTTGCCTTTTAAAAAGAGGTTTCTCTCATTTTCATCTAAATCCCGTCGTTTCCATGAAACTTTTACTGATAGTTTTTAAAAAAAAAGAAGAATATTAAGATAGGGAGAGAGTATCCGTCTTATGGAACCTTTAGTTTTTAAGTTCATATTCTTATGTCCTAAGGACTATTGCCTATAAAAAAAAAAAACCACTTTCGGAACGACTAATATTAAGTTTCCGATTTTATCATCTTAACACCCCACAGTTTGATAGCGGTCGCCTGTTAGTCACCGCCAAGTAAAACTACAAAACCTGGGTTCTACGTAAGTACTATTGATACTGTTTCCCTAAAGACTGTTGCCTATTTTTTTTAACATATTAAATTTGGTCAAAATAGCTCCACAATTCCTGGTGTCCTTTATGAATTACGTCAACAATCAGAGGAATGGAAGGGGTCTGGAAAAGTTAGACTGTTGTTGACAGGAGGGACAGTTGGGGGGGGGGTGGAAGGTGGAAGGGTCGGGAAAAGTTAAAGAGTGGTTGACTGGAAGGTCAGTGGGGAGGGGGGATCTGGAAAAATTAGATAGTTGTTGGCAGGAGATTCTGTGAGGCGGTGGAGGGGTCTGGAAAAGTTAGGAGGGTTATCATGCATTATTTCTAGAGCGTTTAATATTGCAACTAGTTCGGCTGTGGATATTGATGCATGTTCTGTTTATTTTAAAGCTTTTATTGAAATTCCTTTCAGGTACTATAATTCCTGGTCCTGTTGGGTCTTCCTCTCCTTTAGACCCATCTGTGAATACGTTAAGACTAATCGTTCTATCATAAATGTGTTCTATTGCTCTATTTTTAGTTGTATCGTTATTTTCGTCTTTTTAACTATATCAAATAAGAGAGTGTCAGTCTCTGATGTTATTAACTCACATGGGGACATTACTGCTTTATATTTGTTTTAATACCCATTAGCTCTCTAAGCTCTGGCATTTGGTCAGGCTCTGAATTTGTTCGCTATCCCGCTGGAGCTCGATGGCTTTCAATTGAGAACATACCTATGTCAACAGAGCTATTAAATAATTTATATGTTGGATGTGAGGTATCACTTCCTATTTTAGACCAGTAGCTAAGTCTCAGTTCTTTCCCTCTTAGAAATAATGGCATTATTCCTAGCACTACTTGAACTGCTTCAGCCGATGTCCCTCTGGTCACACTAGTTATTGTTGAAAGAGCCTTTTTTCTATTGTTTATAATTTAGAGATATTGGCTGGTGCTGTCGACTCGTACACAATTTCTAACATACTCTAATTTTCCTCTTATAAAAGTTTTATAGAACGCTGTCATTGTCTTGTACTAGTGTCTTGGCTATTGCAGCATTCCTTCAGCACCTTTGATTGTTTAATTTTATTTATCTTATTCTGAGTTCGTTTTTATTTTATTGATAAGCTGGGCATCCTAGATGTTTTCACTATGACTGTCAGAGCCGTTAGCTCATTTCCTATTTGTATTGGCTGTTTTGTAGTCTAAATCATTTATTGCAACAGGACATTGGTGAACTGTATGGGTGGGGGCAGGGGACACATACACAGTATCTACACCTGGTACTGTTCCTACATGTTGCTTTATGGGTACCTGCATAGTATCAACAACTATTCTTTCCATTATTTGCTTCGGTTCTTTTAGTGCATTACCGTTTTCGTCATTTATTATTTCAGTTGGTTCGTATATATCTTCTTTGTGTCTCATGTTCTTAATTTTCTTGTAGAACCTCTTTTGTGCATTTTTATAATCTGCGTTGAGCATGAATCTATTTTTGTGAGTTGATATTTAACATGAACACCACATCAGACCAGATAAAATCTCACCGAGACATCTAACACAATTTATTTATCTTTCTGAATTAATTGCACGGACAATATCAATTACAACTAGTCACAGACCATAAGGTCATAACTATATCAAAATCACACTCGTGATATAGGAACACGATTTTCCTATCTCAGGTTGAAAGTTGTGTGCCTCGACTCAGGTTTTAATCCCCTACTCAACAGTCACAGTGCTTCACTTGTATATGTACGTCAATGATCTGATATTTACAAGCATGCGTCTGGCAATGTATACATTTCCGATTTCAAAACAATCATTACAAATTAAATACCCTGTTTTGTGATTGATAAGATATGGGGTAGTCGATTTGTATTCCACCAAAACAGACTCATCTGCGTGGTGCGAATCTCACCGTGGATAGCTCTGAATGTCTCCCATTTTGGTCAATCCTTCAACGTGGGGTAACAGTTAATCTGGTATAATGTATTTGCATACAAGACAGAAGCGGGCACGTAGAAAAGAAAAACATCTCAACCTCACATAGATACCCTCTATTGTTGTCAATTCTGTAAAAGAACATTTTGTGCGCGCATTGGACTTGCTAGTCATTTAAAAACGCACTATTAACTTTTATTATTTTTATTATTTATTGTTATTATTATGGTTTAGATTTTGGTCATCGTCGATCACGACGGACGAACATCATTATATGTGATTCACAAATGTGTTCTCAGGTTTTCCCGTCTCCCTCCCCATTCCACGCATCTTCTTGAAGCGGCTCGCGTGCTTTATCAGCGAGCAACATCCGTCAGCCGAGGAGGTCATCTAGGGTTAATCGTGACTGTATACGTTATAAGACCTATTGGCTAATTGGAAATCCAACCTTCTTAATGACTCGTAGGCGAATCCCTTGAATTTAATTGGCTGTTACAAGAAGCATAGAGCCTAATCAAGGTGACTAATGAAAATCATGGAAATAGTCAAACATTCACTAAGACGGCTTGATTTTCAATTAGCCAGTAGGTCTAATAAAATACACGGTTCATGGGTGAAGCCAGATACAGTAAATAAATACCTCTTGCGGGTTACAGGATGCGTTAAGACCAATGCCTTGAAACCAAAACTCACACACAAAACTGCATGCAGATCAACTTCTTGTCTCGAGGGCAGTATTCCGGGTTGCAGTTCAAATATAGATTTACTACTGAGTTGTTTCCTCAGTTACGTTATTTCTTTGATATTTATTTCTTTCAATAGTTCATTTTTTTCATACAAAATTTTGTTAGAAACACTTTGTATGTTTTCTTCTCTTTACATGATGTTCTCCCTATTCTTCTAGATATCCACATCTCAAATACATTCATTCTGCATTCCAGTTGCTTGTTTATTATCCATGTTTCTGAGCCATATACTAATATAGAATTGATGTAGTATTTTATTCTTCTCATTTTTAGTTTGTAATTTGTGTAGATGTCAATATTTTTCTCACGTTCTTGAAAGAACTTTTAGTTGTTTGTTTTGCGTTCGCTCCATTGTAACCAGCATGGATATCCATGCGGTTTCCGCCGGGAGCGTGTTTACGTTGTGCTACCGTTATGCACTTTGTAGGCCTAGCACATCCGATTTCGGCATGCCTTGACAGTTCGGGTTGGCTACCCTAGCCTGTGACAGCCTCCCTATCTGTCGCCAGGCACGCGTGTGTGTGACTTTTCGCCCAGACGTTTTTCCTCACGTCTGTCTCGCACGAGGTGTTCCACTGTCTGTGAACTTGCCTCGTGTAATTGGACGTACTGTGCCTGTGCCCATCAGGTACTGAACCGTTTCTCATCCGTGAGCCTGGTTCCTTAGGAGGAAGAACTCACCAGAAGAGTTGGACCCTGGCTATTTCGCCTTCTTAGCCGAGGTGTCGTTCACCAACATTGTGAGCCCCTCGTCCAAGTTCGAGTCTCACACCACGCGCTTGAGAGCAAGGCGTTCTCGGGCTGAGTGACCTCGTCCCAATAGCGCTTAAACCCATCAGGTACTGAACCCTTTCTCTCTGCAGGTGAGTTTCTGGTATAGGAACACCTGACAGTAGAGTTAGGTCAGGGCTAAATCGTTGTCTCTTTTGTGCCTGATCCCATCGGGTACGGAAACCTTTCTCTCTGCAAGTGTACTTCAGGTATAGGAAAGCTTAACAGTAGAGTTGGGCCAGGAGTGCCATCTTTGTCCCTTTTTGCCTGAGCCTATCTGGTATTGCAAACCTTTCTCTTCGCGAGCATGTTTCCTGTATAGGAAGACTCGACAATAGAGTTAGGCCAGGTCTAAGGAAAACAGGTAACTAGAAGCTTGTCTCGAGCTAACAGTGCTTGTATTTCCTATTTCCTTAATCGTTTTCACTTTCTATTTGCAGTTGGCGCTACCCTCTAGCGCTGTTCTGCCCTTTTGCTTTTTTCATTGTACTCAATATGAAATCTTTCTGTCTTTCGCCATGCATCCACCTTTTCATGCTCTTTTTTTTTCATTGGCCACCCCTCCAATGTTCAGACTGGACTAACTAGCTTCACTGTATGTCGACAGTGTCGCTGTATGTGGTGTTGCTGGTGGTGTCGGAAATATTGTCTGTCCTTTATGCAGTCAAATCTTTTCCAACTGCTACCTCCACATTTTCGGACACGATGCCCAAATGATATGGCGAGAATCAGCTCGAGCTGCTGTATTTCTGTTTCCAGGGTGCACCGCGAGGAGGTACATTTGGGATCTTGGTTATCTGTTAACCCTGGGTCCGCCGAGAGCAGTGCGTTCCCTTTGCATCCCGAACTTTTAGTCATTCCTATTATCCGCGAACGTAATCACGTGAATCACATATACACACAAGCCACCACACATACAAACACATTATATCAGATTATACACACAGGCCACCACACATTCAAACACATTATATCAGATTATACACACAGGCCACCACACATACACACACATCATATCAGATTATACACACAGGCCACCACACATATACACACATCATATCAGATTATACACACAGGCCACCACACATACACACACATCATATCAGATTATACACACAGGCCACCACACATACACACACATCATATCAGATTATACACACATCTAAACACATCATCCAGATTGTTGTCATATATATTTACAAGAGATAAGGAAATCAATCACCAAGCTTGCGACAACCCCTGAGGATCTCTCTTTCTCTCTATCGCAGGCAAGATCCTGGCTAGGGTCCCCTTATATAGATTACAAGCCCATCTGGAGACTTCTACATGAGAGCAAATGTGGCTTCTGACAAGGCAGAGGAACAGTTGGCATGATATTCACTGCCAGACAACTACAATAAAAGTGTCGCAAACAGAACACCAATCTCTACACCACATTTGTCGACTTAACCAAGGCATTCGACACTGTGAATCGCGACGATCCATGGAAGATCATGGCCAAATTTGGATGTCCTCAAAAATTCACCAACATGGCTCGCCAATTCATATGACAGTATTTTGGTACGACAGCCTGTGTGCAAGATGACGGCGCACACTCCAACTCGTATCCAGTAACTAACGGTGTGAAACAGGGATCGCGTCCTGGCTCTGACGTTCTTCAGCATGGTGTTCTCTTCTATGCTAAATGATGCATTCTGGAATAACAGTGCAGGAATTTGCTATCGTTATCGAGCTGATAGAGGGATATTCAATCTCAGTAGATTGAAGGCCAAGACTGAATCTCAGACGAACATTGTTCGTGACCTCTTGTTTGCCTACGATTGTGCACTCAACACTACCAGTCTGAAAGACACGCAGGACAGTATGGACCTCTTTTCTTCGGCCTGTTATTCGTTCGTTCTCACCATCAGCACCTCGAAAACAATTGTAATGTACCAACCAGCAACAGGTGTCCCCTAACCACTGATCTCAGTGAAAGGACGGAAACTCAATACTGCTGATAAGTTTGTATATCTCGGCAGCACCCTATCACAAACTGCGACAATTGACGAGATTGTTGACCTGCTTATTGCTCGCGCCAGTGCGGTATTCGGGAGTCTTCGTGTCAATGTCTAGATCAGGCGTGGTCTTAGTTTAACAACTAAGTTTGACGTCTACTGCGCAGTGGTTCTGCCAGCACTGCATTATGTTGCATCATCCTAGACTGTCTATACGAGACACGCTCGAATCGTAGGTTTTTCCACCTTCGGCGCATAAGAAATATCATGGGAGTACGTTGACAGGATCAAATACTAGACACTGAAAGTCTTCAAACGTCCTGTATACAAAGCATCCATGTAATCTTGATTAGCTCCCAACTCCGCTGGACTGACCACGTCATCCGTATGCCCGACAAGCGCCTTCGGGTTCTATAGGAAGCTGTGCGATGGTAAAAGTTCAAGCGGAGAGAAGAAAAAATCAATTCAAGGATTGTTTAAAGAACTCCCCCAAACACTGTAGAATTGATCCTAGCCTGTCGGAGACTACAGCTCGTGATCGATCAGCTTTGCATACTCAGATCACATCTGGCATCACAAAACCTGAAAAAAATAACACGGCGGGCAATCAATAAGAGAGAGAGAGAGAGAGAGAGAGAGAGAGAGACAGATAGAAATGGAAGGAAATATCTGAAAATGTTCTTAATCGGGATCCTCTACAATCATTGCAATAGATCTTTCCTGGCACGAATCGGAATCCTCGGGCATCTATGGACTTACAAACCTAAATCAAAATAAACGACGACCAATGCTTTGGCGAAGTGACAGCTGTGTTATTTCTTGTGACCACAAATAATAGTCCAGTTCAATGTTTCAGGACTATTCGCATGGGATATGTGGTTTCTTTCTGTGCGTACTAGTTAGAGATCCCGGCGTTGCATGTTAATTTCCTGATACAACACTAAGACATGATTATCAAACCGTCAGTGAGAACACAATGAATAGTAGTAAAATGGAGAGTTATCTGAAAACGACTACTAGGAATATTAAACAACTATGGAAAGAAAAATATTAAATTTGCTACAATTAACATCTGTGGATAACAAATAAGAAACAAGACCTAATAGATGTAATGAAAAGCCAATAGTTAATGCACAGTAAGAACGAGCACAGGTACATCCGATAATTATCAAATTCACTTAGGAGTGAGACAGGGATGTGTACTATCCCCCATATTGTTCATTACATACATAGAAAACATCTGCAAAGTAGCAAAGGCAACGGAAGAAAACAATCTGAAGAATAACTTAAACATATTGCTATTTGCAGACGACCAAGCACTAGCAGAATCATCAGAAGAGCAATTACAAATAGACAGATTGCACCAAACGTGAAAAACCTTTAACATGAAGATAAATATAGAAAAGACCGAAGTAATGAAGATAGGAAGAACAGAAACAAACACCAACATATATATATATATATAGGAGACAACAGGCTTAAAAAGTGACAGAATTCACACACCTAAGAAGCAATATAACAACAGACAACAAGAGCAGCAAAGAAATACACAATAGATGTAGTAAAGCCTACCAAGCCCTAGGGCAAATGACACTAATCTTCAGAGACAAAAATGTAGAATTAAACACCAAAATAGCACTATTCAAAACGATGATTATGCCATCGCCGTGCTACCAATGTCAAACATGGACAACGACAGCACAAGACGAACACAAACTTGGTACATCTGAAATGGCATGTTTACGCAGAATCCTAGGAATGTCGCTAAGAGGACATATTGGGGACATTAGATAAAGAACCGGCACTACCCCAATCTTGGAATATATTACAAAATAACAGATCAAATGGTTTGCACACATCAGCAGAAACAGACAACAAGCTCTGCTACACAGATACAGTGAAGGCACAGTACGAAAATGATGAACAACCGAAATAAAAGAGACGACAAATTTCACAATATAGTCCCTACTCAGCACACAGGGGGGCCATCTCCAGAAAAATCTTCAACCCCTGACGCTGAAGTGAAAGGCAACAAAGGGTTTAGCGAATAGATAGACAGATATAACGTTTTGTTTTTTTCATCATTTTCGTAACATATATTTATTATTTTTCATGTCATGCTCATCTTCGCTTGCGAAGGAGGAACACCATTAATTTAATATAGGACATCATCATCATCATCATCATCAGGTGCCATGCCGGGTGGCGTAGGCGGTCATGGCTCTCCACAGCTCTCTGTCCACAGTATTATGTATCAAAGTCGTTGTTGTTTCTTTGCCGTGCCAGGTTGTCAAACTGTCTAATATTTTCTCACGTTGTCGCCCTCTGTCTCTGGTGCCTTCAATCTTGCCTGTTGTGATTATATTCTCTAAACCTGCCTGTCTCATGAAGTGGCCAAAAAAAGAAGATTGCCTTTTTCTTATATTGTTGATTAAGGTCCGTTTCGCATTTAACTCTTTTAACACCTCTACATTAGTTTTTCTGGCAGTCCATGGTATTCTCAGCATTCTTCTGTAGAACCACATCTCCGTTGCCTCCAATCTCCCACTTTCCAGTTTGTTTATTGTCCAAGACTCGCACCCATATGTTAGTATAGGGGTTATATAGCACTGCAGAACTCTCTTTCTCACCTCTAATGACAAGGTCATATTACACAGTATATTTTTCATTTTTCTGAATGTTGTTTTTGCCTGTCCTATTCTGCATCTTATTTCTGTTGAACTTCTTCCATCTGCTGTTATAATTGTACCTAGATATTTGAATTGGTGGACCTGTTTTAATACTATATCATTCACTATGATCTTGCAAGGTGTGTTATTTTCTTTCTTTGAAATAACCATTACTTCTGTTTTCTTGATATTTAGGAAGAGGCCTTTCTCTTTGCTTTCTGTGACTACTACTTTAATTAATTTTTGAAGGTCTTCCTCACTTTTTGCAATCAGAACAGTGTCATCCGCATATCTCAAATTATTTATGTTATGTCCTCCCACTGATATTCCTGGGATATCTACTATTGCACGCATTATGTTTTCACTGTATAGAGAGAACAGGTCTGGTGAAAGCACGCATCCCTGTCTGACTCCTTGTTTTATTTGTTGAAAAGGGCCAAATTGCTTTCCTACTCTTATTGCTGCTGTTTGTTGCCAGTACATGTTCTTGATTATTCTTAAATCCTTGCTGTCAATGTTCAGATTCTCTAGCATGTGTATAATTTCGCTATGTTTAACTTTGTCAAAAGCTTTAGTGTAGTCTATAAAACAGAGGTACAGATCTGTTTTTACCTCTATAGACCTCTCTATTAGTGTTCTCAATATATAAATCGCATTGTTGGTGCCTTTGCCTTCTACAAATCCACATTGTTCTGGACTTATTTCTGGTTTTATTTTGTTTCTCACTCTCTTCATGATGATTCTGAGCAGTATTTTGGTTATTTGGCTCATGAGGCTGATTGTACGGTGTTCTTCACATTCAGTGGTCCCTGGTTTCTTAGGTAATGCTATGAATATGGATCTCATTAAGTCATCGGGTATGTTTCCGCTGTTATATATGTCATTCAGCAATTTTGTGATTATTTCAACTCCAAAGTTATCTAAAGCTGCTAATTCTTCTAATGTGATATTGTCTGGACCTGGGGCTTTGCCATATTTCATGTGTCTTAGTGCCTCCCTTACTTCTGCTGTGAGTATTGATGGACCCTCGCCGTTATCTTGTATGTTTATTTCTGGTCTATTGTCCTCATAAAGTTCTTTAATATATTCTGACCATCTCTGTACTATGTGATCTATTCCCATTAATACCTGCCCTGTCTTAGATTTGAGACACCCTGTAACTGTTTGCGTTCTCTTTCCTGTTATCATCTCAATTTTCTTATATAGTAATGTTGTATCTTGGTTGTAATGCAATTCTATTTCTGTGCATTTCTTGTTCAGCCAGCTTTCTTTTGCTATTTTGCATTTCTCTCGTATCTCCTTATGTATTTTCTGATATTCCACTATCTTGTGTTTATTTTTCCTTCTGGTGCTCATCAATTCTAATATTTCTTCTGTCATCCATTTTTGCTTTGATGTATGTTTTACTTTTGGTATTATCTCTTTAGATGTTTGGTTTATCGACTGTTTTAGCATGTTCCATTGATCTTCAATACTCTGAATCTTTGCAATGGCATTGTATCTATTTTGTACAATTATGTTGTATCTTTCTTTAATGTCAGCATCTGATTTCAATAAAGCTAAATCTAATTTCATATTCCTTGGTGCTCTCTTGATCTTCTTTAATCTTATACACAATTTCGCTACCAGTAGTATATGATCACTGTTGCAGTCAGCACCTGGCCTTGTTTTCATAGATCTTATGCTGTTTCTATGTCTTTTAGAGACTAAAATGTAATCAATTTGGTTCCGAGTATTATCACCTGGGCTAATCCATGTACACAGCCTTCTTGGATGTTGCTTGAACCATGTATTCCCTATTATTAAATTATGTGCCTGTGCCCACTCTATCAATAAATCACCTCTTTCATTCCTAGTTCCTAAACCAAATCTTCCTGTCACATCTTTTATTTCTGTTTCACCTACTTTTGCGTTAAAGTCCCCCATTACTATAGTCACTTCCTGATTTTTACACTGTTTCATTGCTATTTCTAGATCTTCATAAAAAATTTCGATGTCCTCCTCTGAACTGCTTGATGTAGGTGCATATACCTGCACAATGTTGATATCCAACGGTTTTCCTGTGAGTTTAACTAATATTACCCTATCTGATATTGCCATAAACCCCTTCACCGTTTTTCCTGTTTCTGTGTCTAATAATACTCCTACCCCCCTCTCGTGTTTTTGTCCTCCTGAATATATGACTTTAAATTTATCTGACTGTATCTCTCCTGCCCCAGTCCACCTCATTTCGCTCATTCCTAGGATATTTATGTTCATTCTTTCCATTTCTTGCTTGTTTGCGTTATGTATTCCTTAATATAGGACATAAGCTACGCATAAATAGAATATTTACAGTATGGATAGGTCGCAGTGTGCCTGAGTGTACTCTATTTATGCGCCACGTTTGAAAACAGGCAATATAAAAGCAGGCGCGCATCAAGTGGCGCGCATTTTTACGCCGACCAGGTCTCAACTTACGACACTTTAAGTCGATTTGAGAACGTCGATCCACTCTTCTTTGTATTTCCTAAACAATCAGATAACTCAACAGATAGCAAAATGGTGAGTTTTAATTATTTCACGACATCTGTATCATCATTCCCTTTTTCTTCTTCAGTTGCGGCTATCCACACAAACATCTTGTCTTGTGTTAGTTAGACATTCATTGTTTAACTATCACCAAATTTTTTGCTATTGGTAATCTCATTCTCAACAAACATTCGGCTATTTTTGCTACTACTTTAGAAAAGTTGATCGCCGAAGACGGGTATGTCGGGCCATTGACGCTCATAAAACTGCGACGCAACGGATTTTTATTCTCCGGATTTTATCCTGCTAGAAGAAATCTAGTAGGATCATTGTCCTGACTAAAACTTAGAGATTAATTAAATCCAGCGGGAGTTTGAGAATCATGAGAATGAACGCTGACTCAAGTGAAGAATACAAGTTGGTGCGGTGAGTGAAGAGTGAAGTGTAATTTCAAATTACTAATTTGTGACACGATTTTTATATATCCTATGACTGTCCTTTTTTGTGTGGTTAATTGTGTCAGAATAATAGTAAAACAGAAAACAAGTATATCATTCTGTTTCTTCAGCGCCGCATACGAGGAGGCTGCATTGGGGCAGAAACCAGAGCTTTCCTTGAGAGAATCTAGTAGTCCAGTGTAGGAGCGATGATTGTGATTAATCATTAATGTGATTCTGTAATTTTTGCATGTTATTCAGGCCCATCATAGTCATCCTATTTGATGGTTGCTCTGTGAATAGTCTCTCTTGGTCTTCTCCTTGGCTTTTGCCATCTGGTATTTATTTCAATGTTTGTAGTGGTAGAGTCTGTCTTCGTTCATTCTAAGTACTGATGATAAGCTATCATAATTTTTCTTCTTATTGTTGTAGAAACATTGCTGTTTGGTGTCTCTCGTACATTAATTGTTGTTTGACTTGAATTCTTCCCAACTGATATCTAAGAGTATTCTAAGACATTTATTTTCAAATGAATTCAATTTCTTCTACAGTGCCTTTGTTATTTTCCAACTTTTGCAACCATATGTCAACATTGCAGATCATTATTAATGGGGGTCTATAATAATATGATTATGAGAAATATTGCAGAAACATAGGCCCTAAGCATGCCAATTAACCTTGTTTTTAAATCTGTAAACTAAATATGTTTTAGTTTATAATTTGTTTGGAAAGTATATATCTCTTTCTAAAATGGCATGATCATTATTTTCAGCGTGAGTGTATCTCAGTCCATGTTGGTCAAGCTGGTGTGCAGATTGGTAATGCTTGCTGGGAATTGTATTGCCTTGAACATGGCATCCAGGTTTGAAATAATTTTTTTATTTTTTATACGAAATGATATGCCCACATGTTCTAAGTTTTGAATATTAATGTTAGCTTTGATTTCATACAACTTCTGTGACGCGGAGATAAAAAAAATGTGCAGCATCTGCTAGCGACAATTCGATGTGCTTGCAAGGCACTGAGTACTCCTACACCCCCCCCCCCCGACCCCAAGGGTCTTGGAGGGGGAAGGGCACTTTAGTGCGTTGTGCAGATCTGATGAGTGCTGCCTGCCTTTAGCAAAAAATTGTTCCGTTAACTAATTTATGGTTTGTTTCGTGAAAAATGTGGGCATATAATTCCACAATAAACCTTTTTTTTTCTCCTGTTTGCTGGGGCCAGTAAAAATAGCAAAACTGTTTACCTTCCATGCATGTTATAACAGGTAACTGAGGAGGTTATGGGGTGGTGTTGGCTTGCCTCATGCCATATAGGGCCCAAAGTGACCCAGAAGTTATGCTGAAGTCAGATGTTAAAAAATACAGATAGCGCAGCAAAGTTGTAAGCCATGACACAGCGCATTACACACTCCGGACTACGTCCTACTAATCTTCAGGAGTTTTAGAACGAATGCAGTAGTCAAATTATTAATGTTGTGAATCATTGTTTTTATACTTTTATAAGTAGTGGTAGTTGTAGCAGTAAAAGTGGAAGGAGTAGTAATAACAGCAGAATGTGATTTATTTTCATCCTTCATACAAGTCTCCCCTTATGTTTTAGCCTGATGGTCACATGCCATCAGACAAGACGGTTGGTAGCTGTGATGATTCCTTCAACACTTTCTTCAGTGAGACTGGAGCAGGCAAGCATGTACCCAGGGCAGTGTTTGTTGACCTTGAACCCAGTGTTGTTGGTAAGTTTCCATTGATATTCTTTTTCTTCAGCAATCAAACTCCCACTGTATTTCTCACAGGATGTAGTCTAGAAAATGAAGATGCACTATGTTGCCTTTTTAATTGCATAGTGACCCAACACATCCATCTTTGGCAGTGTCCATTGATATAGTTTTTGTTGTTTAACCTGTAGCAAGCAGCCCAGCTAAAAATAGAGCATATTGGTTTACAAGCCATTTTTTATGACTTCTGGTATTTCATGTGATTTTTTGGTGTAATGTTTTAAATTTCTTTCTTTCAAATTCAGAGACAATAGAGGTAAATGGACGCTAATATGATTTGGAGGTGTTACTTGCTTGTGTGTGTCAGTGTTATGTTGAGTAAAATCAAAATCAAGAATGTGGACAAACACACACAAAGAACTTACGCAAGGTCATGTGTTGACCTAGTTGTGGAAAACAACTCAAATTCCTCGTCATAAATTACTTTACTTACTTAACTATTAAATATTATAAACATCGCTCTCAAATACCATACATTGATCTGCAGTAACTGAAACACTAAAACTTTAAAATTCTTCATTTTCTGAATCATAATCCGTGAAGAAATAGAGAAAAATGGCAGCACCGAAGATAGGCCTTCACAGTTCGGTTTCCAAACGTGAAAGGTCAGATCAATTATAACTGCATAGTTATATCGCTGCGGAAAAATAATGAACAATAACTCAGCATGCACTTACTATAAGAGCATAATGGGAAATAAACATGGACGATTGTTGTCCATGACTACAAATGGCTACCCCGATGTAGATGCAGACATCAGATGTCTATCGCTAGGTGACATTTGTAGACTATGAGTTGCTACAGGTTAATGTGTGAACGTGTTGTTGGTATCTTGTGCATTCACTATGACTACTGCAGATTAGCAGGATGTAGTGCCGAGAACTATGCGCTGTCATGGTTTTAAGCTTGAGTGCAGTATCTGCTCCTTTCGACCTGACACATCTGACTTCAGCATGGGTTCTAGGTTATTGATTCCATCTATGGGATGGAACAGCCAACTCACCTCCTCCCACCCCTCTCCCCTAAAACAGCTGTAGTTGCTTGTTAAGGATGAGTGGCAGGAAAAGTATCTCTATTCTTTGCATCCCCACCTCCTTTCAGGCCTTAACAATGCATGAGCTGGTAAATATCTATTGGAGCATAATAGTATCTGGCAACACAAAATATATGCAAAGTAACCAATGAAATGCTTGGATCATTTGATGAGGATTACCAGTTTTAAGACCAAACACACACTCACCAGAAATTTTGCATAAAAAAGACCATAACATTTATCACAAGTAAGATGTAACACATGAAAATTCATGAATTACCTGATTTTTAAAAAAATGTTATATTCTGTATAAAAAAAAACTCCGGGAGATGTATCTGCTCCTAGGTCATATAACATAAAACAGGAGCTCACAAACATATAGATACAATGCAATATCATCAGGCCAAAGTGCCAGAAGTCCATAGACAGCTAAATTAGTAAATAACTAACCATTATAATTTGTATTCATCACAGATATTCCTTTTTGTGTGTTTCTCCTGTCCTCATAATTATCTCTAGTTTGATGTTGACACATAAGCTATGTTAAATATTCACCTTTGTTTCTATTCTTGCAAAGAAAAAAAAAAAATTTTGGACAACCACCACTATAAAAAAAAATATTTGGCATTAAAAAAGGAGAAATAAAACAGACATGATTTTTATATTTAAAAAATTCTTTTTAAATTTCACACAATTTAATTGCAGTATTTTAAAATAAAAAATTTTCATCAAACACACACACACACAACCCATCCCCTTGTTGATGTAAATTATGGACAGCCACAATGGCACATATCTATCAGCTAAGCTGTAAAATATGATGTTTGCTGTTAACCAGACTATGAACTGCTAACAAGTGAGTTTGAAAGCGAACGAAGAAGGTAACTGTCTAATTACAATAATTGACTTTGTCAAGACAATGTTCAATCTTGCCATCATTGAAGAAAACTATCATCTCAAATTGTATGTTTAACCAGATGAAGTCCGTACAGGCACATACAGACAACTGTTCCATCCTGAGCAGCTTATTACAGGAAAAGAGGATGCTGCCAACAATTACGCTCGTGGTCACTACACTGTTGGCAAAGAGCTGATTGATCTTGTTCTCGATCGTTTAAGAAAGCTTGCAGATCAGTGTACAGGATTGCAAGGATTTTTAATTTTCCACAGGTAATACAGATCTTGAAATTTGTACTTGATTTTTCTGGGCTTGTTTTAGGGTACCATAGTCAGATAAATGAGATATTCTGTGTGTAATTCTTCTGTGTTCGTTTACACACACTCCACAGATTAATGGGATGTAGTCCGGAGAATGGACTAATTTGTTTCATGGTTTACAGCTTCACTGCGATATATGTACCTTTTGCCCTGACACCTCTGACTTCAGCATGGCTTCTAGTTTATCTGTTTAGTCCCATATGGGAGGCATTCCAGGATTGCCACATCCTGCCAGGAGCACAGCACACACTTCTGGGCCAACTATTGCATCATTCTTCTGTCATATTTTGCATTCGCCATCACCCATGAGTCTGCCACAAAATAACAAAGGTGCAATGTTCGCTGATACTTTTATCTGTTCGTCATCCTGGGGATTATTTGATAGAAGACAAAAGTAAGAAATTGGGACACGGTGGGATAGGTTAGGAGGTCCAACTATCTCCCATCTTTCCTTTTCCTATGACATGCATGGAAAAAAAACAGGCCCTATTTTTTTGCACCCTGAACTAGTCCAGGCCCTTGTTGCCACATAGGCATAGAGAATGCCATTTAGGTGTATCTGACATCAACCTGGTGACAGGATTGACAATAACATGACATAGCTGCATGCAGAAGGGGTGTCTGATAAATTATGTCATAAATACGTCTTGTCTTAGCCACTAGTGTTTCGAAGCGTCGTGGGGAGCCTAAGTCTTCGATCTTTAGCCAGTTGTATTGCATTTGTTGTGATGCCATATTGTTGTAGTATGTCTCTGATGTCATCAATCTATCTACCTCTTGGTCTTTCTCTTGTCCTATAACCAGAAATTCTTTTGTTGTATGCTATAGATGGTAGGCGATCATGTTCCATTCTCATAAAGTGGCAGAACCATTTAATCTGTTGTCTCTCTATGTATTTGAGATGCATGGAATAGTTCCTATAAAATTTCTGATGTCTTCATTTCTTATTTGATCTGTTCTATTGACACCAACGATCTTCCTAAGGCATCTCATTTCACAGGTTGCAATTTTTCTCTCCTGTGTTTTTGACAGTGATCATGTTTGGCAATGGTAACATAAAGTTGGTATAAATATACTGTTTATCAACATTTGTTTGGTGGTCAGATTTATGTGTGGGTGTTTGAGCAGTAGTGTCAGTTGGTATGACCCAGCATTAGCTTTTTGGTATCTTTTATCAATGTCTTTATATACTTTGCTGTCTTTCAGGGAAATATGCTTCCCAGGTATTTAAATTTATGTACTTGTCTATACTTGTTTTCATTGATTTGCATGTTAACTGGACCAGGTGATCAACTGATTTTCATAGTTTCTGTCTTTGATGTGCTAATTTTCTTGTTGTATCTTTCACAAGCTGAATTTAGTGCCTTTACATGTCTCTAATGAAGTGTCTATGAAAATTGGCAATGTTTACTAAAAACTGAGGCTTCCATACTGACGCTTAACGGCAAGTGTGGATAATATAAACCATCATCGATCCTGGGAAAACCAATGTATGTCTCTGTAGTTGTGATGTGTCCTCATGCATTAAATTTCGCCCGTGTGTAGCCGGGGCCCGAAAGGGGAGCAAAGAATAGCAACACTGTTTACCTTCCATGCATGTCGTAAAAGGCGACTAAGGAGGTTATGGGATGGAGTTGGCTGCCCCATCCCATTTAGGGTCAGTGACCGAAAAGCCATGCTGAAGTCGGATGTGTCAGGCCAAAAGGTGCAGATATTGCAGCAATGCTGTAAACCATGACACAACACATTCTGTTCTCCGGACTACATCCTGCTAATCTACAGGAGTTTGAGAACGAACGAGGAAGAAGATACATTAAATTTTGGTCATCTGCAAATAGCAATTCATTTATTGAGTTGTGTTTGGCTGTGTGAACGCTTATTTGAGTGATATCATCTTCCTCCATATCTATACTGGTCTCAATGGTGATTCTGTCCATATATATATATATTGAATAGCAGCAGTGATAACACACATCCCTATCTAACTCCTGTATTTATTCCGAAAGTATCGGTTAGTCCTTCATTAGTTCTTACTGATCTGTTATATGTTTGATACAAGTCTCTGATGTTGTTGTCTCTGAATCCTGTAGTTTTATAGTGGTGGCCCCCAGTTTGTTTCTGTCGAACGAATAATATAAGTAAATCAGACTAATCTGTATATGTTCTCACACTCCTGTAGATCAACAGGGTGTAGTCCATGCGATGTGTCATGGTTTACAGATTGGTTGCGATGTCTGCAGCTTTTGTCCTGACACATCAGACTTGAACATGACTTTTGGATTACTTTGACCCTCCTTGAGATGGAACAGCCAATTCTACCCCCCCCCCCCCAAGCATTGCTAGTTGTCTCTTATGACATGAATGGCAGATCACACTGTTTCTAATCTTTGTTACTGCCCTTACAGTTCTGGCAACACAGAGTCGACAATAGGATTTGACAGTAATTGTATAGTTGGCTACCACTGAATATCAACTCATAATGTATTGATCAAAAGCCAAGCATCTTGAAATAAGACTAGTTGAGGGTACACACCAACTTGTGGTGACGTGTTCATTTGTGACCATCATTTCAAACCAAAAAAATGATACCTATGACAATCTAACCCAAAAAACAAAAAATTATAGCTGCAGACAGTGCTGCACCTGTTTATGCAGGTGTTACTTATAGTGAAACAGGACGCTCATATCACACTTTTATTACTGATATATGAAGGTGATAGCAGCCATGTCTATATCGTGTATGTAAACTATACTAGATATTGTACGCTTTTTTTTAGTAGTGCATATAAAGGATTCATCAAACAGTGAAATATGAAAACAAATGAATATTTTTGTAGTAGTCGTAAAACAATGTCTAGTCCTTGATGCTCAGAAGTAGAAATGGTTTGGTCATTTAAAAGGAATGTCAAACAAGATGCATTCCAATGAAATACTTTGTTTTGGTGGAAGGCAAAGTGGGCAGACCAATTTGGATATAAGATATATGACATGGGCTTGTCTTTGTCCTTGTCTTGAACTTATCTGATCCCCTGGGTTGTGAGCTTTCATTCTTTCTTCCCTGTGTGCCTGGTGGTGGTAGGTGCATATCTTCTTCAGCTGTGTTGTCTGTATAAAAGGGTGTTAGTGATGGAGGGGCTCGGTATTAACTGTTGTTTCAGGCATGGTTGTGTTGGGGGGGGGGTTTATGAATGCATGTTTATCCCCCGAAGGGAGACAATCCAGCTCAGCAGTATCCCACGATCATCGCATCTTGCCAGGAGCATAATATATACTTCTGTGCCAACTAGTTCATGATTCTTCTGTCCGATCTGTTGACTCATTTAGCATGACCATCACAAATGACAAAAATTTAATGTCTACTGGCACGCATCTCTACATTATCCGTGACAGCAGATAGATACAAGGAAGAAATTGTGACAAAATATTTAGTACCAGTGATGATTGTTTGATGAATGATAAGTTGTCACTTTATTCCCCAACTTTTCTTAGTCACCTACGATGTGCATGGAAAGAAGACAGTAACTCTATTTTTTGCAACCTTAAGTAGAAGTCTATACCAAAGTTGCTAGACACGTGTGAAAAAGTAGTGTAGACAAAAGGAGCATGCACTCTTTAAATCAGATTTGATGTGTACCCCCGGTATATATTATTCTTGCCTTGAAGGATTTGCAATAGGTATAATCATTCATGAGAAAGGATGCTATTAGAAAGCTATGTTACATGCAACTTTTAGTCTTTTTTCCCTGACATTCGTAAAGATGCGAAAGGCCATCAGTTCTATCAGATATGGATAATAAAATCTGTTCTCCCTTGTGCAAGCTGTGCATTAGACAGTACATACATTTATAAGTAAAGTGTCTCTTGTTCACACTTGAAGCAGTGTAATCTTCAAAGTGCTTGCGATGTTTAATGCTTTGAATGAACATAATTGTGCACTTAGAAGAATGTTCGTCAACCAATAGAGAATTGGTTCTGTTAGTCGTTGTGTAATTGGGGATATACTCTGGGGGAGATGGGAACATCTATGGACATGTCCAGTGTGCAGTGATAATGATCTGAAATATATGATGCAGTGAATGAGATGACTAAACTGATAAAAACCTGACCAAGGGACTCCTTCACAACTACATGATGCTGGTAATATGCTATATCCTTTCAGTCTGGCTACGCCAGTAGTGATCAAAGAGGAAAGGTAAATCAATCCCAAAAATGTCTTCCTGTAAGTTGCAACACAACATGGAAACGCTCATGTCAAGATGCATTATTATTGTTTTAAATAAATAGTACCGGTACATTATGCAAAGACTTTCATATATGATCTTCTTCTATGTTCTTACACTCCTGCAAATTGGCAGAATGTAGTCCAGAGAATGGGGATGTTTTGTGTCATGGTTTATAGCCCAGCTGTGACATCTGCCTTTTGGTCTGACAAATCTGATTTCAGCATGCTTTCTAGGACCTTATGGGATAGAACAGCCAACTGCACCCTAAAACCTTCTTAGTTGCTTCTTATGACATACTTGGCAGGAAACATTGCCACTATTCTTTCAACAATGGTGGATATTTTATGATTACATGACATCATCCTGCAGGAATGTGGTAGCATATGGTTGAAGTCTAGGTCTCACAATTGTGATGGGTGTGGATTCAATTCATGGTATGGACTGCACATTTTCTTTCACACATACCATTTCCAATATATTCCTCAAGCATCATGGCAACAGCTAGGGCAAAGTGGGTTCTATTGCTATATTCTATAAAAATTTTCCTTGCACTTGTTGAAAATGTTTGCAGCAATGAGTTTCTTTAATCTGTTAATCTGCAAGATGATCTTCAGAATTCCAGTGAGAATGGATGAGCACTGAAGGAGTCAGCATGTGCAAGTGGGGAGTCAATAAGAAATGTGGAATCATAATTCACCTGTGAAGATTGGTGAGCACTGAAGGAATCAGAAATCTGAAGAATAAATATTTATTGGTGTTTTGTTTATTGTGTAGTTTTGGTGGAGGCACTGGCTCAGGATTCACATCTCTTCTCATGGAACGGTTGTCTGTAGACTATGGCAAGAAATCCAAGCTGGAATTCTCTGTTTATCCTGCTCCTCAGGTATGTGTACATTTTACTTGTCATTCTACTTCTCTTTAGCGTTCATTCTCAAATTCCCACTGGATATCTCTTGTAACAGGACAATGGTCCTACAAGATTTCCAGTTGGATGTAGTCCAGAGAAAGAAAATGCGTTGTGTTGCCATTTTATTTGCGCCAATGGACCAACACATCCGTCTTCTGCAGGTTTGTCAATCTGTTTCATTATGAGTTTTTTGTTTTTGTTTATTTTTGTCCAAATAGCAATTATGTTCATATATTTGTTATTGTGTTGTATTTGTATAGTTTTGAAAGTTGTACCCTCAAGTTATCTCAAGGCAAGCTTATTTTTACCAGAGTGCATTATCCTTTCAATATAATTCTTTCAAACATGCCGAATGTAACATCTTTTCAGTTCAACATCTTATATTTCAAATATACTTTCTGTTCAACTTCTTATGTTTCAAACAGGTGTCAACCGCTGTTGTTGAACCATACAATTCCATCTTGACAACCCACACCACTCTTGAGCACTCTGACTGTGCCTTCATGGTGGACAACGAGGCCATATATGACATTTGCCAAAGGAACTTGGATGTTGAGCGGCCCACGTACACCAACCTCAATCGTTTGATTGGTCAGATTGTTTCCTCAATCACTGCATCTCTCAGGTAATTTGATGAGATAGTTGGAAATGTGTGGCTAAATGTAACAAAAATATGGCCACCAACATCAATTGTGTAACAAAATCTACTGAATACATAATAAAACAAGCTTGAATTCACTGAGATGAAACTGAAAAATCTAGTTCAAATAATTGACATCTATTATATTCTTCTTCTGTGTGAACTCTCAGATAATCAGCATGGAATATTTTATTTGATCCGGAGAGCTGCGCTATTTGTGCATTTAGGTCAAGTAGTCTGTTGTGTTCAGTTAAAATCGGTTTCTTGGTTGCTTCGCAGCAGTAAATAGGGTTAACTCACCCAATTGTTGCCAGGGCCTAAAAGGGAAGTAAATAATAGAAGCACTGTTTACTTTCCATACATCTTGTAAAAGGTGGCTACGGAGGTTCTGGGGTTCCGAATATAAATTGATGTGTATTTTTCCGTTATTGATATAGGGGGTTCATCTTAAGAAGCAAATGTTCCCCATCTACCATGCAACCTAAAATAACAGTGAAACTTGTCTTTTAATGCCCAGTCATCCTTACAAAAGCAATCTTCACACATTTTAATTTTACCATGTACTTTGAAAGCAAATCTAAAAGCCAAACTAAAAGTTGATCAGATCCATTTATTGACTTGGATTTGAATTTACTGTAATGGCTGATTCTGTATTTGCAGCCAATTTTTGTTGCTGAGACAGTACTGAATGAATCAGATATCTCAGAACACTCTGGTACCTGGTGATCAATAGATGAAAGTCTGGTGTCTGGGAAACAATCCGATTCTGGAAATATTTACATTATACCTGGTGGGTACAAATCACAAACTGCTCCTAGGTAGACCAAGCTTAAAGATAATGGGTACTAGATCTTCTGGGAAAGTAAAGAGGTAGGCTTGATACCACTCTCTAGGAAGCTGTTCGTCATAAAAATACAGGTCGTAACCCGCATTCCCCAATTCTCATCAATGGTGTGAAATCACTGAAGATGGATGTGTCAGACCATTGGTGCACATAAAACTATGCCAATGCATTTCCATTCTCTGGACTATATCCTGCTGGAAATCAAGTAGGACCATTGTCCTACTACAAGAGAGACAGTGGATATTTGAGAATGAACACTGAAGAAGAAGAAGAATGGCATAAAGAAGAGAAAATTACAAATGATGGTTACAGATTCCACAGATTAGAGTTGCTACTTTATAAATCACTGCCTGGACTGCAGTAAAGCTCTGATCTGAGAGATAAACATTGAAAATTCTGGTAATAAAGTTTTGCATATCATTGGAAGCACTCAGGGAACACGCATCATCAAAGCAGGTTATGGTGTCTATAGAGAATATCCAGACAAAACATCTCATGAGTAGTTTCATGTCTGTGGAAAGATATGTTCTAACTCATCATGTGACATTCTTTCCAGAACGTGGTCTTCCTTATGGATTTCTGAACACTCCATGATTCTGGGCAAGTTGACCTGCTGCAGCAAGAGACATGTTTAAGCACTCTGATATATCACTGCACCATCACTTGCTGTGTAGACATGTCAAACTGCTAACGAGAAGAAGAAATGATCTTGGACGCCCTCTTCCCCTGTTGCTATTAACATCAAATCGCTTTAACTATTGCACAGCACATTCTGTTCTCTAGACATCCTACTAATCTGCAGGCGTTTGAGAACGAGCCCAGAAGAACAAATAGTAATACAAAAACTGAAGGGACAGGCAAAGCATACAGAACACAACATGATGTCTGAATATAGAAATGAAAGTGTGTTCAGATTGTAAGGTAAATGTAGGTCTCATGGCGGCAACTTGCAGTCGAAGATAAAAATAACTCTTCATGTACAAAGCCGCAGCAACTATTGAGTTGGCCAGTTTCCTTCCTTTCTGTCTTTACTCCCCATAACTTACAATTTACTTAAGATTGTAGTGTATCAAAAATTGGTAGATTACCTGATTCAAAGCGTCTACCATGTCTGATCATTGGAGGATTACAATTGTGCATTATTATGTCCTTGAACTCATTCATACACTTGTATATTGTGTAGAGTAATTTACCTTGAATAGTTCTCTATTACCAGTATTTAAGATGTAATTTTTTAAATTCTAGATATTCTTCTTGTTTGCAATTTACATACTGGTTTCTCTGACTTAGCACCTATGCTTGCTGGGGCAAGAAGAGCCTTACTGGATGTAAAGGATGACCTGACCAGTCTTAGTTTCTAGCTCTGATGGCAGGACTAAGCTGTATCTACATCAAGGAGCTATCCTCGATAGGACACCCCTAGATTAAATTTGGATGTTGATACTTTAATCATTGGATAAACAAACATACACCCCTCCCCAGTGTACAGTCTTGCAATATTTCTGTTGATGAATTTATCTCCCCAGATTTGATGGCGCCCTCAATGTTGACCTCACTGAATTTCAAACAAACTTGGTGCCATATCCACGTATTCATTTCCCCTTGGCCACTTATGCTCCTGTTATTTCAGCAGAAAAGGTCAGATTATTTTACCTTGTGTTTATATTGTTTGTAACATTTATTATCTGAACATTTATTGCCATCTAATCTGTGGCAAGCAGAAAAAGGAGAACCCAGTGTCCATCATGCCCTCTGTGTTAAGATCTGGAAAATTGAAATAAGGCCACAAAAATTGTCAGCATATATACCACATCTGAAGACTGGAAACTTCACAAATTACAGATCAGTCATGCTAGCAAGATAATCATGAAAAGAATGAAACAACATATGAACAGAGAAATCAATATAGTTCAGACAGGTTTTAAACAGAACAGAGGAACTAGGGATCAACTTCACCATGAGAAATATAATAGAAAAGTGCAGAGTTCAATGTAAACACATAAATCTGTTTCATAGACTATTCAAAGGCATTTGACTGCATAACACACCAGAAATTATACGCATGTGGTTGTGTCTGTGGGTCTCACTAATGGCCCACTAGACAAACCACCGATGCAACAGAAAACCTTAGTAGATGACATGCCGTTATATTGAGGTTATCTTCTTAGAAGTTTCATGGCACATCATCTATACAATTATGATTTTATTTTGTTGTTGAAATGTGTTTCATGTTTACTTGAATATATATGTATGCACCCTCTGTGGTTGGGAGGGAGCCAGAGATGTACTGTGCAGCACTGGGGAGGAGGATACTGACAGCACTGTTTTTTCCTATGGCTGAAACCCATCATAGAGGCACAGTGACTCAGGACATGACAATCCTTTTGACTTGAACATTTGGTTGCATGCCTCGAGCAATAACCAGTATACAATAACCAGCAATAACTGGTTCAGCATAACCAGTAGTCAATTGGTGGTGGGGAATGAGCACAGTGAACCCTATCTTGGCTACAGTGGCTAGGAGCAGTGCATAGGTTGAAACCTACCTTCCTGGAGGTGTGATAGTTATTCTCTGGCTCTGTCCCGGGGTCGGCTGAAAATCCACAGACTTCACAGCAATATAATGCTATTTAATGGCATTAGGTCAAAGGGCATGAGACCATGGACCTCTGGATCAGCAACCAACCAACCAGAAATTATGGAATATAATGGAAAGTATGGGTTTCCCACACCATCTCATATCATTAATTAAAATGCTTTATCAGGAGCAATAGGCTTTTGTCAGCCTAGAGGGAGAAACATCTGACTGATTTGCAATCAAAAGGGAGTCAGACAGGGATCCATCCTCTCGCTACACCTGTTCAACATTTATGCAGAAAACATGTGAAATGTATGAGATGACCCACATTATGAACAGCTTCAACCCTCTAATATTGAAAAAAAGAGTGCAGAAATTAGGTATATAGATGACACCACCCTAATATCAAGTAGCTCTACAGGTTTACAGCACATGATTATGTCAGTTAAACATAGCTAAACAAAATCTTGTCCTCAATTCAACAAAAGACACAAATAATGCATATTTGTTTGTTCCCAAATGGTTGTTCCCAAGCACTGAAGATTGATCCCTTTATTGTCTTGCAACAATTTGTTTAATCTTGTTCATGCTTTTTATATCAAATTATGTAACTGAGTGTGATGATAATATTCCTCCTTCACTAGCCAAAATGAGCATGACATTGATAAAAAGTCACGTTTGGTTTGTTTGTGAAGAAAATTTGCTCAAAAGAAACTACACTGAACAATCAACAGAGAAAGCTTACTATTGAACATAAACAATACTAATGCAAAGAAATGACTACTACTAAATTAACACTGAATGTATGTAACATTTGTCCACTCATTTTCAGTTTGAGTGATCATTATTTGTTTCATTGTATGAGTTTTGAAGAGGAGTTCGACACCGTCATTGTAACACAACTCCACAGAATTGTCACTGAGACATTAATTATGTATCGAGACCTGGACTCTTAACCTTGGACTTATAAGAATTCAGGTGTTTCAAAACAAATGCTATAACGTGTGTTGGGTATCTGTTACTGTAAACATAAGACCAACATATTTGTGCATGATAGAATTCATGAATTAGCCGATCAACCGTTGGCAGTCATGAAATTCTTCAATGACAAAGGCTGTTCTTCAAGTTTTGGTCAGAGGGAGAAAAGATGGTCTTGGTGGTCAGAAGTCTTTGTTGGACAATATCAAGAAATGGACAGTGTGTGAAATTTGCGAACACATCAGGATGACAGAGGATATGGACCTTTGTCCTGCTATAAAAGAGATCCAGTGGGAGTTTGAGAATGAACACAAAGAATATTATTATTATTATATTCAAATTCATTTTAATTATTCATCAGGCCTACCATGAGCAGTTGTCAGTTGCTGAGATTACCAATGCATGCTTTGAGCCAAGCAATCAGATGGTGAAGTGTGACCCAAGACATGGCAAGTATATGGCTTGCTGCATGCTGTACCGGGGAGATGTGGTTCCCAAGGATGTCAACGCTGCCATTGCCACTATCAAGACCAAGCGCACTATCCAGTTTGTGGATTGGTGTCCAACTGGATTTAAAGTAAGCTTTTTATATTCTGTGGAGTCTTGTGTTATTCAACATTGTGAACAAATGTGCTGCTTACGGCTTAAAACACACAAATTATTAGAAATATTGCAGAACATGTCCGTGGGTGAGACCTGCTTTCCAATTGTATATGTTTTATTTTATTTCTTCTCAAATTCTTGCCAGATCTAACTTATAGCAGGACACTGGTCCTACTAGATTTCTCTTATAGTAGGACAGTGGTCTTACTAGATTTATCTTATTGCAGGACATTAGTCCTACTAGATTTCTCTTATAGCAGGACAGTGGTCCTACTAGATTTCCAGCATAATGTAGTCCTAAGAACAGAAATGTTGTATCATTTAGTTTTTTCCAATGGCTAGTCACATCAGAGTTCCAAGTAGTAACTAATACGTTCAGTGTTTCTATCACTTGCACTGAATAGTGGATGTATGTAACCATATCACTAGTAGGTTGGCCATACCAGATAACTACACACTGGTTGCCAATCTAAAACCTAGACACCATTTCCATACCTTAAAAATGGTCACCAACCTCAAAGCTACCCAAATTAAACTTTCTTGACTTTATTTGCAGTGGTCTTTGCCGCTATCAACATAGCTACATGTGCCCACTCCAATTATATATAAAGTAAAACAGATTGTTCAGAATTGTTTCAGTATGTACATTTTACTACAAACATGATAAAGTACCACTACATAGCATAGGGTCAAAAGGTAAGGGTTATCAAATAACCAAATTAATCAGAAAGATATCAAAAACACATGATGATTTTTCCAATTATGAACAGACCAGATTATGTAGCAATTCTCAGACTCAGAAAAGAACACAACCAACTCCGCAGAGACATGTACACACAATTCAAGATCTTCATCACAGCTGTGTGGACATCACCACAGACTGCAGAAAATATATTTCAAGAATATCCTAAATATTAGATGCTGAGATCCGCTGAAAATGTTATGTGTCAGGCGATTGGCGCAAATAAAACTGCGACACAACTCATGTCCATTCTCTGGACTACTTCCAGCTGGAACGCTTGTAGATCCATTGTCCTGTTACAAGAGAAATCCAGCGGAGTTTGAGAATGATTGATGAAGAAGAAGAGATGATGAGACATCATAATGACCAATAGAAAAACTAGAACCAAAGCTATATGGAGCTCTGTATGAGATGACATACTGACCAATAGCAACACTGTTTACCTTCCATGCATGTCATAGGAGATGAATGAGGTTATAGGGTGGAGTTGGCTGTTCCATCCCATAAAGGGTCAACACATTCCGTTTTTGGATTACATCCTGCCAATCTGCAGGAGTTCGAGAACAAATGCAGAAAAAAAGATTGTAATTTTATTGAGGAGACAAAATTACAGATGTAGACATTATTTTTGATTGAACAAAAGAGTTTACAAATCATTTACACTTTTTGCTGTCAGGTTGGCATCAACTACCAGCCACCAACAGTTGTACCTGGAGGTGATCTAGCCAAGGTACAGCGTGCAGTCTGCATGTTAAGCAATACAACAGCTATTGCTGAAGCCTGGGCAAGACTTGATCATAAGTTCGATCTCATGTATGCCAAGAGAGCTTTTGTTCACTGGTAAGTGTAAGTTTGCATCACATCAATGAACTTAACTCCACAAAATTCAAGCATCAAATTGTCAACACTTGCACAACGTAAGCCATTTTTTTAAAGCATTTCATACTCCCACTAGATTTCTGGTTCCAGCGGGGATGGAGATGTGCTGTGTTATAGTTTTATTTACCCAAATGGACATACTTCAGCTATGTCTAAACAATTAATTAGTGTTATAGATGTCGGATGTTGAAGGGACCAGAAATTGGAGCAAAGAATATCAACACGTTTACCTGCCATATTGTCGTTTACCTGCCGTGTTGTCGTATGAGGTTTTTGGGTGGAGTTAGCTCTCCCATACCATATAGGGTCAAAATGACCTTAAAGTCGGATGTGTCAGACCAAAAGGCGCTGTTATCGCAGCTAAGCTGTAAGCTATGACACACTGTATTCTGTTCTCCAGACTACATCCTGCTAATCTGCAGGAGTTTGAGAATGAATGTTAACACTTTCCTGACCAATTTCGACGATAGTTGAATTTCCGTTACAGTACCTCCTTGCTGACCAATTTCGACGATTGCCGAATATGATAGATCAGGAATACAGTAATTCCCATTGCAAAATAGCATTTCCGGGAAATTATGTTGTTTAAAAATGATGGCACATCTAGAATACAGATATAGACGACATAGATTAGTTTTTATCAAGAAATATCCGAGATTTCGAAGGTAATATTGTATGATATATAGAAATTAATGTAAATATAGGCCTAGCATTATGATAAGTAGTATTTTGCTCTTGAAATAACTCTGGAGCTTTCAAATTCATTCAGAAAGTGTAAACAGTCATTACAACACATAGAAAGTTTCAAGACTCTTTCACGCTAGATAAATGTTATACGAATTTTTAAAGACGATGATGTCGATGTATAAAATTTTGCGTGCACCTTCGGTAATGGTGGATAAGTAAGCTCTTGATTGCTGGTGAGCAAAGTGGTGCAGAATAGACTAGATTCCCACAGTCCATGCCGTATGGCTTTGGAGTATATGTGCAATATAAATCCATTGGTTTTTTTTTTCTTGTTGTAGAGACATATTGCTGTTTGATGTCTTCTCTTGTTTGACTTGAATTCTTCCCAACCAATATTTAAGTTTTCTAAGACATTTCAAATGAATTTAATTTCTCCTCCAGTGATTTAGTTATTTTCCAACTTCGCAGCCATATGTAATACAGATATTACATTGGAGTTGAACAGTCATAGTTTGGTATGTTTACTTATTGTTTTTTATTTCCAGATGTTTATTAGGTAGTGGAACGCACTTGATATCAACAAAATTCTAGTAGAAATCTCTCTTTTATTGTATCTCCATCTTGTCTCATTTCACTCATCATGTGACATATTCTTTCCGGAAAGTGGTCTTCCTTATGAATTATCTGCGATTCTGGGCGAGTTGACCTGTCATAGCTAGAGACATGTTTAAGCAATCTGATATATCACTGCACCATCGTCGTCTTCTTTGTCATTTTAGGTGCCTAAATAGCAAAAGTTATTAACTGTCTGAATTGTTTCTCCGTTGAGTGGTTTTTAGCAATTTGTTGACCTGCAATCCAGAGTATACTTATCTCCCATTTACCGATAGTGTATACACATTTTTTTAGACATCAACATCACCATCTTTAAAATCTGTATAAAACTCAACTCGTGAGAGAGCCTTGAAATTTTCTGTGTTGTAATGAATGTTTTCACTTTCTGAATAAATTTGAAAGCCCCAGTTATTTTAGTTGCAAAATCCTACTTATGATAATGCTAGGCCTAAATTTACATTAATTTCTGTATATCATGCAATCTCACCTTTGAATACTCTGATTTATTTATGATTAATATTCATGAAAGACATCTATAAACTATATTTCACGGGTGTCACCATTTTGGAACAACATACTTTCCCGGGCCAGCTATTTTTAATAACGCTATCACTATGGTTACCATATTTCTGAAGTATAGCGTTTTTGATGATCATTGAAATTGCCACCAAGGTTCAATAGCAGATATTCGACAGCTGTTTAATTGGTATGTAAAGTGTTAAAATTACAGTTAGTAAAATTCATGATCTTAGACTAGAATTTGTTCTGAACGATGAGAAAGTTCAACTTGTGCCTTAGCAGTAGTTGGATTTAATAACTTCAAGTCATCTACAAAATCAAGATCACATTGGTTTACATCATCTGTCCATTTTATACCAAATAGTTTTTATAGCACTGATTTTTTTTTTTACATTAACAGCTTTGTTAGACAGTTGATCAACCCTCATGGTCAATCTGTCTTGCTGGGGTTATCGGGACAGATTACTGGACTCTTATTTGCGTGATTAGTTATTAAATCACATAATTGATTTTAAATCATAACACAATGTTATCGTTATTTATATACTTATGTATACAGAAATTATTACCACATAAATATATACATATGCCTGAACCAGTTTGTTGTAATGCTATTTCGCTGCACAGAGGTCTGATTGAAACTCAAATGCATGAATTGTTTTTGCCGCCAGGTATGTTGGTGAAGGCATGGAAGAAGGTGAGTTCTCTGAAGCTCGTGAAGATCTGGCAGCGCTGGAGAAGGATTACGAAGAGGTTGGTGTCGACTCTGCTGAAGGTGAAGGCCATGATGAAGGAGAGGAGTATTGAAACATTCCTCATATTTCATTCCTGAAAACAACAATCATGCATATCATCAAACTAATGTTTTACTATACATTACATCATTTTGGGGGCAAATTTTATGTTGACATTGTATACATGGCATTTATTGTACACATAAATTTGATTGGATTCCAGTGTTTGATTTTTGGGGATAAATAAACATAACAAATGTGTTTCTGATGATTTTGTTATTTAATATGTATGTCATTTTGTTATGTTCATTTCAGTGCCGAGAAACTTGTGCACCTTTGTGATCTATGATCTTGCAGCTGAAAAGTTAATCATTAGATCATCTTCATAGCACTCAGGACAAATCCATAGGTGCTAGAATTTCATATTCAGTATATCACTTCAGCATGTGGTAACTGAATGTTTCTGTTGTGTTAGTTGACTTTTCTTTTGATTTCTATATGCCGCTTGTTTCTTATAACACTCCCAAGTCCTGCATTCTAGCCATAGACACAGAAAGAATATACCCCATATCGTCCAACTGTTCACACTCCTCGATTGCATTCAAAATATCAGCATGGTCCATTGAACTACCACTTGTTATTGTATTGTGGCCGCTTGCCACACACAAGAATAACCTGTCCTATGTGCCACCTATTATAAAACTGTGGAAACCAGCGAAGGATGTCATTTTCTCCCAATCTTGTTACCTGAATACCAGTAATGTCGTCTCCATAAATCAAATGCTTGAGAACAGGTCTTTGCTACATGCTTACACAGTTCCAGAACAGTATTCTCAGGCATCTCGATGCTAAACACTGCTTTTCTGTGTTTTCTCTTCAGTCCGCCCCACCTGGACTTCCTTTTTCTTGTACCCAGGCAGCCTCTTTTACCTTTTCAAGTTACCAACAATTAGTTGGAAATTAACCTTACACCGATAAATAATGATGGTGCCTTATAATTCTATATCACTGAAATATGCTGGCACCTAATAATGATAGACATTGGGATGACCAGGGGTAAGGGGAGAAAGTCTGCTCTCTGAAAAGATTTACATACTCTTGGATGGCTGCTGGAATGAAGAGCAGAACTTATGAGAATGTCCCGTGATGCTGGTTTAAACAGCAGATGAAGACTCAACAAATCTTCTATCAATGGAGACGAACAATTCAAGTTGAGAGAATTCAATAGTAAATTAAAGGAAATATTGCTAGTGCCAGAGAAGAAAGAACTTATCCAATTCCCTGGGTTACAAGCTTTCACTCTTTCTTCCTTGTACCAGGTGGTGGTAAGCGCATGTCTTCTTCAGCTGTAATGTTTCTTATATAGGGTATTAGTGATGGAAGGAACAAAAAAGACCAGGAAAAGAGAACCCTCATCAAAGCTATTGAGACAGGTGACCACCCAAAAAACAACCATCTTGACAGAACTGAGCAGGTTATCATCTTCCGCATCAGGAAATAACAAAGGGTTTCTTCTTGATTAGAAACTGGCCTCACAGCATGTGGGGCATTCCCATAAGTGCTCCGCCCTCTGTTCCAGCAGCCATCCGGCTCAGTGTTTCAAGTCTAATGCCGCCAAAACAGATGTCGACATCAGGGCACAACTCTGGCCCTTGCGACAGGTTTCTTTGTTGTTCTTCCCACCCACGTCGTGCCCATAACTAGTTCAAGCACAACATCGGCCTGTCGGAACAACATGGTAATTGTTATCGAAGGTTACGACTACAGGATTGTATAGATGACATGCCATATGAAGTTTCTATAAGAAGATAACCTCAATATAAAGGCATGCATCTATTAAGATTTTCTGTTGCATGATTGGTTTGTCTAGTGAGCCATTGGTGAACAAAGGGACCACTTAAAAAGACTAAGACTTGTTTCATCAACTCTGTGGACAGAACATATCCTGCAAGACTGCACTACACTAAACCAGTTAAGGGAGGAACACTGGCCCACAGAAGCGGATATCTACAGAACGCTGTATGGGAGCACCAAGCAGCTTTCAAATATAAAATTTATTAAGAAAACCAGACTTGCTGTGTAGACATGTTAAACTGTGAATGAGAAGAAAAAAGTGATGGAGGGGTTTGGTGGCAATAGTTGCTTCCACGTGTTGTCTTGTAGTGCAGGGAATTCAATAAGGTGGTGTTTTTATGTTTCCTTCTTTTGGTCTTGTAGTGCAGAGCATTCAATAAGGTGGTGTTTTTATGTTTCATTCTTTTGGTCTTGTAGTGCAGAGCATTCAATAAGGTGGTATTTTTATGTTTCATTCTTTTGGTCTTGTAGTGCAGGGCATTCAATAAGGTGGTGTTTTTATGTTTCATTCTTTTGGTCTTTTAGTGCAGGGCATTCAATAAGGTGGTATTTTTTTGTTTCCTTCTTTTGGTCTTGTAGTGCAGTGCATTCAATAAGGTGGTATTTTTATGTTTCCTTCTTTTGGTCTTGTAGTGCAGGGCATTCAATAAGGTGGTGTTTTTATGTTTCATTCTTTTGGTCTTTTAGTGCAGGGCATTCAATAAGGTGGTATTTTTTTGTTTCCTTCTTTTGGTCTTGTAGTGCAGGGCATTCAATAAGGTGGTATGTTTATGTTTCCTTCTTTTGGTCTTGTAGTGCAGGGCATTCAATAAGGTGGTATTTTTATGTTTCATTCTTTTGGTCTTGTAGTGCAGAGCATTCAATAAGGTGGTGTTTTTATGTTTCCTTCTTGTGGTCTTGTAGTGCAGGGCATTCAATAAGGTGGTGTTTTTATGTTTCATTCTTTTGGTCTTTTAGTGCAGGGCATTCAATAAGGTGGTATTTTTTTGTTTCCTTCTTTTGGTCTTGTAGTGCAGGTCATTCAATAAGGTGGTATTTTTATGTTTCCTTCTTTTGGTCTTGTAGTGCAGGGCATTCAATAAGGTGGTATTTTTATGTTTCCTTCTTTTGGTCTTGTAGTGCAGGGCATTCAATAAGGTGGTATTTTTATGTTTCCTTCTTTTGGTCTTGTAGTGCAGGGCATTCAATAAGGTGGTATTTTTATGTTTCCTTCTTTTGGTCTTGTAGTGCAGGCCATTCAATAAGTTGGTACTTTTGTTTCCTCCTATCGTCTGTTGCAGTATGGTATGGTCTGCGGTTATTCGTTGTATGTATTTCTTAAGTTGTACATGTGTTGTTCGCAGCCTAAAAGTTGTGGTTTAGCCTATTTATGCTGTCGCATGGATGCGGTTGGGACGTGTCTGTATACAATATTCTTCTTTTAGAGCCACCGATATTTACAGTTTCTGATATGTTTAACTGTTCTAAGGTTGATCGCAATTCATGAGAAGTGAGCAATGAATAGCACCACTGTGACCCACGATTTATGTTGTAAGAAGTGACTAAGGAGGTTTTGGTAGTGATTTGCGTCATTCCATATAAAGGTCAAAGTGACCCAACCATCATGCTGAATTTGGATGTGTCTGACCGAAAGTCAGATATCGTAGCGAAGGTGTAATGACAACATATTCTGTTCTCTTGATTACATCCTGCTAATCTGGAGGATTACATCCCCTGATAATTTGGAGGAGTTAAGATTAAAAACACAAGGGGACATCTGACAATCATCATCAATTGGGTGAGGATTATAGATTTTCTATAGAATTGTCCAGCTCCGTGATACAGAGGGCCGCCAAGGTACCGGGGTAAAATCTCACAGCAGGAAATTTAACTATACAAACTACTAAAAAAATGTGTTGCCTAAAAAAATAACTACAGCCAAAATATTGATGGTTACGTCCTAAATAGGATATGCTACCAATTGGGGGGGGGGGGGTTTCCTTAACTTGCCTGAGTTGCCAGTGATTAAAATAAAGTCATGAATACTAAGACTTTATCTGATGTGTATACCATAAGACATAACTAAGGTGGCTTGGGGTGACTTTCATCTTGTAGAATGTTACATGATCCAACAAATGTGTGTTATCACTGCAGCGCAGCTATTAAGCGTGATGAAATGTATTCCCTTCTGGTGGATAAAGCTGCTTCTTAACAGATGTACTAACTTTCACATTTTCCAGTCATGTTTTTGCAGATACAATACAGCATATATTGTGGAAACGTTCAAAATAATTATGGAACAAAAGAACTTTAATAAGAATCATAACCCGTAAGGGTACCACACTGGAGACATCAGCACAAAAAGCATCCAAATATCTCTATCCTCAGCCATTCGGAGCAGTGTTGACAAATCATGCCCACAACACTCCTTAATGTTATAAATCCAGGATTTTCTTTCCCTGCCTCTGCTCCTTCCATCCTCGACTGTTCCTTGCAAAATAATTTTAGAAAGTGAATCGTTTTTCGTTAAAGAACTTTAGACAATGCTAGAGTTCATCCTGAAGATTTATCAATCAGTGTAGATATTAGCAAACAAAATGGAGAATTCAATCAGTGTAGATATTAGCAAACAAAATGGAGAAATCATTCAGTGAAGATATTAGCAAACAAAATGGAGAAATCAAATTAAATATAAACTTGGGACAATATGAGAAATAAATGACATTTGTTAAAATGAATTAGGATACAACATGAATAAAACTAAATAATGAAGGTATGATTTACAAAATAATCACACAACAAATTTCTGTTTTCTGAACAAAAACCTTGCTAATCTGCAGAAGATGGAGAATGAACACAGAAAAACAAAGTAATCTCAAATGGAGATGTACAAAAAAAACCGATTAATACATTGGAATCCCTCTATTGCACATCCTTTTATAACAAATTTCTCTATATAACAATTCAAAATCCCCAATTTTATTTATTTGTAATTTTCCTCCAGAAAGAAACGGCAACCAGGGAATAAAGTGTCTAGAAATTAATATTAAATATCAGTGGGTACACAATTCCAGAAATAAAATATGAAGATGACAGACTCCTCACTACTACTCATCCTGAGGGACTGAAACAGCTAATCAAAGAAACAGTGATATCCAAAAATCTATAAACGCAAAAAAAAATTAAAAATTATGTCAACAGACAAAATAAAGATGAAACAGACATTCAAAATAGACAATATAGAACTAGAATGTGTAAACAAATTTGAATATCTGGGAGCAAATATAAACAGTTCAGGAGATTGTTCAGTTGACATTAAAAGAAGATTCACAGTTGCAATTATCAAATTAATACAAATGAGACACAGCAACATAGTAATAATGACACTAAAGTAACACTTTTAAGATCATGTGCTTTCCCAGTGGCAACATTGATGCGAGACTTGGATTTTAAACAAGACAATATTAAAAACAAAAAAAATTCCTTTGAAATGGAGTGCTACAGAAAGATTTGATGAATATCATGGACAGAGAAAAATAACTGAAATTACTGCAACTAAATGAAGGGTGGATTTAAATACCATAATAAGATTGCAGTTACAGTATTTTGGACACTTAGAGACATGATGGCATCAAAAGGCTGATTCTGAGGGGCAGAAAGAGAAAAAGAGGAAGACCAACAATACGGTGGAGTAGCGACATCAAAGAATGTATGAGTATGTCTCTAGTCAATGCAGGCCTGCTTGACCGAGACATGTTTAGAGTATCCACAATGAAGAAAACGTTCTGGAAAGAATATGCCTCTTAAGATATATATTTATTGTTTGTACTGTATATAGTACAAACTGTTATTACATACATATTTCATCACTCAAGACCACGTTGTTATGAGATTTCACTGTATAAAAAGGAGTTTCATGAATGAAGACAAACATGCATACAATTTAATCTCTTTATCTCCGTAGGGTTTTCCTAACTTGCCATATTGTATTTAGAAGTAACTATACAAATTGAGGTTGTAGTGGCTTACCAGTAGAAGGGGTCTGCTTACCTGGTTGTTTTAGCGGCTTGTTGGGGCTTAAATAGACTCGTAGGGCCCCTCCTCCTTTTTCATCCGGACTTGGGACCGGCATTGGTAGAGTTACCCCTCTTCCTATTTGCATATTCTTTCATCTCAATATCTCTGCAGTTGAACTTGCACATTCAGGCTTCAGCTGTAACTTGGGATCATGTCAATTTTTGTCTCACTAGCTACCGGTGCTTCTTCCTTTAGTTGGCAGTATTTCTTTGTGGCAGGAAATTAAGATGGCACAATCCTCGTTATGTCTGTTTTTATAGCTTTTGAATTCTATCTAGCTACTAAGTCCATTTTCTTCAACGTCGAGCACAGTGCAAAGAGCAGAAACCAGAGCTCTCCAGTTCGAGCAAAGTGATGCTGCTGTGTGTAATTTTTGCATATTGTTGAGACCCAGAGTCATACCTTCTTTGATGGTTATTATGCGAAGAGTTTCTCTTGATCTTCCTCAATTTTTTTAGCCACGAAGTCATCACAACAAATAAATAACTTTATTAGACTCAGCTTGACAACTTCATAAAGTCTCCAGAAGCAAATGGATCTTCTACAATGTCTGCTTCTTGTACTTGACCAGAAAGTTCTACAGGCCTTTCAACATCAGCAGACTTCAAATTATCATTAGAGCATGATTCTATTCTGTTTGTCTGCGATACAGGTTTGGCAATAAATTTTATTCTATTGTCAACATACTTGACGGATATCTGAGCATCTTTATTGTTGCTTGTCACCTGCAAATCCTTACAACCACGTCCTGTAATTGCGACACAATGATCTATACTGACCGTGATGATCACATTTTTAATAGTCTTACATTCAATAAGTGTCTGGCTGAACAAAAACTGAAATTCTGTTGCCAATTTCACGCTGATGTGCACACCTTCACTCATTGTGTGTTTTTCTTTCATTCCTTTAAGTTTTCCACCGATGCAAAATCTAATTCTTGTATTTTCAGGTTCATGTTCAGCATTATCAGACATGACTTCTGCCACTTTGATTGGTTGCAGCACCGTGTAACAATTCTCTGATTGCCGGCATCTTTCCGTTAAATTCCCCATCTTTACTGAACTCGGGGCGAGATTACAATGTTATTGAAATCAATGAACTCGGAAGTAAAACTGTAGCTTAATTTGATTGGCTCCAAAATATCGAAAATGGATGGTTGTCAGGGCATATGTTACAGTGCTTGAACTCGCCCAGCTACACTCGAAACCACAATAAACATAATTATATACACAGATGGCTCAGTTAACCTTCGCTCTGTGTATAACACAGACACAAATAAAAGCGGTTATGTTGCCTACAGAAACGGCGTGAAGTTGGTTGAGAAATCTTCAGCATATTCAACTGTCACATGGAGCATGAGGATGGAGATTGAGGGGTTGATAACGGATACATCAACACACTCGGTAATACAGATTCTCAAAGCATGCCGTGCAAGATATAAAAGTACATGCTGAGAAAAGAATGGTGGGAATTATTGAACAACCCAATTGTCCAGAGCATTACATGGATATACTGCCCTGGTCATGTTGGGGGTCAGAGGAAACGAGAGAACCGACTTATTGGCAGGCAATGTGGCGATAGACGGCACAAAGCTGAGAAGAGATAAAGCAGACTTGATCAAGGCCATAATAAATTCATTTCAAGATGCAGATGAATAAAATACTTTGGACACATTAAAAGACATGACACCCTATTGAAGACCTTACTTGAGAGTAAAGTCAAAGGGAAGCGAGCAAGAGGTAGGCAGAGATACAAGTGGGAGAGTAACATTACACGATGGACAGGTTACAGTCTAGCAGACTGCACCACCAAGACAAGAGACAGGAGATGTTGGAGATACGTTGCAGCCAACCTTCGTTGCGGAGACGGCACTTGATGATGATGATGAAAGCCATATATCTGCTTATGGAGTCGCAGAACTGAAAAGAGTTCAGTTTTTGGGCTGCACGTTAGGTCACTAGATATGCAGTAATATTGTAAACAGAGGTGAGGGTGGGAGGGGGGAATTGTGCCTTCTCAGGATAGTTACGTAGATCACATAACATCTGATAGGGTCTTTGTCAGCAGAATCTTGGATGGCTACTGGAACGGACTTTTTCTCAACATAATCTTGGATGGCTACTGGAACGGACTTTGTCTCAACATAATCTTGGATGGCTACTGGAACGGACTTTGTCTCAACATAATCTTGGATGGCTACTGGAACGGACTTTTTCTCAACATAATCTTGGATGGCTACTGGAACGGACTTTTTCTCAACATAATCTTGGATGGCTACTGGAACGGACTTTGTCTCAACATAATCTTGGATGGCTACTGGAACGGAGAATGAGAATGTCTTTTGTGCCATGATTCTGGTTTCTAATCAACAATATTTTAACGTCTCAGGAAGTTGTAATTCTTTCAATCATTATTCTTGTATTCCTTTGGTCCTTGGTGTGCTGGCTCACAGCACATTTCATCTGGTTCTTAGTGTGCTGGCTCACGGCCTAACGTCACATTTCATCTGGTTCTTGGTGTACTGGATCACGGAACATTTCATCGGGTTCTTGGTGTACTGGCTCACGGTCTCACGGCACATTTCATCTTGTTCTTGGTGTACTGGCTCACGGTCTCACGGCACATTTCATCTTGTTCTTGGTGTACTGGCTCACGGTCTCACGGCACATTTCATCTTGTTCTTGTTGTGCTGATTCACCGCACATTTTAATAATGGAGACTGCAGTAGATAGACTTGGCTGGCTAATATGCATTCATCTCAGATCCGTAGATTAAGGGAAAGGAGGAAGTTGCCAACCCCAAGGTTGAAACGTTTAAACTGTATTGTATACTATTATTTGTATTTTTTCGCACTCATACCCTATAGTTTGATTTTATGTGCGGTCAATGTAAATGTGATTTGTAAATGCAATTAAACAAACTTCTGTGACATAAAAATAAACAGTCCCACTTCTGTGACATAAAATTTAACAGATAAAACCCTAACATAATTAAACAGACTCACTTCTGTGTTTTATACAAGCACCATGTTATACAGTTATGCAGAAGTCTCACTTATTATTAATAACAAATATTTAGCGGCTTTGATAAATTGAAGTTCTTGTTTTGATCTTCTGCGTTCTTTCTCCTGCAGATTAGCAGGATATAATCCGAAGAACGGAATGCGTTCTATCATGGTTTACAGATTTGCTGCGATGTCTCCACCTCTTGGCCAGTCACATCTGACTTTAGCCTTGCTTCTGTGTCACTTTGATCCTATATAAGATGAAATAGTCAACTCCACCTCAACACCTCCATAGTCGCCTCTTACTACATGCATAGAAGATAACAGTTTCTCCATTCTTTGCTCACCTCTCGGGTCTCGGTAACACACGGGTAGTAATGTATTTTCTAGTGCCTTTGTTGCTTTCCACATTTCGCAACCATGCGTAAAAAAGGGTTATAAGATGTAGAGGATTGAGTTCATTGTACTCGATTTCCCATATATACTCCGACACTCTCAACGAAGCGGCACTCCTCCTGCCAGAAGTACCACTCATAGCACGCAACTCCGTAGCTTCAAGCTATAATTCACAAGTATCTCCGAAAAAAAATCTACCTTGTACACAAGACGACGCGAGCCAGATTTGAACCCATCACTTCTTGAACACAAGGGGAGCAGCTTATCCACTACACTAGGGAGATAACAAACTTGGTCCAGACCGACATAATATGTATGTAATAACAGAAATTCGCTGTATCCTGTACAAACAATATAGAATAAATATAATTGGGGATTTTGAAAAGTGTTGTTATATAGAGATATATGTTATAAAAGAATGTAATATAGAGGGATTCCACTGTACAGACAATACATTGACATTGAGTAGGCATAGTGTAAATGCAGGATTTACCTATAAGCTAAACACGCAATAGCTTAGAGCCCCCACTTTCTAGGGGCCCTAAAAAATTATATTTGGTACTGACATATAATATCTAGACTAATAAGGGTCCCATTTCTCAAATAGTTAGGGCCTTATCAAGTCTAAAGTCGGCGCTGCATAGTGTGGTATATTTACTTATTGTGTTTTAATTTATAGATTTCTAAATGTTTGTTAGGGGTCCGACGAGTTTTAGTTGCTCTCGTGCAGTCACATGGTTAACAAATAACCAAGATACTGTAAGCACCTCTTCCTGGTGTACTCTGGAAATATTTTGTTCGAATTTCTAGCGAAGCAATTTTGGCTACGGCTTGATGAATCGTCTCATGGCAGAAATGGATTGCACATTTATTGCACAGTATAAATTATTTCAATGAATATCTTCTTCTACTGCGTTCGTTCAAAAACTCATACAACTTAGCAGGATGTAGTCTGGAGAACGGAATGCGCTGTCATAGTTTATAGGTTGCTGCGTCACTGGCACCTAACTGCCTGGCGTCAGTAGCAACGGAACGAGAATCTCCACCGCCAGGAATACGCGATCAAGAGCCGATCGTGTGATGCAAGGAGGATGAGGAGATTTGTTGGACGACCATAGGGACAGATGGCGCAGCGTGCACTTGAGGTCACTTGTACTTGATGCAATAAAGAGGTCACGGGTTCGAATCCGACTCGTGTCGTCTTGTTTATAGGGTGGATTTGTTTCTGAGATCCCTGTGGATTATCACTTGAGGCTACGGAGTTACGTGCTATGAGTGGCACTCTCCGCAGGCGGCGTGCCGCTTCGTTGAGAGGAACGGAGTACATATGGGAAACCGAGTACAGTGAAGTCAATCTTCTACCGCTTTTAAACCCTTTTTTTATTATGCTGTTGATAATCAATAATGAGTATTTCTTACCATTAATGCGACTTTTGATGCTGAACTGCAGTAGACTTTAGCTCATTTGTAGAATGACATTGATATGTAATTAATATGTAGATCAAATTAATCCAAATAAATATTTTTTTTATAATCGAACATTTGTCTGCGAGCCAGATGCAGCCATCGACAAAGCCACATCTGGCTCGCGAGCCATGGGTTCCCGACCCCTGGTCTACAGGAATGTGTGCTGATGTGCACATGTCTAGATAACGTGTACAGTGATGTACACATGTTTAGATAACGTCCGTAGTGATGGATGTATACGTTTAGACAACGCCTACAGTGATGTATGTGTAATTAATAATTGTTACTTTGCTTCTTTCCTGACATACATACATCTTTATCGATCGTAGGGACCTTTGTGACATACACAGTTAATTCATGTGACACGTGATCATCCGTTCTGTTAACATTAGTGCTTTGCTTGATTCTGTGACCTCGGACGATGAGAAGGTCGGCATGACAATTTCTCTTTAGTCACTCCCCTTCCATAGGACAGAAGATTATAATATTGGTCAGCACTAATCTCATTGGTCATTAAAAAAGGGTGGGTATAACCACATTAAATAAAAAAGGGTGGGTATAATTACATATCCATTGGTTCAGCTAACGTCAATCAGTTTGCAAAGCATAATAAAAGGTTCCTTGTAAAAGTTTCATAATGTACTACCTGGTTTGTGATTGGTTCAGTTTCATTGATACATATCAATCATATTTGAAAGTCATTCCATCCAATTTGTAAACCATAGCTTTACACAATGTTTGTTTCGCGTTATCTCTAAACATCTACGTAAGTCACAGTTTTAATTTTTAAAAACAACATACAGTTCAAGTGGAAAGCTGATTGGTTCATGGTTCTATTTCTCTACATGTCATTGGAAGTTTCATTGGATGTTTTTGGATTGATTCCCACAATAGTTGTGACGTCTATATATTTATCTATCACTAGTCGGATACGAAGTATAGCTTTGTTCTATAATCTGTACAGTCCACAGCCCTGAGCTTCTTAGGTAGTGGTATGAACATTGATGATAAGTCTTTAGGTATGTGGCCTCTTTCATATATGTCATTGCAAAGTTCTGTGATAATATCCACAACAAATTTATTTAGAGTTTTTATAATGTCTGCTGTTATGTTTTCGGAGCCTGCACCCTTTCCACATTTTATTGCATTTTCTACTTTTGCTTTCAGTATTGCTGGTCCATCATATTGTTGGTGTTTTGTTCCGTTAGTCGTCAAACAGTTCTGTCACATAATCTGACCATCTTGTAAGTACTTCCGTTTTATCAAATATTATTTTTCCGTTTTTATCTTTAATGTACCCACCCCCATTTATTGGATTTTTCAAAATTTGTGATCAGCCTTATCTCATGCGTTAATTTTGTCTTCTGTTGTATGGACATCTCCTCTATTTCTCTGCGTTTTGTTTCTAGCCATTGTTTTTTCGCTGTTCTGCACATGTTACGCATCTCATTGTCTATAATTAAGTATTACGGGGTATTTTTTAGCTTTCTTTCTTTCTGTCATTTTCTCTAATATTTCATCTGTCATCCATGTTTGTTTGTTCTTGGCTTTTCTTATTGGTAAATTTTCATTTGATGTTTGAATACATTTCCTTAGGATGTCCCATTTATTGTCTATTTTCTCTTCTGGATTTTCCCTTCTGTATTGTTCCATGCATTCTATAATTAGATGTCCATATCTATTCCTTTACCGCCGAAGACGGATGTGTCGGGCCATTGGCGCAAATAAAACGGCGACACAACGCATTTCCATTCTCTGGACTACATTCTGCTGGAAATCTAGTAGGACATGTCCTGCTACAAGAGAATTCAGCAGGAGTTTGAGAATGTACGCTGAAGAAGAAGAATATCTATTCCTTACACCTGCAAGGTATTTTTGTTGTATGTCTGGTTGTTTTATTGCTGATGAGTCTATCTGTGGATCTTAAACTCTTCTATGTTCTATCTTTTTAAGTTTGACGTGTATTTTGTACAGCACTGGATTATGGTCAGAGTTGATATCTGCGCATGGATATGTTATAGTGTTCTTGACACTATTTCTAAATCTCACTAGATCTCAGGTCGCCGTCCACTTCTCGAGTCCCTGTCCAATCTCTAATTCTGAAACTTCCAAGTTCTTCCAACTTCACGAAAAACTCACTACCAATCAAAATACTTATGCATCTCACATGCTCCCATCCGTCCTCACTCTTTACAAAGGTGTGACAAGTCATTAAATAAACACACGTTGCACATTCATACTTTCTTTGGACATCCTAAAAACTTCAAACCAATAAAAATGCTTATACATCTCTCATGCTCCCATCTGTCTTCACCCATATGCACATCCTACACAAAGGTGTGACACGTCTTTAAATAAATACACGTTTGCACATTAATACTTTGTCTGGCTGTCTACCTGGTCGCTTGTTGTCACGACCGGGTCCGAAGCACAATGTTTGTTTACTCGTCAATCCGTCTTTGCATTTGTGTGGTGTCATCATCTGTAGTGACAATATTATTACACATGAGGCTGGCTACGCAACGTGTGGCATTTCACGTCGTTAATCTCTCGCTGTCTGTGAAGGATTCTCACTTCTAGATGAGATGCCCCCAGTTTGTGAAAGGTTCTCCCTTATTGATGAGATGTGCCTAACAAACTCTGGCACAAAACATCACTCTTCAATGGCTACCCACCCAATGTGGTAGGACTAGAAGTGAGAGAGCTGATGTCCTGGCAAAAACAGGAGGTAAAATGGAACAATTCAGATATCCTTTGCCATACAGTGATGCCAAAACACTAATTCGCAACCATTATATATCACAGTGAAGGAAAGATATGATAATGACTCGAAACCAGACCCCATACACCAGCTTCATAGACAACAACAGAATCTTTCGACTCAGAACTGGCCACTGCAGGCTACAGAGTCACCAGTACCGGATCAGGGTGGCCCACACAAATGAATATCCATGCGGAACAAGCATATAAACCTATCAAGAATGCAAATAATTGTGAGGCAAGACATGACCACAATGGACCACACTGAGGTAAAAACTTTGAGACAGAAGCTCTGACCTGAAGACTGGGAGCAGCGTCCTAGCGTCTGGCCCGAAGATCTAGCATGACCAAAAGATTCCCGAATATAGAAGAAAAAGACAACCTTGATGGTGATGTATGCATCTTTGGACAGCCTTGATGGTGATGTATGCATATTTGGACAGCCTTGATGGTGATGTATGCATCTTTAGACAATTTCTGTGGTGATGTATGCATCTTTAGACAATTTCTGTGGGGATGTATGCATCTTTAGACAATTTCTGTGGTGATGTATGCATCTTTAGACAATTTCTGTGGTGATGTATGCATCTTTAGACAATTTCTGTGGTGATGTATGCATCTTTAGACAATTTCTGTGGTGATGTATGCATCTTTAGACAATTTCTGTGGTGATGTATGCATCTTTAGGCAGTTTCTGTGGTGATGTATGCATCTTTAGGCAGTTTCTGTGGTGATGTATGCATCTTTAGATAGCTACTGTTGTGATGTATGCATCTTTCAACTGAGAAGATTAGAAGTCCAATTAGATTATATCAAAACTTTCAACTGAAGATGTTGGTCCAATTAGGTTATATCAAAACTTTCAACTGAAGATGTTGGTCCAATTAGGTTATAAACCTATCAAAACTGTCAACCACCCACATCTAGTGAAGGTCGCGGTTCTGGTAAGGGGGATATGCATATGATCTCAACAATTTTTGACCCTCCCCCCAACCTCCCTTGCCAAAAAACTGTCAAGAATTCAGGAATCCCTGGCTAATAATGTCTAAAAATTGTACACCCCTGCCCCCGTCTAATATTTTTGTAGCTGAAAAAGAACTAAAATATTACACGATTGTTGTTAGATTTCCGCAAAAGTGTTCACATTTAAGCCATTTAATTTTTGTACTATATAAATATGTGAGCTATATTTTATACAAGTCTCTAGTAAACTGGCCCAGAATCGAGCAGTGTTCAGAGAATCCATAGGAAAGACCACTGTTCTGGAAATAATGTCACATATAATAAAAAGACAGTTTTGTTGCCACCAATTTTTGTAAACTCTCCATACCCCCTCCATTTCCCCTATGTCAACAACTGTCAAACTTTTCACACCTTCCTTCCCTTCTAATTGCTGACGTATTTATGGATAACAGCTAGTCCAGTCATATAGGCATATCCTTGTGATATTTACCTCCGAGATATGCCTATATTTTATATTGTGTGCTTTAGTATTGTTGAGAAAACAATTTGTGAAATGATTATAGCCTAATGAAATAAAATGACAGATCAAATGTTCCATGTTTTACTGCTCTCTTAACGCGAATTTTCTCAGCTTTTATAATAAACTACAATCTTCAATGTCTCGTTTTTACCCGTCTTCCACGCCAATTCCTTAAAATACATTAATGTGAACTCATCAGAATCATCTTTATAATTGATGATAGTTTATTTATACCATCATTTTAATTGGTCACTTTGTGTATACTGTGTGTGTCAACAGCCAATGAAGCTCACAGTAAAAGTTCTGGCGTCACTTTTGAAAGATAGTCAGTGAGTCTACAGAACTGTCTAGACAAGAGCTCGCTCAATAACATGCACCCCTAACAAAATGAAAGATAAATATTTAGCTACATAGACTATACTAATCTCCCTTATAACATGAAATGGAAGCGCCCATGGAGGTCACAACTAAAAATCTCTCCTTATATGGACAACAGATAACCTTTGAGATGAGAAATGTATTTAAAAAATATATAAACGCATTGAACAAAATTCAGGGAGAATTTATGAATGTTTTTCTCAGGTGGGCTACAACTGCGCCAATATTATCGTTAATATCACTTGACCCATTGACCTTGCATTGGTAAACACGTCTTCCGGAAAGAAGCTATATCAGTGTGTTGCTGTGCTACGTTTATGGATACGGTGTGTTGAACTGGTGCACAGCCGTACCTATAGTTTTTCAGACATTGATCGGATTATTTACTGGATTGAACGTTCTAAAGATCACTCAAAATGCCTGTCTTCCATACGAAGATAATCGAAAGTATATTAGAGCCTGTTGCACAACAAGTAAGTAAATGTTTTGGAAGTGTTTGTACGTAGAAGGTCAGTTAGCAGACGATTTCACGAGGTCATTGGTTCCCATGATGTGACCTACTACTCACTACTGGTAGAAAGTAAAGTTATGTTATAATTCAGCCTTGTCGTAGTATATAGGCCTAATATTGTGGTGCTGTATATAACACGATGCAGTTTGACCCGTGAGTTGTAACCTCTAGCATATTCTCGTTGCGATGTGAGTTATTGTTTAATATAAGACTTTTAATTGAATTCGCGCACTGACATTTCAATTGTTTGTATCCACGCAGAAAGAGCTTACAAACACCAGAGATTCGCTAGATGTAGACCGTTACTTATTTATTGTTTTATCTTCTCACGCGGTCATTCCCACACTCATTGATACAATTAATGAGGATAAAGTCATGAGAATGGAATGTTTTGTGTAGTTGGTACCAATCTGTGGCGCATGGCCGAGAGGTTAGACGCGTCTCACACGAGTGAGGTCTAGAGTTCGATCCCCGGTAAGGACTGGGTTTTTTTCTGTCGGAGGGTAAATTAAAAAAACTCACCCTGTACATGACGTGGCGACAGCATGAGCATGCGCGGCCTTTATCCTACAGCTATTCAATCCCCTCCCTGCAACGCCTGAACTGGTAAAATGCAGTATTGACAGTTTTTTTTGACAGTTACCAATCTGCTGCATGGCCTAGAGAGTTCTATCCCCGGTAAGGACTGGGTTGTAAATAAAAATACTCACCCTGAACATGACGTGGCGACAGCTATGGCATGTGCATTTTATCACACATTTTATACACATTTGTATTCTCAGGACTATTCCTGCTGGGAATCTAGTAAAACCATTGCCCTCTACAACAAGATATCCAGTGGGAGTCATTTAACTTGGAGAATGAACACTGAAGAAGTAACATATCAATATTTACAGTTTGGCTGCGATTTCTGCATCTTTTAACTTGGACACCTGCACACCACAAAACTTCATGACAGTTTTGGGTTACTGAAATTTTTAGCAATGGTAGCCCAGTGATCTGGTAGCCACCATTTTGTTCAACCTTTTCTTACGACATACTGTAGCAGGCCACAGTGTTGATATTTATTTGCTTCCCCTATATACACGTCTCAGTCATATAGACAGACAAATAAGTGCTAGACATATGACTCAGTCATACAGATGGACAGATAAGTGCCAGACATATGACTCAGTCATACAGATGGACAGATAAGTGCCAGACATATGACTCAGTCATACAGATGGACAGATAAGTGCCAGACATATGACTCAGTCATACAGATGGACAGATAAGTGCCAGACATATGACTCAGTCATACAGATGGACAGATAAGTGCCAGACATATGACTCAGTCATACAGATGGACAGATAAGTGCCAGACATATGATTCAGTCATACAGAGCGTCAAATAAGTGCCTGACATATGACTCAGTCATACAGACGGACAAATAAGTGCTAGACATATGACTCAGTCATACAGATGGACAGATAAGTGCTAGACATATGACTCAGTCATACAGATGGACAGATAAGTTCTAGACATATGACTCAGTCATACAGATGGACAGATAAGTGCTAGACATATGATTCAGTCATACAGAGCGTCATATAAGTGCCAGACATATGATTCAGTCATACAGATTCAATCAGAGAGAATGTTAGGAACCTCGGCCTGACCATGGCAAGCGCAACAAAGATGACCAAAGACAGAAAACTTCAATTTCCCACAACGCCTAACGGGATTTGTGGAAAAGACGATAGATAGATAGATTAATTTGTTTAATTTTCGGTTGGTGAAGTCCTCGTTTTATTAATTTTGTTCCGTCATTTACATCATCTTATTGTACGTTTCATTTTCACATGTATTTACGTTTTTATGTATTTCCTATTTCTGCCACCTTGGGGCAGACTTTAAGAGGTGCTGGGGCTGTCCTTAAATCATATCAACAAATTTTGGCCAATTTTTGACTCCCTCATTCCTCCCATGTCAACAGATGTCAAGAATTCAGGGATTGTCATCAGAATGCAGTATAGTTCTACCAGTCCTTGTGATCTGTCTGTCTTTAATTTGAACTGTATACACATACTGCTCCCGTCGACTCAGCTGTAAATGGGAACCTGACGCAGAGGTTAGGGAACGTAAACATAGCAAGAGAGGGGACTGACCAGCCCACCTAATAGTTTCAGCGGCTTAGTACTTGATAAAGAGTTAGCGTCATTCCGGACAGTAGGTTGTCGCCATGAGACCTACTATTACCTTTACACATTAAACAATGCATGAGGACAACGATCCCCGGTAGAAGTCCAGGACTTATTGTTAAGAACCACCAGTCTCTTAAGCAGGGCAGCAGCAATGCAGTTGACAAACAAGTTGGCTCGAGTTGACCTACATCAGTCAACATGTTCTGTGCTGTCCATTTCCACACTACAACGATGACATTCTGTCTGAATATCTCTTTTTGTGACCTCTTAGGACGTTTTAAAACCAGTCTTCTTTCACTTGGAATGTTCTGAACACTTCGTGATCCCCCTCTGACTACAGTATTCTTATCCCTCTGTAGCATCTCATTGATAATGAAAGCAAGGCTATTTGTCGTTCGTCTTCTTCTGCGTTCGTTCTCAAACTCCTACAGATGAACAGAATGTAGTCCGGAGAACGGAATGTCTCAAACTCCTGCAGATAAGAACAGAATGTAGTCCGGAGAACGGAATGTCTCAAACTCCTGCAGATGAGAACAGAATGTAGCCCGGAGAACGGAATATTTCAAACTCCTGCAGATGAGAACAGAATGTAGTCCAGAGAACGGAATGTCTCAAACTTCTGCAGATGAGAACAGAATGTAGTCCGGAGAACGGAATGTCTCAAACTCCTGCAGATGAGATCAGAATGTAGTGTGAAGAATGGAATGCTTTGTGTTATTTTACACTTTTGCATCAACATTTTCACCTTTTGACTTGACACCTTCAGCATGACTTCTGGATCACTTTTGGCTTGACATCTGCACTATTACTCCTGGATCCCTTTGAGCCTCTGGAATGGGACATCCTACGTCCACCCCAAAACCTCATTAGTCGCCTCTTATGAAATGTCTGACAGGTAACAATATCACTGTCCTTTGCTCCGCTTTCTGTCCCGGCGGTTTACCACTATTTTATTGTTTAACAGTCATAAATTGCTACTGGATTTAGCTTGTACAAAAGTCTTTCATACGATAATTCAGAAAAAGGTGACATCAATAATGTAAAGATTACATCACCAAACATAGTTGAAAATGTTATTGGGTGTTCTAGATTGAAATGTTACCAATTGTAAGCACGGCATATCAACTAGGAAATACAAGGACAGACGACGTGACGAGATAACATAGCGATATAATTAAAGACGTGCAACGGTCAGTAAGAACAGTTTTCCCATATTTGACATATTTGACCCGTCATTGAGGTGTATTTTGGGGAATACACTTTTAGACCCGTATTTTTCATTGATCAACGGCATACTTGCAGGGTGATGTGGTGAGTACCAAGCCAGCCGCCTTTACTTTCACACATCGAAAACCCAAAAATAAAATATAAAAAAGGACCGATGACGTTTCGACTAGATAGCCTTCAACAGGGCGAAAAATAGCAACAAAAAAATTAAATTCATAGAGACATCTACACTGGTGATTTATCTATTTGAAAAAGGCTATGTTTAAATGGAACCATACATGTTAATAGAAATAAATATGTCACTGTTTTCAGCATCTCCACGAACATACCCGAACACTGGATTTATCAAATCAAGTGTTGTGAACAAGTGACATGCCTGTCTGAGGCGTTATTGGCGCTCATACACATTCCGTTTACTTGTAAATGTCAGCTCTCTATTATGAAACCTCCCATGTGTAGGGCTACTGTTTGCACAGGAAGAAACATGACACTGCTTCCGAACTAAACCTGTTACACCGCCTACACTCTTCCATTCTTTTTTACAGGTACCACTTAATCAGCACACACTCAATACTGTACTGATTGTCAGTTTCCGGTGTACACGTGTTGATGTTGTTGTGAAAGACGCGTGTTTGTTGACTTGTATTAATCAGGGCAGTACAATTGTAACTTTACACCCTAAATATAGAACACGTGCTTAAAGGAACTTATTTTGGATGGAGGCGTTGGAAGTAAGGGATGCTAGATGTCTAGTCAAGAGCTTAATCTGCAATATTGCCAACTCTGTAGATAAGTGGATCAACCACCATCACGAAAGTGTTTTAGTTGGTTAATAAGTGGTGCAGGCCTCCCCCCACCCTATCTGAGATGTTAAATGATATTTAGTGCTAGGGAGCAAGCTAAACAAAAAGCTGGTTCCCCCCACCCAAGTTTCCCCCCCCAAAATGGTATCCTCAATGTATTAACCATTGAAATAGGTTTATATTTCAGTTTGGTATCCTTAAGCCTTTTGGTCTCAATCTGATCATTCATTTATTTAGATTTCGCTGGTGGGTGTCCTCGTTACATTGCTGACCATGTTGTTTTCAGGTATAGGTTTTTCATTCTGTTCTCATTTCCCGTTTCCTTTTGTTTAAAAAACAACGTCTCTACGACAATAATTGTGTGTACACTTATGTCATTGTCACCTTGGATCTGTTCTGTTCAATGTCTGCTCTCTAGTGCTTTTGTGATAATACAATTGTTTTTAATGTTTTTATGCTTTTAAAACATTGTTTTTATGGTTTTTTAATTGGTTATTTTATATTTTCTTGAAAAACACCTTAAGGTTGAAACATTTAATCTGTCTTGTATACACATATTTATGTTGTCGTACCAATACCCCATAGTCTGATATACTTTGAGTTATCGTAAAACTCCGACAAAACTTGTGTTCTACGTAAATACTATTGTTATACAGTTTTGCAACAGTCTTACCTGGTATTAATTGCATTATATGGGCCTGCGGACAGATAATCTTATTGGCTGATCCGAACTTTTCATTGGTCACTTGCCATGTATTGTGTGTCGTCAGCTAATGATAATCACTGATCAGTCAACCGGTATTACCACACCCGTGTACAATTGAAGCCCCAACAAGTAAACATCCCGCTCGTCTGAGGCATTTTTATTTAACATATCGACAGAAATACGCCCACATTAACCTATTAGGAGAGGTTACAAGATTAATTGACCAACATGTGTTTGACATTATTGTGTGGCACTACTGATGATGATGTTGTTCCTCCTTCGAAAGCGAAGATGAACATGGCATGAAAAACATTAAATGCGATTTAAAAATTTTTTATTAAAATTGGTAATTAACTAATTTGGTTTGTGAGTTCGTAGATGCTCGATGAGTCCGATTCGTGCATGGAAAGTTCTATTGTAGTGCATGCAGGAGTGCTGAAGGTTCGGGGTAGGAGAATTTACGGATTTGTCCTTCCGCTTCTTGCTCTTGTGGATTGCCCGCAGTGTTCTTTCTTTTTCAAATTTCGTGATGCCAGCAGTGATCTGGGTGTGCCAGGCTGAGCGATCAAGCGCTGTAGTCTCCCAGGAGCTAGGATCGATGCTGTAGCGCTTGGAAGAGCTTTTTAAGTGATCATTGAAGCGCTTTTTATGCCCTCCACTTGAACGTTTACCTTCGCACAGCTCCCCATAGAGATATTTCTACCGCTGAATAGGGATTCCAACCAGCCGCGGTATGCTGGACTGGGTCATGGCGAGAGGCAATGTTTAGGTCACCTTTTCTAGCAGCTTCCTCTGGCTAAGGAGGTGAGCAGTGCTTTCCTGAAAAGGGCTGACCAGTCGCCCAGACTGCTGCCGGACTCCAGAGGTGCCTAAAAGAAACTACTTGACCAACTACCCTATTGTGTGGTACTACTAGAAACTACTGACCAACTACCCTATTGTGTGGCACTACTAGAAATGCTTGACCAACACATGTTTGGCATTATTATGTGCATTACTTAAACTACTTGACCAACTACCCTATTTTGTGTGGCACTACTAGAAACTACTTGACTAACTATCCTATCGTGTGGCACTACCAGAGGCTACTTTGTACTTTTCATTGGTTGGTGTCACGCAAGTAGCAGCTCGTCATCATCATCATCATCAAGTGCCGTCTCCGCAACGAAGGTTGGCTGCAACAGACATCCAACATCCTCTGTCTCTTGTTTTGGTGGTGCACTCTGATAGACTGTAACCTGACCATCATGTGATGTTACTTTCCCACTTGTATCTCTGCCTTCCTCTTGCTCGCCCACCTTTGACTTTACCCTCACGTAAGGTCTTCAAAAAGGTGTCGTGTCTTTTAATGTGTCCAAAATATTTTATTTGCCTGTTCTTTATTTCTCTTAGTAATTATTTCTTCATATTAAGTGTTGTTAGAACCTCTGTGTTTGTTTTCTTATCTTTCCATGATGTTCTCCCTATTCTTCTATATACCCACAACTCAAAGGCATCAATTCTGTCTTCTAATTGTTTGCTTAGTGTCCATGTTAGGTAAATGGGGGATTAAAGCCTTTTAGCAGAGGCACGGACCTTTTAGCATTTTATATTTCTCATTTTTAACTTGTTTGTAATTTGTTTAGATATTAATATTTTCCTCATGCCATTGAAGGTCCTTTTAGCCATTCTTGTTCTCCTTTTAACTTCCTTTTCACATCTGCCATCATTTGTGACTATGTGTCCAAGATATTGTTAATGTTTTTCTTGTTGTAGTTTCTCTCCATGTATATTTATGTTTAGCTCTTGTTCTGTATATTTGCTGGTTATCATAGTTTTTTTTTTTATATCCAGTCCATATTCATATTTTCATTTATTAGTCTTTGTAGTTCATGTTCACTTTCTGCTAAAAGTAGTGTCATCTGCATATCTCAGATTGTTTATTTTCCCATTGATCTTGAGTCCTGGCATTTCTTCTATATTTTTTAAGATATTCTCTGTGTAGATATTAAATAGGCTTGGTGATAAAATGCATCCTTGTCTTACCCCTCTTCTTATTTTTATGTATGGTGAGTAGCTGTTTTCACACCTTATTGCTGCAGTGTGTTCCCAGTACATATTTCAAATCAGTTTGATGTGTATTCCATCTATGCCTATTTCTTGAAGACATTTGATTAATTTTTCATGATGGACTCTGTCAAAGGCCTTGCTGTAGTCTATGAAGCAAATATAGATACTTTTTTGGACTTCTATATATTTATCTATCACTAGTCGGATACTAAGTATAGCTTCTCTGGTTACTTAGTTTTTCCTAAAACCAAATTGTTTTTCACCGACCTCCGTGTCTATCTTATTTGTAATTATTACATGTATTATCTTGATAAGTATTTTTGTTAAATGACTCATTAGACTTATTGTTCTATATTCTGTACAGTCCACAACCCTGGGATTCATAGGTAGTGGTATGAATATTGATGATGTTAGGTCTTTAGCTATGTGGCCTGTTTCATATATGTCATTGCAAAGTTCTGCGATAATATCCACACCAAATTCATTTAGATATTTTACTATTTCTGCTGTTATGTTGTCCGAGCCTTCAGCCTTTCCACATTTTATTGATTTTATTGCATTTTCGACTTCTGCTTTCAGTATTGCTGATCCATCATTGTTATATATTGAAGTTTTTTCTCCTCTGTCATTTCTTGCCCCTAGTCCAAATTGCCCTACAATGTTCTTGTATCTTTCTTTCCTTATTCTCGTAGTGCCTCTCGTAGTTACGTAGTGATTTGCAATAGGGTAGTTGGTCATGTAGCCTCTCGTAGTTACGTAGTGATTTGCAATAGGGTAGTTGGTCATGTCTCGTAGTGACGCTCAATAGGGTAGTTGGTCATGTCTCGTAGTGACGCTCAATAGGGTAGTTGTGAGGTATTTTTGTCCATCGGTTAAAAAATGCTCTTCAGTGCGAGACACATTATAGATTTATAATGTGGAGGGACGTGTATTACAGATCCGCAGGCTTAAATACTGGAGAAGGCTGTGTCGATACCCTCTTATCTACAGACTGTTCTAACCTATGCAAGCCTCGATTTCAATCTCTCTCCGTAGATTGTACTCTGCCGATAAGAAGCAATAAAGAATGGTCATATCTGTGTCTGTATCCGTGTGTGTGAGCAGTAAATTCTCATTGGGACTATTTATACAACGAGCCACTGGTTCCCACATTTTGTAGACATATCCCATCAGTTCAATACGTTACCATTATTATGACTGTGTGGTCAATGCGGCGTGCCTGTAATGTCGCCACAACATGCACTTGGTGGGTTTTTAAAATTTATCATCCGAAAGAAAAAAAAACAATGTCCTTACCGTGTTTGAACCCTGGATCTCCCTGCTGTGACACCGCCGATCTAACCTCTCTGTTCTTACCGTGTTTGAACCTTGTATCTCCCTGCTGTGACACCACTGGTATAATCTCTCGGCCACGCGCCACACACACCATCAACTATAAAACAGCAAACATCTAGTACAGGGGTGATGAACATACAGACTGAGGACCTTATAAGTAAATAAGAATCGTCATCAGTGATTGAATTAAACTTCTGCGAAATGAAACTGTCTTTGTATTTCGTGCGCATCAAGTTGACTCATGATGATACGGAAATAACGATTTCCATGATTACGAAATGTATCGTCGTTGTTGTTTATTTAGAGATTTTATTGTTATGGACATAATTTGTGAATTTATTTGGCATGAACATCTTCGTTCTTTTCATTGATCATTGTGATGTGTTGTCAAGATTGTCACCAATTAAAAGAACAGAAATACTGCGATATGCCTATAGAAGAAAGATCAGGACATTTTTATTGGATGACGTAATTGTTCAATCGTAAAAGAATAGCTAAACTCCAGTTTACTCAAAGGTGTATCACATATTCGACGTGTTTTTATTGTGTTGTATCTTGTTAGATTTAGCCTATTTATATATGTAGTTAAGAGTTTTATTACAATATGAGTTTGAAGTGTAATATTACTACTATGTAAAATGTGACTACACAATGTCTGGATGAACCGCGGGTAAATGCTCACCATACATTTGATAAAGAGTGGCAATCCCTTGACGGAACTAAGAAAATAGAAATTTCCAGCAGCAAAGGTAAACGCAATGTAATAGGTCATGCATACAGTAATGCGAATGGTCTTGTCAGTGGGGCAGAACATATTTTTCAAGCATTATTTACAGATAGTAGACACTACCACACTGAAATGAATGGAATTTTTTTCAGTAACTGGTTTGTGTACTCACTTATACTAGCGCTGGATAGACCGTCATGTATTGTTATGGACAATGCCTGTTATCACAACGTATAACGTATGAAGGCAAAATTTCCACTTCTCCAAGTAAAAAACAAGAAACAATGACATGGCTTGCAAAAGAAAATGTATCTTTTTGCAGCAATAAATTCCAACTAGAGTTGTTATAACAATGAGATGGACAAAGACCAAAGACTAAGACTTTTGTAATTTATAAAATAATCGGCGAACGTGGTCGTACTTCTCTTCGGCTACCACCTTACCATTCACACCTCAATCCCATTGAACTTATATGGGCTACAGTAAAAGGTCAAGTTGCCTCAATAAACAAGACTTTCAAACTTTGCGGTGTAACAAACGTAACACGCAATCATCATCATCATCAAGTGCCGTCTCCGCAACGAAGGTTGGCTGCAACGTATCTCCAACATCTCCTGTCTCTTGTCTTGGTGGTGCACTCTGCTAGACTGTAACCTGTCCATCGTGTAATGTTACTCTCCCACGTGTATCTCTGCCTACCTCTTGCTCGCTTCCCTTTGACTTTACCCTCAAGTAAGGGCTTCAATAGGGTGTCATGTCTTTTAATGTGTCCAAAGTATTTTATTTGCCTGATCTTTATTTCTCTTAGTAGTTCTTTCTTCATATTAAGTGTCTTTAGCACCTCTTTATTTGTTTTCTTCTCTTTCCATGATGTTCTCCCTATTCTTCTATATACCCACATCTCAAAGGCATCAATTTTGTCTTCTAATTGTTTATTTAGTGTCCATGTTTCTGAGCCATACATTAATATGGAATAGATGTAGCATTTTATAATTCTCATTTTTAACTTTTTTGTAATTTGTTTAGATATTAATAGTTTCCTCAAGTCATTGAAGGTACTTTTAGCCATTCCTATTCTCCTTTTAACTTCTGTTTCACATCTGCCATCATTTGTGACTGTGTCCAAGATATTGATACTGTTTTACTTGTTGTAGTTTCTCTCCCTGTATGTTTATGTGTATCTCCTGTTCTTCTGTGTCTTTGCTGATTATCATGGTTTTTGTTTTTTGAATGTTTATATCCAGTCCATATTCATTACTTGATTTATTGACTTGATCTAGTAGTCTTTGTAGTTCATGTTCACTTTATGCTAAAAGAACAGTGTCATCTGCATATCTAATGTTGTTTATTATTTTCCCATTGATCTTGAGTCCTGGTGTTTCTTCTATATTTTTAAAGATATTATCTGTGTAGATATTAAATAGGCTTGGTGATAAAATGCATCCTTGTCTTACCCCTCTTCTTATTTCTATGTATGGAGAGTAGCTGTTTTCACACCTTATTGATGCAGTTTGTTCCCAATATATATTTCTAATCAGCCTGATGTCTTTTCCATCTAGGCCTATTTCTTGAAGACATTTGATTAATTTTTCATGTTGGACTCTGTCAAAGGCCTTGCTGTAGTCTATGAAGCAAATATAGATACTTTTTTGGACTTCTATATATTTATCTATCACTAGCCGGATACTCAGTATAGCTTCTCTAGTTCCTTTGTTTTTCCTAAAATCGAATTGTTCTTCACCGACCTCCATGTCTATCTTGTTCTTAATTCTTTCATGTATTATCTTGAGAAGTATTTTAGTGAGATGGCTCATTAGACTTATTGTTCTATATTCTGTACAGTCCACAGCCCTGGGCTTCTTAGTTATGCCATCACACAAATGGATATTGAGTACTGGGGAAAATGTGAAGAGCATGTGCTTTAAGAGGAAGAAACATATTGGCAATGACATGGGTTGCATTTTATCCAGTCCTTAGCAATAGTCGATCTTTTCGAGTTTTCGGAATTTGAATAAAATAGGTTAGCGAAGCTGTCACCTGTAATGCATGTCATAAATTGGAGCAAAGGTTAGCGACGACGTTTGCCCGTGTGTTGCCGGGGCCCGAAAGGGGAGCAAAGAATAGCAACACTGTTTACCTTCCACGCATGTCGTAAAAGGCGACTAAGGAGGTTATGGGATGGAGTTGGCTTTCCCATCCCATATAGGGTCATTGACCCAAAGCCATGATGAAGTTGGATGTGTCAGACCGAAAGGTGCAGATATCGCGGCAATGCTGTAAACCATGACCCAATGCATTCCGTTCTCAGGACTATATCCTGCTAATCTGCAGGAGTTTGAGAACGAACGCAGAAGAAGAAGAAGTTCTTTTGTTTACAGTCCATGCTCGCATCCTTAAAGAAGGATTGGCTCAATATAACGTCCTAGCACTCGAACTCGCGTATGCATTGATTCTACTACATTGCATAGAAGGTTTCTCATCTTTTCCTACCTAACCCAATTAACATAAATAGTACCTTTATAATGTGTACAATTAATTCCTATAGTACAAGAATATCCGGGCGTAAAGCCAAAGGTAGACCAAGAAAACGGTGGATAGAAAACATCAAGATAACCTGGAACAAACATGGACTAAATGCAACCTCGGCGAGACATCTGGCCTTGGAACGACAGCTTAAGCTCCCACCCCTACGCTTAACGGCAAGTGTGAATGCGATCAACAATCATTCACCTGGGGAAAGACAATAGACAATTAAAGCCAAAAATAAGCTATAATTTTATCGCTGAGTCCTGTATATGGTTTGCTACCAACAAGTATACATAGGTCACATATTACATAACAAGATCAGATATACAATAATATAACAAACATACATTAGCGATACATCCGTGTTTCATAAATAAATTAGGAACAATAATTATGTCATAAAAGCCTTCTTACAACCCACACATCCCTCACTTCAGCCTCGTTCAACTGTTGGTTGAATCACACTGTACGAGTAGATAGATCGGCACGCCATGTTGTGCTCACGCACGTTAGAATTCAGAGACTGGGCAACAGGTCAGTCATGCCGTGTCTTGGAACTGCGTGTCGAGAGTTCCCCATTGAGGGATAGTAGATGTTTTTATTTTGGTGTCGTTGCTTTTTCTTTTAATGTTAACTGGTGGGGGGAAAAATGAGTCAGAACTTATGAATTTAAGGTTGAAGTTTGCTGCGACCAGAAACGGGTTGTAGGTGGTATTAATAGTAGTACATTCACAGATGCTGTGGTTTCAATACTAGTAGTAGTTGTAGTAGTAGTAGTAGTAACAATAATGGAAGTAGTAATGGTAATATTAGTAGTAGTAGTAGTAGTAACAATAATGGAAGTAGTAGTGGCAGTATTAATAGTAGTAGTAGTAGTAGTAGTAGTAGTAACAATAATGGAAGTAGTAGTGGTAATATTAATAGTAGTAGTAGTAGTAGTAGTAATAGTAGTAGTAATAATGTAAGTAGTAGTGGTAATATTAATAGTAGTAGTAATAGTAGTAGTAGTAGTAGTAACAATAATGGAAGTAGTAGTGGTAATATTAATAGTAGTAGTAGTAGTAGTAACAATAATGGAAGTAGTAGTGGTAATATTAGTAGTAGTAGTAATAGTAGTAGTAACAATAATGGAAGTAGTAGTGGTAATATTAATAGTAGTAGTATAGTAGTACTAGTAGTAGTAGTTGTAGTAACAAAAATGGGAGTAGTGGTAGTAATATTAACAGAAGTAGTAATATTAGTAGTAGTAATAATAGTAGTAATAGTCGTAGTAGTAATAATAATAGTAGTAGTAGTAGTAATAGTAGTATTAGTAATAGTAGTTGTAGTAGTAGTAATAGTAGTATTAATAGTATTATTAGTAATAGTAGTAGTAGTAGTAATAATAACAGTAGTAGCTGTAGTAAGAGTAGATTTTAATTGTTATTGCGATATCGTTCTTGAACTCCTTAGATTACACAATTATAATGGAAATAATTACAAGTATTACCAATATTAGTCAATACAAGAAACGTCAAGACGCAGCTACAGACGACGTTTCGGCTAAAAGTCTATGTCAGAACGAAAGAAAAGAAATAAACAATATACTGAACGCAGGAAAGCACATACTGTGTTTTAAAAACACGTCGAATATGCGATATGTCTTTGGGTAAACTGAAGTTTAACTATTCTTTTACGATTAAACAATTACGACATCCAACAAAAATGTCCTGATCTTTCTTCTATAGGTATTCTTTTCATTGATGACAATTTTGACAACACATCACAATGACCAATGAAAATAACGAAGATATTCATGCCGAATAAATTCAATCTGTCTATAACGATGAAATCTCTAAATAAACGACCAACGTCTACACGTATTGCACTCAAGAAAATCGTGATGTCCGTACAACAGTGGCTCGATTTGATGCGCATGAAAAACCAAAACATAGTTGCATTTCACAGCAGTAAAACTCAATCATTAATGACTTCTTCATATTTTATCGTGCCTTTAGTTGGTCAGTATATTTATACTAAGCTTCACAGACAATGAAGAGTTGGAGACAAAAATACCAATAAACTTATTCATTTTCCCTCACCATAAAGGACTCGTCTGCACTGTATAAAATGACACTAAATGTACATTCGTAAAACCTTTATATATAATTTATAAAGAAAATGTTATAATCTATATATTTTAAGGGCAAAAAAAGGTTTCCTTAGGGTCGTGGAGAATTTCAAGTTGGATCCAAAAGATCTTTTCGATCTATCAAGTAATTTTGGAGAAGAATAATTTTCCACCGAGTAACATGAGTTAACTTTCATTTTTCTGGTTGCAACATACGGATGTGAAACATGGACGTTAAGTAAAACAGCGGCGAAGAAGATCAACACCTTTGAGATGAAATGCTACAGAAAGATACTTAGAATAATATCATGGAATGAAAAAATAGAAACTCAGATATTATAAACACATTGAAGATTCCAGAGTGTTGATTACTAAACACAATAACAAAAAGAAAACTACGCCTGTTTTGTCATATAAAGAGACACAACTGTTGAGAAAGACAAATAATGAAGGTCAGAGTGCCTGGAAAGAGGAGAAAGGGCAGACCAAGAAGACGATGGACTGACGACATTAACGATAACATGAATACATCGTTGGAAATGCAAGTCGCATCGCCCAAGACAGAGAGGGGTTCAGAGAAGTCATTGGGAAGACAACGTTCTGGAAAGAAACGTCACATGACACACACACAACATGAATTATGGAACGAACGATAGTATCAAATATCTGTAGTCTTACTTCTGCCTCAATCACTCCTACTCAACCAAGCACTTACACGAACATTTTGCTCAGTGTGTACTTGAGATGGCACGTTCTAACACATTACTCATCTTTTCTACATTGCTCACTCGTTCTGACCTATATCAGACATCCTTACCCAGCCCTTATCACTTGAAGGAGTGAGCAGTGCGATTGCTAATACAACAAATACCTCAAAACGTGAACATGGGAATGTCAGCCTTGATTTGATATTTTGTCTGTAATTTTTCTACGAGAGACACGAGAGATCATATATTTAACATGAGCATGATCATAGAGAAATGTAGAGAGTATAACATCGAATTACACACATGCGTCATAGACTACACCATAAGCTTCATAGACTACACCATAAGCTTCATAGACTACACTATAAGCATTCGACTGTGTCAGTCACCATCAATTATGGGAAATAATGAACGACATGGGTTTCCCAAAACACATTACACGACTAATAGCAGAGCTGTATAAGGACCAAGAAGTAGCGGTAAATGAGGAGGGTGCAAGAGCGGATTGGTTCATTGTACAGAAAAGAGTAAGACAAGACTGTACCTTGTCTCCATACTTGTTCAAAACCTATGCGGAAAATATAATGAGAAACGTGAGACAAGAAACAATGAAGCCTGATTTTAGACCCATAAATATAAGAGGGTTGCAGATACCAGCGATTAGATATGCAGACGACACAGTGCTAGGTTAACAATAAATGAACACGACATACTGAACATAATTATGTCAACCCAAAAGTTCAGCGAACAGCAAAACTTGTTCTTAAATATGAAAGAGACAAAAAATAATGGCAACTGACAAAACTAAATGAAGACTCAAAATTAATATTGAGAACTGCAATTTAGAAGAAGTGGCACGTTTTGATTATTTAGAAACTAATATAAACAATGCTAGGTACTGCGCAGTTGAGATTAAGAGAAGAACAGCAATGACGCTGTCAAAATTAAAACAGCTAAAGAAACTATGGCAGGGTACTAACATAACCACGTTGTGTTTACTACGAACATGTGTGTTTCCTGTGGCGACATATGGATGTGAAACATGGACACTAAATAAAACAGTGGCCAAGAGAATAGCATCATATGAATTGCTTTTGAAGAGTTCTGAGAATACAATGTACAGCAAGGAAAACAAACCAGGTGTTAAGAACAACTAAAGTCCAGGAAGGCTGGCTGCTGACATCATATTAAAGAAAAAGATAGTTTTTTTTTCTGTCACATTAAGAGACACGACGGGATGGAGAGAGTGCTACTGGAGGGGATGACAGAAGGCAACAGGAGCAAAGGTCGCCCAAGACGCCGTTGGACAAAAGATGCTGAAGAATGCCTGCGCATGTAACTAAAAGAGATAGGATAATTTGCTCAACCGCGGAGAATTCAAGAGATTAATAGGGAAGGTAACGTTCTGGAAAGAATATGTCACCTGATGGTGATGATGATGGTCTCATTAACCGTTCTCTGTGTGTTTGTCCATCATGTTGGCGATGCAGATTGGTAGAATAGGGAAAAAGTGTGGACTCACGTTACGTGGCAAAGTGCTGACAACTTCTTCTTTCGTTCACTTGAAACATGTCTATATCTGTAATTCTGTCTCCTTAATAAAACTCACTGTCCTCTGTAGTGAAACCACCGTGTTCAAATCACGTTTTGTTTTCTTATGTTTTCTTATCAGTGTCACAGTTTCCCTTTTTAATGTATACTTTGTATGTAATGCTGGACTGACTATGACCGAAACGTCTACTTAGTAAGTATTTGCATTTGTGAGATCACGTTATTTCACGTTTGAAAATTTCGTCACTTAATATACATTTTACTGTTGTTTTACGCATACATCGGTGAGCGTAATGCTGACTACATCATCCATATGCATGTGGTTGGTCATCGAGAATATAAATCTTGCACAGTATTCACTTATACGCTCCGTGTCATGGAAAACTGAGATTTTAATTTGTACCTATACATAATAATGATCTTGCGGCCTTCTTCTTTGATCACTTGTTAAACATTCAGTCCAATATTGGTCTTGTATAGAGTGATTTGTGTTAGGTTATCTCAGGTTCATGATACTACACAACAACCGGTGACGCTTCTATACTACTACACAACAACTGATGACGCTTCTAAGCTACTACACACCTTCTGCAATCAATTGTTAAACATCCAATCCAATGTTGGTCAAGTATAGAGTGGTTTGCACAACTTTTTTTGCAGAGAGACTATTGTGGGCCAGGAACAGTGAAACTGGGACAATTCTGCAGTATGTTCTGACATGTCATGCATGTCGTGAGAGACAACTAAGGGGATTGTGGGGCATAGATTAGTTCAGAAGTGCCAAATATTTTGTATCTGCTGACTTGTTTCCTGTGATATGCAGTCACACATATTTCTAAAATGTCCTTTACAACTACCAGCTGTGTTTTGTAAGCTCGGCGCCAGCAAACCTTTACAGCTACAAGTTGTGTTTTCTAAGCTCGGCGCCAGCAAACCTTTACAGCTACTAGTTGAGTTTTCTAAGCTCGGGGCCCGTAAATCTTTACAGCTACAAGTTGAGTTTTCTAAGCTCGGGGCCAGTAAACCTTTACAGTTACAGGTTGTGTTTTCTAAGCTTAGGGCCAATTAACCTTTACAACTACAAGTTGTGTTTTTTAAGCTATAGGAACAGTGAACCGTAACAGCTGTAAGTGTTTATTAAGCTATGTGACGAGTAAACCTGTACAGCTATAAGTGTTTTCTAAGTTCTGGGGCTATTAAACCTTTACAACTACACGTGTTTTCTAAGCTCTGGGGCCAGTAAATAGTACTTCCAGATAAGTTTGGCAGGACAGAAAAATATGGCTTTTTGGACCCTTATTTAGTCCACCACTGGATTAGATTGTCCCACCACTGGATTATACTGGTCCACCACTGGATTAGATTAACCCACCACTGGATTATATTGAGCGATTACTGGATTATATTGGTCCACCACTGGATTAGATTGACCCACCACTGAATTATATTGAGCCACCACTGGATTATATTAGTCCACCACTGGATTATATTGACCCACCACTGGATTATATTGGTCCACCACTGGATTATATTGGTCCACCACTGGATTAGATTGACCCACCACTGAATTGCCCACCATTGAATTATATTGACTCACATCTGGGTTAGATTGGTCTTTAACAATCTCGAAGCAAAATAAAATCGTTACATGCGAAATGAAGTGTATGAGAAAAGCTGCAATGGTTACTAAACTAGATAAAATAAGAAATGAAGAAATTAGGAAAATAGTTGGTATAATATCATGTATTGAATATATCGAAAGACAGCAAGTAAAATGATTCGGTCACCTTATGAGAATGAACCCAAACCAAATACCAATAAGAGCATATAACACAAGAATATCCGGATATAAATACACAAGATAGTCCAATAAAATGGTGGATAGAAACAATCAAGATAACCTTGAAAAATGATGGACTAAGTGCAACCAAGGCGACAAATCTGGCCTTGGAACTACAACTGAAGCTCCCACCGCCAGGCTTAACAGCAAATGTGGACACGATCAACCATCATTTACCCGGGGATAGACAATAAACAATAGACAATAAGCAATAGACAATAAACAATTAAACAATAGACAATAAACAATAGACAATAAACAATAGACCATAAACAATAGACAATAGACTGGATTAGATAATAATCCTGTGGATGATCGAAGTCACCGTCTTAGTACGTTCTCTAACTCACTCTTGGAGATTAAAGTAGTTCGAAGAACAGAATACTTTGTTCCATGATTTACAGTTCAAGATCTACGCCGTAGACACATCCGACTTCAGCAGGCATTTTGGGTCACTTTGAACTATGGGTGTGCAACGGGTCTCACATTTCTCTCGTTTGGACCCATGGTTAGCAGATAGCCAAGATACTAAATGTGCCTCCTCGTGGTGCACCCTAGAAACAGAAATACAGCTTCTCTTGTTGTATTCCTGGCCAACAATTTTAGGCTCGTGTCCGTGAATGTGGAGGCTGTATATGGAATGAGAACTGCCTGCAAAGAGACAGGAAATATCTCCGAGACATCTACGCCATCACATTCAACAGCACTGTCGGCACACAGTGGTGTAAGGCATCTTTGTGTAAAGCATTGTGGTCTCGGTCATCCTAAAAAGCAAAAGAATTGAAGGGTGGCCAGTGTCAATATCCCGATACTGGTAGATATCGCTAACATACGGTGATCCTATCAGTACACGCCGAATCTAGAAAAGACAACACACGCTTGAAGGCAGCGTTGCGTACATGAATCGATATAGTGGCATCATCATCAAGTGTCTACTCCGCAACGAAGGTTGGCTGCAAGAGACCTCCAACATCTCCTCTCTCTTGTTTTGGTGGTACACTCTGCTAGACTGTAACCTGTCCAACTTGTGATGTTACTCTCCCATTTGTATTTCTGACTACCTCTTGCTCGCCTCCCCTCGACTTTACCCTCAAATAAGGTATTTAACAAGTTCTTTTATTCCAAAATACTTTGTTTGATCTTTATTTAATTCACTATTTTTTCCCCCATTCGCAGTTGTTAAACCTGCTTGTTAGTTTTATTCTCTTTCAGTGGTTCTGCCTATTCTTCTATATATGCACATCTCAGCCACATGATAGGTCACGTGTTGCTATTATTTACTTTATTTTTGGGTCCAGTCAACACAAGGGCCATCAATGTGACTTAAATTGCTATCTTGAAGTCGGATGTTTCAGTCCAATAGGTACAAATATCGCAGCCTGTTACTAAACCGCGACACAAGACATTTAGCTGTCCAAGATACATTCTGCTAACAGATGATAAGCTCGGAGATCCAGTATGCACCTTGTACACATTAAAATAGCTCCTACGTAAACGCTGATATGTGTATGAGGCCATGGCGACAACATGCCGTCGGGCATGAAGCTAACTCTTCATATACTAAGCCACAGCGACTATTAGGTGGGGCGGCCAGTACCTTTCCTTGCTGTGTTTAACTTCCCTAACCCATGCTTTAGATGTCCATTAGGTGGGGCGACCAGTTCCTTTCCTTGCTGTATTTAGCTTCCCTAACCCTTGCTTCAGCAGGTGCCCATTAGGTGTGGCGACCAGTTCCTTTCCTTGCTGTGTTTAGCTTCCCTATTAACATCTGGATTTTATTTGTCTGTCCGGACGTGGTTTCAAACATGGCTGCCATGATCTCCTTAATATACCATTTAGATATTTATGCAAGCTCGATAGCACAAAAAAGTTACTCAGGGTACCCTCGCCCCCGTACTACAGTGTTTGTGCTCTGCTGTTGAGGTTTTTCAGTATAGAAAGATTATTGATCACATTATTGAGCAACGACAATCCTAAAATACAAATACAATGAAGGGTCTTTGTTCTTGATGTAAGCGGTGTTTGGATTCACCTGGCTGCATCCATACGTAGTCTCTCTCTCTAGTATTTGAATATTTTATCTCCGCTGTTTATTACATGGTTTATTTTGCTTTGTGGTTCTAATTCTGTAGGAAAAACGTCCTCATATACGATGATAATTATGATGAAATAATTTCTTCATTTGTGAGCAGACAGCTCTTGACATCACATAGCCTTCTGACAAAAGCAGACGTTCTTCTCAGTTGTAACTGAAGCGATACCAGGATTCATGTAACGTTGTCCCAAAGGCATGGTTGTGTAAGGGGAAATTGTGGGTCCATGTTTAATCCCCGAAGGGAGGCATTCCAGTGCGCTAGTGGAACTGAGTACCCCACCTAATCGTTTCTGCGGCCTAGTACATGTAGAGTTATCTTCATCATTGACTGCAGATTGCTGCCATGGAACGTACATTTACATTTAAATGTCATTGGACATTGGCCATTTCTAAGTGTCACTGTACATTGGCCATTTCTCAATGTCATAGGACATTGGCCATTTATAAATGTCACTGGACATACAATTTATATTTTGACTATTGAACACAATTGTTTGGGCTAATTTGAAAATTTATGAATGTGTACATATATTGGTTTAAATTGATGTCAATCTGAAATGTTTTACTACAAATGTTTGACAAGTTATGTTGTCATACGCGATAACCCGAAAACAATGAAGTCAAATCTTTTACGACTTTTAAGACATTTTAGTTCAGTGACCTACAAGCCGTGCTGAAGTAGGACGTTTCGATGAAAGTCGTAGATATCACAACTGATATTTGGCTTCTGGTATTTGTATGTGTAGAACCGAAATGTACCCTCAAACTTGAATACGGCTACAATCCCAAGTTCTAAGATAAGTTCTAAGATTGTACTAAGTAAATGTTAACAGAAGACTCATCCCAAGTTCTAATATTTCGATATTACTAAGGAAAAGTTAACAAAATATGAGAAAGTCGAAACATGGAACAGGAAGCTTTACTAATCACCGATAACACATACCGACATTTTAACCAAAATGCCTTTATCAAGGACGTATTCGCAACATAATATAACTAGTAAAAATAATTACTAGATATATTATATTAATAACTAAGTTATTAATATAATATAGAATTACCCAGAATATATTATTAAAGAAAAATCATAATGCAGGAAACGGTTTGTGAACCAGGTCCAATGGCACCTACTCGCCTCGCGACATTATGCTGCAATTCTTCTTTCATCAGATATTACTCATTATATTATGTTATTAATGCATTTGTGATAATACCATTTGGTTGAAACGTCCACTTGTGTGTGTTATTATGTGTTTCCAGTGTTTATCAAAACTTCATGACCATGTTACAAGTTACATCTGTTGTATTATAATTTTCCCACAGTTATTACATAGTTTCAAAATATGAGAATCCCTTTAGCACTCAAATACCTGTTCTACTTGTCAGTAAATATTTTGTGCATTTCTCACCTGTCCCTCTTCTCTAAACCCACCTTAGTCTCTCTCCCCTGCCCTCTGCATTGAGAATCTCGTACACAGTTTTTTTTCCAGCATACTTGCAGTGATATTTGCTCAGTCGTAGTCGCTATTGCATTGTCAACAGCTGTTGGGCCTGTCGTAAGTTGGCCAATGCATTAACGTTAAGACGTTTGTTTCATCAGCGCACACATTCCCTCACACAATCTTTGCCTCTTGTCCTCTCACAGCCAGCGACACTCTTAAGAGTGGTATCATCTCTTGTTCAGTTGAAATATTTTAGAAAATCTCTCTTTCACTCACTCACTCACTCACTCACTCACTCACTCACTCACTCACTCACTCACTCACTCACTCACTCACTCACTCACTCACTCACTCACTCACATCCCACTCATTCAATAAAATCCCTCTCACTCACTCACTCATTCCCACAATCCCTCTCACTCATTCAAATCTCACTCACTCACTCACTTACATCCCTATCATTCAATAAAATCCCTCTCACTCACTCATTCCCACAATCCCTCCCACTCATTCAAATCTCACTCACTCAAATCTCACTCACTCACTCACTCACTCAAATCCCTCTCACTCACTCACTCCCCCACAACCCCTCTTACTCATTCGTTTACCAGTTACATACACATTAACACATATCACAAACCAGTGTACTCGTTGAAGCAACGACCACACCAACCAACCACTTCCGCACTTGTTAAACAACTCATTATTATTCACATGGGTCTAAACTGTGGCCCCTAAGCTAAACCTGAACCACTCACTCACCCACACTCACTCACTATCCCACTCACAGATTCACTCATCTACAAACACGCACTCACCTGCTCACTAGCACATGCTCAATCACTATTCATTGTCACCCATACACACACACATCCACCACTCACTTACTCACCCACACTAACTAACAATCCAACTCACACATCCACGCATACATCCACGCATACTGACTCACCCACCCACCCACTCAGTCACCCATACACTCACTCACTCACTCACTCACTCACTCACTCACTCACTCACTCACTCACTCACTCACTCACTCACTCACTCACTCACTCACTCACTCACTCATCCACCACATATTCACTCATCCACGCTTACTAACAATCCAACTCACACATCCACGCATACTCACTCACGCACTCATCCAACTCACTAACAATCCAACTCACACATCCACTCATACTCACCCACTCACTCACCCACACACTCAGTTTTCCCCCAGTTTTTTACCACTTATTAAACCTATTACCACAATGTACACAATCAGCAGTGAGACATGTTGCTCAACCCATCCTCTTGCAACTAGTTGAACCCTGAACCTTCCCTTTCAACACCTCTCAGTATAAAATGTACTATCTTGTTTTCGATTTAACAGCATTGAACAATCAACGTTTCATCTTCAGCTTTCTTCATCCGGATGTTTTATATTCCATTCATTTTGTTGTTGTTGCTTGCACCCATCAGTAAAAATATAGTACACAGTTTTTATTCTCAAACTTTAAATTTCTCAGTTTAAATTTCATTCTCAAACTCCCGCTGGATCACTCTTGTAGCAGGACGATGGTCCTAATAAATTTCATTCTCAAACTCCCGCTGGATCACTCTTGTAACAGGACGATGGTCCTAATAGATTTCATTCTCAAACTCCCGCTGGATCACTCTTGTAACAGGACGATGGTCCTAATAAATTTCATTCTCAAACTCCCGCTGGATCACTCTTGTAGCAGGACGATGGTCCTAATAGATTTCATTCTCAAACTCCCGCTGGATCACTCTTGTAGCAGGACGATGGTCCTAATAAATTTCATTCTCAAACTCCCGCTGGATCACTCATGTAGCAGGACGATGGTCCTAATAGATTTCATTCTCAAACTTCCGCTGGATCACTCTTGTAGCAGGACGATGGTCCTAATAAATTTCATTCTCAAACTCCCGCTGGATCACTCTTGTAGCAGGACGATGGTCCTAATAGATTTTCAGCATGATGTAGTTTATATACCGGAAATGCGCTGTATCAGTGTTTATTTGCGCTAATGACGTGATACATCCATCTTCGGTGTATATAATCATATATAGGAACGGAATAAATTGTATTTTTTAACCAGAAAATCAGATGAAACATCAGCATACATAAATGATCTGTGAACATATTATCTCTGCTGAAGTGAAATGATCAACATACACAAATGATTTGTGAAAATATTATCTCTGCTGAAGTGAAATGATCAACATACACAAATGATTTGTGAACATAGTATCTCTACTGAAGTGAAAGTCCAAGTGCTAGATGACATCAGTTCATAACCTTGATATATGTTATATGTTTGTGGTAGACAAGAAACAAGTTATTGTTGTTTTTGCAGGTTTCAAGGCTGGTCATTCTTCATGAGGAAGCTGAAGATGGCAATGCTATGCCTGATCTGGCACAACCAGTTAGAGTGGTAAAACTTGCCGTGGATAATTTAGTCAAGGTCAGTAATTTAAAACCACTACCATCCTTATGTGCACCATTACCATCAAGGGTGTCAGCATACCTACTGTCACCATCAATATCAACACCACCAACATCATCACTACCATCGTTATTATCATAAATTATTATAAACAACACCACCATCTTATCAATATTATCAACATCATAATTATCAATATTATCACATCACCAAAAGCTTAAAAGGCATAGAGAAGTGACTTCATTGTACCCAGATTACCCCATATGTATTCTGTCCATCTCATCGAAGAAACACTCCGCAAGCCATGAGTACCTCCCATAGCACGTAAATACGTAGCATCAAGCAATAATCCCTTGAGATTTCAGAAAAATTCACTCTATAAACAAGATGTTGAGAGTAGGATTCGAACCAGAAATTCATTGAGCACCAAGCAAACGACTTAATTATTATGCCAGGAAAATCTTAGAAATATTACCATCTTTATCACCACCATTGCCAATATCACCATCACCATTATCACCATCATTGTCATATCACCATCACCAATATCACCATCTGTATCACCACAATCACTGTCACCATCACCAATATTACCTTCAGCATCATAAAATACCACCACCAATATCACTATCACCAATATCACCTTCAACATCATAAAATATCACACCACAAATATCACCATCGCCAATATCCCCATCTTTATCACCACAATCACTGTCACCATCACCAATATCACCTTCAACATCATAAAATATCACACCACCATTATCACCATCGTCAATATCACCATCTTTATCACCACAATCACCGTCACCAACACCAATATCACCTTCGACATCATAAAATATCATCAACACCAATATCACCACCATCACCTTCAGCATCACAAAATATCACCATCACCAATATCACCTTCAACATCATAAAATATCACACCACCATTATCACCATCACCAATATCACCATCTTTATCACCAAAATCACCGTCACCATCACCAATATCACCTTCAACATCATAAAATATCACCATCACCATTTCTAATATCACCACCACCAATATCACCATTATTATGAAAAAATGTCAGATACAGGATATATTTCAATTGTTATTATATTAATCACATAATAACTTCAGTGGCAGATAGATAAGTGGTACAATATCACAGTTCCAGTGCGCACAATTGGTTGTGGTTCACGCCCCATTTCATATGAAATTGAGGTTAACAGGTGTGCATAAGAAAAACTTAGCAGAAGTAAGGTTAACAGAAATACATAAGTCTTGCGTCAAAATTCAACGACAGTTTAAAAGCAATGCCCTATACGGAATATTCTTGAATTATTATGTGTCCTGAGTGCAATCCAATAACTGCAGTTGACTCACTTGCATGAGTTCTCAACATAAGTATTTATGTGCTCTTTAGAACAGCAATTTTATTTGCATAATTACGTGATTATTCGCAGGCATAACTCAATGTTATCATATGTCATCATTTTTGTAAGCAGGTCACTATGGCGGGAGTGCGATTGTGCAGTAAGCTTACTTGCTAATACCAGATTACAGCGTGCTAGGTTCGAAACCACGTAAGGACAAAAAAATAATTTGGGTTGCGATTTCTCGCTTGACAGACCACTTCTTCAGTCGACTCAGCTGTAAATGAGTACCTGATGCATGAGTTAAGTCAGGTAAAGACAGCAAGGAAGGGAACTGGTAACCCCACCTAATAGTTGCTGCGGCTTAGTACATGGAGAGTTATCTTCATCCCCGATGGCGGATTGCTGCCATGGACCTAGCTTTACCGTTATGGTGGGAAATTATCCGGTTGATGAGTCGGTAAAAAAGGACAACTTATGCAGGAAGACATCAAATGAATATGTCGAGATAAAGCCGGATGTGTCTGTCCGATATCGAAATACTGACACAGCACATTCCATTCTGCGGACTACATCCTAATTATCTGGTCATCCATTGACTGGGCAGCTGTGCACTTATAGAACACAAATCCCCCCCCCCCCCCCCCCACATCACACATAGGAGACCCAACATGACGTTGTAGCAACACTTAAAGTTCCACTTCCCACTCCACATCACTCATTAAATACAGCAATTTTCTGAGAATTCATGTATTCAACCATATGTTACAGTAATTATCTGAGAATTCATGTATTCAACCATGTGTTACAGCAATTTTCTGAGAATTAATATATTCATCCATGTGTTACAGCAATTTTCTGAGAATTCATTTAATCAACCATGTGTTACATCAGTTTTCTGAGAATTCATTTATTCAACCATGTGTTACATCAGTTTTCTGAGAATTCATTTACTCAACCATGTGTTACATCAGTTTTCTGAGAATTCATTTACTCAACCATGTGTTACATCAGTTTTCTGAGAATTCATTTACTCAACCATGTGTTACATCAGTTTTCTGAGAATTCATTTACTCAACCATGTGTTACATCAGTTTTCTGAGAATTCATTTACTCAACCATGTGTTACATCAGTTTTCTGAGAATTCATTTACTCAACCATGTGTTACAGCAATTTTCTAAGAATTCATTTAATCAACCATGTGTTACATCAGTTTTCTGAGAATTCATTTACTCAACCATGTGTTACATCAGTTTTCTGAGAATTCATTTACTCAACCATGTGTTACATCAGTTTTCTGAGAATTCATTTACTCAACCATGTGTTACATCAGTTTTCTGAGAATTCATTTACTCAACCATGTGTTACATCAGTTTTCTGAGAATTCATTTACTCAACCATGTGTTACATCAGTTTTCTGAGAATTCATTTACTCAACCATGTGTTACAGCAATTTTCTAAGAATTCATTTAATCAACCATGTGTTACATCAGTTTTCTGAGAATTCATTTATTCAACCATGTGTTACATCAGTTTTCTGAGAATTCATTTACTCAACCATGTGTTACATCAGTTTTCTGAGAATTCATTTACTCAACCATGTGTTACATCAGTTTTCTGAGAATTCATTTACTCAACCATGTGCTAGAAAATATAAATAAAATGAAAACTGATATGTCCATTTATGATCATAAATCTATCTCAAGAGGTCATGTGTTTGAACCTGGTCATGACGTTTTGTTTATGAGTTAATTGTTTTGGAGATCCCTAGGGGTTTTATAAAATAATGGCAAACTACTGAATGTATTTATATTGCCTAGAAAATCATAACAGCCACAAAATGCTGGGTTGGTAGCTACATCCAGAATAGTGTATCCTTTACCAATTTTCAGGGGGGTGGGGGATTATCGAATTTATATGCTTAGAGTGATACTCTTTGCAGGTGGCATGCACTTCATTGAGAGGAGTGCAGTAAATATGGGAAAGACTGAGTACAAAAAAAGTTAATTCTCTACAGCTTTTACGTTCATTTTTCCCTCGGGGTTCTCTGCTAGAATTGAATTAACAGTTACCTTAGTACATTTAAAAAAACATTTCGATATCACATGATGATGATGATCATTTGTTTCATACACTTTTGAAATTCAGTTTGAGTTATATCCTTGAATTATGAGTTCGTAATGAGATGTATTCTGGCCGCAAATATCCTTGAACAGCTCAGGCGTGGGATGATCACAGTAGGTGATATTTGGTCTACCAGTGACTTTCTAAGCTACTCCTCACTGCTGTGTTGCAGCATTTCTCCTCTATTCACAGGATGCTGTGCCTTTTCATTGTAGACTTAAGAAAGGTTCAATATCACAAGTCTGAAGATGTTATAATTGTGACTGAAGTGGGACAGTCATTATTTATTGGACAGGAAAAGACAAATCTCTTGACACTGTAAAGTGGAACACTTGAACAGATTCAACACAATGACACAATTCTGAAATTATGAGTGGCCAAGAACTACACACGTTTTTTTTCTTCTGTTCCTGCATTCATTCTCAAACGTGTACAGATTATATCAGGTAGTATCAGGTATATGGTAGTCTGGAACGAGATGTGCCACTATCTACAGCTTGAATTGGATATCTGCTCCATTCAAAGTGACGCATTCAATTTCAGCATCACTTTTGAGTCTCTTTAACCATCTCTGGAATGGGACTGTTAATACTATCCACCCGCCCCACCAACCCTACTTAGTCGCCACCTATATGTTTGGTAGTTAGCAGTGCTGCTATTATTTGCTTCCATTATGGGCATCAGCAACACAGGTAAAACACATTGTAAAAGCAGGAGCTATTAAACAGAACATCTACATCCAACTGCAAAAAAGGCCATAGTTTTATTCATAGAACTTCTTCTTCTGCGTTCGTTCTCAAACTCCTGCAGATTAGCAGGATGTAGTCCGGAGAAAGGAATGAGCTGTGTCATGATTTACATAATTGCTGCGATATCTGCGCCTTTCGGCCTGATGCATCCGACTTCAGCATGGCTTTGGGTCACTGACCCTATATGGGATGGGACGGACAACTCCATCCCATAACCTCCTTAGTCACCTTTTACGACATGCGTGGAAGGTAAACAGTCTTGCTATTCTTTGCTCCTCTTTCGGGCCCCGGCAACACACGTGCGATTCATATAACTTCTTTGTTACATATGCATGCACACTTTGTGGCTGGGAGGAAGCTAGAGATGCACTGCGTAACATTAGGGAGGGCAGATAAGCTACACTTTGTTTATGGTTAGCCCCATCATTGAGGCGTTATGACTGGGATATGACAAGCTTTTTGTTTGAATGTTTTGTTACATGCCTGGAGCCATAGAGAAGTTAGGCATAACCAACAGACAGTTTGTGTCCGGGAATGAGCACAGTGAAGCATATTTTGGCTGCAGTAACTTGAAGCAGTGCATAGTTAGAAACTTACCTTCCCGGTGGGGGTGTCATAATTTTCTGGCTCTGGCCTAGGGTGGGTAGAAAATACACACACTCCCCACAGCTTATATGGAACAAAACAGCTGACAAACACATGCATATATCACATAAGCACATGCATATATCACATAAGCACATGCATATATCACACAAACATATGTATATATCACACAAACACATGCATATATCACACAAACACATGCATATATCACACAAACACATGCATACATCACACAAACACATGCATACATCACAGAATGGCATGGGCTCAAAGGACATGAGCACATCATATACTGCTGGATCAGCAACCAACTATTTATACCACAGACTATGGACTTCAGTTTTTGAACATCAGAACACAACAGGGTCACGTAGGGACTATACACTAAGTTTAAAATTAATGAAACATGCTTATCCACTTGTATACTTGAAACTGTATAATACATTCTTCAAGTAAAGATGTCTGCAGTACAAAGGCGACAGTTGCCAAAACGAAGATGAGCATGGAATTAAGACTTTGGTTTGAATGTTTGTAAGTAACTCAGATGGTTGATGAGTCTAAACCGGGCTCTGAAAGACCTTCTGCAATGTGAGTGGGAATGTTGTAGATCGTCAGATGAAGGAACACAGTCTAATCTCTCCTGTTGTTTTTGTTTCTTCTCAGCTGTTCTGTAATGTTTCACCCTGTTCAAGTACTTGTAAACATTTTGTGGGCCATTCATTCTCAAACTTCCACTGACATATATCAGGTAGCAGGATGGTACCACTAGATCTCCAGCATATTGTAGTAAAGAGAATTTAAATGTGCTGTGTTTCCATTTTATCTGCTAAAATGACCCCTCTCATCTGACTTCAGCATTACAGTTAATTCAAGTTATCAGTAATTTGACATGATGACAGAAGAATAACAAAGGATATACTACTGCTTTCATGTATCTAATATCTTTATAACATTGTTAGCAATCTCATTTGTCAGGGTCATCAAGTCTGAAAATATTCCTCCTTTGTAAGTAAAGATGAGCATGGCAATGGACAAGTCATTTAGTTGAAAGTGTGCTGCTGCTCTATTGAGTATTACAGAGTACATGTGAGGAAACCTGAGTATAGCAAAGGCAATCCTCTATGTGTATTGAGCCTTTTGTCAGCTGTCATTAGGACATTTAATTTGCACTCCTTGTGGTGAGGTGCGCTTCTTTCAACCATGTGTGTGAGCTCAATTTGGTTGAAATTATCATATCTCCTCCCCTCCCAATCAAGACCAGATCCTTGCTGCAGAGATGGGGGTTCAGAGGCTGAAAACTAAAACTAGCCAATCCCTCCTAACATCGAGCAAAACCACAGTTTGTCCAGCAAGTACAGGTGCTGAAGGCTGAGATAACCAACCACGAGGAGCATCACAGAAATCAGGATGCCACACACCAACCCACACAATTGGAATATGTTTGTGATGTATCTTATGGTACTTGCACAGTGACACCTGTACGAGTTAAAAAAAACACTAATCCCCAGTTTATAGAAGAAACAAAACTTCAGATATAGGCATGTTCCAGGTGAAAGAAAGAAGAAAATATCTGCTGCCAGACTATTGTCCTCATTTAGAACATGTTCATGTGAACATCTTAATCCTTTTATTAAACTTTCTGCTGTCGTTGTATTTATTACCACCAACTGCCTAACTTCAATCCACTTACATGTTCTAGGTAGGATATGAAACAATAAACAGCAGTGAAGACCAGATTCTGAAACAAGACATGCCACCTGCCCTCAGACGAGTGGAGGAAGCCTCACTCTTTCTTTTAGATGCTTCAGCCATGCTCAGGATTGACCCCTACTCAGGGCCCGCTAGGAAGAAACTTATTGAGGGCTCAAGAGGTTTGTCCATCTTGTTCAAGTTGTTTGTAGTTTTTGTAATTCATTTTATATTAACATAAAAAAAACAAAAAAATAACTCTGGTAATCAGTAAAATTGAGAAGTCAATGCTAAATATAAAAAATATAAAAGGCATGGACAGACAACATCAAGGAATGGACAGGGCAAGATATTTCCACACTCATCCGCCCATCGCTGAGGATAGAATTCGCTGGAGGACTCTGTGTGCTGAGGCATCCAATGTAGTACCCCTACGACCCTGAAGGGTTACAGGTTTATTGATTGATTGATAAAAAATACATGGAGATATACTCCAACGATTAGAAAATTATTGATATCTTGGACAAATAATTAGAAATGATGGTAGACGTAAAAACAGAGGTTAAAAGGAGAATAAGAATGGCTAAAAGTACATTAAATCTATCTATCGTAATTTTATTTTCACTTGTGCTGTGAAGCATCCTGGGGGAAATTTGGGTTGTGTTGGCCATGGTCAGCCTGTGTCTCTTGAAGGTTTCTTTGATTATCTCCACCTATCTAGTTCTTGGTCTCCTTCGTGTCTTGTAGCCTGATCTTCTACTGTTGTATGCATGATGGGCTGGTTGTGTTTGCTAAATATTAATGATGATGTGGCCAAACCACTTTGCTGTCTCTTGATGTAGTTCTGACTTGAGATGGCCTTTATTTCTTTCCTGATATCATCATTTCTCCATCAGTCTCTTCTGGTGATATTTATAACTTTCCTCAAACATCTCATTTCACACACTGTGATCTTTTTCGCAAGTGTCTGTGTCAAGGGCTGTGTTTGACACTGGTAATATAGAGTTGGCATAAATGATATGAGAAAATTATTAATATAAAAGAAAATATAAATACCAAACTAAAAATTAGAATGATATAAATGAGAAGTGCTGTATCTAATCAACATTCATGTATGGTTCAGAAACATGGATAATGAACAGACAGCTAGAAGACAGAATTGATGCTTTGGAGATGTGAGTATATATGAATAGGGAGAGCTTCATGGAACGGGAAGAAAAGAAACAAAGAGGCTGTGGCAACATTGTGTATGGAAAGGGAATTATTAAAGGAAACACATAAGAAACAAACTGCAGAAGATGGATGTGTCGGGCCATTGGTGTAAATAAAATGGTGACACAATGCAATTCTATTCTCTGGACTGCATCCTGATGGAATCTAGTAGGACCATGACAATAGATGCAGCAGAAGTTTGAGAATGAACGCTGAAGAAAAAGAAACACATACAATATTTTGGACATATTAAAAGATATGATACCTTGTTGAAGACTTTACTAAACAAGGGTCAGTGAGCAAAAGGTTGCCAGAGATACAAGTGGGAGAGAAAGATTACAAGATAGACAGAATGCAATTTAGCAGAGTTCATCACCAAAGCAAGAGACGGAAGTGAAAAAAAAGATGGGAAAAAACACCACAGGATGATTTTTATTTATTTCAATTATTTTTGACCATAAGGGGGATCATAATAATTCAAATGAGTAAATAAAGGTGTCATAGCCGACGATTCCTGTTGCTTGAAGGTTACACACACATCTAGATGCCCCCCCCCCCCGAGACTTCAGGGCAACTATGAATGTATCATGTGTGCAATGATTTTGATTTTATGACTAAGTTTATTCCAAATAAGGAAAGACTTACTGAAATTAGAAAAAAAGCTACTCTAAAACAAGTGTAAGAATTTAAATAACATTGCAGCTTGTACACATCAGATGTAATACTTGGCAGGAAAATTAAAACAAGTTATGACACATTTGACTTCAGTTTGTGTTAGTTCACCACAACACTTGATTTACAGATGTCACCACCATTGTCATTTTGTTAAGTATGAAGTGAGACATGTGCAAGACATCAAATATGTTCAGTTTTCTAGCTTTTATTTTTGCTCCCAGGTATCCTTCAAGGAACATCAGCGTTGCTTTTGGCTTCAGATGAATCAGAAGTTCGTAAAATTATTAGAGTGTGTAAAAGTGTCCTGGAGTACTTGGCTATCACGGAAGTTGTTGACAGGATGGATGATCTAGTTACGTTCGTCAAGGTAAAGTCATTTGACAACATTCTCAACCTCCTGCTGATTCTTTCTTGTTGCAGGACAACATTTTCAAACTCCTGCTGGATCTCTCTTGTACCAGGACAATGGTCCTATTAGATTTATAGCAGGATGTAGTCCAGAGAATGGAAATACATAATGCTGCCGTGTTATTTGCATCAATGGCCCAACACATCCATCTTCAGTGGGTATGTTAAGTATAAATGGATACAAACTGGGGAAATCTTCCTGGTGTAGTGGTTAACCCATTCACTTTGTGCTCAAGTGGTTGTGGGTTTGAGTCCTGCTTGTGACTTCTTGTTTTTAAACTATATTTTCCCCCCAGGAAATCCCTGAGATTATCACTTGGAGTTATTGATTTTCATGCCATGAGTGGTTCGCTTGTTTATGCAGCATGCCGCTTCACTGAGAGGGATAGAGTATATATATATATATGTATGGGGTAACTTGAGTACAATGAAGTGAATCCTCTATCCCTTTTGAGACCTTGTTTTTTGATACACACTGATTTTCTACAGTAGAAGTGAAATATATGACTGCTAGGGAAAGAAATATCAGTCATCAAGGTAACAACTCACAACTGTTGCAAAACACCTTCACTGTAACAAATCACAGCCATTACATATCACAGGTGTAAGAAATCACAGCTATAACATATCACAGGTGTAATAAATCACAGCTATAACATATCACAGGTGTAATAAATCACAGCTATAACATCTCACAGGTGTAATAAATCACAGCTATAACATCAGTAGAGTAGCATGACCATGGAGACTATGGCAGTGACCAGGGCATTTGAGTGGGTATGCACACAGAAGGTAATGCAGGTCTACATCTTGAGTGACTCTATGAGTATGATTAGGAAGGTACATGTGGGTCTCATTCACGAACAGTGGATTGGGGCCTTGAGAAAGGTGAGGCTGAAAGTGGTTACATTTATTTTTCGTGGCAGGACATGTGGGTGTTCAAGGCAATCAAAGAGCAGATAACCTGACCTCATGCGCGATTGTGGCACAGGGCAATAGGCAATGGATCGAGCTGACGTTTTGAACTCCTTAAGAGATATAGCATGCGAGAGTGAAAGTAGTGTGAATGATTATTCCTTTTCAATGGCCAGGATTAAAGATCATGGTTTGAAATGTGGTGTTGCTAGAAGTGAACATTTTGGAGGGTGCAGAAGAATGATGGTCAACCAGCATATGGCTGGTACAGTCAGCAGAAGTGTAATAGGGGATACAGTCGGGAAGAGATCGGAGCAACTATGTTTGTAGTGTGCACTGATGAATATCCGACGACTAACTAACTAGCTAACTATTTCATGTACATTTTTTCCGGCAATACTAGTAGTCTATCATTTGGAGAGTAAGATTATTGTAAAGTGCGTGTGTACAGAATTTCTTAATACATTAGTCAGCTTAAAACACAGCCTGATGGTCTTAGAACTAACACTCTCTAGCCATGAACATATTGCCATAATAATGTCATGAAATCACTCTTAAGTATTCAGGAATTGTCCTGTCCTAGATACAACTTACTACCATCTCCAGTTCACATTACTTATATCCACTGAAATGTATAATGATCCAAATCTCAGAGGTCACTACATGCGTTCGTTCATCTCGTATTCCTTCGATCGACTGGCTTTTCTCTTCTCTCACGTCTCTTTTTATCTAGCTCTTTGCAGACTTATATTTTCCTGCCTCGAAGTTCGAATATTCTACATCATGCCACCTGTTATTTTCTCTGCCCCTGCATGTGTTGTCTAGTCCAGGAGGTTAATTGCACTCTACCATTCTAGATTTACACAGAAATGTTATCTTCTCTGTCCTTACACATGTTATCTAGACAAAAGGTGAATTTCTCCTGCCCTTCTAGATTTCCACAAAATTAAAATCATTCTCTGTGTTTTGTCTGTTACTTTCCACTTCATAACAATTCGGACACTTGACACTTGTGTCACTTTCTTGTGATATTCGTGCTTTCAAAACATTTGCCTCACACCTGTATGACCTAATTGTTAATTGTAATTTTCATTGTTAGGATTTAGTCAAAGCTCCTCTGTTCCCAACCCTTCCTTTATTATATTCAGTAAACATCCAAAAGTTAAAATTTAGTCAAAGCTTCTCTGTTCCCAACCCTTCGTTTATTCTATTCAATAAACATCCAAAAATTTACAAAAGACCTGAACATGACACTGTAAGTGGCTGGGCAGCTTGCACAGAGGTTTACAGAGTGGCAGTGAAAACAATGTTCTGTAAAGGACATTATCACATAGATAGAAAGTTCAGATTGGTGACTGCACCACTCAGTGATAATGTCAGATGGTTGCTGATCCAGCGGTCCATGGGCTCATGCCCTTTGACCCAATAATGTCAGATGGTTGCTGATCCAGCGGTCCATGGGCTAATGCCCTTTGACCCAATAATATCAGATGAAGACTGCTAATATTGTCACTACTGACTTTATTTCAGAATCTCAGTCCAGTTCTGACCAAGATGACCAAAGAGGTGGACAATCGAGAGAAGGAACTGACCCATCAGGTCCATAGAGATATGCTAATCAGGTCATTGGATCAGGTCAAGGTTCTGACCCCTGTACTTATAAGTGGTATCAAGATTTTCATCACTGCTAACCAGTCAGGTATTATGTGGGATATATGAGTTCTGGCTCTCCTATTTAATATATTGTGTGTCAGGCTTGTTTTTTATAGATTCTAACCTTGTTCAGATTTTCCTATCTGCATCCAATTCTTCTGTATCATATTGCTAGAGGTAATAGTAGTAGGCAACTTTCCATCTTTCTGCAGGTTAATAATATTGTTGCACACAAGAAATACAACTATGATACATGGCAATAATAGATGTGACTCATCATAAGTCCAATATGATCTGCATGGAGTCTTCCACAGTATGTACAAGGACATCACAGGCCTGCTTGTATCATCTTGTGCTGTTGTGTGTCTTCTTAGACTTGCAGCCCTTGAGCTATCTGCTATTATTTTATTATGGACAGGTCATCTGGTATGTGTGTCAGATCATCGTCTGCCGAAGATACTTCTCTAAGGTGATACATCTTTGGTGAGTTACAGAAGGGCATATGATCTCAAGGTGGCCAAAAGAAGTGCTGCAAGGACTCTTTAAAGACCTCATTGAGAACCTTTGAGATAGACCAAGATACATGGGAAAAACTTGCACAAAATAGAGCTGCAATGTGTTATACAGTCAAAACAAGGTGCTGCATCTTGTGAAAAGAGGAGAAATTCAGGAGCTCAACAGCGGAGAGTAGCTAGAAAGTCTAGTATCTAGATAAAGAGTAGCTAGATAAAAAAAACTATCTACAGTGATCATCCCATGCCTGATCTGTCCAAAGAATTGAACTGAATTTCAAAAGTGGATGTAACAAATAGCCAACTTGTGTTGGGCGAACAACAAAAAAGTATGGGAACAAGTTCTCACATGTGGTTGGCCTACCAGAAAATTAGTTACAGATGTTCACCATTTAGTAGACAAAATACTCAGCGTAATAGTTAATCACGTTAATCATGTCAACAGATATAACACAACAACCAAAAATCAGAATAGACAATACTGAGATAGAATGTGTGGATAAATTTGAATACTTAGGATCAAATATCAACGGTGCAGGAGACTGCATGACAGAGATAAGGAAGAGATTAGCAATGGTGCATATTGTAAAATAACACGGTTGTAAAACATGGAAAAACAACAGAATAGAAACAAAACTGCTAATGCTAAGAACTTTTATTTTTCCGGTTGCAACATACGGCTATGAAACATGGACCCTTAGTAAAACAGCGGCAAAGAATATCAATGCCTTTGAGATGAAATGCTACAGAAAGATACTTAGAATATCATGGAAGAGAAAAAAGGGAAACTCAGATATTATAAATACATTGAAGATTCCAGAGTGTTGGTTACTAAACACAATAGCAAAAAGAAAACTACACCTGTTTGGTCATATACAGAGACAAAACTGTTTACAAAGACAAATAATGGAGGACAGAGTACCTGGGTGGAGGAGAAAGGGTAGACCAAGAAGACAATAGGCTGATAACATCAAAGATAACATGAATACATCGTTGCAAAATGCAAGCCGCATCACCCAAGACAGAGAAGGGTTCAGGGAGTTCATTGGAAAGACAATGTTCTGGAGGGAATACATTACATGACAATAATTATCACTGCCTAAGGTGGATGTGTTGTGCCATTAGCGCACATAAGACGGCAACACAAAGCATTTCCATTCTCTGGACTACATCCTGCTGGAGATCTAGTAGGACCATTGTCCTGCTATAAGAGAGATCTTTGGACTACATCCAGCTGGAGATCTAGTAGGACCATTGTCAAACTATAAGAGAGATCTTTGGACTACATCCAGCTGAAAATCTAGTAGGACCATTGTCCTGCTAAAAAGAGATCTTTGGACTACATCCTGCTGGAGATCTAGTAGGACCATTGTCCTGCTATAAGAGAGATCTTTGGACTACATCCTGCTGGAGATCCAGTAGGACCATTGTCAAACTATAAGAGAGATCTCTGGACTACATCTTGCTGGAAATCCCAGTAGGATCATTATCCTGCTATAAGTTCCAGCAGGAGTTTGAGAATGACAACACAAAAACTCTTATCACTACAGTAGCATTTCATTTTGTTTTTGTAACGTATCTGTCTATTGTCATTTCAACTTGTATCATAAACGCATCATGAAGGAGAAGTCTATATTTGACCATTTGGATTGCACTGGCCATGATCAGTCTGTGTCTCTTTAAGGTTTCTTTGATTGTCCCCATCCATCTAGTTCTTGGTCTTCCTTGTACCCCAATCTTCTTTTGATGTATGTTCGAAGGGCTTGTTACATAGGTTCCATTCTCAAGAGGTGGCCAAATTGCCTAGTTGTTGTCTCTCGATGTAGTCTTGACTGAGATGGTCTTTATTTCTTTCCTGATATCTTCATTTCTCCGTTGGTCTGTTGTGGTGACATTTATAGCTTTCCTCAAACATCTCATTTCACACTCTGTGATCTTTTTCACTATTATAACACATGTATACTTTTTCACTAGTATAACACGTCTATACTTTTGAAATATAACACTTGAAACATAGTAGTTCGAAATTGTCAATTGTTATCTTTGGTTGTACTTTCACTTTGTCATATTTATTTTTTTCATATTTAAGTACAGGTTGTCATAATTTTTATTTTTTTATATTTAAGTACAGGTTTTAGACTTCACTGTGTTTTTTGTTGATAGTAAAATTTGCTTTAGACCATCTTCATTTGTTGTTAAGAGAATTGTGTGGTCAGCATATCTAATTTCTAGGATCTGCTGACCGCTGATGGTAAGAGGCTGGAAGTCAGTATACGTCTGTCATCTTTTACGTTTCGCATTATGTTTTCAGCATAGATGTTGAACAGGTACGGTGACAGTGTGCATCCTTGTCTAACTCCTTTCTGTATATTAAACCATTCTGATATTGTTCCATCCACTTTTACTACTGCTGCCTCTTGTTCATGGTACAGCAATGCGATTTAATATGTGAGATGTTTTGGAAATCCAATGTCGACCATAATTGGTGATGTTGTACACAATCGAACGCCTTGGTGTAGTCGATGAAAGATGAATGTAGGTCTATATTGAATTCCTTGCATTTTTCTATAATGATTCTCATGTTGAAGATATGATCTCTGGTGCCTCTGCCTGATCTAAAACATTACCTCATCAACTTCTATTTCTACCTTATTTTGCAATATCTTGATTATGATATGTAAAAGTAACTTACTAGCTTGACTTATCAATGCGGTAGTTCTGTATTTAGTGCATAATTGTAGGTTGCCATTTTTTTAGTAAACAGATATAAACTGATCTTTTCTAATCGTTTGGCTAAATACCAGTTTTCCAGATCTTGCAACATAGGCTATGGTATATAAGGACACTTTCTTCTCCGATCATTTCTGTTATCTCATCGCATCTTGAGGATTTTCATTTTTAAAAATTGTGTATTGTGTTCCTGACATACTCCTGTAGTGGCTCTGGTTCTTGATCTTCATTGCTAAGTATATTGATGATTTCTGTGTTAACTCTTTCATCTATGGAGAATACCTTTTTCTCCGTTTAAGTATTACCTTTGTGATCTGTTATGACACGTAATGATGGTTTGATAACTTTGTTCTATATAGTTCTTGCAGCAGAGAACATGTCTTTGCTTTTACTTTCTTCATGTAGTTCTTCTATTTCTTTTCAAGTGTTGATTATATATTGTTGTTTATCCTGTCTAACTTGTTTTTAATTGTTCTTGTAAGTTATTTATATATTGTCTTACTTTCTGCGTCTTTCCTTGACTTATGATTTCTGTCTTCAATCAGCTTCATGGTTATGTCTGAAATGTAGGCTTGTTTTTTGGTTATTCTTTTAGGAATATGTTTTTGGACACTTGTGATCAATGTCTCTCTAATTTTATTTGCTAAGCCTTCTGATGTACTGTTTTCTTGCTCTTACATTAGGGCATAAAATCTGTTTTTGATCTCTATGTTATATTTAGAATTTTGGATGTATCATACTGAGTCATGTTGCTGTTTTGGATAATCTTTTTGAGTTTTAACTTAAACATTGAAACCAGTAGTGTGTGGTCTGAGTTACAGTCCACTCTGGGTAGTGTTTTGCAATCACCAGTCTATTGTCTGTCCCCAGGTGAACAATGATTGATCGTATTTCCAATCACCAGTATAGTGTGAATAATTGGCTTTCACCATTAGTAAATTTGACAAGAGTTCGGTTTTTTTTAAGAGAGAGACTAAAAATATCTTTGAAAACTATTTAATACTGGTTGGGAAGAATTCAAGTCACACCAGAAAATAAGAGAAGACACCAAACAACAATAAGTTTCTACAACAATAAGAAGAAAATGATGGACTTATATCAGACATGTACTTAGAATGAATGAAAACAGACTCCCAATACAAGCATTAAAATGGGTTCCAGATGCCAATAAAGGAAGACCAAGAGAGACTCTTCGAGAGAACAACTATCAAAGAGGGTATAAATATGGGTGGAAACAATATGCAAGAATTAAACACAATAACAATAAGATCAATCAAGCTGGAGAGCTCTGGTTTCTGCTCTATGCACTGTTTTTGGTACTGAAGGAATATAGATGATAGATTAACCAATCTATCACTGAGCTGGCCCATAATTATTAATATATAACTCTTTTTCATATTTGTGTTACTGTGGCCCCTGCCTAAACATCGGATCTTCTCTTGCTTTCTGGTAATTATTTAGTGGGTGGATATACTTGTTACGTAAGCTATTTTCTAAATAATTTCCATCCTCATTTTGTTATCTGTAGGTCAAGGGTTGAAAGAGGCACAAAATAGCCGCGACTACACTGTGCGTAAAATGTCTGATGAGATTCATGAGATTATCCGTGTCTTGCAGTTGACCACTTATGACGAAGAGGAGTGGGATGCGGATGACTTGACTGTTATGAAGAAAGCTCAGGTAAACAAGACCTTAATGTAGCTATACAATAATTTCAGATAGTTTGATATATCATCAATGTAAATCTCATGTTTCCTATAGGCCTACTACTAGTAGGTTTACCTGTGCTATTAGATTGTTTACCTGTACTACTAACATTCGGTTTACCTGTACTACTAATATCTCTTGGAATATGTTAAGAGACAACAGATCAAATGGTTTGCACACATCAGCAGGCTACCATCAGACAGCATACCACAGCAAGGTATGCTACACAGATACAGTGAAGGCAGACCTAGAGGCTGACCATGACAACAAAGAACCACTGAAATAAAAGAGGTGACAAATTCCACACTATACTCAGCACACAGGAGGGCCTTCTTCAGAAAACTCTTCTAAACCCTGACGCTGAAAAGCAACAAAGGGTTTAGCGAATAGATAGACTAATAGGCTTACCTGTACTAATAGTTGATTGACCTGTGCTATAAGATTGTTTACCTGTAATGTCAGTTCCTTTACCTGTAATACTAGATGGTTCACCTAAACTGGCAGTAGGTTTACCTGCACTCCCAGTAGGTTTATCCGCACTACCAGTAAGCTTACCTGTATTACCAGTAGATTAACTTGTAATTTCAGTTTACCTGTAGACTACTACCAGTGGGTTTATATTATCAATAGACTTACCTGTACTACTGATAGGTTTTCCTGTAATACCAGTAGACTTACCTGTACTACAAGTAGGCTTAATTATAATAACAGTAGGCGTACCTGTAATACAAGTTACCAGTAGACTTACCTGTGCCACCAGTTGGTTTACTTATAATAACAGTAGGCTTATCTGTAATACAAGTAGGTTTACTTATATAACAGTAGGCTTACCTGTAGTACAAGTAGGTTTACCTATAATACCAATAGGTGTACTTATAGTAACAGTAGGTTTACCTATACATACTACAAGTAGGTTTACCTGTAACAACAGTAGGGTTACTTGTAATAACAGTTGGCATACCTGTAATACAAGTAGGTTTACTTATAATAACAGTAGACGTACCTGTACTATCAGCAGGTTTACTTATAATAACAGTTAGTTTACCTGTAGATTACTACAAGTAGTGGGATGCAAAGGAAACACACTGCGCTTGGTGGACCCAGGGTTAGGAGATAACTAAGATCCCAAATATACCTCCTCGTGGCGCACCCTGGAAACAGAAACACAGTGGCTCGTGCTGATTCTGGCTAAATCATTTGGGGATCGGGAATTTCGAGGTAGCAGATGGAAAGAGGTTTGACTGCATAAGAGACAGACAATATCTTCGATACCACTAACGCAAATAAATGCAGTGGCACTGTCAACACTCAGTGACACTAGTCAGTCCAGTCCGAGCATTGGAGGGGAGGCCAATGAAAATGTACGAAAAGACACATGCTTAGCGAGAGATAAAAAGACTACATACTGAATACATTTAAAGGGCAGCACAGCGTCAGAGGGCAGCGCCAACTGCAAATAAAAAGTGAAAACGAGTTCCAAGGAAATTAGAACTACAAGCTTTGTTAGCTCGAGACAAGCTTCTGGTTACCTGGGTTCCATATGGGCAGAAACCAACACCCAATCATGGGTGCTTGGCAAAGCAAGAAGACCTGGCCTAACTCTAACATCGAGCTTTCCTATACTGGAAACATGCTCACAAAGAGATATGGTTCCGTACCCGATGGGCTCAGGCACAAAAGGGACAATGATGGCAGCCCAGGCCCAACTCTACTGTCAAGCTTTCCTGTTCAGGAATTATACTTGCAGAAAGAAAGGGTTCAGTACCTGATGGGCTAGGCACAAATGGGACAAGGTCGTTCAGCTTGAGAGCACGCCTTACTCCCAAACGCATGGTGAGACCTCGGACTTGGACGAGGAGATGTCGGTGAACGACACCTCGGCTAAGAAGGTGAAAGATCCCTGGTCCAACTCTTCTGCTGAGATCTTCCTTCACCGGAACCAGGCTTGGAGAGGAGAAAAGGTTCAGTACCCGATGGGCTCAGACACAGAACGTCTAATTCCACGAGGCAAGTTCAAAGATGGTGGAACAACTCGTGCAAGATAGACGTGAATGACAATCGTCTCGGCAAAGTGTCACTACACACCAGAGTGCCTGTTGACAGATAGGCGGGATGTCACGGACTAGGGAAATCTACTACCCGAATAAAAGACATGACGAAAACGGATGTGCTGGGCTTTGGACGTTCAGACCACAAAGTGAGCCAACTGAGGTGCAAATAACACAGTTTCATTGTGGAACTTGCAGTACAACGTGCTTTACGCTCTCCAGTGGAAATCACTTGATATATTCGTTGTGGTTATAAGAGAGTGAACGAAGAAGAAGACTACAAGTAGTATTTATATTTATATTATCAATAGGCTTACTTGTACTACCAGTAGGTTTACTTATACTTAACATTAGGCTTGCCTGTAATACAAGTAGGTTACCTGTAATAACAGTAGTTTTACTTATAATAATAGTATGTTTACTTGTACTACAATTTGGTTTACCTGTAACACCAGTAGAATTACCTGTAGGCCTACTATCAGTAGGTTTACTTATAATAACAGTAGGCATACCTGTAATACAAGTAGGTTTATACGTAATTCCAATAGGCTTACCTGTACCATCATTAAATCAAAAGCTTAATCTATTGAACTATGCACACTTCCTGAATATGAGATATCTGTAAATGTAAGGAAAGTGATTAGAAGCACTGACAGTGATGAGAAAACTGACGATGACATTCAGTTGTGTTGTATGTTATACATTCACAGAATGCACTTGATGGTAGAATGAAGTCAGCTCATGACTGGCTTACAGACCCTGCTGCGTTGGTTGGAAGTCTTGGTAAGCACTCAGTTAAACTGAAGTAATGAAGAAAGAACACAGTAACATGATGAAGGGAAGGATAGAGTGTCAAAAATACTTATGTATAGGCATGGAAGGGGGGGGGGGATTGTGAGCTCTATCATCAGTAGAGTATGATTTAATAGATATGAATTGAATGTTATGAGCACTGATAGTTTTTTGCCAATGAGAGATAGAATAGACCATTGATTATATATATATATATATATATATATATATATATATATATATATATATATATATATATATATATATATATATATATATATATATATATATAGCATAACAGCATTGAAGCAGACTGTAGATGACACCATGTCACTCTTCAAGGCATGCGCTCAGCAAGCCAAGGAAGAAAAGTGGAATGAATTCTGCAATAATTCATATATAATAATATATGAAATACGAGTATATTATTATATTATATATATATATATATAATCTTCTTTGCACACCAGATACGTCCATAAGTGCTCAGATCTCCACTTCAGTAAATCTCTCAGGGTATAGCGACTGATGGTTCTGGTTCTATGTTGGTTCACTACTCTTTTTGAAATCTTTGTCAGGGGTTCTCTATGGACTATGTCCATCCTTACTCCCAATTCGCACATTCCCGATATTGACTCATGCTCATTCATCTCAAAACCCTCTGATAGTGAGGACTCACAAAGAGCAATGAGTGTGTCTGCTCGGTCCATAGACTGACCATCTGTTGTGGTGGTGAGGCTAGCTAATTGGTCAGCACCTTCGTTTTCCTTCACACCCGCATGTTCGGGGACAAAAGATAAGTGTGAGTTTTCTTAGTGGTGCCCACATTTTGGCTCTCTATCGTGACATATTCTTCCGGAACATTGTATTCATCGTGGATACTCTGAACGCCTCTCTGTCATGGGCAAGCAGGCCTACATTGGCCAGAGACATGCTCATACATTATTCGATATTGCTGGTCCATTGTCTTCTTGGTCTTCCTCTTCTTCTCTCCTCTCACCTGGTACTCTGCCCTCTAGAATCAGTCTTTCGATACCATCATGTCGCTTTAAGTGTCAAAAATACTGTAGCTTTTTTATGATGGTATTTAGAAACCATCCTTCATTTGGTTTCAGTAATTTCCTAATTTCAATGGTCTTCTTTTTCTCTGTCCATGATATTCGTAGGATCTTTTTTAGCACTTCATTTCAAATGAATTTATTCTTTTTGATATTGTCTTATTTAAAGTCCAAGTCTTGCATCCATATGTTGCCACTTGGAAAACACATGATCTTAAAAGGGTTACTTTAGTGTTGTTATTACTACTTTGCCATAGCTTTCTCATTTGTGTTAATTTGAGTGTTGCAATTGTGAGTCTTTTTCTAATCTCGACTGAACAATCTCCAGAACTGTTTATATTTGATCCCAGATATTCAAATTTGTTTACACATTCTAGTTCTATATTGTCTATCTTGATTATTGGCTTGATCTTTGTTTTGTCTGTTGTCAAAATTTTTGTTTTCTGTGCGTCTAGATATAGATTTTGGATCTCGCTGTATTTCTTTGTTGTTGTGATTAGCTGTTGCAGTCCCTCAGGATGTGTAGTAAGGAGGACTGTGTCATCTGCATGTCTTATTTTGATAATATCCGCCGAAGACGGATGTGTTGGGCCATTGGCACAAATAAAACGGTGACACAACGCATTTCCATTCTCTGGACTACATCCTGCTGGAAATCTAGAATGGATCATGGTCCTGCTACAACAGAAATCCAGCAGGAGTTTAGAATGAACGCTGAAGAAGAAGAAGAATTTTGATAATATACAACAGTAAAAGGTAAAGCTAGGTCCCATGGCAGCAACCTGCTGTCAGGGATGACGACAGCTCTTCATGTTCTAAGCCGCAGCAACTATTAGATGGGCTAGTAGCAGACAAGAAAAACTGTAGACATTTTATTCTGGATTGTATTATAATACAAGATATTGACATTTCTGAATGTTTTCAGGGGATAAGTCAATCCGGCAGTCAATTGAAGATGCAAGGAAGATTGCAGAAAGGTGTACCAACCCAGCAGATAGAGATACTATCTTACGCAGCACCAGTGATATAGAGAGCATGGTCAATGCCCTCTCAGAGCTGAGACAGCAAGGGAAGGTAAGTACTGTGTAGCCAAGATATATTCAGAGATACAACCACAGGCACTCTGATTGCCTATATCTACCTGGTTCATATATATCTACCTGGTTCTTGTCTCATCATCATCAATCATGTGCCTTCTCCTCAACGAAGGTTGGCTGCAGCAGACCTCCAACATCCCCTGTCTCTTGTTTTGGTTGATGCACTCTGCTAGACTGTAACCTGTCCATCTTGTCATGTTACTTACTTTCTCACTTGTATCTCTGCCTACCTCTTGCTCGCTTTCCTTTGACTTTACCCTCACGTAAGGTCTTCAGCAAGGTGTCATGTCATTTAATATTTCAAAAATATTTTATATGCTTGATCTTTATTTCCTTAAATAATTCTTTCTTCATATTAAATGTTAGAATCTTTGTTTGTTTTCTTCTCTTTCCATGATGTTCTCCCTATTCTTCTATATATCCACATCTCAAAGGCATCAATTCTTTCTTCTAATTGTTTGGTTATTGTCCATGTTTCTGAGCTCTACATTAATATGGAATAGATGTAGCATTTTATAATTCTCATTTTTAACTTGTTTGTAATTTATTTAGATGCTAATATTTTTCTCATGTCATTGAAGCTACTTTTAGCCATTCCTATTCTCCTTTTAACTTCTGTTTCACATCTACCATCATTTGTGACTGTGTGTCCAAGATATTGATAGTGTTCTACTTGTTGTAGTTTCTCCCCGTTTATGTTTAGCATCTTTTCTTCTGTGACTTTACTGATTATCATGGTTTTTTGTTTTTTAAATATTTATATCCAATCCATATTCTTTACTTGATTTATCAACAGTGTCATCTGCATATCTCATGTTGTTTATTATTTTCCCATTGATCTTGAGTCCTTCTATATGTTAACTTAAATATAAATATAAACCATAAATGTGCAGGAACAATACTGATGTCATTGTGACCTACAAGATAGCATACCACACATAAATGATTTTCAGTGACACATAAATTTGACTGCTTAGATCAGTGGTTCTCAAAGTGGTGCATATGGGGACATGAAGAAATATTTTGAATTTGAGGTTGGTGGGGGCACCTGAAGGTGCTAAACAAGAAGAATTATAGCAATATAACTTCTTCATGACTTATCAAGGAAGTCAATTACTTTTTGTAGGCACCATGAGACTAAGGAAGAAATTCTTTTCCAAAAGAGTAACTGGCCACAAAAGGTTAGAACCATCACTGGCTTGGATGACATATTGTTCTATAGCTGTGACATTTATTTTGGTTATGTCCCCTATATATTTTCTAGTTGATTCATTACATAATGTTTCTGTAATTGCCATCTGATTTCCCTTAGGGAAGTAGCCCCCAGGCAATGTCTCTTGCTCGTAGCATCCAAGAGAAGTTGAAGGAGCTGCAGCAACAGACAGCTCAGGGCATCATCAACACTGAACGAAGTGGAATTCGCAAACCTGCACCAACTGTTGACGGGAAAGTGGAGCAGGCTCGTAGTTGGTTGGCCAATCCTGGTTTTGATGATAAGGGACTTGGTAAGTGTATTAATTTCTCCTTCCTCCACAATGAAAATTGAACCAATAAATGGTAACAGTGAGAAACAGCTAATAAAGAGACCCACAAGTTCTATTGTCTAATTATCTATCCCCAGGTGGTGGTGTTGTTGTAGCTTCCACACTTGCAGTTGAGCGTAGGTGTTTCTGAAGGAGATGTAGTCTGCATTCCAGAGCCAGGTGTGTTGCTCTGGTTGAGGTTTAGTCATGTTTGCTCAGAATGGTTTTGATGTTGTTTATCCATTTTTTCCTAGATCTGCCCTTGGCTCTGTATCCTGATCCATTTTGTTATACACTCTTATGGAAACTTGATCGTTCATCCTCTCAAGATGTTCAAACAATTTTATCTGCTGTTTCTCTATATATTCGATGCATGATATTATACCTATTACCTTTCTGATGTTCTCATTATTAATTTTGGAGAGTCTGGTGACTCCAGTAGCCTTCCTTAGATGTATCATCTCGCAAGTTTCAATCTTTCTCTTATGTGTAGATGTCAGTTGCCAAGTCTAGCAGTGGTAGCATAGTGTTGGTATAACGATGTTCTTAATCATTTGTTTCTTTACTTCTATGTTGATTTTTGGGTGCAATAGCAAAGGTGACAGCTGGTATTTCACAGCATGTGCCTTTTGACATCTTATAATATCTCTCTTTCAAGTCATTCGTCTTCCATGAAGATACTTTCTAGGTAATTGAACTCTTTGACTTGTTTTATTTTTGTGTTTTCTATTTGGATATTCAAGTGCTCTGTTGGTCTCATTATTTGCACAGTTTCTGTATTTTGTATCATAATCTGCATGTATTTATTGCATATTCTTATTGCATATTCTGAGTTGATATGAGTTTGCAATTTTTTTTTGTCCTCATCTATGATGCTTTGATCATCAGCAAAAAAGCAGCTCTTTGAGTTCATTGTTAAGTTGTTCATTCCTTGTTGTTTCTTCTTCTTCTGCGTTCGTTCTCAAACTCCTGCAGATTAGCAAGATGTAGTCCGGAGAACGGAATATGTTGTGTCATGGTTTACAGAATTGTTGCGATATCTGCGCCTTTCGGCCTGACACATTCGACTTCAGCATGGCTTTGGGTCACTGGCCCTATATGGGATGGGACAGCCAACTCCATCCCATAACCTCCTTAGTCGCCTTTTACGACATGCGTGGAAGGTAAACAGTGTTGCTATTCTTTGCTCCCCTTTCTGGCCTCGATAACACATGGGCAGTTGTTGTTTCCTTTTCTGTGCTGTTATGTATGTCATTTTGTGTTTCTTTTATAATTCTGTCTATCTAGACATTGAATAGAATAGGTGACATCATACATCCCTGTCTGACTCCTGTTTTTGTTGTGAATGGTTTTGATGCTCTGTTTTCTCACCTTGCTTTGATGTTATGTAGTAGTCCTTTGATTCTGTATATTTATATAGTTTCCTGTAGTATGTCTGTTTATTCTGTCGAATGCTTTTTCTTGGCAGACAAAGATTGATTACTGACACAAAATAACACAGGTTGAAAAAGTGAAATATCTTGGCACCCTGTTAACATCAGAAGGTAGATGCTCAAGTGAGATAAAGAGCCAAACAGCACAAACCAAATCAGCATTCCAAAAAATGGGATCCATTTTGTGTAATTGAACACTATCAATGCAGACCCGAATTCGAGTGCTATGTTATATTGAACCAATTATTTTTTATGGATGTGAAGCATAGACTGTAAACAAAAAAAAATTATAAATGAACTGGAGGCTTCAGGGTTGTGGTTTCTGAGAAGAATGATGAAAATACCATGGACAGCTAAGAAAACTAATGCAGATGTCCTCATTGATGCTGGTGTAAAAATAAAAATGATAGAAAACATTAGGGGCAAATAGTCATGTTTCTAGTGCATGTGCTGAGAAGAACACAGCTTTAACATAACCACTGGGAAATTAAAGGGAGAAGAGACAGGGGACAACAAAGAGAGAAGTTACTAGATGGACTAGTATTATGGCACGGGAAAAGTTCACCAACCGAGCTTATTGACAACACAAGAGACAGAGAGCTGTGGAGAAGCACGATCGCCTACACCATTCGGCATGGCACTTGATTGATTGATTATTGCATATGTATTATTGTGTAAATAAACTTTTAACGTGATGAGCTAAAATGACATAGTAGACAGCAGCATTTTACTTGAATATGTCTAATCATATAAATCAGTATTGTCAGATTAATCATTTTTCTTGGAACATATTTTTTCTGTCTCAGTTAAAGCTGTCATTCTTAGGAAGTGTTTTTTGTGTGTCTCAGTAGTTATTTCTTCTGGTTATTTATTTCTCACAGAGTTGAGTTTTTTCTGTTACTAATAGCAATATTCATATTTCTTTCTGCACTAAAACAGGGGAAGCTGCCACTCGCTTAGTTGTTTCTGAAGGTAGAAAGGTTGCCAACTGCTGTACAGGTCCACAGAGGCAAGAGTTGCTGAGACTGTGTGATGAGGTGGAGATCTTGACCAATCAGCTGTCTGATTTGTGCAAAAGAGGCCAGGTAAACAGACAGATTTTCTGGTGACCAAGCTACTTGTGTTAGGGTTTTTATTCTTTTTAGGCGAAGGTCAGATTACATCAGATAGTGAGGGTCATGCTACATGAAGAAATTGAAAGTCAGCTGAAATTAAGGGATTGAGAGTCAGGTGAAATTAAGGGATTGAGGCTCAGGTGAAATTAATTGATGGAGAGTCAGGTGAAATTAAGGAATGGGTCAGGTGAAATTAAGGGATTGAGAGTCAGGTGAAATTAAGGGATTGAGGCTCAGGTGAAATTAATTGATGGAGAGTCAGGTGAAATTAAGGAATGGGTCAGGTGAAATTAAGGGATTGAGAGTCAGGTAGAATTAAGGGATTGAGAGTCAGGGAAAATTAAGGGATGGAGAGTTAGGTGAAATTAAGGGATTGAGAGTCAGGTGAAATTAAGGGATGATGAGGTGAAATTAAGGGATTGTGAGAGTCAGGTGAAATTAAGTGATGATGAGGTGAAATTAAGGGATTGTGAGAGTCAGGTGAAATTAACCGTTAACACTCCAAATTAAAATTATGCAATTTCTCCCTGCCATTGGTTTGTTTTTTTGACAGTTTGCATTATATTTGGTTGGTGTTTAGAGATTTTAAAATAATATGTGTACATGTAAATAAAGAATTGAATACTGCATATATTGATGTAAGTTTTGTTTGCTGTAAGTATGATACAAAAGGTGTGAGTAGGTTGTGAAGATGAAAAAATGTGGGAAAAAATGAAAAAACATTAACAAAATAAATTACTCACTTTTCTGATGTGGAAACCTTGGTAAAATTCTTTTACACACCTAAGTCTATTGCGTTTCAAAGCAATACACACGACCAAAATGTAGTATTACTATCAGTGATGCAAAATTAAATCAAGCGGATAAAGTCAAATATCTTGGTATCATTTTAACATCAGATGGCAGGTGCTACATTGATATCAAGAACAGGATATCACAGGTCAAATCAGCATTTTAAAAAATGAGAAACATTCTATGCAACGGAGTAATATCAATGCATATACCAGTTTGAGTGCTAGAATGTTATATAAGCCAATACTTCTTTATGGAAGCGAAACATGGACAGTAAACAATAGTGCCCAAGATAAGCTGAAGGCAATTGAGATGTGCTTTTTAAGAAGAATGATGAAAATTCCATGGACAGCCAAAAAAATGAATGTAGAAGTTCTCAGAGATGCTGGAGTAAAATGACAAATTATATGTGAAAAGAATAAACAGACAATCAAGATTTTTAGAGCATGTGATGAGAAAAGCAAAATGTGAACATTTAGCAACCACCGGAAAGATCAAGGGGAGAAGAGACAGAGGAAGACAAAGAGATAAATTTCTGGATGGGTTGTCACTGTGGCACAAAAAGAATTCACCAACTGAACTTATTAACAACACAAGAGACAGAGAGAGTTGTGGAGAAGCATGATTGCCTACACCACTCAGCATGGCACTTGATTGATTGATTGAAATTTATTGTATTTATGTTGTTTCATAACTGAACTAACATAATATCACTGTGGAAACAAATAAAACATATAGATGGAACTTACCTCAAATAAAGTGTTCTCTATCCCTAGTAGTGTCTATAGTCCACATCAGTATATTAATATTTATAGGAATTCCCTATCATCAGAATCACATCCCATAATGATTTTACTGAAAAAGACGGACATTATAGCACAATTCACGCTGGTCATGCAGAATGTGACTGATATCTAGAATCTTCAAATAATCACTGCAACATTAATCTCTCTTGCAAACACAATGCAGGAAATGGTAGTACAACAGAATAGATAGTTAGGATTCGCTGAGATTCCAATCACGTGACATTAACGATCACGTAATTCCACATTGCCAAATATGGGATTAGCAAGGTTAGCATATATTTGATAATGGATGTTTACAAAGAGAAAACCGTTGTTGCATATTTTTGACTATAGTGTGGTAGGTTAGTTAATTAGTTAGTAGTCATCGGATCATTATCACTGCAAACTGGACATGTCCATAGTTGCTCTGATCTCTCCCTAAGTGTATCCGCCATTACACTTCTGCTGACAGTACCGGTCCTATCCCGGTTGAATATCATTCTTCTGCACCCTCCAAAATGTTCATTTCTAATAACACCGCATTTCAAACCCTGATCTTTAATCCTGGCCATTGAAAGAGATTGGAGCAACTATGGACATATCCAGTTTGCAGTGATGATGATCCGATAAATAACTAACTAATTGACTAATAGCAGTGGGAACAGTTTTAGAATTTTGTAGCTGTTATTTTTCCTTTACCAATAATATTAGGTCTAAAACTATTCAAATTTTCAACAGGTCAGTAATCTTGACTGTCAAGATCGAAAACACTGTTGTTTTCTGACACATCACTCGAAATAATATCTCCAATTATAAAACTCTCAAAGAATAATAAAGCCTGATTGCAAAATCTTTGAGCTCTCTTACTAGTGGAAGATGAAGCCATTTTGCTAATTTCAGAAAAGCTGAACCTGTCTTGTTTGAATATTAATTTAAAATAAATATGTCACATGCATCTAATCACACAGTACCACGAAGGTTTCATTTCGTTAGCCAGACTTCTAAAGTTTAAACAGCTAAATAACTTAATACAAATTAATTTACAATCAAAACGAAGCAAATTTAGATGGCTTATCTGCATGAACGAATAATCGTGGATACGTCAGCAATGGATGTCTATCTGCAATGATATATTGTTTTTATTGGTGGAAAGAGGGATTAAGGGTCAAGTGACATTAAGGGATTGAGAGTCAGTTGACATTAAAACATTGAGGTCAGTGACATTAATCAATTTAGGGTCATCAGATGTTATTAATTAATTTAGGGTTCAGGTGACATTAGAAATTGAGGTCAAATGGCCAGAAAGCAAGCAGTCAAGTAATATTCACAAGCTTTGGCTCATAAAATACATAGAAATTTTACTCTTAGATGTGTTGATATAGCATAATAGGGAAGGCAAAATAAAAAGAGTCACTGTTGCCTGTCATTTATGCTGCACAAGTTATATAAGGAAGTTTTGAGGGTAGGGATGGCAGTCCCATCTCATAGGGTGTCAAATTTACTTAAGAGCAATGTTAAATCGGATGTGTCTTGCCAAAAGCGCACATATCACAGTCAAATTGTCAGTCATAACATGATACATTCTATTCTCTGGACTACATCTTACTAATCTGCAGGAGTTTGAGAACAATCTTAGCAGGAGCTAAGTATCCAGTGAAGTAGTAAACCCTCATCCCAGTAGAGTTGCCAATCCTATTGCCCAGTAGAGTTGCCAATCCTATTGCCCAGTAGAGTTGCCAATCCTATTGCCCAGTAGAGTTGCCAATCCTATTGCCCAGTAGAGTTGCCAATCCTATTGCCCAGTAGAGTTGTCAATCCTATTGCCCAGTAGAGTTGCCAATCCTATTGCCCAGTAGAGTTGCCAATCCTATTGCCCAGTAGAGTTGCCAATCCTATTGCCCAGTAGAGTTGCCAATCCTATTGCCCAGTAGAGTTGCCAATCCTATTGCCCAGTAGAGTTGCCAATCCTATTGCCCAGTAGAGTTGCCAATCCTATTGCCCAGTAGAGTTGCCAATCCTATTGCTCAGTAGAGTTGCCAATCCTATTTCCCAGTGGAATAACCAACCCTCTTGCCCAGTGGAGTAGCTAGTTTCCTTACCTGCTGTGTTTACCTTCCCTAATTCATGCATCATGTACTCATTTACAGCTGACTGGAGCGGTTGTGTCAAGTGAGAAATCATGACCTGGATTTATTTCTGTCCGGACGTATTTTCGAACCCGGCACTATATTCTTGATTAGAAACATGGCTTCACAGCATTTAGGGCATTCCCATAAGTGCTCTGCCCTCTGTTCCAGCAGCCATCCCAGTGTATGTAGACTCAGAGTCCCAGTCAGATATTGATTGTGTGATCTTCGGGACTTTCCAAAACATTTACTTTTCCTTCCCTCACCTCTAGATACTCCTATTTTTTAATATTCTTTGTATGTGTACGTTCTCAGCCTCACGATGTAACCAGGTAACAGTAAGCAAGCTCCTATCAACAAGGCTACTGCCATCCTCTTGTAACACAGCTGTTTTTATAATACATTTAGAAGCTTTCAGGAGGCTATTCTTATCACTCCAATTGAAATCACTGGCACTTGTTCGTGGATTCTAAAGTGTTCCTCTTTTACAGGGTAATGGACCGCAAGCCAGGGCTATTGCTCGTAATCTGGATGACAAACTGGCCTCTCTTAAGGTTAAGATCCGAGATGCTCTGGTTAACCAGGTAAGTGTTACATATCTTAAGCATTGAGAAAATGCTGAATAATTATGTAGAATTTAAAATTAAGGGTTAAACTATGATGGAGTTGGTAGCCTACCCTATTCAGGTGTAGAGTTGCAGCTGAAGATGGCTGTGTCTGACCATTAGTTAGTTAGTTTGTTCCTTTCGTGCTGCAAGCGATACATAGGGCAGAGGTTTTGGTTCTCCATATGATGCGGTCCGCTGCCTGCAGCTTTAGTTCCTGGATGGTCTTACAGCCTATTAATTCCCCTTCTTTAAGAATGGTGTTTTAAAGGGTTGTTTTAGGTCTTCCTCTTTTTCTTTTACCCTCAGGTGACCACATAAGGGCATGTTGGTTTATTCTGTTTACATCTAGTCATAAAACGTGACCAAGGTATTTCCATCTTCATTTTCTTATGATGTCTGAAACATACACTTGGTGTGTTTTGTCTCTTAGATCACTGTGATGAAGTCGCTCCATTTTATGTTTATCAGTGTGCAAAGACATTTGTTTTCGAATCTGTTTAGTTTGTTGTCTGTTGCTGTCTGTCTGTCTGACCATTGGTGGAAATAAAATAAAGACACAACTCATTTCCATTCTCTGGACTCATCATCATCAAACCCATAGCCCTTCAGAGTTTTAGGGGTGTCACTCTGGAGACATCAGCACAAAAATGCTTCCATGCCTACTTGTTTTCAGTTCCTTGTTTATATGTGGAAAATCTTAATCCTGTCCAGTCTTTAATATTATCTATCCATATTTTCTTGTGACCTCCTCTTATTCCTTCATCCTCTACTGTTCCCAGCAAGATAGTTTTGGAAAGGGAATCGTGCTTCATTATGTGGCCAAACCACATAAGCTTGAGATGTTTCACCACTGCCGTCAGATGTTCTTGTTGTCCTGCAAGAGTATTTATTTTGTTTCTCACATGTATGTTGGTTTTATGTTCTGTATAATCGATATGTAATATTCATCTGTAGCATTGTTTTCAAAAGCTTGTATTCTCCTCTTAATCAAGAACACAAAGAAATACAGAGAATCACAAAACTTATATTTAAACACATAAAAAAAAGAAAAATCATGTAAACAGATATAACAACACAACAACCAAACATCAGAATAGAGAACACTGAGATAGAGTGTGTGGATAAATTCAAATACTTAGGAGCAAATGTCAATGGTGCAGGAGACTGCATTGCAGAGATAAAGAAGAGATTGGGGTGCAAAGGGAATGCATTGCTGTAGGTGGACCCAGAGTTAGCAGATAACCAAGATCCCAAATGTGCCTCCTCGCTGTGCACCCTGGAAACAGAAATACAGCAGTTCGAGCTGGTTCTGGCCAAATCATTTGGGGATCGTGTCCGAGAATGTGGAGGTAGCAGATTGAAAGAGATTTGACTGCATAAGAGACAGACAACATCTCCGACACCATTTGCATGACCACATACAGTGACACTGTCGACATACAGTGACGCTGAACATTGGAGGGGTGGCCAATGTAAAAGGTACGTGGAGATTGATGGCATGTCGAGAGACTAATAGATGTCATACTGAGTACAATGACACAATGAAAGGCAGAACAGCGCCAGAGGGCAGCGCGAACTGCAATTAGAAAGGAAATGTTCCTAGGAAAGGGGAACTACAAGCTCTGTTAGCTCGAGATGAGCTTCTAGTTACCTGTGCTCCTTATAGGCAGAGACCCATACCCAATCATGGGCGTTCGGAAAAGCAAGAAGACCTAACCCAACTCTAACGTTGAGCCTTCCTAAACCGGAAATAAGCTCACGAAGAGAAAGGGATCCGTACCCGATGGGCTTAGGCAGAAAAGGGACAACGTTGGCAGCCCTGGCCCAACTCTACTGTCAAGGTTTCCTATACCGGAAATACACTTGCAGAGAGAAAGGGTTCAGTACCTGATGGGCTCAGGCACAAAAGGGACAACGATATTAGCCCTGGCCCAACTCTACTTTCAAGCTTTCCTATACCGGAAATACACTTCCAGAGAGAAAGGGTTCAGTACCTGATGGGTTCAGGAGCTATTGGGACAAGGTTGCTCAGCTCTAGAACGCCTTGCTCCCAAACGCGTGGTGTGAGACTCGAACTTGGACGAGGGGTTCACGATGTCTGTGAATGACGCCTTGGGTAGGAGGGCGAATGAGCCAGGGTCCAACTCATCAGACGGGTTCTTCCTCATATGGAACCAGGCTCGCAGATGAGAAACGTTTCAGTACTCGATGGACACAGGCAGAGTACGTCCAAGTGCACGAGATGGTTTCATAGACTGTGGAACACCTCGTACCAGATAGACGCGCTCGACAAGCGTCTTGGCGAAGAGGCACTACACACCAGCATGCCCGGCAACAGATACACAGGCTGTCACGGACTAGGGACCAAACCCGAAATAAAGGAATGACGAAAATGGATGTGCTGGACCTCGGATGTCCTGACCACAAGTGGCCAACCAGGGTGAAAATAATCACAGTTCTACTGTGGAACTTGCAGCACAACGTACTTCACACTCCCTGGCGGAAATCACACAAAATATTCGTTGTGGTTATTTGAGAGCGAACGCTGAAGATGAAGAAGAAGAAGAAGAAGAGATTGGCAATGGCATATTGTAAAATAACACATTTGTAAAACATATGGAAAAATAACAGAATAGAAATGAAACTGCTAATGCTAATAACTTTTATTTTTCTAGTTGCAACATATGGCTGAGAAACATGGACCCTAAGTAAAACAATGGCAACAGAGATCAACACTTTTGAGATTAAATGCTACAGAAAGATACTTAGAATATCATGGAAGGGAAAAAAAGAGAAACTTATATATTATAAAACACGTTGAAGATGCCAGAGTGCTGGTTACTAAACACAATATCAAAAAGAAAACTACACCTGTTTGGTCATATAAAGAGACACAACTGTTTAGAAAGGCAATAAATGGAGGACAAAGCACCTGAGTGGAGGAGAAAGTACAGACCAAGTGATGATGGACTGATGACATTAAAGATAACATGAATATGTCATTGGAAAAAATGCAATTTGCATGGTCCAAGACAGAAAAGGGTTAAGGAAGTTCATTGGAAAGTCAACGTTCTGGAGAGAATACGTTACATGACACATACTCTTAAAATTTAAGTGTGTGTGTTATGTGTGTGTTATGTGTGCATGCGTGTGTGTGTGTGTGTGGTGTGGTGTTGTGTGTGTGTGTGTGTGGTTATAGGTTTGTGAATGGATAGATAGTAATTTTTTTCAATAGAAGGCACATTTTGTTTTAATAATAGGCTGTAATTTATGGGTGATTTTGAGAAGTTCAGTATTATTTTTTAATTTTCATATGAATTTTGTGTTGAGGTGATGCACTTGTTATATGATAAATGTCTTAAAGCAAAGTTTGCAGACATGATATTTTGTGTTGAGGTGATGCACTTGTTATGTGATAAATGTCTTAAAGCAAAGTTTGCAGAGATGTGATATTTCTGTGAAGGCTGGTGCTGTCTTTGATGAAAGTTAGCCATCAGATCATTATCATGGCATTCCAAACTAGTCCATAGATGTCAATCAATCAAGTGCCATACCGAGTAGCATAGGCAATTATATTTCTCCACTACTCTCTATCTCTTGTGTTGTTAATAAGTTCAGGTGGTGAGATCTTTTTGTACCACAGTGACAACCCATCCAGTAATTTCTCTCTTTGTCTTCCTCTGTCTCTTGTCCTCTTGATCTTTCCGGTGGTTGCTAAATGTTCAAGTTTTACTATTCTCATCACATGCCTTATATACCTGATATGTTTGCTTCTAATTTGTCTTTTTATTCCAGCATCTCTGAGAACTTGCACATGAGTTTTCTTGGCTGTCCATGGAATTGTCATTAATCTTCTCATAAACCTCATCTCATTAAAAATATTGCACAAACAGGAACATTGTCAGACATTCAAACTGGAGGAATACAAGGAAGCACCTGGAAAACATGTTGAGGTCACTATGTGCTATGGTGAACAGCCCTGCTTTGAACAGCATTGCTCTAGTGCAATTGGCTGAAAAGTTGTATCCAATTTTCTGAGATAGGAAACCTCATTGTAGAAGAATATGAGAGAGAAATAGAGGGAGGGAGAGAGGGCGACAGAGATATTGTTTGCTAAATCTAGAGATCTCAGATTACACTGCAAAATTAAATTTGTACAGATAGTATTAGAGGAAAGCACAGAGAATATTTGACAGAATTGCCCACTGTACCACACACACAAAAAGAAAACTATGGCTATCTTACACATCTCTGACAGACAATCTCAATGGGCCTGGTGATCAAAGCATAGTTCATTGAAGAAATCCATGTCAACATATGACAGATAGGTGAACAAGGAATAAATCCATGTAAGTGTATGACTCAGAAGAACAAGGAAGAAATTCATGTCAGTGTATGATTCAGAAGAACAAGGAAGAAATTCATGTCAGTGTATGATTCAGAAGAACAAGGAAGAAATTCATGTCAGTGTATGATTCAGGAGAACAAGGAAGAAATCCATGTCAGTGTATGACTTAGATAGGAGAACAAGGAAGAAATCCATGTCAGTGTATGATTCAGGAGAGCAAGGAAGAAATCCATGTCAGTGTATGACTTAGATAGGAGAACAAGGAAGAAATCCATGTCAGTGTATGATTCAGGAGAACAAGGAAGAAATTCATGTCAGTGTATGACTTAGATAGGAGAACAAGGAAGAAATCCAATGTTAGTGTATGATTCAGATAGGAGAACAAGGAAGAAATCCATGTCAGTGTATGACTTAGATAGGTGAACAAGGAAGAAATCCATGTCAGTGTATGATTCAGAAGAACAAGGAAGAAATTCATGTCAGTGTATGATTCAGGAGAACAAGGAAGAAATCCATGTCAGTGTATGACTTAGATAGGAGAACTAGGAAGAAATCCATGTCAGTGTATGATTCAGGAGAACAAGGAAGAAATTCATGTCAGTGTATGACTTAGATAGGAGAACAAGGAAGAAATCCATGTCAGTGTATGATTCAGAAGAACAAGGAAGAAATTCATGTCAGTGTATGATTCAGGAGAACAAGGAAGAAATCCATGTCAGTGTATGACTTAGATAGGAGAACTAGGAAGAAATCCATGTCAGTGTATGATTCAGGAGAACAAGGAAGAAATTCATGTCAGTGTATGACTTAGATAGGAGAACAAGGAAGAAATCCAATGTTAGTGTATGATTCAGATAGGAGAACAAGGAAGAAATCCATGTCAGTGTATGACTTAGATAGGTGAACAAGGAAGAAATCCATGTCAGTGTATGATTCAGGAGAACAAGGAAGAAATCCATGTCAGTGTATGATTCAGGAGAACAAGGAAGAAATCCATGTCAGTGCATGACTTAGATAGGAGAACAAGGAAGAAATCCATGTCAGTGTATGATTCAGGAGAACAAGGAAGAAATCCATGTCAGTGTATGATTCAGAAGAACAAGGAAGAAATTCATGTCAGTGTATGATTCAGAAGAACAAGGAAGAAATTCATGTCAGTGTATGATTCAGGAGAACAAGGAAGAAATCCATGTCAGTGTATGACTTAGATAGGAGAACAAGGAAGAAATCCATGTCAGTGTATGATTCAGAAGAACAACTAAGAAATCCATGTCAGTGTATGATTCAGAAGAACAACTAAGAAATCCATGTCAGTGTATGACTTAGATAGGAGAACTAGGAAGAAATCCATGTCAGTGTATGACTTAGATAGGAGAACTAGGAAGAAATCCATGTCAGTGTATGATTCAGGAGAACAAGGAAGAAATCCATGTCAGTGTATGACTTAGATAGGAGAACAAGGAATAAGAAGGAAAGAGTTTAATATAAAGTAATAATTTGTTCTAAATTTCTGAATCACAGGTTGTTGAGGATTTCATTGACACTAACACACCGTTGAAACAGTTAAGTGAGGCAGCAGTTATACCCATTGGTAAGTGAAATTTTAAACTTGAAGATTCCACTGAAGACGGATGTGTCGGGCTATTGGCTCAAATAAAATGGTGACACAGCACATTTCCATTCTCTGGACTACATCCTGCTGGAAATCTAATAGGACCATGGTCCTGCTACAAGGGAGATCCACCGGGAGTTTGAGAATGAATGGTGAAGAAAAAGAATAAACTTGAAGATTTCATTGACAGCACATCTTTTAAACAGTTAAGTGAGGCCACATTGGTAAGTTAAACTTTGAACTTGAGGATTTCTTTGACGCTAACACACTGTTGAAACAGCTAAGTGAGGCAGCAGTTGTACCCATTGGTAAGTTAGTTAGGTAGTTAATGAATTTACCTCTCTTTTGGAGAGGAGTGTCCCTTTTAACCAGCGGACAACAAAGTTCAATTATTTTATATCAGGATGCACTACCATAAAATATTAGAGCTAACAAAGACCCCAATACATACATTACACACTGTTGAAACAGTTAAGTGAGGCAGCAGGTGAGCCCTGTGGTAAATGAGACTTTAAACATCATTAACTCTTTAGCAAGCTATAAACGATTTTTCTCATTCTTCTATCTCACTGCTATTGACAAGTTAACTGTTTTTTTTGTTGTCTATTACCTCATTTTAAAAATAAATTACATTCTAAAATCGCTAAGCTTCAGTATGTGACAACCATCTCTTATCCATGTGGTATATATTATTGACTAAGCTGAAAGTTTACAGAGCAGTGCTGCTTCCAGTGCTGATGCTAATGAAACATGGATTGTGTATAGTTTCCTCGTGAGGAAACTCAATCACTTTCATACAATTTGTCTCAGAAAAGTTATGAACATCAGATGGCAAGACAAGATTTCAGATACCACTGTCTTTGGCAGTTCTGGTATCCCTAACATTGACACTATCCTGATGCAGACACATATTCATTGGGCAGGTCATCTAGTACATATGCCAAATCATTGCCTGCCAAAGATACTTCTCTATTGTGAGCTGGAGATGGGTACACGATCACAAGGTTGTCAAAAGAAACACTAAAAGGACTCATTAAAGACCTCACTGAAAGCTTTTGAAATAGACCAAGTTACATGGGAAGAACTTGCACAAAATAGATCTACATGGTGCTCTACAGTAAAAAAGGGCACATCATCTTGTGAAAAGAGGAGAAATGCAGCAGCTCAACAGTGGAGAGCAGCTAGAAAGTCACGGTTAGACAAAAAAACCCCCATCTTTTGTGGTCATTCATGTCCGAAATGTCCAAGGACATTTGTGGCTCAAATAGGGTTTTTTAGCCATCTATGAACTCATAGTCAAGGACATGAGTCTAACTGAATTTCAAAAGTGGATGTAACAGTCATCATCATTATGTAGCAGACCTACAACAATTTTATGGTGACAATAAAAAGCCAGAATCATGGAAGGTCTTATTTTTGTACCTGTAGTAAAGGAATCTGCATTGGGAAAATATTTTTACAGCTGGGATTAGTTACTTAGAACAATTTGTTTGCTTTATACCCCATGTATGCCGTGCATTGTCAGGAGTACGAGTTCTCTGGAGACACAACCTTTTTTATGTGCATCATCTATGTTTGTTTTCATTGTCTCTTTTATTTCAGTAATCCTTCTTTTGCATGTTCTGCCCTTGACTTTGTATACATCATGTCTGTATAGCAATGCTTTTTGAGGAGCACTGTCTGATGGTAGTCTGGAAGCATGTGAAAACTTCTTAATCTGTTGTGTTCTGAATTCTATGTATAAAAGTCATTTCTGATTCTATCTCTATTGTTTATATTGTCTATGTCTTATTATTTATTGATTTCTATCTATGTAAACAAGTCATTTTTGATTGTCTTATTGTTACTCTGAGAATTTTACATAGACAAGTCATTTCACTGAGAACAATGCAGCAGCTGAAAGGTTTTATATTTAATTTCAGCTTCATAGATGGTCAGAGTCACCCAGAAGCCAATGCTGAAATCAAATAGTAGCTCTGATTGGGAGCTCCAAAAACATTCCCTATGGGCATCACAACCAAAGTTAATGTAGGCACTGGAACCAGAGTTTTTTCATGTTACCATAATGCCTAGATTTGGTACTGATGATTAGACCTTGTCCATACTAGTCTCTGGGCTGTTGTTCAGACAGGCCGAATGTTGTGCTTAAACTAGTTATGGGCCCGCCGTGGGTGGGCGGAAAAACAAAGCAAACTGTCGCAAGGGCCAGAGTTGTGCCCTGATGTCGACGTCTGTTTCAGCGGCATTGGACTCGAAACACCATCGAGTCAAATGGCTTCTAGAACAGAGGGCGAAGCACTTATGGGAATGCCCCACGTGCTGTGAGGCCAGTTTTCTAATCAAGAAGTCTCTGGGCTGAATAATCTGATGAGATCAGGTGTCAGTGAACGGATATAACAATCTGTCATACATTATACTCACTATATAACTATACAATTTTGCTATATAAAATATTTTTTCAAGGAACAGTTGAGGGTATAAGGAGAAGAGTCGGATAGAGAAAATCCTTGATCAATAACATCAAGGAATGATCTAGGCATGATTTTTCTACACTCCTCCGAATGACCGAGGATAGAGTTATCATCAAGGAATGATCTAGGCATGATTTTTCTACACTCCTCCGAATGACTGAGGATAGAGTTATTTGGAGAGCTTTTGGTGCTGATGTCTCCAGTGTGGCACCCTTACGACCCTGATGGGTTATGGGTCTTATTATTATTATTAGCTATAAAACTTTATGCCATACTTCATTTCATAGCATCTCATGTTTGTGAAAACCAGGCACACCAGGCAGGGATGATAACTTTGATTCCAAAGTCCGTCAATTCAGTGACCATGCCTCTCGTTTAGCTGATACAGCCAACTCGGTAGCAACTGCTGGTGGCTGCCGAAACAAACAGACAGTTGAAGCTATTTTCAAGAACTCAAACCAGGTAACTAGCTGTCATCTTATTTCTTGCATGGGTTCATGTAGAACAAAATAGTACCTGCCTGTAAAATGTAGACAAAACTACAATCTAATTTTTAATATAATCTGCACCTATCAAAAATTATAATTTGTGACATCATTGACTGTCGGCTGAGTCCTAGATACAAAATGACTAGCATAATGCAATACTAGAGGAAATTGGCAGATACTGGCCACCTGCTAGTATCCTAATCCAAACCCTCCACCCACTGATGGCTAATTGTCTCTGACCCTAACCCTGTCCCGGTCCTTTTCCCACCCATACAACCTTCCTAAATAAATTTCTCAACCTCCACCCACTGATGGATAATTATAGCCAAGGGAAATAATAGTTGAAAAAAAAGTGATTTAATTTATTTTCTTTCGCTTTGCCCAAAAAATATAGTCTCATCTAACGGAATTGAACCATAATTTGTAAAAATAACAGTTATGTAGTTATCTTTTGTTAGAACAATTGCTGGCAGTTAGACACAGTTCATGATGAAGGGATAACATTAGAATTAGCAGATGTATTTATAATATGTAGCAAGCAAGTCACAGAATATAATGAGGCAATCATATTTTAGTGCACATTCGTTTCTCCCAACATGAAATGACAGTGCATTCTATGGACACCCATGCCCACCAGATTTGAACATATTTTACAAGTCCATATAATATTCACAGACTCACTGTTTGCTCTACAAGCCCTTGAAAACTGGAATGCTTTAACAGCAGAGAAAACCATAAGCAACATACTTCAAGTTACAAACATATATCCTATGGCATCAATATTACAATACAATGGATACCAGGACACACCTGTATCAGTGGGAATGAAAGTGTTGATAAACTGGCAAAAATGGGAGCAAGTATGCCCCAACCAGGAATTTCCACCAACCTTAGAACAGCTAAACACATTATCCACAACAACTGTAAAAAACAATGGATGGACTGCTGGACCACTAGCATAAAGGAAAGAGTGCTGTATGCAGACATGTCCCAACCAAATCCACACAACAGCATAAATAGACTACAACTCAAAGATCCAATCACAATATTTAGGCTGCGAAGAACACACGCACAGCTGAACAAACACCTACAAAGAACTACTACATACCATAGACCATACTGCAACCACATCAACAGACAAGAGGAGGAAACTGTAAAACACCCCTTTATTGAATGCCCTGCACTACAAGAACTATGAAAACAACTGTTACCATGAAACCCCTTCATCACTAACACACTTTATACAGGCACAACACAGCTGAAGAAGACATGCACCTACACCACCAGGCACAGGGAAGAAAGTGAAAGCTCACAACACTGGGGATCGGATAAGTAAGTACAGGCAGATATTATTTTGTTTCATATGCACCCTTGCATCTCACTTGGTGATATAAAAATGTATACTCTTAGGGAGTCACGACCAGTTTTTATAGTTTCCAGTAAAATTACACTGGATGATAGTTGTGTTATTTCTGTTTGCTAATAAGGGAAGTTTTGAAGTGGAGATAAGGCCACTACCGAGTCAAATTGTGGCCCCATTGAAATTCTACCATTGAAGTCTCTACATTATATGCATCATGCCATTTTGTTCTGATATCTCTAATGTGGCCCCCTTATGATGTGTTGGGATATGCTGTTGTTGCTGCTGTTATGTGTATATAAACAATTTTCCAGATCTGTTTACTGTATGACATTACTGTTGTTCTCATCTCTCTTCATCTCTATTTGTTGTTCTTTCAAATCTGTGCACTGTATCACATTTCTGTTGCATGTAGTCTTTGTTTGATTTTTTGGTTCCATTCTGTGTTTGTTCTTCCTTTTTATGATAAAGGCCTTTTGGTTGATATGTCGATACTGTGTATTATTCAACATAAAACTGCCATTTAACATTTTCAATTTTTTTTTTTCAATATTTACTTATCATAAAGGTGCACAGTTTTACTGCAGTCTACTGATCTACTTCTGATCTTCTAAATTGCTGCTAATCATTCCTGATCATTCAATTTTTGTCTACATCCTAAATAGAAAATATGCTACTAACTTGTAATTAATGCAACAAATCCTTAACACTATTTCTTGATTTGTTATTATTTCTCATTCTGTCTGTCATTTTTGATTGTCCAGAATTTTTGTTGTTGCAGATTAAGGATTTGACTCCGCAGGTCATCAATGCAGCTCGGGTACTCTTCTCAAATCCAAACAACCAGGCGGCTGTTGAACATTTTGATCTTTTGAAGAAACAGTGGTCAGATAATATGGATAGATTAAGGTCACTTGTTGATGAGGCTGTGGACTCGGAGGCACTTATCCGTGCTCAAGGTAAAGTGTCTACATTCAAACATGACAAAGTTCAAAGTGACAATGATTGGTGAAATGATTGTCACCTGAAACTTTGTATTTTTTACATGTCAATAATGTATCTATTGCCTCTGTGGTGGTAACATTGTTTTTACTGTTTTCATTGTTTTTCATTGTTTGTTTTATATATTCTTGAGAAAGACCTAACGGTTCGAAACATTGAAAATGTCTTGTGTATTGTAATTTGTATGTTTTCTTGTTTACATTTCATAACCCCTTAGTCTTAGTGATAGTCTATCCTGTTCAAGTGAAACTTTCAAAAACCTTTGTTCTACATAAATTCTATTAATGTTAGTTGTGCTGTATTTTTTTTGGATGTTCTAATTGTTTAATCTTAAAATAATAGCTAAACTCCAGTTTACTTAAAGGTGTATCACATATTTGACATGTTTTTATTGTGATATCTTACTCGATTTAGCTAGTTTATATATGAAGTTAAGAGTTTTATTACAATATTATGAGTTTGAAGTGTAAATTTATTGAGTAGCTTCATTACAGAAATGCTTTAATTTTTTTGTGATCTGCTCTGATGTCATATACTTTACTCACAGACTCATTTTTCCTACTAAGTACACATTTTTGTTGAAGCACTTCTGACAGAGAATTTGAGAGTGACACAGGATACAAAATTAAAACATTATCTTTCTTGTGTTCGAGAGTACAAAATAGTGAAATTTCATGCTTAAATCATGCCAATTGTATGATCAACCAATCACATCTTATAGTTGACTGTAAAAAAATCTTAAATATGTGTGTGTAATATATGTTGACAAGTAGACTTTTGATGTATATCGCATATAAATGAAAATAGAAACCAATCGCTGCATTTTAATGAAAAATGTTGACACTGTTGTGTCTGTGGATATCACCAATGGTCCACTAGACAAACCACCCATGCAACAGAAAACCTTAGTAGATGACATGCGTTTATATTGAGGCTCTCTTATGGAAACTTTGTAGCATGTTATCTATACAATTATAGACCCCCTCTGAGTAGAAGGCTCCTTCAATAGGCATTATACTAAGCCTATTGAAAACTGAAGTCTCCTGGGTATGAAATAAAGCTCAGAAAAACCACCATAGTACACATAGGAAGTAAGAGCTAATACTCTCAACACATAGAAATTTACTTCGTTGAGAGATAAATATGAAGTAACTCGAGTACAATGAAGTCAATCCTCTGTCTTTTCAATCTTTCTGTTTATGTTATTTGATGTGAAATGTACAGTTTAGAACCTGTTTTATTTTATTTTCAGAGGAAGGCATTCTAAGAGACACAGAAAGGATTGAAGATGGAATCAGAACTAGGGACTCTCCTAAGATTGCAACTGGTGCTACTAACATTGCTCGCCGTGCAGATAGAGTTCTTCAAGTGGCTGAAATGGAAGCTCAGAATAGTGAAGATCCTTTATTTGTTGACCGTGTGAACCGTGCATCTGAAATTCTGTCATCAAGTAAGTATAAATTCTTTATGGGTTTAGTGTGCTTTTGACAATTCTTTATTACAAATTTGGGGATCTCCCTAGTGTAGTAGTTAAGCTGTTCGACTTGTGCTCAAGAGGTCATGGGTTTGAATCCGACTCATTTCGTCTTGTGTACAAGGTTAATTTTTTCAGAGAACAATGTGGATTATCGCTTGAAGCTACAGAGTTATGTGCTATGGGTGGTACTCTTGGCAGATGGCGTGCCGCTTCATTGAGAGTGATGGAGTACATATGGAAAACTGAGTACAGTATAGTCAATCCTCTATGTCCTTTGAACCCTTATTCCAAATTTATTCATTATTTGAAAACAATGAAATAGAACCAAATGATATTGTAGTATTTTCATACTCACAGGCTGTACTCATAACTGTCGAGTTTGGAGAATAAGTTCTGCAGATGCTACCCAGAAAATGATAGAAATATATTGTAAATTTCAAAAACTGTATGAGGTTGAAATTAACATGCAGTGGATACCTGGCCATGTTAATATAAAAAATGAGTCTGAAAAAAACGTTAGCAGACACTAAAATTTTAGAAAATAAGGACCTTGTACAAAAATATGGGGGAGAGGCGAGATTGTGGTGTTATAAGAATGTGTAAAGTGTATTTATCCCAGCAGGGTATTCTTAAAAGTGATTGGTTGGTTGTTTGCTGATCTAGTGGTCCATGGGGTCAGGGAGTTTGACCAAATGTTGAATGGCATTATATTGCTGGGAAGTCTCTGGAGTTTCGACCCACCCCGGGTTAGAGCCAGAGAATAACTATTAAACAAGCAGGAAAGTAAGTTTTAACCTATGCACTACTCCAAGCCACTGCAGCCAAGATAGGGTCCACTGTGCCCATTCCCGACATCATTTGACTACTGGTTATGCCAAACTTCTCCATTGTTCCAGGCATGCAACCAAATATTCAAGTCAATAGGATTGTCACATCCTGAGTCACTGTGCCTCTATGATGGGCCTCAGTTATAGGAAAAAAACAGTGCTGGCAGTTTCCTCCTTCCCCTTAAAAGTGATTCAAACATGATCTTTTTTTAAATACAATACTTCTGGAAACAGTCGTAGGGGAAAGAAGCAGAGGAGGTAAAAACATCATGAATAGATAACATCAAGGACCTGATAGCCTGGGATTTTCCTTACTCATCCGCATCTTTTAGGATAGAACTAGCTGGAGGACTCTGTGTTGATGCATCAAATGTGGTACCTCTAGACCCTGATGGTTGGTAACTGTAGACCCTGATAGTTGGTAACTCTAGACTCTGATAGATGGTAACTCTAGATCTTGATAGTTGGTAACTCTAGACCCTGATGGTTGGTAACTCTAGACCTTGATGGTTTGTAACTCTAGATCTTGGTGGTTGGTAACTCTAGACCTTGATGGTTTGTAACTCTAGATCTTGGTGGTTGGTAACTCTAGACCTTGATGGTTTGTAACTCTAGATCTTGGTGGTTGGTAACTCTAGATCATGATGGTTGGTAACTCTAGATCATGATAGTTGGTAACTCTAGACCTTGATGGTTTGTAACTCTAGATCCTGATGGTTTATGGGTTTATGGATGGACACTTAAAAGAAATATACTTTAACAATATTTTAAATTATAAACGTATACTCAAATAGAAAAACTGCTCAAATAAATTAAAAATTTTGTAAAACTCAAATAGAAAAGCTATGGTATGGATGGGGGACAAGATGGCACACTTTTCACATTTTAGCGTATTCTCACATCTAGATTTAACTATGAGAGACCAAACTGCCATCAGTATATAGCATATCCATCCATCTTACATTACTGAGGGTAGTGAAAGCATACAGCTACGTGTAGACAGTAGAATGAGATTTTTTAAACATATGTAAAAAAAACTATCATGCCCCATTCTGAGGGAAAAAATGGCGCAGGCAAAAAGGTGATACAAACCATTATAATATTTAAGGGAGATCGCTACTTTGATAGGTCTAGCTAACCGGCAGTGTGTAAATGTGTGCTAAGAATAAATAGAAGGTGGTACTGCTAGTAGAACATAATGGAAAATAATACTTACGTGTAAAACAGGTAATGAAGTCCTACTGAATGATGACTAAAACACTACACACTATCACTAACGGATGTAAATATGGTACATATAACAAAACAAAACACAGAATATAATCTACAGATGACAATACACAGGGCTAAGAATAAATAGATATACCTAGTTTTATTCGTAACTTTAATCTGAAAAAAAATTTGAATAAAAAATATTTAGCAAGTTTTGTTTTAAAACTAATCCTTATAACCATATATATCAGTCTCTCCCAGCTTTAGGCTGGCATTGACAACTTCCTCATGACATCAGCATTTTATTCATACATTTTGAATGTGCCACCTTGCCCCAATAAACGTGAACTAACTATCATAAATTCCGATGAAATAAAACGAAGCAGCCTGATAAGAACTTAACAACACAACATATATTTCAGTTTAAACATTAAACAAATTTACAATATTAATAATAACAGCAGGCAGAGTACCAAAAGTTGGAAAAAAAAATAGATCCAACATAGTGAAATATTTTTTTTCACATTGTTGAAAATTGACGTGTCCTTGACCTATCAAACTTAATTGTGTGAGAGAATGGAATGTTGCCACCTGACCTAATCACATATGGTACCGGAAAAATGCATAGGGTAACAAAAATTCACTGTGCTGTCTTGCCCTCTGTCTTACCCCCCCCCCCTCCCGACTACCCTTCAAATTAATTTACAAATCAGAATGTTACAATGAACATAAATGTCAGTTAAAATTAAGAATAAATGGCGGTGTCTTTCTGTAGTACTCTTTAGTTGTGTAGTATGTGTACTTGGAACTGATTTGTTTGTGTTTGATGTGTGTGATTGCAACTGACTTGATTGATTTCCTGTTTGTCTTTGACCAGCTATCACCCCAGATGTTCAAAGTGCCAAGTCTGTAGCAATGAACCCTGCAGATTCTGCAGCTGCCTCCAACTGGAGAAAGAACAATCAAGCTGTGAGTGATGTAACATTTTATGTCTGATGTGTTTGTTGGTTAGTTGTTTTTTGGTTTGTTTAGATCCTCAGGAATTATGATCAATAGAGCTGTTGTATCCCTTAACACAAACAAACCGGGCAGTTTCTCCAAAGCTTCTCAGAATTGAATACAGTTGAACATGTCAACACAGTAGGTGTTTTGTTGTGAAGACGTTATGTAGTAGTATTGCATGGTAACACGCTTTTTAGTGTGCCTCTGGGTCTAGTATCTATGACTTCAGCACCCGTGCTTGCTTGGACCGAACTGTAGCACTGTTTGATGTAGGGGATGGTATGACCAATCTTAGTTTGCAACCTCTGTGGCTGGACTAAGCCCCAACTCCACTTGAAGAATACTGTGGATATTTGTCTGTGTGGGCCAGCATTCCTTCCTTAACTGGTTTAGTGTAATGCAGGATATGTTCCATGGTCTGTGCAGCCTGCCCACATGGACATAGAGGTGATAGAACCAGTCTTAGACTATATAAGTGGCTGTTTAGTCTGTTGTACCATGTCCTGATTCGAAAAATAATAACCTGAATTCTGATTTCATAAATGATTCTGCATTGAGAATAGCTTTTGTCACCTCAGCAGTAAATCCTGCGACGCCTTACAGCAAAAGCAGAGAACAGACAGTAGATATATAGATTCTTGTGATTTCTCATTCTACAGCTGATTGATGCAGTAGGAGGAGTCAGACAGGCTGTATCTGTCCAACCAAAGAGTACCTTCTATGATGAGAGGTTCCCTCCACCTCCAGACTTATCGCAGCTGCATATCTCAGGTAACAATTTACTCACAAATGTAAATATCTTATTACCCACTTATTAACATCATATTCTCTGACACATATGTCTTTATATGTTTTATTTCGTGTATCAATAATATATATATATATATATATATATATATATATATATATATATATATATATATATGAGCAGCAAAGTCACCTAAGGTAGTTGATAGTCAGCTTGGCTTGCTATCACTAGTTTACAGTGTACCAGGTTTAAAACCACATCCTGACACACAAAATCTGGGTTGTGGTTTCTTGCTTGACATGACTGCTGTACATGACCTCCAGTCGACTCAGCTGTAAATGAGTACCTGACACATAAGTTATGGAAAGTAAAGACAGCAAGGAAGGGAACTGGCCACCCCACCTAATATTTGCTGCGGCTTAGTACGTGAAGAGTTATCTTCATCCCTGACTTGGATGAATATATATATATATATATGTTATATGTATATTAACGCATAATTTGATATATACCCTATATATGTGTTAACATATAATTTAACATGAAATAGATTGTGTGATAGGACACATAATTAGCATGAAATAGATTGTGTGATAGAACATATAATTTAACATGAAATGGATTGTGTGATAGGACATATAATTTATGAAATGGATTGTGTGCTAGGATATATAATTTAAAATGAAATTGATTGTGTTATAGGACACATATTGAAATATATATTAACACTTTTGCTGCAACACCATCTTCAGTTCTGCACACTGGCACATTTTTGTTTTTGTTCATATCTGTTCCCAAACTCTTGCCGGGCTAGAAGAGACTTTCAGAAGAGACTACCAGAAAGGTCTTGGAAAAGAAAAGAATAAGATTGAATGAGAGACTTTAAGAAGAGTCTCGGAAAAGAATAGAATTAACTGTGAGACTGTATAAGAGTCTCTGAAAAGAATTAAATTGACCGTCAGACATTTAGAAGAGATATGGACATGAATAGGACTGACTGTGACTTTCAAAACATGCTTGGGCATTATTAAGATTGACTGTGAGACTTTTAGAAGACGTTTGGACATTATTAAGATTGACTGTGAGACTTTTAGAAGACGTTTGGACATTAATAAGCTTTTCTGTGAGACTTTCAGAGGAGTCTCGGATAATAAAAGGATTGACAGTGAGACTTTCATAAGAGGCTCAGATATGAATCATATCTTAAAAATGTTTGTCTCAAGCTTTCCTTAAAAATGTTTGTCTCAAGCTTCCCTTAAAAATGTTTGTCTCAAGCTTTCCTTAAAAATGTTTGTCTCAAGCTTTCCTTAAAAATGTTTCTTTTCCATTTATTTTATGCTTCTCATACATTCATTGTCAAATTCCTGCTCCCACCAAAGACAGATGCGTTGGGTCATTGGTGCAAATAAAATGGTGTCACAACTCATGTCCTGTCTCTGGACTACACCCTTCTGGAAATCAGTAGGACCATTGCTGTGCTACATGAGAGATGGACTGCATCCTTCTGGAAATCTAGTAGGATCATTGTTGTGCTACACAAGAAATCGGATGTGGAGTTTGAGAGCGAGCAAAATTTTAAAAAAAAATAAAAACTAGCATCCTTATTTGAATCATAGTTCTTCTTCTTCATTTTTCAAACTTGTGCAAAAAGAATGCAGTCCATAGAATTGATTGCGTTATGTCATAGTTCACAGATTTTCTGTGATATCTATGCTTTTGAATTGATACATCTAACTTAAACATAGCTTATATTTCACTTTGACCCTCTAAGATATGGAACAGCCAATTCCAGCCCTAAAACCTTCTTAGTCACCTCTTGCTACTCTCCTGGCAGGTAACAGTATTGCTATTATATGTTTCCCTTTCAGGTCCAGGTAATACATTGGCGAATGATTGTTCAAATCTGCATCTGATTCCAAGTTTGTTTTGTTATTATGGCTTTCTAAGAAGTTCTGTCATTTTAGACCCATGTATCAACAGCTACATTATCCATTATAAAATATGGATTTAAAAAACTCAATAAAATTAGAACTTAGAAATATCAGAAAGTTCTATCTATATAGAACTCTATAGAACTGAATCAATCTGCTCATAATGAAGCCATTTTGGAGTGAGCTTATTATAGGAAAAAGGTGTATAAATTATATAAACAGGAAGCACTGCATAATACCGGTGTCAGGTCTATTAAATGTGCCATGAGATATCACACTTATAGATGACTTTTGTTTGTAGCAGTGAAAGGTATTTTGTACTTGAAGTCTTCTGTTGTAGGTAGCAGTGAAAGTGTTACTAATGTTTACCTCTCATGACTCCTCCTTGTTGTATTGTTGCAGAAATTCACTTGTTCAGACAAAATACATTGTTCATATTGTAACAATAGTACTTACCTAAAACACAGGTTTTTAGAAAGTTTCACTTAGACACAACGGACTATCACTAAAAATAGGGGGTTTTAACTTTCTAAAAACCTGTGTTTTACTAAGTACTATTATTGTTACGTTTTATGCAGTATTACCTTATATTGATTGTGATATTGTAACATAAGCATTCTACTTTTTCAGACAAATTAAATTGTTGGGTTCTTTCCCAGAACACGGGTCCTGGAAGTCACACTTTTCAAAATACCAACTTCATGTTTTTAATCATTTATATTCTGGTTTCTAGTATTTAACGCACCAGTTTCAGCAACCTGTTCAGTTTTCCACACATTTGAGCCAGGTTTAGACAAATGGAGGAAATTAAACATTGCAGGACAGCCAGACAACACTTCAAAACTTACTTTGCCAAGTTTATGTGGCATGTAAGATTACCAGCTGGAAAGGAGCAATTTGAAACAATCCTTGAGGATATAAAGAACTACTGGCCCCCTGTGTAACGAAACATTTTACTCCCTCCCCAACACCCCATCCCTCCTGTCTTCCCAAAAGAACGAAACACGCACTCCCCGCCTAACTCCTAACATGTAATCATCTACTCGCATTCCACCACCAGTATATATATATATTACAATGAGGTGTCCATTGACTACTACAACTAATTTATGGTACAAATTCTTCCCCTTACAGTGACTTATATTTCACTATGTATTTCATAAAAATCACATAGGTTAAATTAGTGGGACCCACATTCTAGGAAAGCTCCCATAAAAGCTTACTGAATGCTATATTTTTGTCCCCGATCTTCTCTTGATAATGCATGCATAAAAGCTTACAAAATGCTAATATTCCCCCGTCTTCTCTTGATAGCAGGACTACATAAAAATTTACAAAATGCTATATCCTCCCTTCCCCATCTTGTGATAATACACGAAAGCTCACTAAATGTTATATTCCCCTTACTAAATGCTACATTTTCCTTACTAAAAACTATATTCCCCTAACTAAATGCTATATTTCCCATTACTAAATGTTATATTCCCCTCACTAAATGCTATATCTTTTTCCCCTGATCTTCTCTTGATAATACATAAAAGCTTACTAATTGCTATATTCCCCTTACTAAATGCTATATTCCCCTTATTAAATGCTATATTTCCCTCACTAAATGGTATATTCCCATTACTAAATGGTATATTTCCATTACTAAAGCTATATTCCCCTTACTAAATGCTATATTTTTGTCCCTGATCTTCTGATAATACATGAAAGCTTACTAATTCCTATATTCCCTTACCAAATGCTATATTCCCCTTACTAAATGCTATATTTCCCTCATTAAATGCTATATTCCCTTTACTAAATGATATATTTCCCTTATTAAATGCTATATTCCCCTTACTAAATGATATATTTCCCTTATTAAATGCTATATTCCCCTTACTAAATGATATATTTCCCTTATTAAATGCTATATTCCCCTTACTAAATGATATATTTCCCTTATTAAATGCTATATTCCCCTTACTAAATGATATATTTCCCTTATTAAATGCTATATTCCCCTTACTAAATGATATATTTCCCTTATTAAATGCTTATTTCCCTTATTAAATGCTATATGTTTGCATGCTTTTGTTTATCAGTGACAATATCTTTAATTTTTGTGTGCTTTTTTATAAACTAATTTCATTATATTCTTTGCATACAGTGAATTAGGAAATTTTTTTTCATTGAATTGAAATTTATTTATTTATTACTGTAGCTCCTCCACCTGCTTTTGCAGACAGGTACTCATCAATTGTGGGTTCCTCCTATTTCCAAACCCTGACCTCCCAAATCAACAGTGCACGTGAGTGCAGCAGTATTTTCCATATTCCTCCCCTCTATTCTGCAATGGTATCTTTCAACAACTTTTGCACCATGGAGGTTGATGGTGAAGTGGGCCGGTCTATTATAGCTAGAGGTAGTGGCATGTTAGTGAGTGATTTTCTGTGGGAATGGATGCATTGATAACATTCTTGATCTAATATGAATTTCTGCTGATTTAATTCTCTTCTGAATTTTATTTTAAGTTCTTGAGTTGTAATCTTTCATCAAGTTATGGTTGATCAGCATCAGAAGAATACATTGTCATTTGGACATCCTCACAATTTTTCCATCCAGTTATAATAATGAGATTTGTGCAGACTGTAATCATGTAATCATGACTGTAATCATACATTTTTTTCATTATTAAGCTGATGGAGAGATATTCAATCTCAGTAAATAGAAGGCTAAGACCAAAACTCAGATAGACATTGTTCACAACCTCTTGTTCGTAGAGGATTGTGCACTCCACTACCAGTCTGAAAGACATGCAGGACAGTATGAACCTCTTTTCTTTGTCCTATGATGTGTTTGGTCTCACCATCAGCACAGCGAAGACATTATTAATGTATCAACCAGCACCAAGTGTCCCCTACACAGAACCAGTAATCACAGTAAAGGGATACTACCAATATGTTTGTATATTTTGATAGCACCCTATCACAAACTGCAACTATTGATGAGGATGTTATTCTGCATATTACTTGAGCCAGTGCAGCCTTTGGGAGCCTTCGTGCCAACATCTGGATCAGAAATGGTCTCAATTTGACAATGAAGTTGGATATCTACAGAGAAATGGTTCTACCAACACTGCTTTATGCTGTGTCATCATGGACTGCCTATATAAGAAATATAAGAAAAGACATATTAATTCTTTCCACCTTTTGTGCCTAAGAAATCTCATGGGAGTTTTTTGGCAGGATCAATTACCAGACACGTAAATCCTTCAAAAGTCCTGTATGCACAGTATTCATGCCCTGTTGATTATGTCCCAACTATGTTGCCCTGGTCAAGCAAGCGCATTCCAAAGAGATTGTTCTATGGAGAGCTGTGCGATGGTAAATGTTCAAGCGGAGGGCAGAAAAAAAGCACTTCAAGGATTGCTTAAAGAACTCCATTCAAACACTGTAGCATTGATCCTAGCTTCTGGGAGACTACAGACCTTGATAGCTAAGCTTGGCATACTCAGATCACCATTGCTACACAAAACCTGAAAAAAGAAAGAGCACTGCGGGAAATCTATAAGAGACAGAGACTGAAAGAAAGATCTGAAAACACTCTTACCCGGGATCCTCTGCACTCATTGAAATAGATCTTTCCTGGCACAAATCGGTCACCTTCAAGACATCTACGAAGTCACAAACCTAAACCAAAATAGACAACCACCAATATTTATTTTTTTCATCATTTTCGTCTCATATGTTTAATGTTTTCCATGCCATGCTTATCTTTGCTTGAGAACGAGAAAAATCATCAATCATCATCAATCATCAATCTTCATCAATCATGAATATCTACAATGTTCTAATTATGGATTTTGCCTTTCTTAACAATATGCTCATAACCTAGTAATGATTATTTGACCATATCAGTCAAGATTATTTGACCATATCAGTCAAGATTATTTGACCATATCAGTCAAGATTATTTGACTATATCAGTCAAGATTATTTGACTCAACCTAGTCATTATTTGACCATATCAGTCAAGATTATTTGACCATATCAGTCAAGATTATTTGACCATATCAGTCAAGATTATTTGACCATATCAGTCAAGATTATTTGACTCAACCTAGTCATTATTTGACCATATCAGTCAAGATTATTTGACTCAACCTAGTCATTATTTGACCATATCAGTCAAGATTATTTGACTCAACCTAGTAATTATTTGACCATATCAGTAAAGATTATTTGACTCAACCTAGTAATTATTTGACCATATCAGTCAAGATTATTTGACTCAACCTAGTAATTATTTGACCAAAAAAATCATGATAATGTGACTGTATACTAGACATGATATTAGAACATGATCATGTGATTGTATACGTGGTATGAGAGGTAAACGGGATAATTTGATTGTATACCAAGTATGAGAGGTAAACATGATCATGTGATTGTATACCAAGTATGAGAGGTAAACATGATCATGTGATTGTATACCAAGTATGAGAGGTAAACATTATCATGTGATAGTACCAAGTATGAGAGGTAAACATGATCATGTGATTGTACCAAGTATGAGAAGTAAACATGATCGTTTGATTGTATACCAGGTATTCTTCTTCTTCTTCATTCAGCATCTGTGGTCATGCTATATCGTCAGGCCTGTCGTCAAGACGAAGTCTACTGTCTTCTCCAGGTCAGAACGGCTGCCCCATAGCTTTTGCCTCAAGTCTGTATCCTCTGGCCAGGTCTGCTGTCTCTGCTCTTTGTATGTTGGGCAGTCCTGAAGTATGTGTTCCGGGGTCTGGGTTCCGGATCCACATGGACATTCATCTGTGTATGAGATCCTTAATCGGTAAAGGTGACCCAACAGTCTGCAGTGGCCTGTTCTAAGGCGAAATATTGTGGTCTGTTGATATCTTTGGAGGAGATGTATTGCATAATGTTTGTATTCCCCTTCCATTTGTTTCTTCCATTTTGCTGTGTATGTGTTGCGGATTATTGTTTTTACTTCTCCGTAAGACAGTGGGTGTCTGTGTTGCTCCATTTCGCTTCTTGCCTTTGACAGAGCATCCGCTTTCTCATTTCCCATAATTCCACAGTGTGATAGTATCCACTTAAGGGCAATAGCTGTTGATTTTTGGATCTGTCTTAGCTCATGTCTGATGTTGTGCAGAAGGCTTTCGTTTCTTTTGCTCTGGATTTATTCTAGTAGGGATCTGCAACCTGTAAATATGGCATACCAGGTATGAGAGTTGAATATGCTCATTTGACTGTATACCAAGTATGAGAGTTAAACATGATCATTATTTAGCCATCATAAAGTTCTTTGCAGCTTTTCTTTGCTAAAAATATAATTGTTTCTGTTCTAGGTTCTCCCTTTCCAGGCACATCTACTTTTTTACTAATGCATATCATTGTGTTTTTATTGTTATTTAAAAGCATGTCCACATTTGATTGCTTCCAATATCTTGTGAATGTTTTATCATCCGAGACTGTGTTTGCTGTTGGTGATACTTGTCTGTTTAGATTCAATTATTTGCAGTAATGAGAGAGCAGACAGGCATAACTGCACCAATAGATGGGGAGCTGACAAATGGAAAGTGGGTGTACTGAAATTTATGAGAACTTGCTGGATGTGGACACTGATTGATGGCACATTGAGGTTGAGATTTAGATAATTTGGTATTAAATGTGGAACTAGTATAACTGGATGCCTTCAGGGTAGAATGAGTAGTGTATTCAATTGAGCTGCAGAATTTATTAGCATGCGTACTATTTGATATTAGTTGGGAGGCTAAACGTCTATGGGTCTGATTTTAGGGTAGCGATGTCAGATCGCATAATTCATTCGATATCATTGATACAATAATTTCTCTGATCTAGTCACTTGGGCTGTGAGGAATCATGGGAAATCTATTGTTGTTTGGGTTAGCTAAAGCATGCTGTCATTATGTGTTTCTATAAACATGAGATACTATTTGTGGCTATATTATATCTTTATTGTTTCCTAGCCGTCTAGATTCAGAAGTGGGGAAAAATACAATATGGTCCACAGGCAAAATCTGCCCCACTAAGTCATTTTTACTGGCCTATTGGACAGATTTATTATTGCTATATGTATTGGTCCTGATGTTTTGGTCACAAAATATCACATTACAAACTATCGCAGGCAAGCAGTAAACCATGATGCCAAAAGGTGATGGAGGAAGTGAATTTGTAAAATCTCAGAATGAATGAAAAAGAGACCTGAGGAGAAAGTGTCTTTCGTCACCCTTTTATGATTGACGTTTAAGGTGACATGGTGACATAACCTTTTATATTGAATAGTAACCTCCTGGAATAGTAACATGTTTAGCTCCTCGAGTAGTAACATATTTAAGTCATCTAATATTAACATATATGTTGCTCCTTGAATGTTAACATATATGTATCTCTTGAATATTAACTTTCCCACAGATTGTTCACTCAACTATTTTCATTGGTTGCAAATTTTTATTTTTTTCTGTTGTGTTCTTTGATTGGTTTCGGCTGCCAAACTTTGCTATTTGTGGTGTGTGTATTTTTTTTCTCTCTGCCACTGTTAACCCATTTTCCTTATAATCCTAGTTCCAGATGCATTTGGAGTTGACCATCATGCACAACCTGATAAGGAAGGTACTAAACTCTTGCAACATCACTTGCATATCATCTTCATGACCACATCTCTGCAACTTACCTTCAAATGTATCTCTCTCATTCCTTTTTGTCAGGGTCTGCAGTTTGCTATCATTAATGTTACTTATTACAAATACTATTTATAAATTTACATTAAATATAAATATTTTGCCCAGTTAAAATGACTGGGTCGTTGGTTTATATTTGAAATGATTTAAAAAAATTAAGATATTTAATTTTTGGTCCCATTAAAATGATTCTTTGGTTGTGCAAAAATTTGAATTTGGCCCCTTATTAAAACATGAATTTTTAATCTCAGTGACATATGAATTTTTGGTCTTACTAAAACATCATGTATTTGGTGCCATTAAAATATGAAATAATGGTTTCATTCATATATGAAACAATGGTGCCATTAAAATATGAAATAATTGTTACATTAAAATATGAAACAATGGTTTCATTAAAATATGAAACAATTTTTACAGTAAAATATGAAACAATTTTTATATTAAAATATTAAACAATGGTTTAATTAAAATATGAAACAATGGTTTCATTAAAATATTATACAATGGTTTCATTAAAATATTAAACAATTTTTACATTAAAATATGAAACAATTGTTTCATTAAAATATGATACAATGGTTTTATTAAAATATGAATTTTTATACATGGTTCAGGGAACTTTATAATCTATTACCCTAATTTATTATCACATGTATGTTATCCATTTGAGATAAAAGGGAAAAAGGACATGTCTACTTTCTGTTGCAGTCTGTCAATTTGACATCCATTCTAATATATCCCCCTGCTGGCCTGAAGTCAACGTGTCATTAGTATAAAATATTGCAAATAATAATAGTGTAATACTTGTGTCTCTATATAAAATAGTATATTTATCATATTTGTTTGTGTGCCTTCATCACCTCCTAAATGTTAATCTCTACTCATATATAATATATACGGGTAATTTACTCTGGTCCTCAACTGTTGATTTGGTAGTTCCATTAAATAAATGGTTTGTCCACTGAAATATGTCTGGTCCCATTAACCCTTTGAGCCCTGGTCTCCTACCACCTAAAACTCCATTCCCCTAAGCTCCTGAACACGAAACATACAAGAATATATAAGCAGAACTAGTAGATACATTGATTGCATACACATTTTAAATATTGTTGCCACATTTAATCATTTCCGCTGTATGCTTGCTTCTAAGTACATTAACAAGAGACAAATAGGCCCTATGTATCAAATTGATATTGGCTGCTGTTTTATGGTATCAAAATAATGAATCCTGTAATTTTGTTCTGTCAGAGGCAGCAATCATTTACAAATACCGGTAGTCTAAAATTGTGGGGGTATTAGGTTCAAAGCATTAAATGGCTGTTGTCCTATTAAAACCTGTCTCTGGTCCCATTAAAACCTGCCTTTGGTCCCATTAAAACTTATCTCTGGTCTGACTAAAACCTGTCTCTGGTCTGATTAAAACCTGTCTTTCATCCCATTAAAACATCTCTGGTCCCATTAAAACCTGTCTCTGGTCCCATTAAAACCTGTCTCTAGTCTCCTTAAAACCTGTCTTTAGTCCTATTAAAACCTATCTTCCCATTAAAATCTGTTTTTTGTCCCATTCAAATCTGAAGTTTCATTCAATTCGGTCTTCCATTAAAATCTGTCTTTTGTCCCATTCAAATCTCTCTTTTGTCTCATTCAAATCTCTCTTTTGTCTCATTCAAATCTGTATGCTCCTATTCAAATGTCTTTGGTCACATTCAAATGTCTTTGGTCACATTCAAATCTCTCTTTCATCACATTCAAATCTGTCTTTGGTCACATTGACATAGAAATATTTGATCCTGTTATATTTTTAATAAAATGTGTATCTTTGGTCTTCTTAGAATATGTAATATTTTGTTACAGTAAAAGTATTCTTTATTAAAAATGTTGAACATGTGTGATACTATTAAAATATCTGGTTGTCTTGGATCAGTAATCAGAGAACTAGGATAAATTACCCCATAATGTGTAAAAATGAAATTTTTGAGATAATGAAGGCAAAAGAAATAAATATATTATGTTATATCAATTGAAATGCCTGTGTGTTGCCAAGGCGCGAAAGGGAAAGAAATAATAGCAACACTGGTTTACCTTCCATGTATGTCATATAACTAAGTAGATGTTGGTCTGAATTTACGATTCCCTTTCCAAATAGGGTAAAAGTGACTCAGAAGTCATGCTGAAGTTGGATGTGTCTGGTCGAAAGTCACAAATATAGTAGCAAAACTGTGAAACATTACACAATGAATTCCATTCTCCAGATTACATCCTGCGAATCTGCAGGAGTTTGAGAATTAGAGCAGAAGAAGAATATCAATTGGGACACAATTGTTTTATTATTTTGTTTGTAATATTTTATTTTGCTGACATATTTACTGCTGGTGGTGATATGTTGTCACATGATCAGATTGGAATGGAATTTAGACATGGCTTTTTCTACTTTTATCTCAAAGGGGTAATATTGGTACAAACAAATATAATTTGGGACGTAATACGAGGCGTGTTCAAATGAAAACGGGACTTGTTACACCACGCGTGATAGAGCGCACTGATATTGATGACATTTTGCACTAGTAATGAGTATCCAATAATTTACATACGGTCACGTGTTCATCTTCCCAGCATGCATATGTGCTGCAGAAGACTGTTAACAATATGGCGGGTGTGATTCCGAACCCGTCCAAAGTGAATCAGCGTGCTGTGATCCAGTTTCTTTCATTTGAAGGATGTCAAGCAGTAGACATTCATCGGAGAATGAAGGCAGCATATGGTGACAAATGTTTGTCGAGGACCAGAGTGATGGAGTGGGTGCGTATGTTTAAAGACGGACGTGAGTTTGGGAAGTTCTTCATCACCCAGCCTATAGTCCCGATTTATCCCCGTGTGATTTCCATTTGTTCGGACCGTTGAAGAAAGCACTAAAGGGACAGCGATTCAACAGCGACGCAGACGTGAAGACAGCAGTGACCACATGGTTCAGAGAACAGCCACGCAACTTTTTCTCGGACGGCATTCGACGTCTACCTAAACAGTGGGATGCTTGCCTAAATGCATACGGAGATTTTTTCTGATGAACCCAGGTGCATTCTTATTCACAAGTGGTTGCTTTGTTCAATTCCGTTGAAAATATTAAATTGCGTATGATACTTTTTAAATAAATCCACAAGTCCCGTTTTCATTTGAACACGCCTCGTAGATGAAAAAGTATCCTGACCTATCATACATTATATAAAATATTTGATGCTATTCACATATTTCATTGCTTTTATACAGTCATACTTCAGTAAAACGCAAGGTCATATCCGCTTGACAATGAATGGACAAACTATCAGACTCTATGGTATGCATATGAACATGTACAAATAACAGTATACACAAGACAGTTGATACAAGAGACCCTATAGTCTGTACGTTTATTGTCAAGCTAATCTGACCTTGTGTAGCCTACATGAGGATAATTGTCATACAGTTTTGTGAAAGTCTCACTTATTATCACTTGTAATATTATTTTGATTGTATGAAAATATTTGAAATGTTTGATTGATAATTATTGGGAAAATTTAACCCAATAAAATTAGTTAAATCTTATAAGAATATTTTATCTTTATAAATAGATACCAGATTTTTATTGTAATGTTAGTATTGAAATATTTGAATTGTTTGATGCTATTACATTGTTTGATTGAGACAAGAATTAAAATAGCCAACTACTTCAATTATGAATGTACAACAATTTAAAAACACAAATCTATTCGAAAAGAAAATCATAAATTCAATCTTCATACCAACATTGTGCTATCAATGTCAGACATGGACACTAACTAAAGAACAAACAAGAAAGTTTACTATGTGTGAATTGATATGTCTTAGAAAAATAGTAAATGGGACAAGATGAGATCATGTTAGGAATTAAGAGATTACAACACAACACCTGTGGTCAAATATGTTGAAAAGCAGAGATTGAAATGGTTCAGCCAATTCGTGAAAATAAACTCTTATTGCTCAGCTGCAAGAGCATACAACATGTGAATGAAAACAGTTAAGATACAGGGGAAGACCAAGAAAAACGTGGATTGAAGGAACAACCGACATTCTGAGATGTCATAACATTACTGCATATCAAGCGACCAAACGTACCATATCCCGAAAACTGATCTTCATTCAATTCTATGAAACCTCACAATAAATGCAGAGAAAAACCTAATAGAATAGATAGATATTATTTGAAACCTGTATGACATGTAGGTTTGTTATAAATTGAAACACATTTCTTCATAGCTTCTTTGAGACAAGAGGAAAGATTCAATCAGCAGAGGGCAGCTCCTCAACACGCACGCGCTCCAGCACCTCCTATACCCCCACCACCAATGGATGCATATGGATATTACTATGGTCAGCAGGAATACTTACCTGCTTGCCTCTAACCTATCCAGCACACAGCATATTTGCTTGCATTTTCTCAATGTGTTATGCATCCTCTGTGACTAAAAATACATTATGTTGTTTTCTATTATAATTTTGCCCCTTTCCCTTTTTCTGACCGTTACCTGAAATAGCTACATATTTTTTTTGAGTGTTTCACTTTGTTTTGTTGTATGATGATGATAAATATGTAGTGTAAATAATGAAACAAGTATAAAAAAGGATTAAATAGCAGGCAGTTTTATGTTAAACAATACCACACAATCAAAGGCCTTTATCAAGATGGTGACAAATGTGTGTTCGTCCACCACATGATGATGATGACCATTTATTACATCCACTTTTGAAATTCAGTTAGATTTATGTCCTTGCTTATGAATTCATAGATGGCGAATAAACTCTATTCTGACCATAAATGTCCTTGGACAGTTTGGGCATGGGATGACTACTGTATGTGGTTTTCAGTCTCAAGACTTTCTAGCTACTCTCCTCTGTTGAGCTGCTGCTAAATTTCTCCTCTTTTCACAAGATGCTGCGAAAATGTTTTCAAGGTTATATTCCTGTCACTTACATCCTGTTCTCTCCATCTACAATCATCTATAAATATAGGGACATGCTACGTCATCACAAGGTGTCTCTGGACACCTGGTGTGCTACGTCACTGAGGGTGTACTGTATGCAGAATTCCCCTTAAATGAAGGCAATCATCTACATCTTTTGAGCTTATTTTTGGTTAGCCCAAAATATACTGTAACATAATGTGTACAGTGAACTGTAGAAGTATATATTTTATTATAAACAAAATATACTGTACCATAATGTGTACAGTGAACTGTAGAAGTATATATTTTATTATAAACAAAATATACTGTACCATAATGTGTACAGTGAACTGTAGAAGTATATATTTTATTATAAACAAAATATACTGTACCATAATGTGTACAGTGAACTGTAGAAGTATATATTTTATTATAAACAAAATATACTGTACCAAAATGTGTACAGTGAACTGTAGAAGTATATTTTATTCTAAATTTGTTCTAGTCTAATCACTTATATTTCTCTATTTGATCAGTAGTTTTAATCAAGTGTAACAACTGATATGCCAACTTTCAATCTGGCATATCAGTTTTCTGCAAAAACTGTACTTGGATTTAACTAATTGAAATGGATTTTTCAAGCTTGATTTAAATGAGAATATTTAACTGTTACTTTCCTATAGTGACATCGACATGTTTCTTTTGATCACCTTGAAATGACAGTATCCTAACTCTGACCCTAACACATCTGAAAATTGAAAAACTGTTGCCACTAAAGGCAAATAACAAATACATTTTCTGCTTTGTAGGAGGATTGAGGACAAGTGCCAGATTTTGTATGAGTTAGCATGTAACATTGTCATATTTGTTTATATGTAACATTGATCTATTCTGTTTATTAACATGAACCTGTGATTTATTATTTTTCCAAATATGTGCTAATTATTTGTTTTTAGCATGCTAACATGTATGTAATAATTTTTTTTTAAAACACATTTGAAGCATTTGGGGCATACAGGGAACTACATTGCTAGACCTGTATGTTTTTTGTGGCTAATGACCTCGTGATTATTTTGTTAAATTGTAACTGATTAATTTTGCTATGTAACATTTTGGAGTGATTTATTTTAATTTATAACATTTCAGAATAATTTATTGGTATTTGTAACATTTCAGAATGATTTAGTTTTGGCTTGCTGGCATGTAGCAAATTTCCACTTCATTTCTTTGTGGACATGAAATATTGAATTTATTTTTGTTGATTTGTAATGATGAATATTGTTTGTCAGTGTGTAATGTTCCATTTTTGTTGATTTGTAATGATGAATATTGTTTGTCAGTGCGTAATGTTCCATTTTTGTTGATTTGTAATGATGAATATTGTTTGTCAGTGCGTAATGTTCCATTTTTGTTGTTTGACTACTGTCCTCACACTCCTTGCACTGCTCATATTTGTAGTATCAACCCAAACAAATGTTTATATTTAAACTTCTGAAATATATGTTTGTATGCAAATTATACATGTCACAACATTTACAGGTCCCAGTGCCCCATTGCTGTTTATAAAGCCAAAGTTTGGTAACTATTAGATCCACAGTTAATGTGTATAATTCATGTTTGGACATGCTAGATGACCAACTTTTAAACAATCAAGCTGCTCAAAATTGTTATGCTTGCTATTGATTTGATCTAATTAGCCATATATTTAATTGCCGCTGCTTAAACAGTTATCGCTATAAGTGATAATATCTGTTAAAATGAAAAAAAAAATTATTTAAATACGAAGTCTATACAAAATATCAACACTAATTTATGAATTACTAATTGGATATGACAGGTGAAATTTGAAATAGGGTAATGAAGATTTGTAAATCACTTGTAACAAACATAATTACACACACACAAATCGACGTTGTAGCCAAAAGGCCTTTATAAAGAGTACATTCACAACATAATACAACAAGTAAGAACAGTGTTATTCATGTTCAAATGGCAGAACTAAATATTTTTTTTATATTTTAAATATCATCTTCATATTTAGCTCTGTCATTGTCATGTGAATGTGATCATGAATAGTATCATTCCTACTCACATTATGTTGTGAATGTTGTCTGGGTGAAGACCTCTTGGTTGAAACATTAATTTCTGTGTGGTACTGTGTGTGTTATCAGTGATTAGCAAAACTTGCTGAGCCAAGTTTCAGCTGCTGGATTACAGTTTTTCTGCAGTTAGTACATATTATTAACTGGATATGATCTTCTGATATGTATGTTGGATATGAGATGACATCATTGGTAAACACATAGATGCTCAGTCTCTTCTAGTGAATCTTGAAGGATATGCATGCTGATAGTTTGCTGGTTAGACAGACTCCAAACTTTTCCATGAAGATTTAAAATCATACCAGTGCAACACTGAATACAGAATTTCCTCAATTGTAACGGTGACAAGGTGTGCTGTTTGGTGAATGAAATACAAACTCATACAATGATTCCCAGATCAAGCTACATAAGATAGCAAGGTTTATCTTAGTACAGATTGGTCAATGAATAACATGCTAATGTTGCCCAAAGTATTTCATGGATCATACTACTTGGCCCATGCATGGGTCAGAGGCAACCAAAGAACAGGCTCATTGATGGGCAATGTGATGGTTGATGGCACAGTGCACTGAGAAGAGATAGGGCTGACCTGAGATAGGAGGACAATCATTGATTGACTACAGAGTGAAGAAGACAATGCTGGAGGTGATAACATGCACATATAAAGTATGACAAAAATGGGCGTTACAAGGGGGTGAGAGTGTGTCCTCTTAGGTAGGATCTGTAGATTACCGTAAATAATCAACACATGAATGAGATGTTGAGTGTGTATTCCCTTGGATAGCTGCTGGAACGAAGAGTGGAGCACTTATGGGAATGTCCAAAGTGTCATAATGCTGGTTTCTAATAAGGAATCAAGAATTTTCCTCAATGGTTGCCTAGATACACACTGAAAGCTGCAATGTCCACATCCAGCTTACACTCTCTAAACAACTTGAGCAGAAGTTTTGTAGTAATGAGAGATCTAACAGAATTACTTCCAAATCACAGGCTGTGTTATGATCTGATGTGATAATATGAAGAGACAGTGTGGGGCAAATGTTCACATACCTTAAGCATGCATATATTGTGGACAAGGACATGGTGATCATTGAGACTATTAAGAGATTGAAAGAATTTGATATTGCTTAGGAAGATAGTAGGGATGGACAACTGAGCAGTAGAGGATGAGGAAGATGTGCAATGGGGGAACAGTCTATGGTAACTATCTGCCTACATTCCCACCTGCTTTAAAAGATGGGGATACCCAGAGTGTACTTCAGTCAGTTCATAAAATCACTAATCATTAATTGATTTTCCGATTTCTTTCACTTGAACAAAATTTGCAGGTACTTACAAAATATTTATGTTTCTACCCAAAAAATGGTTACATCCACACAATTTTCTGTTTCTACCCAAGAAATTATTACAGTCAAACAATTTTTTTTTGCTATGTCCTGAATAAGATATGCTATAAGAACTCCAGAATAAATGTACACATTTGTGAGTTTGTGTTTAAACATCTGCTACTTTGCCTTTCTCTTGTTTTTCTATGTTTTAAACACATTTCTTTGCAATGCCATTTTAATTTTGCATTTCTTAAAACTGCTTTTCTCATATTTTTTTTTCATTTTGTCAGAGTGGTTCTGTTTGCATCTGAAATTTGAATATGTTTGATTTTTATATATTTCTGTCATCTCTCTGTCTCTTTTACTTTTCCTTCACTGTTTTTCCATTCAACTCTTCCTCCTTTTTTTCTACACTTTGCATATTTCATATTTGGTTGTATTGCAGTAATTTTCTTGTTAAATCTCTCTCCTTTTATCTTTTTCCCCTCTGCTTTAAGAATTTTTTTCAAGATTATATTTTTGTCACTTACATACTGTCCTCTTCATCCATGGTCATCTAGAAATATAAGGACATGCTCTTGCATCACAAAAACAGTATGTACTTACAAAAGAATAACAGGGATTTCCCTTACAGTAAATACCAAGTCTTTTTAAAGAATGGTTCTACATGTTGATCTTCAAACATCTAGAAATACAAGAAAGGACTAATTAATTATAGACATCACAGTAAGGGGCAGTTGTCAACACTAACTTATACAATATTAACTAATTCCTCTAGAATAGTCCATATACTGATCTAACATAACGTAACAACCCCCATCTCTTGTGGCTGATGTGACTCTGTAGATCTGACGTATACTTTGTTTTACCTGCCAATGAAAAGGGCGGAACAAGTCAGACACCACATGCGATCAGCTCACAAGACTATCCATCTTGCATGGGTTGTGGGCATCTGTTTCACTTTCATCATCAGCTTCATTTACATCTGTAAATAGGATTTAGCATAAAATGTATTATATTTTAATGTCATAGCTATCCTCCATAACTATGCTTTTACACTATTCAACTCTGGGACATGTTCCCTTTTTGCCTACAGTATTTTTTCTTCTTCTCTGTTTTACTTCCATTTTTTCTTTGCCATCTACCCCATTCCAGGGAACACACCCTGCCCTGCCTCCTGCAGTAACTGCATGAACTGCAAGAACTGAAATTATGCACAGTATAGTTTGTGTGTCACAAGAAGCTTTGAGTAGTACTAAATTATAATACTTTATACAAAATGTAATACTTTTGTTATGATAAACTGCCACACACAAGATACATTCTAATGGTATAATTAGTGTGACTTATGTTTGTGTGTTCTTTCACATGCGTGTGTGCGATTGATCACATTAACTTAATGATGACCTACAGTTTTTGGCTCAAGGCAAAACTTGGACACAGGATAATGAAGTTTTGCTAATCACTGGAAACACACATAATCACATACAGATAACTGTTTGACCATGGCTGTAGCAGGTAATGCACAGATGACTGTGGCTATAGGATGCAATGCCCATATGACTGTTTGACTGTAGCTGTAGGATGCATTCCAGTTATGGGTGCTCAACAGTCTTCACCATGGCATCCATCATTTCAGTCTTTGTTTTGTTAGCTAGACTAGTTTGTGTTGCTGTTTACTCTCCATGGCAAAAGAAACAAGATCTTTTACAAAATGATTGCTGACCATGAAAAACTCCATATCAGAGATAGAAACTTTGAGATCACTGATGCAAGTTGTGAATTTAAAGATAAAGGGGAACACTGATGCAAGTTGTGAATTTAAAGATAAAGGTGAACACTGGTGCAAGTTGTGAATTTAAAGATAAAGGTGAACACTGGTGCAAGTTGTGAATTTTAAGATAAAGGTGAACACTGATGCAAGTTGTGAATTTAAAAATAAAGGTGAACACTGATGCAATTTGTTGAATTTAAAGATAAAGGTGAACACTGGTGCAAGTTGTGAATTTAAAGATAAAGGGGAACACTGATGCAATTTGTGAATTTAAAGATAAAGGTGAACACTGATGCAAGTTGTGAATTTAAAGATAAAGGTGAACACTGGTGCAAGTTGTGAATTTAAAGATAAAGGTGAACACTGGTGCAAGTTGTGAATTTAAAGATAAAGGGGAACACTGATGCAATTTGTGAATTTAAAGATAAAGGTGAACACTGATGCAAGTTGTGAATTTAAAGATAAAGGTGAACATTGATACAAGTTGTGAATTTAAAGATAAAGGTGAACACTGATGCAAGTTGTGAATTTAAAGATAAAGGTGAACATTGATGCAAGTTGTGAATTTAAAGATAAAAGTGAACACTGATGCAAGTTGTGAATTTAGAGATAATGGTGAACACTGATGCAAGTTGTGAATTTAAAGATAGTGGTGAACTGAGTTTTGAGCCAGCATCATAGCACATGGTTTCCCATGAGTGCTCAGATGCCTAATCAGTGGTTGACCACAATCATCTGACTGACGTTTGCTATCTCACTTGCTCCATAGTGATGACATCATTAATATTCCCATTCATAAGCCCTTGTACCCTACTACCTGGTGACCGGTAGAACTACAGGTGTAAATTTTATTTCAAACTTGAAATAGTGAGTGGACTTGAAACCTATGTCTGAAGGATGGCAGGTGAATAACTTAACTTTACACTACTGTGTGGTTCCCAGTTGTGAATGTCAAATAAAACAGTGACAGCTCAGAATATGAAATGGCTGGCTACAAAAAAGCTGAATGGCCGTACCAAATAAATTTAGACATTTACCAAAATTTCTTAAATAATAAAACAGTATTAATCACACACAAATTAATTACATTGGGGGGGGGGGAACCTCTAAGGCAATACAATGTTCCAGAACATTTTCTTAAATCTTACACTGTATAAAAGAAATGTGTTCCACTAATGGATATTGATTGACATACAACTGAAGAATGTCCTAACAAATAAAATCATAATCTGAGTTGTTTTCAAATCCATTAAGTAATTTACTGTACAAATTATTTCTGTAAAAATTAAATGATGAATGAAACATTCATTTAAACATTGATGATTACAAAAAATAGTTGACAGAAGGCAACAATGCTAGGATTAACTAGGCCAGTCTGCTGAAGTTTGATGTGTCAGACCATTGGGGCAAATAAAGCAATGACCAAACACATTTCCAGACTCTGGACTACATGCTACTGGAAATATAATAGTGCCATTGTCCTGCTACAAGAGAGATCCAACGGGAGTTTGGGAAATCTAATAGTACCAATGACCTACTACAAGAGAGATCCAACGGGAGTTTGGGAAATCTAATAGTACCAATGACCTACGACAAGAGAGATCCAACGGGAGTTTGGGAAATCTAATAGTACCATTGTCCTGCTACAAGACAGATCCAACGGGAGTTTGAGAATGAATGCTAAAGAAGAAATACTCTGCTAGGTTTGCTTTCAATTCTCCTCTATCAAATATAGAATTGGAAAAAATATATGATTAGTTTTACATAGGCCCAAAGTTATTTAGTTGATGATGGATGAGATAGGTCAAAGGGCATGAGCTCATGGACCGCTGGATCAGCAACCATGATGGATGAGTAATTTTTATGTTCACACAGACTATTTGTACAAGTTAATATTTGAAATGGAACTGTTTTGTTTGGGGGGGGGGGGTTAACTTAAGCTGTTGAGAATTGTGAGATTTTTGTGTAGTTTCATAATTTGATCTGATAGGTAGTTATGTAGTCAGTGAATATCTGATTGTTTGTTTCTGTGTTTCTTCTCAAACTCTTGCAGATTACAAGTATGTAGTCAAGTGAATCTGAATCTGTATGATTGAACCATGAAACCTGTATCATGGTTTACATATTGAAAGAATAATGTGTGCCTCTCTGCCTGACACATCTAACTTCAGTAAAGCTTCTGTGTCACTTTGATTCTCTATGGAATGAGGCAGAAAACACCCACCTCCTGTCCTGACACATCTGTAGTTATTTCTCATGACTTGCATCCCAGGTCAAACTGTTCTTTGCTCTCTTTTCTGGTCTGGCTTCACAGGGGTGTGTCTATGAATATGACAGTTATATTTCAATGCAAGAATCGCTTATGTAGAACAATTGTTGCAGATTAGTGAATTTGGAAGTCAGTGTTTACAAGCATCAGTGTATAGAAACCTGCATTCTTTGAAGTGAAGGTTTTGTGTAAATCAATGTAGAGAGATGGGTAGTTTCTGAAGATTTGTAGATGAATATATTGATTATGAACAGTTTCTAAAGTAAAGATTTTTAGATGAATGTATGATTATGAACAGTTTCTGAAGTGAAGGTTTTGTAGATGAATGTATTAATATGAACAGTTTCTGAAGTGAAGGTAATCTAAATTCTAGTGAGAATTTCTCAAGCTATAATTTGAAACTGCCTCTATTCTCCAGGAGAGGGAGCACCTCCACGTCCACCCTTGCCATATGACCAGGCACCACCACGACCTCCTCCACCAGAAACAGATGATGAAGATGAAACAGCTTTTCCAATACCTCAAGCCAATCAACCCATCATGGTCAGCATATTTGATTGAATCAATTGATTAATTTGTTAGGGAATATGTTGGATTGACATTTTTTCAACTGTGAGTGATGAGTGGTGACATCTGAACTAGTATAAGATTTGTTGTCTCAAAAGCATGGCCATGTTAGGGGGTTTTATGAATGATTAATCCTCTGGCTTTCCTTTAATATTCCAGGATCAGGTCATGATAACCTTCCACAAATTTAGCACACACTTCTGGTGTTTGCTATTTGTTCAACTATTTGATCACTATTCTGTCAGATCTGTTGACTCATTTGCATCACCTAACATTCATCATCACCTAGGAGTAACTAGTGAATCACTTTAATAATTTTTGTTTCAAGCCAGGAGTAACTAGTGAATTTGAGTGAATCACTTTGTTAATTTTTGTTTCAAACCATGAGTAACTAATGGTTTGGGTGAATCACTTGTGCCATCTTTGTTTCAAGCCATGAGTAACTAGTTGATTTGGGTGAATCACAGGAACCATCTTTGTTTCAAACCATGAGTAACTAATGGATTTGAGTGAATCCCTGGATTATTTTTTTTGGTTTAAAACCATGAGTAACTAATGGATTTGAGTGAATCACTGGATTATTTTTTTTTTTCAAACCATGAGTAACTAATGGATTTGAGTGAATCACTGGATAATTGTTTTTCTTTCAAACCATTAGTAACTAATGGATTTGAGTGAGTCACTGGATTATTTTGTTTGTTTCAAACCATGAGTAACTAGTGAAACAAATTCTGACATCAAAGGGGTTTGTTTTCTGACTGATTCTATGAGTATGCTTGGAAAGATTTAGTTAGGCTATTTACACCATCAGTGGTTGAAGTCATAATACGAGTCTGTGCTGAAGAGAGTTACCTTCTTTTTTTGTATCTAGACATGTGATATATTTGCAATATTTGCACCCCTGATGTTTGTACCTCTGATGTTTGTACCTCTGATGTTTGTACCTCTGATGTTTGTGCCTCTGATGTTTGTGCCTCTGATGTTTGTACCTCTGATGTTTGTACCTCTGATGTTTGTACCTCTGATGTTTGTACCTATGATGTTTGTGCCTCTGATGTTTGCACCTCTAATGTGTGCACTTATGATGTTTGCACCCCTGATGTTTGTACCTCTGATGTTTGTACCTCTGATGTTTGTACCTCTGATGTTTGTACCTCTGATGTTTGTACCTCTGATGTTTGTACCTCTGATGTTTGTACCTCTGATGTTTGTGCCTCTGATGTTTGCACCTCTAATGTGTGCACTTATGATGTTTGTACCTCTGATGTTTGTATCAGAAATATTTTTTATTCAGATGGCAGCCCATGCACTGCATATGGAGGCTAAACAGTGGTCTAGCAAGGACAATGAGATCATTGCTGCAGCCAAAAAGATGGCTCTTCTAATGGCTAGACTCAGCCAGCTTGTCAGGTGAGCTCAGTTAGGAGAGTATACCTGTTGGTTGATTGGTATTTATTTCAATTTTTAGTGTTAAACACAGAATATAGAATATTTAACACAGCATGGCACCACAAAGAACACCTAGAAAACATAGAGTACAATAAGAACCTTTTTGTAACATTTGTGGACCAGGAGAAAGCCTTCGATATAGTAGATAGAAGCGTTCTATGGCACACACTGGCTAATTATGGAGTCAACAACCACCTTATTAAAGTATGTCAAAGCTTATATGTGAACTGTGAGAGTGTAATTCGAACGAATAAAGTAACATCAAAACATTTAAAGTCACATCGGGAGTTAGGCAAGGATACGTTTTATCACCACTCCTGTTTATCACATATATTGATAGCATTACGGAAAAAGCCAAGGTGCAAAATGAAAATAACAAAGAGCTACGCTTTGCTGACGATCAGGCTATAATAGCATATAAAGAAACTGAACTTCGTTATCTAACATCCATGGACATCGAGTGCAAGAACAACAACATGAAGATAAGCATAGACAAAACAGAAACCATGGCAATACACACAATCTAAATATATCAGTGGAAAATCAAGTCATTAAACAAACCAACACCTTCAAATACTAGTCGTAACATTCTCTTCAGATGGCAAGATCAACACTGAAATAGATATTTGTTGTAGCAAAGTGAATCAAGTACTGGGTCAGTTATCACTTTTATTGCAGCACAAAATGCTACTAATGACAACAAAAAAACATCTTATCCAAAGTATCTTTATTCCAACCCTGTGCTACCAATATTAAACATAGTCCTTAACAACAAAACATAAGAGATAACTGGTTACAACAGAGATGAGATGTCTGAGAAAAGCCACAGGAGTGACCAGAAGGCACAGAATTAGAAACGAGGCTATAAGAGAAAGAGTGGGTGTCATATCAATTTTACAATACATACAAAACCAACAGAAACAATGGTTTGGTCATCTGGAAAGAATGCCGTGTTATTCATTAGTTTATAAAGCATATATGAAGAGAGTAGAAGCAGAAAGAAGAGCCAAGGGTAGACCTAGAGTACGCTGGATCGACAACATCAAAGAGACATTACACCAAATAACATTATCTGAAGCTGCCAAAAAAGCATGAACAAGAACACTGTATCTCTCTCGACATCCGTAAAGGGTAAAAGAAGAAGGAAGAAGTGTCCTAGCCTTAGGGTTTGGTACTGACCTTGGATAAAGAGCAGGATAGCACAGGTAAATCTACGAATAGGGTAATGAAGTTTTGCTAATGGATAGCACAGGTAAATCTAGGAATAGGGTAATGAAGTTATGCTAATGGATAGCACAGGTAAATCTAGGAATAGGGTAATGAAGTTTTGCTAATGGATAGCACAGGTAAATCTAGGAATAGGGTAATGAAGTTTTGCTAATGGATAGCACAGGTAAATCTAGGAATAGGGTAATGAAGTTTTGCTAATGGATAGCACAGGTAAATCTAGGAATAGGGTAATGAAGTTATGCTAATGGATAGCACAGGTAAATCTAGGTATAGGGTAATGAAGTTTTGCTAATGGATAGCACAGGTAAATCTAGGAATAGGGTAATGAAGTTTTGCTAATGGATAGCACAGGTAAATCTAGGAATAGGATAATGAAGTTATGCTAATGGATAGCACAGGTAAATCTAGGTATAGGGTAATGAAGTTTTGCTAATGGATAGCACAGGTCAAATGAGCATTTGAAAAGAAGAGAAATATTGTATGCAGTGTAGTAGTATCAATGCACGCGCAAGTTGCACTGCTAGGAGATATGATATTGAGCCAATGCTTGTGTGTATGGAGACATGAATTCATGTATGGTAACACAACACAGCTCAAGATCAGCTAGGAGGCAACTGAGGTATGGTTTTTGAGAAGAATCATGAACATTCCCAAGGACAGACAAGTTAACTCATTTAGAAGTCCTCAGAGATGCTGGAGTAAAAAGGCAAACCAAAAATAGCAAACATTAGAAGTGGACTGTCAAGATTTTAAGGACATGTGATGAGAAGAGTAAAACTTGAACATTTAGTAACCACCGGAAAAATCAAGGGGAGAAGAGTGAGAGAGGAAGACAAAGAAATTAATTTCTGTATTGATTGTTACTGCCACAAAAAGATGTCACCAAATGAACCTATTGAAACACGAGAGAGAGAGAGAGAGAGAGAGAGAGAGAGAGAGAGAGTTGTGGAGAAACATGATTTTTGACACCACTCAGCATGGCAATTGATTAACTGACCTTCCAGCATGAAAGTGCTGGATTCAAGTAACCAGTAAGGTGATTCGAGGGTAAAATACATTTGTAGGTGAATTTATTTAGTTAATAGATGTCAGATGAATAACGTAACATAATATACAAGCACATGCCAGGATTTATTATGCAAGAAAAATCATAATGCAGCAAACAGGATTTGAACCAGGTCAGCTCAGATGGCACCTACTCGCCTAGACTATCGTGGTCGAAGACAGAAAATGTGTTGACTCAAGTTGTGAGGCCTCCTTCTGAGTGTACCTGGTTCATATCCCGTTTGCTGAATTATGATTTTTATTTAGTAGATGTCAGCAGTGTTGCTAGGTCAATCTTACAAAACCAACTAAAAGACTATAAAAAAAGTGGCCCAAAACTTGCCAAACTGTGACTTGCAAATAGTACACCGGTTCCATGACAAAATATACTGGACACAATGTCACCATGACAAAATATTCCCAGACAAAATATACTGGACACAATATCCCCATGACAAATTATTTCCAGACAAAATATACTGGACACAATATCCCCACATAGCCAAAATGTTGTAATCGACTCCGGTACACTGGAAAGTTTAGCTTTAAGTTTTCGTTGAAGATGGAAACATTTATGACATTGCAGAAAGGTTGTAGAAAATTTGTTTTAGGAGAGTTTATGTTTGTGAAGCGCAGATCTGGAACTGCTGAGAAAGAGATATGGAAGCGTGATGTACGAACATGTTATTCTAGAGTTCACACTCTTGATGATAGTGTAGTTTTGGAGCAAGGTCAACATGATCATGAACCTGTTCATGGTAAAGTTGCTGTAGCAGCTGCTCGAGAAACAAACATCAGATAACGTACTGAACACACAGAAGAAGGTACTAGGCACATTGCGCAACATGCTTTAAGACAAGTATGAGTGAACATGCACACCTTCTACCTCAACAAGAGTCTTTAACTAGGAATGTTTGCAGAAATCGTCATCAAAATTTAATCAATGATCTATCTGTACATTGATGAATATAGAAACACAGTTGGTGATAGTCCCATTTTAATGCATGAAAGAGTTAGATTTCATTCAGTTTGCAGTACAGGAAGATGTTGATTTTTTTCAGAGTAGACATTGGTTTTCTGATGGAACATTCAGTAACCCCATAGAGATTTGATCAACTGTATAAGATCCATGCATTTGAGAATGGTCAAATAATCTTGTGTGTGTATACTTTGTCTGATCATAGTGAAGTTTCAGCATATTATCGAACTTGGAAATAGCAGAAATTCAGCTCTATCTTCAATAGTTGCTGATTTCGAATTAGCTGCAGTTAAAGCTTTTGAAAGTACATTTCCACAAGCTCTAGTATCAGGATGTCATTTTCACTTTGGACAGAACATTTGTGAAAACAACAATCTGAGGGTAAAACGGTGTTGTACATCTCAGATGAATATTATTCAAAGTCTAACAGCTGATGGCTTTGGCATTTGTACAAGAAATTTCAATTTCCAATGAGCCTTTGGAATCAACACAATTGTGTCATGAACAAAAAAGTTTGGGGAAGCAACTATGCTGTAGAAGGTTGACACAATACATTTAATACATTCTAATATGTTGGCAATGCAATTGGATATATAAATGATGTCTAAAAATTCAAGATTATTTGAAATCAGCGTCTTGTACAGTTCATAAGTCATTATTAATGTTGTTTTTGTTACAGAGGTGAAGGCGGAACTAAGAAGGACCTTATTGCTACAGCTAAAGCAATTGCGGAAGCTTCAGAGGATGTGACAAGGCTTGCTAAGAAGCTGGCAGCGGAGTGTACTGATAAGAAAATGAGGATGGTAAGAACTTGCTATTCTTCTTGAACAATCACTCTCAAACTTCCATTGGATTTCTCTTGTAGTAGGATAATTATCCTATTATGGAGACGAGGGCTTGATGAAATATAGACATCTATTTATTTTTTTATTTTGTCGTTTTCTGTTGTTTGTCTCTTGAAAAAGGTTCAATTTGAGCCGATACGTTGAGAATTGTCCTGTTTAGTTTTATTGTATGTTTTTTGTTTTTTTTCTTAAAAATATATTTTTATTAATAGGCTAGGTAAGTGTTTTAGTAACCTTTTTACATCATTTTGCATTACTATAGATTATTCTACTAGATTTCCAGCAGGATGTAGTACAGAGAATGGAAATGCGTTTGCGCCAATGACCCGACACATCCATCTTTGGCGGTATTCAATTTGTTCAAATTTCAACTCCACAAGGAGCATGGATCTTCAACTTTCCTGTATTTATCTATTGACTTGCTCTTTCCTTTCTCTGAGTGTTTCTTGGTCTTTCTCTTGTCCTGTGAATTTTGGAGCCAATCATGGAATATTTTCCATTGCTATTCTTAATGTGGGTAAACTCCCCACCTCTTCCTTATGGGAGATGTTTCTTAGACCCTGGATAGACACCAATTGTGAAATACCGACTTAGTTTTTGCAATTTTGTCTTGGACACATCATGGGAAGAGGACAGAAGGAACACATTGTGGCAACAGGCAAGTTGAAGAGCAAAAGGGGTATGGGAGGACCAAGAAAGAAGATTATGCTAGCTTGACAACCTAGCATTGTGGCATGGGAGAACATTGTTATTGACAATGATTGACAGCTCAAGGAACAGAAGCTCGTGGAAAGGCATGATAACCAGCTTCACACTGCATAGACCACAGGAAGAACAAGGTTCTGTACTTGATTAACTCGTAGTACTGTTTGTCCATCGAAGTCGGCAGTGACAATTCAGCTCAACTTTGATGATGATGAAGATGATGATGTCTCTGGTATGTCCAACTGTGACTAATGAGTCCTATGCGTGCTTGGAATTGTCTACCACAATCTGGGCATGTGTGGAAGGAGTCTGTTGACCATTGAGCAGCTCTTCCCTTTCTTCTAGTGTCTTTTTATTGCACATCATTGTGTCTGAGGTTCTCTGCAGCTGCTGCACCACTCTTGATTCTGCGATGCCAGTTGGATCTGTTTTGTACAAGATTCTCCCATGAATTTGTGTCTATTTTGATGTGAGTCAGTGATGTCTTAACTCTTTCCGTCCCAATCACCACTATACTGGCTTTATGGCATGGGTCTACAGGACCTTTCGCCACTTTACAGGCTTTGATTTTATATTTGATTACTTCACAAGGCTAACTGTAACCTTGTGAAGCAATCAAATATCATCAATGTACTTATATATTCATATTCTGTATCCATTCCCCTTTCCAATGATGTATTACACATACACTATTTATCAATATTAGTATGTCAAGTGATACAATAAAAACACATATATATAATTTTTTGGTCCAAACCTAAAAATAATCAAGTCCTGAAAGAGTTAAGAGTGTCTTTAAAATGCTTCTTCTGTCCTCCTGCCTTGGGGAAACCAGTCTGGAGTTCTCCATATAACAACTTGTTTGGTAGATGATTATCTTTCATGCGGACCATATGTCCTGCCAAGCGTGACTGCACCTTCATCAACATTGTATGTATGCTTACAGACTTAATTTCATTAGTACTTCACTGTCTGATATTTTATCCCACCAATGGATGTTGAGTATCTTTCGAATGAAGCTTATGTGGAAGTGGTTGAGTCTTCTAACGTATCTGGCATATACTGTCCATGTTTCATAGGCATAATGGAGTGATGATATTACTGCTGCTTGGTAAACTATGAGTTTGTTGGTAGTTTTTATTCTCCTTATTTCCCTTTTTTTTCTGCAGTCTTTCAAATGTGGCACTAACTTTCGCTATTTTGTTGTTTACCTCAGTGTTGATGTTTACATCTTGTGAGCGAGATGAAATTATTAACTGAAGCTCCTCCTTTACCCTTATATGGGGATTTAAGTGTGGTTTGTTTGGTGTAGGTTGAAAAATGATCTCTGTTTTATTTATTTTGATGGTGAAACCAAAGTCATCGCAGGTCATTATAATAATATAAAAATAATAATAATAATAAGAACCTTAGGTCTAACCCTTCAGGAATCATATCTCTGAATTAATCAGGACAAAAAGCCCTCCAAACAGCTCTGTCCTCAGCCATTCAGAAGTAGAAAATTCAAGCACAGACCATTCCTTGATGTTATCAATCCAGGATTTTCTTTGTGGCAATGCCTAGAGTCCATCATGCTCAGAACATTCCTTGATGTTATCAATCCAGGATTTTCTTTGTGGCAATGCTTAGAGTCCATTAGATATAGATGCACAAAGGATGGATAGCACAAAGACATGAATGGAAACAATAGTTGAAGATAGAAGAGGTTCGTGGAGGACCTATGCTCTAACGAGATCTGAAGCTGAATGGAGAATATATGTATCTGTTTGTGGCACATGTTGTTTTAGTACATCTGTTTTTGGCATATCTGTTTTGGCACATCTGTTTTTGACACATCTGTTTAGGCATATATTCAATTTATTATCCTGTCTTTTCAGAATCTGTTGAATGTGTGTGAGAGAATACCAACCATTGGTACCCAGTTGAAGATACTATCTACAGTGAAAGCGACCATGCTTGGAGCACAAGGTACACATATCCATGTCTTTATGTCCTATTTATTGCTGCTTGTATTTGATATCTGTATGAATCTACTGAGCAGAGCATGTAGGAGTTTGTGGTAATGAGAGAGGACAGTCAGCAGACACAGGCTCATATCAATAGATGGGAACAATGGAATAAGCAGTATTTGAATGAAATTCAAGAGAACCTGCTGAATTTGGAGACTGTTATTTATAACACTTGTATGCTTAGATTGGTGGAATTTGGACTTAAATATGGTATTAGGGAGTTGGATGTCTTTGGGGGCAGAATGAGGAGTGTGTTCAACCAATGAATATACAGGAATCATCAATATACACATTATCTTTGATATGTCTGTAGCATAGTGAACACCCCAAGTGGGGCTCTGCTCAAAGTGCAATCATGTTGGCTTATAACCAATATTTTATCCTGACAATTCGTTCAGGAAAGTATGGTCTGTTGCTCCAAAGTCTTGCCATGTGATAAGCCATTGTTAGGGAAAGTGGCGCTGTATTATCTCTGGACGTATTGTTCCCAGAATACAGGGCCCTATTCATTCTTTGATTCATTCATTTTCAGGCAATGTGAGTGAGGCAAATGATAGGAATGCCCTTGCATCTGACGGTTGCTAAAGTTTGTGTTAATTTCCATTTAGCATGCCCATTCATTCTTATGATAGTTAAGTTCCACAGTATTATTACGAGCATTGTTACGTTATTCCTGTGTCGGTCTATAAATGGATTTTAGACTTTGGACACTTTTGGGATTCCAAAAATACCTCCTCAACTTATTATTGGATGGGCTTATACTCAGTATTGTATGGTAATATTGCATTTAATGTGGACACAATTTGTTGTATAGTTGTATTTTATGGACACAATTTGATGTATAGATGTATTTTATGGACAAAATTTGATGTATAGATGTATTTTGTGTACACATTTTGTTGTATGAGTGTATTATGTGGACACAATTTGTTGTATAGATGTTATTTTATGGGAAAATTTTGTAGTATAGATATATTTTATATGGGCACAATTTTTGTATAGATATATTTTGTGATAGACACAATTTGTTGTGTAAACAATGAGATAGGTGAGGACAAAATTTTTTGTGTACATGATGAGTTGTTTGAGGATATAATTTGTTGTGTACACAGTGAGTCTGTTGAGGACACAATTTGTTGTGTTCACAATGAGTCTGTTGAGGAAACAATTTGTTGGTGTACACGATGAGTCGGTTGAGGAAACAATTTGTTGTGTACATGACCTGTTGTTGAGGACACAATCTGTTGTGTACACGATGAGTCGGTTGAGGAAACAATTTGTTGGTGTACACGATGAGTCGGTTGAGGAAACAATTTGTTGGTGTACACGATGAGTCGGTTGAGGCAACAATTTGTTGGTGTACACGATGAGTCAGTTGAGGAAACAATTTGTTGGTATACACGGTGCATTGGATGACGACACACAAATGTAACAATTTAACAGAAAATATAATCAATTGAAACCAGGAAATAGAATATAAAACTGTTTTATTGTGATCCTAAAGAAATTCTTTATAGTCTGTTCTGTTATTTTAAGTTGCTTTTTTGGCTAAAAATTTTTATTTTTAACCGGCAGAGCCAATTTGTGGGCCAGATGGGAGTGAAATTCCTTGTGGTAACTCTCATTTGTTTGAAACCACATTGATTCCCATCTGCTCTATTAATAGCTGTGCTTAACCTGCTAAACCTTTGTCTAGTTCCTTTTCATTATAATTTCCTTAATTTCAGTAATGGCTTGTTGTGTGTTGTGTGATGTTTTTGGTGCTGTCTTGTTTGCTTGTTCTTATAGTTTAACTAAATTCAACTTTGTATAAGGTGTCTATTTCCAGGATTGACAGTAGGAGGTTACAATCTGAATAATTTAAGATATGCCAATAATACAACTCTGAGTGCAATTAACGGACAAGAACTCCATGCCTTATTAGACTTGGTTATACAAGAAAGTAAAAACAAAGGCCTCTGTCTAAAGAAGAAGAAAAAGAAGTAATGATTGTTTCAAAGAAATACACACTACCAAAATGCAGTATTACTATCAATGAGGCAAAATTAAATCAAGTGGGGGCCCAGAGATGTCATGCACACCAGAGTGCACAGGCCGGCGCTACATAGCTGGTCGAGCATCAGGGTCAGCGAACCACAGCTGGCCAAGACCCTCAGTACACTTCCACGCAGTGGGCCTGGAAACAGGAGTGCAGCAATCCTGCTGTAGCCTGGCCAAGTACTAGGGATCGAAGATACGGGAATGCCAACCCGGCCCAAAAAAATGCTGGCTGAAGACGGATGTGTCAGGTCGAAAGGCGCAGATAACGCAGCTTGCTGTAAAACATGACACAATGCAGATCACCCTCATACGTCCTTCTCAGGATGGTCAGCGGAATGCTTTCAGAGGGTCCGCCGCAAGGCGTACGACGAAGAAATCAAGTGGTAAAGTCAAGTATCTTGGCACTATTTCAACATCAGATGGCAGGTGCTCCAATAAGATCAAGAACAGGATAGCACAAGCCAAATCAACATTTTTAAAAATGAGAAAATATTCTATGCAATGGTGTAATATCAATGCATACTTGAGTTCTAGGATGTTATATTGAGCCAATCTTTATGGAAGCGAAGAATGGAGAGTAAACAAAAGTGCCAAAGATAAGCTGGAGGCAACTGAGATGTGGTTTTTAAGAAGAATTATTAAAGTTCCATGGACGGCCAAGAAAACTAATGTAAAAGTTCTCAGAGATGCTGGAGTAAAATGACAAATTATAGCAAAAATTATAAACAGACAATTAAGATTTTTAGGGGATGTGATGAGAAAAGTAAAACTTGAACATTTGGTAACCACCGGAAAAATTAAGGGGGGAAGATACAGAGGAAGACAGAGAGAAATTTCTGAATGGGTTGTCGCTGTGGCACAAAAAGAAATCACCAACTGAATTTATTAATAACACAAGGGACAGACAGTTGTGGAGAAACATGATCTCCTATGCCACTTGGCATGACACTTGATTGATTGATATTGTGTCTTCAATTTCTTGTTGAATGTACTAATTTCTTGTGATATTTATTGTTGTATCTAATAATTTTTTGTAAGTTTTCCCATTGGGTGAACTAATTTTTTGTTGAATGTACTAATTCATTGATGACTGTGAACCATTTCCAGTATGTATTCTTGTATTTACTGATTTATTGTGTGAATGTTCTTGTTGAATGTAGTGATATTGTAGAATGTGGTCATTTCCAGTTGAATCTAGCATTTTCTAGTTGAATGTAGACGTTTGCTGTGAATATTTTAGTTGAATTTACTCAATGTTTCTAGAATTTCCTTGTTGAATGTGATCATTTCTCATGATTTCATTTTTATTGTGTTCATTACTAGGTTTTTATTTTCATTTATCTAATTTCTTATTTATCAAACCCATTCTATTTTAAACAATTTTTTGAGTGTGAATTATTTTTAGGTTTAGTGTTTGATATTCTGAAGTGTCTTTAAGATTAGTGTTTGGTATTGTACAATTTCTCTGTATATTTATTTTGTTTTCCTTATGTTGTCAATTGGATTTTCCATATTGATATGGATTTACAGCAAAAATTAACACACAAAAAGGGGGGAGAGAGGAGAAGAGAATGTACCAGCATTTATTAATAATATGGACGTTTTTATAAAAAAATGGATATAAATTTTACAAAATACAAATTTATGAAAACATAAGTTGACAGCTATGCTCTTGTTGATGTTCACAATGAACATACATATGGAAGATACTTCTTGTGTATGTGTAAGATACTTCTTGTGTATGTGTTAGATACGTCTTGTGTATGTGTTAGATACTTCTTGTGTATGTGTAAGATACTTCTTGTGTATGTGTTAGATACTTCTTGTGTATGTGTTAGATACTTCTTGTGTATGTGTAAGATACTTCTTGTGTATGTGTTAGATACTTCTTGTGTATGTGTAAGATACTTCTTGTGTATGTGTTAGATACTTCTTGTGTATGTGTTAGATACTTCTTGTGTATGTGTAAGATACTTCTTGTGTATGTGTTAGATACTTCTTGTGTATGTGTTAGATACTTCTTGTGTATGTGTAAGATACTTCTTGTGTATGTGTTAGATACTTCTTGTGTATGTGTAAGATACATCTTGTGTATGTGTTAGATAACAATCTGGATATGATTGGGAGACCTGCATTACAACTGTGTACTAGGTGGTTAAATGAAGGTTAAATTGGTTTTATGTTGAACATTAGATGACATCAAAGACTGGACAAGAGTTTTCCTCACTAGTCCACATTGTTGAACATTTATCTCTATTTTGATAAAGACCTTTTAGTAGACACATCGATTCCATATATCTGTTAATATAAAATAATTGGTAAGTAAAGCGGATGCCAATGATACTTCTCTATGGTGATTTACAGAAGGCATAAGGTGGACAAAAGAAAAATTACAAGGATTCATTAAAGACCTCACTAAAAGCTTTTGAATTAGATCAAGATACATGGGAAGAATGTACACAAAATAGAGCTACATGACACACTGCAGTCAAAAAAGACACATCATCGTGTGAAACAGGAGAAATGCAGCAGCTCAGCAGTGATTGGCTATACTATTCAAATAAAAGATGCTCAACATTATTGTAGTGGTAATGGACAGCAAATTTCAAACGTGTACCAAAATTTTATTTTATGGAATTAATGTTTAAATCTTGGCATGAAGAAACTTTCAGACTTTAACAATGAAATGATGTTCATTAAATTTGGTTAGGATTTTTATTCGTTGCAACTGAGGCCTGCGTTTTGGTAAGGTGTATGGCCTCCTCTGGTCTCTATCAGAGAATGGCATCTCCGTGATATGGATCTGAGACAACTGTGTAAGAGATAACTGTTGGAAATTGGGTGGAGCCATCTCTTGCTGGTGGAGTCGTCTGTTGAATTTATCCCATAGTGTCAGTACACATCAGTACAACATCAGTACATCCCCCCACATCAGTACACCTCTACCACCATGTGGAGGAGTCTCATCAACACTGTTCTAGCTCTCATGGACTCTGTGGTAAACTCTCTATCGTCTATCATGTCCCTGGAGCACAAGAAATGATTCATCACTAAACCAAACCTGTCTTCAGTCATTCCCCACAGTCCATTGATGATGCCGGTCCGTAAGAACAGGACCTCTGTATGGTTTTCTAGCCTAAATACCAGCGTCATGCAGCTGGTTTCTGACCGTTTCATCTGAAATTGATGAGCTACTGGCATTGACTGGACTATGAAGGACACAGATGCAAATCGATTTTTGACGTGATGCAGCCATAGGAAGCTGTCCTTGGCAGGAGTTGTGTATCTGAGTCTTCCACTGCATGGCTGATTTGCCACTAAAACAGTTTGTTGAAATCGCCTCCAAATGCGAATAATGTCGCTTGTAACCACATTAAATTGTCTGGCCACTATACTGTGTAATTGTCCAGTCTGTAAGCGTCCAGTGATGATGTATCATTGGTCTGTAGTGAGATGAGCTATGCTTGCGCATTTAATTTTCAACTGAATTTATTTGAGGACCATTATTATTTTATAGGCATTCAATAATATGGTCATAAAGTTTTGTGTTCAGTAAGTTTCACAAGATTCTCATGAACCTATCACGAGTTATTACCAAATATGTTGTTTTGACCTGCACCTCTTTCATGATCTCACGAATCATGAGGTCAATACAATTCAGCTATCCACAAAAATGTAATAACCAGGTGGACACAGTAAATAGGTTGATGTCCAATCAACAAATATCTTTTCTAAAAGTATCTCCAAAAAAGTTGTGTTTTTTTTAATAGTATAGGAAAGTCACGGATAAACTAAAAACCATCTGCAGTGGTTATCCCTGCGCGAACTGACCAATAACATTTGTGGCAAGAATAGGTCTTACTAACCATCTACAAACTCATAGTCAAGGACATAACTCTAACGGACTTTCTAAAGTGGATGTAACAAATGGTCATCATCATCATCATCTTGTGATGGATGAACAACAAACAAAATAACATAAAATGTTAATTCAACACATTTGTACAATTTATATGTATATTTCCTATAAACTTTATATAGTTTTGTCTGAACCAAACCTTTCTTTCTTCTGTTAATGTTGTCTTCATTGGTAGTATCTAATTTATGGTCTTATATCTGACAATTGTTTGTTTCTTGCTGTGTAAAATATTGTTGCATAAAGTTCTTCTCTCATTCATACTATGACAACTCTGATGAATTATTAAAAATTAAATCTCATATCAGAGCCTATACCAGCGGCAGATGGAAGTGAAATCGCCTGCGGTAAAAACAACAGAATATCACAGTTACTTTGCATGATATTTCACGTGTAACAAATGTCTGTTCAGAACTAATGCACTGCTTGTTCTGAAACAATGCAACGACACAAAGAAATATTCCACACACTGCATGAATGAAATTGATGGATTTTTTCAGCATTTTTGACATAACAATATCTGCACATAAATGATGGATACTATAGTTGAGCATTTCTGCCATGGTAGACTCATATTAATACATTGATTTGCCATTGTTTCCACTTCATTATCATCTAATGACTTGACAAAACATCCAGTCTTCATTATTTGCCAATTCTTTATCTTTCTCATATAAAACCAGGCCTGTCTGTAAGGGGGAGGGGGGGGGGGGTTTGTGGGGATGACCTCTCCTTTTTTTCCTTTAGGAAAGTCAACACCCCCCCCCCCGTTCTTGAGGAGAATATATCTACGGTCTTGTATACAATAAACTCCCCCCATATAGTGATAGTAAAAGTCAGAAAAACTATTTATTTCTAAAATAAAGATCTTAATTTTTTTTATAGAATTTCCTCCTGTGGTGCCTCTATTCCTCTTCTTTAATACTTGTTCAATGTTCAGACATGTCTGACATTATCATTCTCAGTTCATTTCTATTTTAGAAACTCACTTTTTATTTGACATCTTGAATACAGTACTCACTCGTCATTTTACAGTCTAAATTCACAACGCATTTGTCATTTCACAGCCTGAATTTAATACTAAATTGTTATTTAACAGCCTGAATTCACTACTCAATTGTCATTTAACAGCCTGAATGCATTCAATACTCACTTATCAATGGGCAGTCTGAAGTCGGTGCTCACTTGTCATTTTATAGTCAGAATTATTATGTACTCATGTGTTTCTCAACCTTTTATGGTCCATCGCCTCCTTGAGCCATAAATTATGTGCTTCTGCGCCCCGCCCCCCCCCATCCTTAACCCCCACACGTATTACAAGGGTAGGTAAAACATGTAGCTAATTTGGATAGCAGAAATTAATTACACATTTATTCAAAATTGTGTTACATGATGTAAAGTAACAGTTTAGTTAATGCTGAACTTAATTGATTATTGTCATGTTGACAATATAAAAATGTCACGTTGTACTCACTGTTGCTCAGGAAACCCTCAGTGTGATGGCTGAACTTGATGAAGTGAAACCAGTGTACCAATGTCTGGTTGCATATCACTTAACAGCAATCTTAAATCACCACATTGAGTTGATGTCTTTGTGAAAGTAGTCTGACAACCACACTAAACCCACATTCCACCAAATATGATGTGGGAAATGCAATAAGCAAATATTTTACAATTCTCCAAAGTTTTGGATAGCAATTGGAAATTTCCTTCTGTAATGAAAAATCTTGGTATGATTTCTTAAACTTGGGATTAAGCTCAATGTCATTTTTTTAATTCAAGTAATTCTTGATCCAATGCTTGATGGTCAACGTCCTGTTTCTGTAAATGAATGTATCACTCTGTCTGGGATTTCCATTGAAAGCAGATTGTTATTCACTCTGACATATCTGTATGCAGCAAACCTAAATGCTCATGGTAAATCTGCAGACTATCATCCAGTATCTCATTTCTTTATTTTTGTTCTAACTGCGACAGGCTCGAAAACTGATATATGCATGACGACCTATAGGCCCTATTGTGTTTGAAAAGAGTTAACTTTGAATCAAACATTGCAATGACAGATTTTATCATTAAAATAGACCTCATTGCCTTGTAATTGCAGATTAATATAATTGAATTTTGGAAACAAATCTCATAAAAAGACAAAGTCAGGCTTAATCTCTTTAAGTTCAGCATTGAGGGAAGTAAGCTTGTCTTCCAAAAAAACAAACAACAACTGTACAACAGTATAAAAAATGTGATAAAAACTTCTCAAACAGTTGCCCTGTGGAAGCCAATGAATTTCAGTATGTAACAACAGATGTCCAAAATCTGCATCATTTTCAAGACAGAACTGTCTAAATAACCTGTTGTTAAGAGCATTAGTTTTAATCTTATTGATTGTATTAATGGGAGTGTTTAGTGACTTGTTCAAGTGAACTCTGAGATTTTTGGCAACACTGTGTTGATGATGAGAGGCATAGTGATTGGCAAAAATATTTCAAACTTCTTTTTCAAGTATGCAACATATCCACTATAGCGACATGTCATTGCCAGTGCCCTATCAGTTGCAGAAGCAAATATATTTGTGAGCATAATTTCCATTTTGTTGAAAAACTGATTTACAAGACAAAATACAGATTCTCCTCTCTATTTCTAGTACCTTTGCAAATAACATCTCTTAAGCAAAATGTTCATCTTTAATAATGCACACATATGCAAGAAGTAAAGATTCATTGCCTGGTAAAATTGACTCATCCAGCTGCAATGCAAATTCTGTTGTTCATAATATGCTGCACAATGTATCTTCCACATTCCCAGCCATTTCATCTATGATTCGTTGCCCTGAACTATTACTGAGTGGAATATTTTTAATTATACCGTGTGGTTGCTGGTGCAAAATAGTGTTCAGAACTTCACTGACTGTGGGGAGAATGAACTCTTCACCAATTGTATGTGGCTTTCCAGACTTTGCAATCAACAGTGAAATATTGTATGATGCACTCAAACCATCCATGTTTTGGTATGCAGCTTTGAAAAACATGCTTGACATCGATGGCTGATTGTGCAAACTGTCACGACTCACAGTGTTTGAAAACATGATACATTCTCTTCTACTTTGTCAGGATGCTCAGTCTTCAAATGTTCAATTAATCTGCTTGGTTTCATGGCTTCATTAGAAAATACTCTTCCACATATTAAACAACATTGGAAGCTGCTTGTTTGCTGCTGATGGTATGAATCCATGCCTTAAATATTCAGTACTGTATTGTCTGCATTTCTCTTTTTTATTTGGCTGTCTGCCATTTTGTAATGGAGGTTTTTAGATTTTGCCACAGAACAGACAAACTACCAGACATAACAAAAGAAATAACACCAACACTTTTCCCAGTTTCGTGGTAGCAATATCAAAATCTCACTATCAGAGCTACCATAAACAACAACTACACTATAACAAATTGAATAGAAATAGGTATTCTTGGAACCAAAATAATTTGACAAAGCAACCTAACAACGAGACACTGTGTGACATAACTAACTTACTATCACTTGTGTATAACTCATTTGTGCTCTTGAGATTGAGAGGGCAGTGACATAACTAACTTACCATCACTTGTGTATAACTCACTTGTGCTTTTGAGATTGAGAGGGCAGTGACATAACTAACTTACCATCACTTGTGTATAACTCACTTGTGCTTTTGAGATTGAGAGGGCAGTGACATAACTAACTTACCATCACTTGTGTATAACTTACTATGTAAAATAAAATGTGTCCACTGTCAGATTTTTTTTAGTAATGTATTGCAAATAATATGCCAAATGTAGACTAGAGGTAGCTGCTGTGCATGTTATTTTACTAACACCTTAATGGCATAAGCTGTCGCTGTGCTTTTAATATGTATGCACTGTACATATGTTGTGCTTTGGATAATGCAGACTACCGAAGATGGATGTTTCAGGTCATTGGCACAAATAAAGTGGTAACACAATGCAATTCCATTTTCTGGACTGCATCCTGCTGGAAATCTAGTAGGACTATTGTCCTGCTACAAGAGAGATTGGGCAAGAGTTTGAGAATGAACACTGAAGAAGGATAATGCATTATTCCACACAATGTAGTTGTGGAGTGGGTTTTTTATTCTTTGTGTAAGCATTGTCAAACCCATAAACCCTGTTCTCAGAGTTGTATGGGCGCTACTTTGGGAATCATGCAGTCATGTGAGTCATACAGTCATATAGAAGTCTGCAGTTACGTGGAAGTAATGCAGTCATATGGAAGTAATACAGTCACATAGACTCTGTGTGGTCCAAAATTATGCCAACATATGATATCTCCAAATGGTTACAGACTTCCATGTGAACGGATCATCTGTGTCCAAGTACATATACTAACCCCTCTGAATAACAGGCTTCATCTCAAAGCATTGCATATCTGGATGAGATTTGGTATTGTCTAGGTATTGTCTAGAATATTAAAACACAAAAACAAAGTGTTCAGTAGAGCAGTTTTAATGTGGAACATAGCACAAAAACAAGCTTTTTATCAGAATAGAGAAAACAACAAACATACACACAGTGGAACAACAAAAACAAGCAGAGACTACATCTCAGGAATGTGGTAGAGACTGACAAGTCTGGAATACAACAAAAGATGAAGAGAGACAAGAATAATGGGAATGTGAATGTTTACATGTCAAGAAAATACAATATAAAAGGAAAATACAGTATAGAAGGAAAATACAGTATCAATCAATCAAGTGCCATGCCGACTGGCGTAGGCGATCATGTTTCTCCACGACTCTCTGTCTCTTGTGTTGACAATAAGCTCGGTTGGTGAGCTTCTACCGTGCCACGATACAAGCCCATCTAGTAACTTTTCTCTTTGTTGACCTCTATCTCTTCTCCCTTTGATATCTCCAGTGGTTATTAAGTGTTCAAGCTGTGTTCTTCTCAGCACATGAAACCTTGTGTGTCTGCCTCTAATGTTTGATATGATTGATCTTTTTACGCCAGCATCAATGAGAACCTCTGCATTAGTTTTCTTGGCTGTCCATGGTATTTTCATCATTCTTCTCAGAAACCACATTTCTGTAGCCTCCAATTCACTTTGAATTTTCTTGTTTATAGTCCATGCTTCACATCCATAAAAAAAGAATTGGTTCGATATAACATCTCAGCACCCGAATTCGGGTCAGCATTGAAAGACTTCAGTATAGAAGGAAAATACAGTATAGAAGGAAAATGTCTTCTGCTCAATTAATTTTAGACAGGAAAGAACTCTGGAGAAACCTGTCCACCCTTTCTCAACTGTTACAGGAAATAAAGGCTTCATTGCTCACAACTCTTGGGTATGAAAGTATCCAATAAAGACTATCGTTTAATGCTCTTACTTTGTGTTTTTATGTAGACTATTTCAGACTTTGGTGGTAACTAGGCTAGTGACATGTCTCACACGCTCAGCTCGCTCCAACTTGTATGTGTGTGGACAAGCTGACAGCCCTTATTGTTCTGCTGATATTATATGTATGTCTCACACGTTCCGTGGTAGCCTCGTTGATAGTGAGCTTGTTTGCTATCACCAGATTACAGTGTGCCAGGTTTGAAACCATGTCCTGACAAAAACAAAAATTTCTTGCTTGACACGATCACTCCTTCAGTTGACTCAACTGTAAATGAGTACCTGACACATGAGTTAGGGGAGGTAAAGAAAGCAAGGAAGGGAACTGGTGACCCCACCTAATAGTTGCTGCGGCTTAGTACATGGAGAGTTACTTCATCCCTGACTGCAGGTTGCTGTCATGGGACATATCTACCTCACATGTTCAACTCGCTCCAACTTGCTTGTCTCACTCGCTCAATTCGCTCCAACTTGCTTGTGTGTGGACAAGGCGACTGGCCTTATTTTTTTTAATAATTTAAATAAAAAATTTTTTTCATATAATTGCTGATACATATGTACATGTGTTGCCTCTAAACACTCAACAATAGTTACAAACTGCAGTGTCTTATACAGGTACAACAGCCTATGAATCAATTATTATTAGTATATAGATAAAAGAGTAGTGATTTTTGTGATCTTTTATGTATCTCTCTTATACCTGTACAGCTTAGCACGAGAGTGTCTCAAGCAAAGGGAATAAATCCGTACTGAAAATCCATAAACGAGACCCTAAGGCAGCCGACAGCATATTAAATCATCTTCTGGTACAGCCGGCAGTTCTGCTTGTTTTCAAGCCTATCGGCATTGTATTTCCCTTAGAACTAATCAACAGAGCTGAATGGGGGGCTAGTGCACATGGGCAAGACACTTCATAAACCCTGTCCAAGCTATAACAATCATGTGTGTTATTTTGTGGGTCTTATAGTCACATTTGAAATATTACACTCTCTTGTTTCTTGGCTGTCTGTAAAAATTCAGAAGTCTATCTGTCTGTCCTGTCTATCGTTTTTTTCACAAAAGAACATCTATCTATTGTCTTTTCCAAAATTTTGTCAGACGTTGCGGGGAGTTGAAGTTATCTGTCTTTGCCATCTTTGTTGTACATCTCATGGTCAGTCAGTGGTTCTTAACAATCTCTTTAATTCAATCTTTTCCATCTTGTTGTTTGTCTTCCTCTTGCCTTTTAGGCAATCTTTCTGCTGGTGTACAGCTGGATGGCTGGTTGTGATGGTTCAATTTGCATAAGGTGTCCGAACAAGTTGATCTGTTGTCTTCCTATATATTGTTTGCATGACAGGGTCATTACTGTCTTTCTAATGTCTTCATTTCTCATTTGGTCTCTTCTGGTGATGTTTATAGCCTTTCTCAGGCATTTCATCTCGTATGTTGTAATCTTTCTCATGAGTCTTTTTGTCAGGGACCATGTCTAGCACTGGTAACATAACATTTGAATAAAGATGGTATTTATTATCTGTCGTTTGGTTGCCATGTTGATTGTTGAGTTTTTAGGCAGCAGTGACAGTTGGTATGTTACAGCATTTGCTTTTTGGCACCTCATTTCAATTTCTCAATCAATTTTTCCGTCTTCTGTTAAAATGCTTCCTAGATATTTAAATTCTGAAGTCTGTTTTTGTTTTACTAAAATCTCTCTGACTAAAATGTCCATCATTATTATAAATCATAAGCGCCATCAATTATCACCATGATCATCAATAACATCATCACCACTGCCATCATCATCACCATTATCATCACCACCATGATCATCTCCACCATCATCATTAATCAATCAATCATACAAGCAATCATACAAGCAATCATCTAGATAATGATTACAAATATTTCATCTTGTGCTGTATATAAAACTACATAGATCTCAACTGAAGTGTTTCACACCATTGTCAACCGTAACCTTTTCTTCCTCCAGGTTCAGAAGAGGACCAGGAAGCCACTGAGATGCTAGTAGGCAATGCACAGAACCTAATGCAGGCTGTTAAGGAAACTGTGCGAACTGCAGAGGCAGCATCTATCAAAATCCGTGTGGATTCTGGATATACCATTCGCTGGGCCCGGAAGCGTCCTTGGTATACGTAAATGATCATAGAATTTTGAGTTTCCTGGAAAAATCCAGAATTATATTACTGCAGATATTTGGTAACTTTGCAGAGATTAAAAGTAAAAGTGTTGAGTTTATATAAACATGTGCATAAAGAAAGAACCAATTGTTTATATAAATAATTGCATAAGTCAAGAATGAATTGCTTATATAAATAATCGCATAAGTAAAGAACAAATTGTTTATATAAATAATCACCAACCAACAATTACAACCATATAAACAATTACATAAACAAACAAAAAACAAATTATTTGTATAAATAATTACCGCAGCAACAAAGAATAAGTTGTTTATATAAATACTCACATAAGCAAAGAACAAGTTGTTATATGATTGGTTGCATAAACAAACAATGAGTTGTTTAAATAAACAATTCAGTAAATAATGTTGTTTATATACACAATTACATAAACAAAAAGCGAAACCTGTATAAAAAGATAAACATGACAACTAGTTTTGATTTTCATATTTTTTTGATTTTTTTTTTTTGTAGTATAAAATGTAGTGTTTATTTATTATGTGTAACATTGTGTTCTAATTGTGTAATCTGGCAGTAGTCGTGAGTCTCAAGATTACAGGAGGATTCAATAAATTTGTTTGTTTCCCCTGAAGTTATAGTTAGCTTGTAGTTAGCACAAATCATGGATGTTCTTTTTTTTCTTCAAAATATTTGTGGGCATGTGATGAAAACAGGATCCGGCAACAGCCTTGTCGAGTGATGTGTGTGATATTTTTGCTCTCTCTCTCTATTTTTTTAAATTTTCTCTCATCTTCTCTCTTTTCTTTCTCTCTTCTTTCTATCTTTTTCTCTCTCTGCTCTATCACTTTTCTTTCTCTTTCTTTTCTCTCTCTCTGCTCTCTCTCATTTTTCTTTCTCTTTCTTTTCTCTCTCTGCTCTCTCACTTTTGTTTCTTTCTTTTCTCTCTCTGCTCTCTCACTTTTCTTTCTTTCTTTTCTCTCTCTGCTCTCTCACTTTTCTTTCTTTATTTTCTCTCTCTGCTCTCTCTCACTTTACTTTCTTTTCTCTCTCTCTTCTCTCTCTTATTTTTCTCTTTCTGTCTTCCCTTCACTCTTCCTCTATTCTCTCTCTTGTTTGTCTCTCCCAATTCATGTTTATAGTAACTCACATGCAGAAGTACCGAAGGTCCACTACGCAACAAAAAATCTCAAGTAGACACCACACCCACACCCACATACAGAAAAATTAAAGATCCACTATGCAACAGAAGATTTCTAGTAGATCCCCTCCCTCCCCCCCCCCCCCCAATATGCAGAAATACCATGTACAGAAGTACTGAAGGTCCCCCCACATACAGAAGTACCGATGGTCCACTATGCAACAGAAAACTTCTAGTAGATGACAAGTCCACAGATACAGAAAGTTTATGTTTGTTCATTCAAACACTGTCCCCCCCTCTCCCCTTTTTTAAAAGAAAATAGAACCTCCAATTTGATACTACAAAAAAGCAACTTTGGATTTAGAGCCAAAGGTAGACCAAGAAAACGGTGGATAGAAAACACAGAGAAAAACTTGGGAAAAAAACATGGACTCAACACAACCAAGGTGAGACATAAATTATATTTCTTATAGCACAACAATAATACAATAATCTGCAATGACAGAAACATGCCTATTAAAACACATAGATTTATTCAATTAGATCACCTGGTATTCTCCATTGCTGTGTGAATACGCATGATATTTGAATCAGCGCAACCACTCGTAGGACACTTTCAGCATGTGTTATGTACATCTTACAAGTTCTTGTGTGTATATCAATTTCATCTCATACTATCAGAATATATGTATAGACCTATTTATATATAAATATACATGTATAAATATGAGTATATAAATATGAATCTATAAATAAATATATATCAGCATTTATTGTAAAAATATTTTTAGCATAACCAATTTTTATATCATTCTTTTTTTCCCCCATTTTTGGAGTTTTATTTTTTTGTGCAAGAGAACCCAGTGGATAGATCAATCTTTCCCTGAAGAATTGAACCTCATTTGAACATCTCAGATCTGTTTGCCACAGTTACACTGGTTTGCCTCATTCAATCACTAACCTGTTTCTAATGATTATGTCTTCATATTTGAATTGAATTCTGTGGCTTGGGTTGGTTCTTGCAGCACTGACTCTTCCTCCTCCTCTTCTGTGTTTGTGCAAGTAATCAATAAAATTGTTCATCTGGTGTGTAATCAGCTGGTGAACATGAATACATCTGGTGTGTAATCAGCTGGTGAACATGAATACATCTGGTGTGTAATCAGCTGGTGAACATGAATACATCTGGTGTGTAATCAGCTGGTGAATATGAATACATGTGGTGTGTAATCAGCTGGTCAGCATGAATACATCTGGTGTGTAATCAGCTGGTCAGCATGAATACATCTGGTGAGCATGAATACATCTGGTGAGCATGAATACATCTGGTGTGTAATCAGCTGGTGAGCATGAATACATCGTGTATGTAATCAGCTGGTGAACATTAATACATTGTGTATGTAATCAGCTGGTGAACATGAATACATCTGGTGTGTAATCAGCTGGTGAACATGAATACATCTGGTGTGTAATCAGCTGGTGAACATGAATACATCTGGTGTGTAATCAGCTGGTGAGCATGAATACATCTGGTGTGTAATCAGCTGGGGAACATGAATACATCTGGTGTGTAATCAGCTGGTGAGCATGAATACATCTGGTGAGCATGAATACATCTGGTGAGCATGAATACATCTTGTGTGTAATCAGCTGGTGAACATGAATACATATGGTGTGTAATCAGCTGGTGAACATGAATACATCTGGTGTGTAATCAGCTGGTGAGCATGAATAAATCTGGTGTGTAATCAGCTGGTGAACATGAATACATCTTGTGTGTAATCAGCTGGTGAGCATGAATACATCTGGTGTGTAATCAGCTGGTGAACATGAATACATCTGGTGTGTAATCAGCTGGTGAGCATGAATACATCTGGTGTGTAATCAGCTGGTGAGCATGAATACATCTGGTGTGTAATCAGCTGGTGAGCATGAATACATCTGGTGAGCATGAATACATCTGGTGAGCATGAATAAATCTGGTGTGTAATCAGCTGGTGAACATGAATACATCTTGTGTGTAATCAGCTGGTGAACATGAATACATCTGGTGTGTAATCAGCTGGTGAGCATGAATACATCTGGTGTGTAATCAGCTGGTGAACATGAATACATCTGGTGTGTAATCAGCTGGTGAGCATGAATACATCTGGTGTGTAATCAACTGGTGAGCATGAATACATTGTGCTGCTAGTTTCCAGAACAGCTGCATCATTTGTGCTATTCGCCCAGCAGCTCCATATAGCTCGCTTCCAAATGCTAAGCCCTAATTCTGTATGTTATCCGACCCACCACTAAAGCATTATTAGATCAGAGATTGCCTTAACATTTTCATGAACCCTGATCAGAGTAAAATGTAATATCTACTGGTGCTAATAATGGTATAAAATGTAATATCCTGTATCTAATGTTGATGTATTTCTATGATAGGGATGTCAAGAAATGTAACATTTGATCAATGAACTGTAAACTGATTACCAGTTGATTTCCTGTTCACTAATATAGTCATGTAATATACACACATTTTATACCTGTCTGTTATTGGTTGATTGTGTATTAGTTTATAACATATTTTTTTCTGTTTACTTTATTTGTGTTTTTTTATTTGTGTTTTTTATTTGTGTTTTTTATAGCGTTGTTTTTTCATTTTGTGAAGCAGGGATCTATGTTATGTATTATATTCAGTGAATTAGTGTGCATTGGAAAATATGTCAATGTTCGGGATAATATCTTGAAGGTTACTTCGTTAATGGATTAAAAGATAACAACATAGTGAAGGTAATATCAAGTTTAGAAGTCTTTATGTGGATGCGTACGAAGTAAGGTTGTGACCTAGTCAAATGGTAGCGATGTGCTCAGCGCAAAGTTCAAATGTGATGTAGTGTCAACATCAGCAAAGTGCAATGGAGATGGAGAGAGAAAACACATCCATATAACCACATCAGAAGGACAGCTGGAGAGGAGATGGGCACCACTAGCTAAACCTTTTGCCCACTGAAATACTACAATGGATAATCACACACAGAGAACAACATCAAGGAATGGACAGGGCAAGATATTTCCACACTCATCCGCATCGCTGAGGATAGAATTCGCTGGAGGACTCTGTGTGCTGAAGCATCCAATGTGGTACCCCTACGACCCTGAAGGGTTATGGGTTTTATTGATTGATTGATTTGTGTTTTGATAATAATTCTGTATAATAATATTTAGTCCAGGGGTTCCCAATATGGTTGATACTAACCCCAAAATTTGATGCGATGAAACCAATATGTGTTGTCAGGTTCTGAGAAAGGAACAAAGAATAGCGGTACTTTGATTTGCCATGCATGTGGTAAGAGATGAGTAAGGAGGTTTTAGGGGTGGTTGTGGCTGTCCAATCTTATGGAGGGTCATTCTTTCTATTCGTTTTGTTTTATACCCCTTCATGCCTGGCAGTGTCAGGTGTAGAGGAGTTCTCTAGGGATGGTTTTTGTGTGTGCTTCATATATGTTTGTTTTTGTTGACTTTTTATTTCTGTAATCCATTGTTTACAGATTAGCAGGATATAGTCCAGAGAATGGAATGCGTTGTGTCATGGTTTACAACATTGCTGCAATATCTGTGCCTTTTGGCCTGGCACATGCGACTTCAGCATAGTTTTGGGTCACTGACTCAATATGGGGTGGGATAGCCAAATCCTTCCCATAACCTCCTTAGTCACCTCTTATGACATGCATGGAAGGTAAAAAATGTTGCTATTTTTTTCTCCTCTCTCGGGCTCTGGCAACACACAGATGTATTAACTAAAAGAAAAACTGCAAGGGGCCCTTAGTAACCTTTCACTTATTTTCAGTAACATTTATGAATTATAATTTTAGCTCTAGAGTTCATAAATACTGAATACATTTGTCTTCCCTCATCATCTTGTATTTCTGCTTTGATTTGAGTAGTTTAAGATTTATTGTAGGGTTTGCTTATTTGTTCATTGGAAATAATCTATTTATCATTGCAATTTTAATTCAGCTCACTTGTTTGCTCACAATGTATACTAGCAACCATTAAAAATGCATCAGCATGTTTTTACATGAGCCACTGCACGGGTTTAATTAAAGTTAGCTAAAACAATTTTTTATAACACATCTATGAACCATTTGCTGACTAAAATCTGCAGTTTGTATTTTTAAAAATAAAACCATGGCCGCTACATATTTTGTTTGGCCCAAGTCAGTCTGTTGGTTATGTGGCTTCTACCAAGGATAGGACTAATGTTAGGACTTCTATCTTGCAAGCAAGAGGAGTAAAGTCTCCTTCACACAGTGTCTGTGATAATAAATTCAGTTATGAGCTGCTGTCTGAGATGCTGTTTGGAAGTGGTTGTTCAAGTGCATCTGTACAAAATGAAGATCTTGAGCTAGTGTTGTTACAGATAGTTGATCAGGTCTGGGGCGGTCATGGGTCATACCTGTCACTAGGAATCATTGGTGCAGCAGTACTATAGGGACTGGTCACAATTAAAATATCTGGCAATTTCTCTGGTCGCCATTCCACTAACAGGCATACCAGCAGCTAGCAGCTAGCCATCGCTCATTTAATGTCAGTCACGGCATTGAAAAAAAAACAGTAACAGATCAAGTTTGGATAAAAACCAGATATTACTTTTTACTCACCTAAACTTTTAATGTGTGGGTCAAATGTAACCTGTTAATATAGTCGGAATTTGTTTATTTTCTGGTTTGTATGTGAAGCATGAAAAATGCAAAAGAAACATCACATCAACAAAACAATGGAACTGCACAAACTCTATCACTTGCAAGAGTTCTGTGTTGAAGAATCGCTCACATACATAAACATTTTAAGCGTGAAAACTTGCAGCATAATTTCACAAATATTGTCATTTGTAAGTATCGATGGCAATTATGGCAACTCTGATGTATGTTTCATAAATGTGAGATAGACAAAGTCCGTGCAAGTATACACATATGTATGTGCTGATTTATAAGCTTCATGTGTTTTTAAGTTAGAAACAGTTGATAGACAATTAAGGGGAATATGTGTCTGTGATTTGTGAACTTTATAAAAATTTGTTGAGGTGGTTAGTGAATACTTTTGTGTGTGGAAAACAAATGTTCTGCAGTAATAAGTTTTCTTTAACTAGACATTGTTATACATGTTTATACTGCCTTACATATTTGATTATATCTCTACATGTTTATGTCTTGTAGAGAAATTATAAACATATTTATATCCATCACTTGTTTGAGTTTCTAAATTAGATGTATCACTAAATGAACAATACAAACTCAACTTTTAGAAGAATCATTCAGTATTTCAGTTGAAAATAATGCCCTACATTCTGTATTTTGTTCCAAATTCTCTTCAGATTTTGTAGGTACTTTTTTTTATTCAAGTGAAATGTTCTGTCCAGAATGTAATCTTCTTGAATGGATGTTCACCTTCTACAACCATGGACATGTTTACAACACTTTGAAATCTCTCTTGTCCAAAGACGTCTTGGGCAGCCCTGTCCTTTATTTCTGACAACCATGCCTTCTATTACTAGTTTCTTCATACCATCTAGCATTTTTTCTCAAACACCCACTACATTTCTCTTGTAGCAGGACAATGTTCTTTCTAAATCTTTTTTGTAGCAGGACAATGTTCTTTCTAAATCTCTTTTGTAGCAGGACAATGTTCCTACTAGATCTCTCTTGTAGTAGAACAATTTTCCTACTAGATTTCTCTGGTAGCAGAACAATGTTCCTACTAGATCCTTCTTGTAGCAGGACAATGTTCCTACTAGATCCCTCTTGTAGCAGGACAATGTTCCTACTAGATCTCAGTAGGAACATTGGTTATAGTGGTTATAACCAATGCTGTGAAGTGAGCCATTGATATCTTAAGGGTGTCACCGCTATATCATTGTAACCAATGCACCGGTCAACTGATATAACCACTATGAGAAGCATTGTTCTAGATGTCTTTGCCCCTTATGCGACATTTTCGTGTTTTAGTTACTGCTATTTGTAGATAGTCTCTATCGCATTGCGCGTCTCTATCTCTTTGTACGTGAAGTGACTTTTATTTTTGTGCCGAGATATGCGGGAGTCCGGGATATTGAGAGAGAGGATAAGGTGGCCGCCCACGCTGCTACTACGGTTGTTGGTGGAGCGATGAATTGGGCAGACATTTTGAATGCCCTACGGAAAAACGCACGAAACAAATGACTATACAAGTGACGATGACTCTTGTTCCATGACTACAATAAGGGAGCTTGGTTTGAAATGTGGTGTCGCTAGAGAGGACGGTTTCGTGGTCGAGAAAGAATGATGGTCAATCAATGACGTACTGGGACCGCCAGTCAACGTGTAATGGCGGATACACTCAAGGAGAGATCTGAGCACCTATGGACTTGTTCGGAGTGCATTGACGATGATCCAACGACTAACTAACTATCTCGTTGCACAAGTGACAATCTTTTTCTCATATTCATTGGTCCAGTGCTTATGTTTGAGATTGTAAACAACATATTCACACAGAACATGTACAGAAACATATACACAACCATCGAGAGTGGCAATCTTATCTGTATGAAAATTGATATGACGAACATGGGATTCCCCTTCCCCTTGTGACCCCCCCCCCACATACTCATTCTCAGAATTTATAATCTGTAGATTCTTGTACCTATTGGAAGCATAAAATATGTGGTCTATTCTATATTCCCCTCAGGGCCCATTACGGTTTAGAGCAGAAGTCAGTGCGATCGATGTGATGATGATGCTGTATGTAGTTGTTGTATGTTGTTGATGTATGGTGTCATGTTTCAACTCACAACCAATGAACCACACTTAAATACGCATACACGGATCAAAGAAGAAGAGCTTCAACAGTCAATAATTTCATCTACCGGGTCAACACTCTTTTACAAGATGTAAACATCGACACTGAGGTAAACAACAGAATAGCGAAAGATAGCGCCACATTTGGAAGACTAGGGGGAAAAAACGTATGGGAAAGAAGGGAAATAATCACCACCAAACTCAAAGTTTACAAAGCAGCAGTAATATTATAACTACTTTATGCCTGTGAAACATGGACAGTATATGCCAGTCACGCTGGAAGATTCAACCACATCCAAGTAAGCTGCCGTCGTAAGACACTCAACATCCATTCGTGGGGTAAAATACCAGACAGTGAAGTACTAATGAAATCTAAGTCTGTAAGCATACATACAATGTTGATGAAATCTAAGTCTGTAAGCTTACATTCAATGTTGATGAAATCTAAGTCTGTAAGCTTACATTCAATGTTGATGAAATCTAAGTCTGTAAGCTTACATTCAATGTTGATGAAATCTAAGTCTGTAAGCTTACATTCAATGTTGATGAAATCTAAGTCTGTAAGCTTACATACAATTTGATGAAATCTAAGTCTGTAAGCTTACATACAATGTTGATGAAATCTAAGTCTGTAAGCTTACATACAATTTGATGAAATCTAAGTCTGTAAGCTTACATACAATTTGATGAAATCTAAGTCTGTAAGCTTACATACAATGTTGATGAAATCTAAGTCTGTAAGCATACATACAATGTTGATGAAAGCACAGACACGCTGGACAAGACATATTGGCTTGGCATAAAAGATCATCGGCTAACAAAGAAGTTATCTTATGGAGAACTCCCGACTAGCTCCAGCAAGGCTGGAGGACAGAAGAAGCGTTTTAAAGACACCCTTAAGATATCAATGCATCACTTCAAAACAGACTCAAATTCGTGGGAGAAACTTGTACAAGACAAATTGGACTGGGTCACAGAATCAAACGTGGTGCAGCAGCTGCAGAGAACCTCAAACACAATGATGCGCAAAATAAACGCGCCAGAAGAAAGGCAAGCGTTGCTCAATTGTCCATAGACTCTTCCCACACATCCTTTTCTCAGGCATTTCAAGTTTGTTTCACTTTAGTTTTGTTTATTGTTAAGTTCACTGGATGTGGTGAGTTGCTTATTTTCATTATCAATGACGTAACATATGGACATTCCCCCTATATCAGGTGACATACTCGCTCTAGGACCTAGTCTTTCTTATGGCTGTTCTAAACTCTTCGCGAACTTGGAATAATTTACCTGGCTTTACCAATATCTGCTTTATACATTCTTATGTCTGTTGTTCAGCTATTTCTTGGTCGACTTCTGCCTCTGTTATCGTCAACCACGCCTTCCATCATTACTCTTTCAATAACATTACAATACCAATATAATTTGCCGTAACGCAGGCACTTAACTGGCTGGAATCACAAGCCTCTTCCCATGAGTGCATACTAAGTGACGCAATGAATGTATTTCAGAAAGTTAAAAGGTGATGTACGTAGGGGATGGATGGAGTTATTAGAGAGAACTAATACGCGGGCATCACTACGAAAACTTACTCTTATCTTTGTCCGGGGACACGCGGGCGTGGAGAGAAACGAACGGACCATCCAATTAGCTAGCCTCGCTACCACAACAGGTGGTCAGTCTATGGACTAAGCAGACATACTCACTGCTTTCTATGAGTCCTCACGATCAGAGGATTTTGAGTCAATAGCGAGAATGCAAAAATTGAAAGTGATGATGGGCGTGGCCCATAGAGAACACCTGACAAAGATTTCAAAAAAGATCAGTGAGCCAACATAGAACGGGAACGATCAACCGTTATACACTGAGATATTTACTGAAGCGGGGATCGGAGCACATATGGACGTGTCCGGTGTGTAAAGAAGATAATCAACATGCCTAATAACTAATACCTAATGAATACCATTACATCTATTGATATGTCTGTAGTCCATCGTCGTCTAGGTCGATCTCAGCCTCTGTCGCCGTCGACCATAGTCTTCCATCATTACTCGTTCAATACCATTACATCTATTGAAATATCAAAATAATATCAGCTTTCAATACCATTAGCCACCGAAGACGGATATGTCAGGCCATTGACGCAAATGAAACGGCGACACAACGCATTTCCATTCTATGGACGACGTCCTGCTGGAAGTCTAGTAGGATCATAGTCCTGCTATATAGGAAATCCATGGGGAGTTTGAGAATGAACGCTGAAGAATAATACCATTACATCTATGAATATGTCCAAATAATCTCAGCTTTCTTGTTATAAATCTAGAATTGTTCATAATATCCTTTAAGAAATTTCTAGGCATGTTAATTTCCGTAGCTTACCATTGCTTTCTGTAGGAGCTGTGTTTAATAGTTTAGTGGTAAGAAAACACATTCATCCCTTTGCGCCATCTTGAACATAAGTTCATTTGAGAAAAACAAAACGTGCATTATTGTAACACTGCGCCGGGCTGTGGCACTCTAAATGTGTGTGTGTATCTGTTGTGAAAATGTGTGTGTATATTTTGTATATATATATATATATCAGACAGAATTGGAGAGATCTGACCTCTGCCCTATACGTTAACTTCAGCTCAAAAGGAAAGTGAATGAATATATATATATATATATATATATATATATATATATATATATATATATATATATATATATATATATATATATATATATATATATATATATATATGTTGTAGGTGAATGTGTCAGTTGTAAAGTTCTGTGTATGTCTTGTAGATGTGTGTGTGTGTGTATGTGTATGTTATAGATATGTGTGTATATATGTTGTAGATGTATGTAAATGTTCCTATAATAAAAAATATAATATGTTGAAGAAAGACTTTTTTAGGTAGCAAGTTTGTCCAGAAAAGTTATGTTTGAAATTTATCATTTTATCATCCCACTTAAATAGATGTTTGATGTATATAATACTACTGAGATGATTGATATGTATCATCCCATTGAGACAGATGTTTGCTTACAGACACTCTCCTCCTTGAAGTTACATTAGACCATTGAGCAGGCTTCATCACAGCTAAATCATACAGTTGGACAGCCAACCCTACATCCTTCACCCTTAGTTGCCTCTTAATGGTTGAGTGGTACTATTCTTCCTGCCGAGCATCGGTAACATAAAAGGAGCCCCTCATCAATTATACATTCCTGTGGACTCAACAGAATCATTCTTGAACAGTTACGATGTTTGACCTTTTTCTGTAATTTTCATTGGGCACTGTGAATACTTTTTTGTCGGCAGCCAATCAAAATCACGGAAAGTGAAACAGCATCACTGCTGAAGGATGGCCACGATGAGACAATAGGAATGTATAATTCACGAGGGATTCGCAGAAAAGCGAGTTGGGAAAATAAAGATCAATTTCCGTGCGTGTTCAGTATGCCAAAGAAACATTGAAATCCAGAAACAGCTTCAAGAAATTCAATCAAATATCACGTGTTTCTCTCAGACACCAGAACTGTATGTTGATTCCAGTAGCTTCACTTGCCACGCCCTCTTTCTACTCACACAAACCACGGACATATTTGTTCACACATCCACTAGTCCAAAGATTTCTTCTGCTCTCTCCCTGCCTGTGACATTCTGCTTGCTATCAATTAAACTTCACCTGAAGCGTTTAATTTCGCATGAGTAGCGTTCTGCGTGATTAACTTGTGTACAAGGGGTTTAAACACAACAGGTAGGTGTGTGATAGATTATCAGACTTAACGTTACTACAATATTTCGCTGTATATGCGAGCCAAGTTTTATTTGAGTACATTCAAATCCCATTATAACGACTAGGCCCGAGGAGAAGAAATGTGTGTGTAACAACAAAATATATGTGTAACAACAGACAAATATATGTGTAACAATAGAAAATGTATGTAACAATAGAAAATGTATGTAACAACAGAAAATGTGTGTAACAACAGAAAATGTGTGTAACACCATAAAATATGTGTAACACCATAAAATATGTGTGTCAAATAACAGAAAATATGTGTGTAACAACAGAAAGTATGTGTTTAGCAACGGAAAGTCCAAACAAAGAATAAATAATATTGCAAATTTTGAGAAGTGTTGTTAAATAGAAACAATTTGTTATAAAAGGATTCTCTATATAGGGATTCCGCTGCAGTATGTCACTTTATAGACGATTGTATTATTATTGTGATATAAGAAATATAATCTACGATAAATGTCAATGATAGATATGATTCACAAAATCAATCTGAGCAAGAAAGTGTCTTCCACGGTTATGTACAAGGAAGCACAGGCCTACTTGTGTCATCATGTGATGTTTTGTGTCTTTGTAGACGTGTAATTTGTGAACTAATTGCTATCACTTTCTCATTTTTTTTCCGATACAATTCCTGATCTTTCTCCTTGTAGCGACACATTTCATGGCATCCTGCTCCCATGATTCCGTTAGGTATGTTGATTATCCTCTTCGAACACCGGACATATCCATAGGTGCTCAGTTCTCCGTTTCAGTCAATATCTCAGGGTATAACGGCTGATGGTTTCCTATTCTATATTCTTCTTCTTTCGTTCACTTGAAACATGTCTATATCTGTAATTCTGTCTTCTTAATAAAACTCACTGTCTTTTGTAGTTCATACAGTGTCCCATAGAGTTTTGATTCCAGTGTTGTTTCCTCTGGCCAATATGTCTGCCTCAGCGTTTCATGCTCAGAACACTCTTGAAGTATATGTTTGGCACTCTGTGCTGCATGTCCACATGTACACATGGCCGTGTTATCAATCTTGAAATTTGTATACATGTGACTGCGGAGTCGGTTGTGTCCTGTTCTGAGAGGTAGAATTATAACTTGTTCTGGTCTGTTCATAATATGATAGTCATCTTGTGTTGGTGTTTGTGGCTTTCTTATTGACTTGATCATCTGTTTTTTTCTGATGGTAGGTGATTGGTATATCTGGTTGGTCTTCTGCAGCACCTTCCTTAGCCAGTTGGTCTGCTTTTTCATTTCCTGATATTCCACAGTGAGAGGGTATCCACTGCATGGTTACCCTATAGTGGTATGACATTTCGCTAAGTACTCTTCTATATTATTGGTTGACTGCTCTTTTTGAAATCTATCTTATGCGTTCCCTACTAGCCACACCTAGTTTCATTTTCAAATCGTGCATTCTCGATATTGATTCTCGCTCATGTATCTCAGAATCCTCTGATCGTTTTGTGTACTCGCGAAAAGCACTATGTCTGTTCGGTCCATAGGCTAAGTATCTGTAATTGTGACGAGGATAGCTAATTGGTCAGCCCGTTTGTTTTTCTAAACACCCGCGTGTCCAGGATCAAAGATAAGAATGATTTTCCCCAGTGATGCCCACATTTTAGCTTCTCACATACACATATATTTTAGCCCTCTCTAATGATTACAAAGAATATAGGCTGGATATACATATCCAAAAAAACCCACAAAAACTGTGATAATCAGCAAAGGCACAGAAGATCAAGAGTTAAACATAAACATACATGGAGAGAAACTACAAGTAAAACGTTATCAATATCTTGGACAATATTAATGAACTATAATCACCTCATATTTTAGCTAGAAAACATTTGTCGTAATGTATGAAAACACTGTTGTAATGTATGAAAACACTGTTGTAATGTATGAAAACACTGTTGTAATGAATGAAAACACTGTTGTAATGTATGAAAACACTGTTGTAATGTATGAAAACACTGTTGTAATGTATGAAAACACTGTTGTAATGGACCAGACGCAACTTATTAATTCACTACAATTAAATCGATAATTTATGATAATATTTTAAAATATCTGCCTTACCAAATCTGAAAAAAACTTGTCAAAAAGTTCTAAATAATGTTAGCTAAATAATATTATATTAATGTTAATATTATAATATTAATCTAAATAATGTTAGCTAAATAATATCAAATATTAATGTTGTGAGCCAATCAAATAATCGAATAATGGCACTGCACCACTTGCTGAGATCAAAACCAGCAGGCGTCAATTAAGGCGAACGCGTTTAACCTTGGATGCCTCTGGATGTCTGAAGCCTGCCCGAAACCTCTTGACTTTCAATTCCTAGTGATCCTGTTCTTGACGACATTGCTCGACCAATTTGTAGACCGATGGGTGCTCACCATCGATAGTCTGTTTAAAAGAACGATGCCAGGCTTCCACTGAATTATTGATTCGGGGAAGGATTTCGATCACGCTATCTCGGACGTTCCGCAGTTGCAAGGAAAACCTTGGATTTACTTGTCGGTTTCGTCGTTGTCTGCCAATGTATGTTGTATATTACACTCACTGCGGACATGGAGAGAAGATTACAGGCTTTCGAGTACAAATGCTACAGAAGAATTCTACGAATTTCTTATAGGGAACATAAGACCAATGTGTACGTAAGAAATAAAGTAGAGATGTGTGCAGGTCTTCAGGAGCCATTGCTTTCAATAGTGAAACGACGAAAACTAGCATGGTTCGGACATGTATGCAGGCAAGATTCCTTGTCAAAAATAATACTGCAGGGAACTGTCGAGGGTGGAAGAAGCAGAGGGGGACAAATAAAGACATGTACAGACAACATCAAGGAATGGACAGGGCAAGATATTTCCACACTCATCCGCATCGCTGAGGATAGAATTCGCTGGAGGACTCTGTGTGCTGAAGCATCCAATGTGGTATTCCTACGACCCTGAATGGTTATGGGTTTATTGATTGAATATATGTTGCCATCAGAGGAGACAGGCAGACAGACAGACAAATATGTATAATATTGGAAATCATTTTAAAATGTGTTATCTTCGGTGTCACTACTCAAACGCCTGCAGATTAGCAGGTTATCAGGTCAAAATGTGATGTCATGGTTTACAATTTTGCTGCGATATCTTCGCCGTATATCCTGACACATCCGATTCATAATGACTTTTGTGTCACTTTTACTCTATGATGTTCGTCGGTCGTAATTGACGATGACCAAAACTCAACCATAATAATAATAAAAATAAGAAATAAAAATAATAAAGTTAATAGTGCGTTTGTAAATGACTAACAAGTCCAATGCGTGCACAAAATGTTCTTCTACAGAATTGACAACTGTAGAGGGTGCCTATGGGACGTTGAGCTTTCTTCTTTTCTACGTGCCCGTTTCTGTCTTGCAGTATCTTGCCTGGTCTCTTCCGCCGCTAGTGCTCCCGTTCTAAGGCTGTAACGCCATGCTGTTCTATCCTGAGCGAAACTCTCCCAAGAGCTTACGTCAATTCTAAGATGTTTCAGTGATGACTTGAGCGTGTCTTTGAAGCGCTTTTTCTGTCCACCAGCTTTTCGAATTCCTGCCTTGAGTGCTCCATAACAGGGGTCGGCAACCTATGGCACGCGTGCCACACTTGGCACGCCAAATAATTTCAAATGGCTTCAGACTCTTCACGTTTCCTGTATAAAGTTGATTATAAATCGATTATCGGGATTTCCTCGCTCATTTCGGCACATGGGCGTAGCAGGGTACGAGCCACAGACTTATCCAGACTTGTTACATATTATACATATTTACATATTATTGAATATCACTATATATTAATTAATTAAAATATAAAAATAAAATATATGGTAAAATAAGAATATTGGCCTCGACTTATATAAAATTATATGTGATGTTGGCGCTCAGAATAATTTGAAAACCTTATGTTGGCACATAGTTAGCAAAAGGTTGCCGACCCCTGCTCCATAATATATTTGTTTTGGCAGACGCGAGTCCCCCATACGCATAAAATGACCTGCCCAGCATTCTTGAACCATCTAGGATTGATTCACGCTTTGTTCTCTTCATATTTAATTAATAAGGATAAATAAATAATTGGGTTGAGAAATGACTAGCGCTGAAGTTGGTTTACAGTGCGGAAGAGTTGCGCTAATCTCCAACCACAATTTTCACTCTATATGTAGGGCCTAATAGACAACTCCATACCATATCATCCGTAGTCACCTCTTACGACATCCATGGAAAGCGAACAGTGTTGCTAATCTTTGCTTACCTTTCCAATCCCGCCGATACATGACTGTGAGCAACGTATTTTTAATGTCTTATTTGAGCTATATAAAATACGAACACACATAACGAAACTGTAAAATAGTATATGTACAGTGTTTCCATTCCATTTGGTGTTCAATTTTATCAAGTGGTATGTGTCTTTTTTAGAACTTAAAAGAATGTTCTGCTGTCATGTTATGTGACATTTCAGCCAGATTTCTGACAATGTCATCACACTATCAAGTCATATGTCAAATCAGTAAAACAGTTCACGTGTCCGCTTCAAATAAAAGGTTGGATATAATACAACATTGATCGATTGAAACATCGGAAAACATTGTATAAATGATGTGTTTATCGAGTGTAATGAAGATATCGTGACAAAACGTTCATTGTTCTTCTTCAGAGTTGATTCTCAAACTCCCCACTGGAGTTCAGTTATTAAATGAATATCTATTACTAATTATCCTCGCGCTTTTTCCGGCGCTCATTTACCTTACGCGTTTTTGTTACGGCACCCTGAACGATTTTTGATGCGAGCGTATGGCGCTATTTTGTTAGTGCGCCATGTATCATATGTATCACGTTTGTTAAGGCGCCCTGTATCATATATATATCACGTTTGCATACGTCTTTGTACCGAAGTAGAAGTCGACCTTGAGATAATTTACTAACTGTAATTCTACATCACGTAGATACTTCTGTTTACTGCCCAACGTTTCAGTGTGCCCCAGCCGTTTACTGCCCAGCGTTTCAGTGTGTCCCAGCCGTTTACTGCCCAGCGTTTCAGTGTGCCCCAGCCGTTTACTGCCCAACGTTTCAGTGTGTCCCAGCCGTTTACTGCCCAACGTTTCAGTGTGTCCGAGCTGTAACAGACAAAGATGTCAGGATAAGAGCACATATAAAAACACATTCCATTTGCGTGGGTTGATGCGTGGGTTGATGTGTGGGTTGATGCGTGTATTAATGCGTGGGTTGATGTATTGGTTTTTGTGTGGGTTGACGTGTGGGTTGTTGCGTGGATTGATGTGTGGTTGATGTGTAGGTTTGTGCGTGGGTTGATGTGTGGGTTGGTGCGTGTCATCCTGATTGCTGTAGTGCGAATCTACCTGGTTGCATCCGTAGTCAGGCTGTGACCAGTCTTAGTTTCAGTCTCTGTAGTCTCTCCACAGTAAGGATCTGGTTGTGATGGCATGGAAAAATAATTCTTCTGACCTTTGTACGAGTTTCAGTCAAGTTTATAAAAGAGACAAACCTTAAGATATAAGCACATTCCAGTCGAACGAAAGAAGAAGAATAATACACAACGCAAGAGGAAACTTTAGGAAATATATGAAAATCACAAAACATTTCACTAAATACAAAATTCAGGATATTTAATTCAAATGTTACATCTGTGGCTCAGAAGCATGGATTTCTTGTTCGAGCGCGGTAGTCGACCGACGACCAGTCAGCTCAATTCGTGTGATGATGGTTGAGTTATGACGTGCGATGAATTTTGTTTAAATTGGGGAAGAGTTGCGCCAATAGTTGACCACACACTCTCTCTTCCTGACCCAACAGTGTTCCATTGGAAAGATAGATCAAGACGACTGGAGATGTACCAGGATGCAATGGATGACCAGAGTATCACACAATCCTTTGCATTCCACGAATCTCTACTAGCAAGTGCCATACAGTCCGTTTAACATCAGATGATTCATTCACGCTGTTTGCAATATACAGGTTTAGCATATTTGGGCGGACATGCCCTGTGTTTACCTCCAGACAGGAGCCCCTCGGTTACCTTCACCTTGTGTGGTCAGTTTGTCAATGCCTATACTGGAAGGTGGCTGCTGCCGCATGCTGGCAACTACTGGCAGCCACAGATAAGTGTGTGTCAGGTGGTGTCCAAGGATGGGAGAACTACTCTAAAGGCGTATGACAGCCTCAACATGAGAGGTACTACTCATACCTGACATCCAATACATCCCAAGGAGTACAATGAAGCAGGGCGTACAATGAAAGGGACAACTAGAAACTACAGACCCTGATCAATGGATGCGCATGCGCGTAGAAGTGAAGGCTTACAATTGTATGATAAGATCACATATGAGGAACTCAAGCCAAAAACTAAACGCACTCTCACACGGATTTCCCTAGAACAAAGGAAACTGCGATATACATTTGTATGGCATACATAAAGAAGACCAAAGAAGAGCATTGAAGACATGCATTGTTCTGGAACCCACGGGGAAGATTGAAAGAGGAAGACAAATAAATACTTGGAGGAGAGAATTCGATGCAGAGAAACAAAGGTTTGGTAGAACATGAAAAGGGAAAGAAGCTATAGTTAAAAATAGGACAAGATGGAGGAGATATGTTGAAGAGCTATGCTCTGTAGGGAGCTTAAAGGTGTTTTGATAAAAAGCAGTGTTAATTAGACACCATAAAGATACACATACACACACACATATATATGAAATGACATGATATATATATGTATATATATATATATATATGTATAGATATATATAAAATATGCCATAAAAATGACATATATATATATGAGATGACATAAATATGACATATATATATGTGAGATGACATACATATGACATATATATATGAGATGACATAAATATGACACATATATATGTGAGATGACATAAAGATATATATGTATATATGTTAGATGACATGAAGATATACATGTATGTATATTTTTTGACCCTTGATTCCGTATATTTCTAGCGTTTCCCATAGTATGTCTGTGCGTTTATTCTGTCGAACAGTGTTTCCCATAGTATGTCTGTGTGTTTATTCTGTCGAACAGTGTTTCCCATAGTATGTCTCTGCGTTTATTCTGTCGAACAGTGTTTCCCATAGTATGTCTGCGTTTATTCTGTCGAACAGTGTTTCCCATAGTATGTCTCTGCGTTTATTCTGTCGAACAGTGTTTCCCATAGTATGTCTCTGCGTTTATTCTGTCGAACAGTGTTTCCCATAGTATGTCTCTGCGTTTATTCTGTCGAACAGTGTTTCCCATAGTATGTCTCTGCGTTTATTCTGTCGAACAGTGTTTCCCATAGTATGTCTCTGCGTTTATTCTGTCGAACAGTGTTTCCCATAGTATGTCTCTGCGTTTATTCTGTCGAACGCTTTTTCTTGGTCGACAAAGATGATATTTAGCTTTTTTTCATATCTATACTCAATAGTATTTTCGCTTAGTCTATATGGGTAAATAGTGCATCTGTGCATCCTGCTCCTCTTCTGAAACCAAACTGGACTAGACGTAGTTGTTTTTCTTTGATGTGTCTATGTTCTTTGTTCTAGTATTTTAATGTATATTTTCCCATTGTGTCTGAGTAGTGATATGCCGTGATAAGTTCACATTATCTTTCGATTACTTTGTTTTTCCATATTGGAACTATAATTGAATTTTTTCCAGTTGTCTGGGACTGGATTTTCTTCCCATGCTATCGAAAATATTCTGTTTGGTCATTTCACACCTATCACTCAGTAGGCTTTAATTGCTTCGTTTTGGTATTCCACTGGTGATTTATTTTTGGGGCTATTTTGAATTTCTTTTTTCTATTTCATGGCACTATCGCTGGTTCTGGGATTTCTTGGTCTTTTATTGTATATGTGTATCCTACTGTAGTATTTGATTCGCATAGCCCTAGGAAGTAGTTCTTCCATCTGTCATTTCTATCGTTTTTATTTAAGATTGCGTTTCCCTCTTTAGTGTTTATTATTGTTGTGGGTTCATATCTTTCGTCTCTTGTTCACATTGTTCATGTTCTTGAAAAATCTAGCGGGCTTGTCCTACATATGTGGACACGCCTATTCTAAGCTTTCCTCGTATTTAGTTAATCTTTGGCCTTTTTTATCGCATGTTTTCTAGCTGTCGTGTATTGTAGGTAATCGTGTTTTGTTTGCACTTAACGTGTTTAACCATTTATTTTTGTATTTAATGGCTTCGTGTACTTCTTGATTCAATACGGTGTCTTCTGTTTGTTCTTTTTTTCACCACATAGACCTATATATTCAATAACATATGTTCTTTGAATGTTTTCCACTCTGTCTCGAGGCAATCAGTTCGTTCAAGTAGTAAAAAATATGCATTAGACATCTCTTGTAATAGTGCACTTTGAACTCTTTCTTATTCTAGGTTTTTTTCAGATCTATGTTAGGTTCTTTGTCTTCTTTTCTTACTTTTTTATGTGGTGTTGTTATTGTCTGGCGTATTTATTCACTCAGTATGACTGGTATGTGGTCGGTGTCTATTTTTGGCTTGACTCTTGCATCTGTGGTATCTTTCATTTGTTTCTGTTTTGTGATGATGTAGTCGATCTGGGATACTTGTTGTAAGTTGGCTCTATTTATAGCAAGTTTTAGTATAACTCTGTGTTGGTGGAAGGTCTGTGTTGGTGGAAGGTCTGTGTTGGTGGAAGGTCTGTGTTGGTGGAAGGTCTGTATTGGTAAAATGTCTTTGTTGCTGCAAGGTCTGTGTTGATGGAAGGTCTGTGTTGGTCGAAGGTCTGTGTTGGTGGAAGGTCTGTGTTGATAGAATGTATGTGTTGGTGGAATATTTATGTTGGTAGAAGTCTACGTTGGTGGAATGTCTGTGTTGGTGGAATGTCTGTGTTGGTGGAATGTCTGTATTGGTGGAAGGTCTGTGTTGGTGGAATATTTATCTTGGTAGAAGGTCTGTGTTGGTGGAATGTCTGTGTTGGTGGAATGTCTGTGTTGGTCGAATATTTATGTTGGTGGAAGGTCTTTGTTAGTGGAATATTTATGGTAGTGGAAGTCTGTGTTGGTGGAATGTCTGTGTTGGTGGAATGTCTGTGTTGGTGGAAGATCTGTGTTGGTGAAATGTCTGCGTTGGTGAAAGGTTTGTGTTGCTGGAATGTCTGCGATAGTATAATGTCTGTGTTGGTGGAATGTCTGTGTTGGTGGAATGTCTGTGTTGGTGGAAGATCTGTGTTGGTGGAAGATCTGTGTTGGTGAAAGGTTTGTGTTGCTGGAATGTCTGCGATAGTATAATGTCTGTGTTGCTGGAATGTCTGCGATAGTATAATGTCTGTGTTGCTGGAATGTCTGCGATAGTATGATGTCTGTGTTGCTGGAATGTCTGCGATAGTATAATGTCTGTGTTGCTGGAATGTCTGCGATAGTATAATGTCTGTGTTGCTGGAATGTCTGCGATAGTATAATGTCTGTGTTGCTGGAATGTCTGCGATAGTATAATGTCTGTGTTGCTGGAATGTCTGCGATAGTATAATGTCTGTGTTGCTGGAATGTCTGCGATAGTATAATGTCTGTGTTGCTGGAATGTCTGCGATAGTATAATGTCTGTGTTGCTGGAATGTCTGCGATAGTATAATGTCTGTGTTGCTGGAATGTCTGCGATAGTATAATGTCTGTGTTGCTGGAATGTCTGCGATAGTATAATGTCTGTGTTGCTGGAATGTCTGCGATAGTATAATGTCTGTGTTGCTGGAATGTCTGCGATAGTATGATGTCTGTGTTGCTGGAATGTCTGCGATAGTATAATGTCTGTGTTGCTGGAATGTCTGCGATAGTATGATGTCTGTGTTGCTGGAATGTCTGCGATAGTATAATGTCTGTGTTGCTGGAATGTCTGCGATAGTATGATGTCTGTGTTGCTGGAATGTCTGCGATAGTATAATGTCTGTGTTGCTGGAATGTCTGCGATAGTATAATGTCTGTGTTGCTGGAATGTCTGCGATAGTATGATGTCTGTGTTGCTGGAATGTCTGCGATAGTATGATGTCTGTGTTGCTGGAATGTCTGCGATAGTATAATGTCTGTGTTGCTGGAATGTCTGCGATAGTATGATGTCTGTGTTGCTGGAATGTCTGCGATAGTATAATGTCTGTGTTGCTGGAATGTCTGCGATAGTATGATGTCTGTGTTGCTGGAATGTCTGCGATAGTATAATGTCTGTGTTGCTGGAATGTCTGCGATAGTATAATGTCTGTGTTGCTGGAATGTCTGCGATAGTATGATGTCTGTGTTGCTGGAATGTCTGCGATAGTATAATGTCTGTGTTGCTGGAATGTCTGCGATAGTATGATGTCTGTGTTGCTGGAATGTCTGCGATAGTATGATGTCTGTGTTGCTGGAATGTCTTCGATAGTATGATGTCTGTGTTGCTGGAATGTCTGCGATAGTATAATGTCTGTGTTGGTGGAATGTCTGTGTTGGTGGAATGTCTGTGTTGCTGGAATGTCTGTGTTGCTGGATGGTGTTGGTTTTGATTTGTCCATGTTCATTTTAGGTGGTAGCAGTTGAATATGCCATCATCATCAAGTGCCGTATCCGCAATGAATGTTGGCTGCATCGGACCACCAACATCCTGTCTCTTGCCTTGGTAGCACACTCTTCTAGATTGCAACCTGTCCATTTCCTGATGCTTCTCTCACTCTAGTATCCCTACCTACCTCCTCCTCAATTACCATCGACTTTACCCTAAAGTAAGGTCTTTATAAAGGTGTCGTGTCTTTTAATATGTCCAAAATACTTTATTTGTTTGATGTTTATTTCTTTTTAAAGTTAATTTTATACAAAGTGTTATTAAAACCTCTGTGTTCTATATCTTCTCTTTCAATGAAGTTCACCCTAATCTTCTATACATCCACTTTTCATCACAAACATTGTCTTCTAGTTGTTTGTTCAATGCAGAATATGTACAATTATGTAAGCAATCATTTATTTTATTGGCAAATCACAGGTTAGAAGGAGTCGAAGTGTCCATATCAACCTCACAGTTACATCAAATCAGAAATATAACGTGCAGATGTTGTGCTTTATAATTTGATGACTGTTTTATTGAGAAAATCAACGTGAGAAATATTTGCGCTGCTAATAGACATTCTTCAGTGACATCTGGATTATTGGTTTACTCCGAAGACAAGGTAAGATTTCCAGTTTGTTAATGTGTCCTTGTCAACTTTTGCCTTATGCAATCTTTATTTTTTTCACATTTCTTTCTATATATTAGCGTATCTGTTTCTTTACTGGTGTGTTTGCCTCAAATGGCAGAGGCACACCACTTTCAATCTAGAAATACATTTCTATTTGGCATCTGGGTTTTTTTTATTTCTTGTGGCATGGCTGCCAGGTTGTGCTAGAGTTGTGGTGCCCAGCCGGGTATCAGCTGTGGCTTCTAGTTGAAGTCATAAAAAGGACTATATTGTTTCTGGTTATTGGTCCGTTGAGGATTTGTGATGTGGCCTGCTTGGGGTAGTTCTTACAAATACTTGGGGGGGATGTGGCTTGAGGTGTTTGTGTGGGTGTCGTCGTGGGGGTTTCTTCGATGTGTTGTCATCTAATGGAAGGTTTTATTTTGGTTATTCTTGTGTATACTACTTGGTTCGCATGATCTTGTGTATCCTACTTGGTTCGCATGATCTTGTGTATCCTACTTGGTTCGCATGATCTTGTGTATCCTACTTGGTTCGCATGATCTTGTGTATCCTACTTGGTTCGCGTGATCTTGTGTATCCTACTTGGTTCGCGTGATCTTGTGTATCCTACTTGGTTCGCATGATCTTGTGTATCCTACTTGGTTAGCATGATCTTGGTGCATCTTCTGATGGTCGAGTTTGAGTACGATGTCTTTCTCTCTGTACGT